>OU342742.1:477737743-478937743 GCA_910589775.1 Avena eriantha | reverse complement strand
GCATCGCAGCTACGCAACGTTCCATGGGATGGAGTACTTGACTCCTATTTTCTTATCTTGAAGCCGATATGCTCCACCAGGGATTACTTCTGTGACGATATAAGCCCCTTCCCATGGCGATTCCAGTTTTCGATGACCATCTTGTTTAAGGCGAAGGACCAAGTCCCCTACAAGGAAGGACCTGGGACGCAGTCGATGTCTATGGTAGTTACCTAGATTTTGCGTATATATGGTTGCTCTTTGTAGCACAACATCTAGAGCTTCATCAAGTGCGTCAACATCATCTTCAAGTGCTTCTTTGGATGCTTCTTCGTCATATTTTGTGACCCTAGGATATTCGTGATCTACTTCAACTGGAAGAACAGCCTCTGTGCCATGGAACAGAAATAAAGGTATTTCCTGTGTTGCATTATTGGGGGTGGTACGTAGACTCCATAAGACGAAGGGTAATTCATCTACCCAAGCTCCTTTAGCTCTATCGAGTGGCGCCAACAATCTTTTCTTGATGCCATTCATTACGAGACCATTGCCTTTTCCACATGACCATTGGTTTGCAGGTGGGCAACCGAAGTGTATCATACTTGTATACCCACCTCCTTGCAATATTCTTTGAACTCATTGGAAGTAAAGTTAGTTCCATTGTCGGTAATAATGCTATTTGGCACTCTGAAACTGAACACTATTGACTTGATGAAATTCACGGCCGAAGTTCCATCTTGACTCGTGACAGGCATTGCTTTGATGCACTTTGTAAATTTTTCAACTGCAACTAGCAAGAAGACGTGTGCTCCTGGCGAAGATTTGTGGAGTTTACCCACCATATCAAGTCCCCATTGAGCAAATGGCCAGGTGAGAGGTATGGGGTTTAGTTCTGTAGCGGGTGCATTGGGTATTGTTTCAAATTGTTGACATGCTTCGCATGTTCGTACGATGTCCTTTGCATCATGTACTGCTGTAAGCCAATAAAATCCTGCTCGGAAAGCTTTAGCCGAAATTGCTTGGCTGCTGGCATGATGGCTACATACCCCTTCATGTATATCTTTGAGGATTAGCTTTCCTTGTTCGAGTGTGACACATCATTTTAGGATGCCCAAGATGCTCCTTTTATATAACTCGCCCTTAATGATCCTGAAAGCTTTAGATTGACGTGTGATATGTCGTGCTTCAATGACATCCTCTGTTAATTCTCCTATCATCATGTATCTTTATTTCAGTTTTACTTTAATCTTTTCCACGCCACCAAGCTATTTTTATCACTGTTACCACTTATAATTATCTATAACACTTGTATTTCACTATCTCTTCGCCGAACCAGTGCACCTATACACCTAACAAGTGTATTGGGTGTGTTGGGGACACAAGAGACTTCTTGTATCTTGATTGCAGGATTGCTTGAGAGGGATACCTTTGACCACTTCCTCCCTGAGTTCGATAAACCTTGGGTAATCCACTTAAGGGAAAACTTGCTGCTGTTCTACAAACCTCTGCAATTGGAGGTCCAACAACTATCTACAAGAATAGAAGTGCATAGACATCACTGGGTATTGGCATCGGCCGACGAATGACGTGACGAAGATGAAGCTTTGATGAACGAGATGGGATACAAACCACCTTGACTCCTACCGAGAAGAAGACCCTCCTCATGGTTTTGTCCTTTACATAGAAAAAGTGACGGTGAAATTCAACAAACACATCATTTTCATAAACAAGACGGTAAGCAGAAAAGAGATTTAGGCGAGCATCGGGCACATGAAGAATATTTTTGAGATGAAGTGATGAACCAGCTAAGAGTGAATGACCAATATGTGAAATTGACAAACCTGCACCGTTAGCCACTTGCACCTGATCCTTTCTACCGTAGCACTCGTAAGCCTAAAGACGTGCCAACTCTCTCGTCAGGTGATCTGGCGTCCCTGAATCCATGATTCAGGGGTTATTGTTATAAGTTGTTGTAGCAGCATTGCCGGCACGCTGATGTGAAGGCTGATAGTTGGGGTCGTCGTGGTTGCGGCAGTCATTGTCTTCGTGCCCCAGTTGCCGTAAAGCTAACAACATGGTCTCCATCGGCACTGGCCGCCTTTCCCGCTGCCATTGCGGCCATTGTTGTTGCGACCACCATCATTCTAGCGATCATACCAGCCGCTATTACGGTCTCCATCATTGCGACCGTAGCTGCCATTCCAGCCGCCATTGATGCCTCCATCATTGCGGCCATAGCCGCCGTCATTGGGACCATAGCCACCGCCATCCTGTCGACCACCGTCGTTGCGGACATAGCCGCTGTTCCCGCCGTTGCGGTCCTGACCTTGCTGGCCATCATTGTCGTAGGGGCGATAGGAGGATTCATCGCCTTGGTAAACGGGGTTAGGATGTGTTGCCGCATTTACCGAGGACGACCATCCCTCGGCATGTGCTTGGTGCGCTTGGAGAGCCTCAAATGAGAGGATATGCGAGTAGAAGACGGAGTAGGAGATTGACTGGTCCTCGAACGCGGTGATGGAGTCGTACGCAGAGCCGAGCCCTATGATGATATAGTCGATGAGTTCGTCGTCGGATACGTGAGCTCCGGCGGCGGCCATGGCATATGCGAAGGACTTCATCTTGTGCATGTACACGGCAACAGAGATATCTCCCTTTCGCGTAGACATCTGGCAACGGGTGTGGCGGACATTGGCACGATTCTCAGCACCGTACAGGGCATGGACACCGTTCCACACCGCAGCGGCACTTTTGCAAACGATGAGCTAATTGGCGATATTGGGCTCCATAGAGCCGAGGAGGAGTCTGATGACCCGCTGGTCCTGAGACCACCAGCGAGCATACTCTGGTTTGACCATAGTGACGGCCTTGTCGCCTTCTCCCTCTGTGATGGTCTTCTCGGGCACCGCGGTGGTTTCATCAAGGTGAAGATGGAGACCGACGTCGGAGAGATTGGGGAGAAAGATGCCCTTCTAGAGGTTGAAGTTGCCTGCTTCCAAGCGAACTGGGATCGTGGGTACGACTAGGGATGAAAACAGAGCGGAAACGGATGGAACTGAGTGGTGTCACATTTGTTTTCATAATTTTTTGCGAAAGCGGAAACAAATACAGAAACCCCGGAAACAAAAACAGAAGCAAATATTGTCAAAAGCAGATACAGACCAAATACGGTGTAGATGCGGAACGGTGCAGATTTTACCCAGAACAAAGAGAACCCTAGAATTATGCAAGAAATCTCAAGCATTTTAGAAATCAACAAAATTGTTCCTGGTTATATATAACATGGTGCTAAGTTTACAAGGGAATAAGGGAATGATCATTTCGTGAAAGCCCCATCGAATGCATTAAGGGATTATATAGTCTTCAGTATTAGGATGAGCAGCTTTGCAAGTTTGGTTTGACAATATCATGTTTTTTGTCGGTTGGATTTGGCCGTGCACATCAACCCTAAAACGAAAATTCCATATTAGACAGAAACGGAAATTCCATTTTCACGTCTGTTCCGCCAGAAAACACTGTTCCATTTTTGTGTCCGTTTCCATCAAAAAAAGTTCTATTTTCGTTTCTGTTTTGCAGAATTCCATTTTCATTTCCATATTTTCATTCTATTTCCATTTTTTCGTGGAAAAGTCGGAAACTTTCCGCTCCACTTTCATCCCTAGGTACGACCTCAGCGGAGACGGTTGTGGACGAGGAAAAAGCCATGGCTCCGACTGTCGTGGAGAGCTAGAGGGCAGACGACGTCTTCGCGACCGCAGGGGAGAGGTCTCTCGGTGGCAGCGGCAGATGGATCGCACAGTGGCGACGGACAAGACTCGTGTTGGTTGCGGGCTCTGATACCAAGATTGAAAAGAGGATTTAGGGTTTTGTGCGTGGGTCAAAAGCCCCGCACGTGCTCTATTTATAAAGTCTTGACCACATACAAGTTACATACGTATATAACTCGTATACGTGATACACAACAAGTGGATTAGTCTGAATACAATTCTAACAATACTCGCTCCCTCCGTTTCAAAATAAGTTTTTCAATTTTTTGATAAATGTATATACTAAATAGTATATATATTCATCCAATTTTTGATAAATCCATTACATCTATTTTAAAACGAAGGGAGCAGTACATATGCCCAAGCGTGACGATCAAATGGCAGACAAGAGTTAAATGCCAATGAAGCAAGATCAGCATCAAACGGCGTTGCCCTCCTTTTCTAGGAAAAGCGGTGTTGCCTTTTTTTTTTCAGGCGATATCCGTTGGGCTGCCTGCGGAAAGGCAGCACAAGAGCTCGCGCGGTTGAGGCGTTGAGACGGTAACCGACTGGACTAGGACGCACCAACAAACAAACCACCGCACCGCCACTTCCCACCTCGTCACACCGGACGGAACTGGGGGTGGTTCGAAGTTGCCGCCAGGGCCAGGAGGCAGTTGCACACACCCTGCTTCCCGCGCGAAAAAGAGCTCGAAGGTGAGGTTGGCACCTGGCGTGCATGCTTCCGCTAGTGCGAGACGAGATCATGCTGAACTGATCGTGCTTATGTGAAAGCTTTGCCGGATCATTTTTCTATGATTATTTTGCTGCCTGTCGTCGTCAGCGCCTTGACCATGAGTAGCTTTGTGCGAAATGGTCAGCGCCGTGCCGTCTCATGTGTGTGCGGCCAGCGGGCCAAATCCCCGTCTTGCCAAACGGCACGCGCCAAGAAATTCTACCAGGAGATATGCTAGGATAACATAGCGTGACGAGATCGAAGTCGACGACCTTGTTATTTCAATTTCAACACTCGCGTAGTCGTATCGTATGTCAGAGCAAGGTAGCAAGCTACTCCTACTAGTAGTAGGACACTTGATTTGAGCCGACCGATAGAAAAGAAGAACCACCCTTAGATCCCTCTTGCCTTGCAGATTGCGGTTACATCTTCTAGACTCGATCAGGAAACGAAGCGTTCGTGGCCCATAACTCTCTACCTGCGGTTAAGGAAAACAGCGGACGACACCTGCTGCATCATCTTCTTCTCCCTCGTCTCGTCTCGTCGTCTACTTTGGAGACTCCTCCCGTGTTGGCGGGATCTCTACGTCAACAACTGCATCTCTCCTCTCGGAAATGTTTACTCTCTGAAATTCTGACCGCTTCTTGAAGCAAAGCAAAAAACATACTACCCCGTCTTCGTCCAGGGCCACCTGCTGCTTCTCCCCTGGCGAAGCAATCCATCCATCTTTCGGCGGCGCTCCAACAAGCTCGTGAGTTTTCTCTCTGTCTCTCACGCGTGCCTCGTTTTCTTTCTTTTCCTGCCTCTGCTTGTGCGCAATTTCCATATCACATATTGCTGGTTTTAGTCATGCGTTCTGTTCTCCGAATTGTTCCATCTGTACATGTCAAACGGGTACCGTTTCTTGATCGCTTGTTCTATTACTATAATTCGGAAGTTTTTCGGTTCACAACCAATAATCCCCAACCAAAATGACAGACAGAGGGAGGGGATAAAATAGAAAGAAACAGAGGAAGGAAGATAACACAGCTGTGCAATTTTAAGAAATCATCCAGATTATTCGTGCATTTACTAACTGCGCATTTTAGCGCATCTTCCGAATCCTCGTGAGATCGCAGTTCAGTTCATACAAGAAAATTGCACACGTTTCACATTGGAGTCTTACTATTTATCCTTGCATAGGCAGAGGGTGAGAGAGACCACAACAACATCTCATCTCATCTCAACAAACAGGGCAAGAAGCGAGAGAAATCTTGATCCATCCTTGTACCCGAGCAGGATGGACCAGCTCCGGCAGCTCGGCGAGGCGGTGGGCAGCATCAACGCGCTCATGGCGTTCGAGCCCGACCTCCGCATCAACCCTCGCCAGTGCCGCCTTCTCGCGGACGCCTGCGCGCACGCGCTGGACGCCGTCACCGCCGAGGTCCGCGCCCATCTCCGCTTCGACGAGCGCGGCACCAAGTGGCGCGCCCTCGAGGCCCCTCTCCGCGAGCTCCACCGCGCGCTCCGCGACGCCGAGGGCTACGTCAGGCTGTGCCTCGACCCGCGCGGCAGCTGGTGGGCGCGCGCCGCGGCCGTGGCGCGCGGCACGGACTGCGTCGACCACCTCCTCCACAACATCCTATGGTGCGTCTCCGTCGCGATCGAGGCCGTCGAGGCCGCCGCCGAGATCGCGGGCTCCGACGCGGACGATCTCGCGCGGGCACGGCTGGTGCTCGCCAAGAAGTACGACGGGGACATGCTGGAGCCAAAGCTGTTCCAGCACGCGCTCGGTAAGCGATATTTGGTCTCCCAGGAACTCGTTGCTCGGATGGACGCCGCGTGGAAAGAGGACAGGTGGGGGCTGTCGCAACTGCTCGACGAAATGACGGGCTCGGCTGCGCCAAAGCGCCTGACGAGGAACGAGCAACGCCTCGCCGAGGTGCTGGCCGGGCCGAGGGGAAAGCTGCACCCTGCGTCCATACTGCTAGGAGGTGACTACAGCGTGCGTAGGCGTCTCGGCGGCGGCCTCAAGGAGGTACAATGGATGGGGGAAAGCTTCGCGGTGAAGCATATCATCGGGGACGGCGAGGCGGTCGGCGCCGAGGTCGCGCTCCTGTCCTCGGTGGCGCACCCCAACGTCGCGCACGCCACGCACTGCTTCCACGAAGAGGACAGGAAGGAGTACTTTATCGTCATGGACCAGCTCATGGCCAAGGACCTGGGGAGCTACGTCAAGGAAGTGAGCTGTCCTCGGCGGCGGACACCGTTCCCGCTCGTCGTCTCTGTGGACATCATGCTGCAGATCGCGCGCGGGATGGAGTACCTGCACACCAAGGGCATCTACCACGGGGAGCTGAACCCGTCCAATGTGCTCGTCAAGCCGCGGCAAGGCGACGGCGGCTACGTGCAGGCCAAGGTCACGGGGTTCGGGCAGTTGGGCGTCACAACAAAAGCGTCTGCTAATGGCAATGCTAACGGCGAGGACAACACCTGCATCTGGTACGCACCGGAGGTGCTCAAGCCGGAAGGCGCGGACGTGGACACCAGGTGCACCGAGAAGGCCGACGTGTACAGCTTCGCCATGATCTGCTTCGAGCTGCTGACCGGCAAGGTGCCGTTCGAGGACAACCACCTGCAGGGCGACAAGACGAGCAAGAACATCCGCGCCGGAGAGCGGCCGCTGTTCCCGTTCCAGACGCCCAAGTACCTGACCGCGCTCACCAAGCGGTGCTGGCACGCCGACCCGGCGCAGCGGCCGGTGTTCTCATCCGTCTGCCGCGTGCTCCGGTACGTGAAGCGGTTCCTGGTCATGAACCCGGACCAGCAGCAGCAGCAGGCTGGCCAGGCCGACGCGCCCATGGCGCCACCCGTCGACTACCTCGACGTCGAAATGCAGCTGCTGAGGAGGCTCCCGGCGTGGCAGCGAGGCGAAGGGGCCCGCGTCTCGGACGTGCCATTCCAGATGTTCGCGTACAGGGTTGTCGAGAGAGAGAAGGTCACCACCCTGTCCCTGCTGCAGGCCAAGGACAAGCTGGCCTCCGACTCGGGGAGCGAAGGGAACTCGCTGTACGGCGACGAGAACGGGCTCGGGGCAATGTCGCCGGACCACGTGTCCAACGGCACCGTGCGGTCGCTGCCGGATAGCAGCGACGGCAAGAAGCCGCCGACGTCGGCAAAGAAGGCGGACGGCAAGGCGACCAACTCCAAGCAAGCAGGTACGCTGCGGCATTCTCTGCTTACATTTTCACGAACCGCAAATCTTCCATGTCAACTGTAGCATTTCGTATCGTAAGCTGTGTAATGAGGAGGAATAATTTGGGGCACCACCTGTCTTTTCAGGGTCTGTGCAGAAGGTGAAGCCGGCGAACACTGCGAAGACTCCGCAGGCACCAAGACGGACGCTCACCGTGAAGACTGACGGCCTCTCCTAGTCCGGGAGACCTCGTCGGACGTCATCAGCTGGCATTTGAAGTTACAAGCTCTGATAGTGCGAGCATTGGAAGTTACAAGCTCTGATCGGACGCCATCAGCTGGCATTGGCAGTTCGAGTGCCGTCGAGTAATTTTGATGAACGAGTCTCGCTTTTTTGTTTTGCTTCATGGAGAAGGGTATTGGGTGTTTTGAGTTGTCGCATAGGTGTTTGTCTGATTGGTAGTGAGAGCTGCTTCAAGAGTACTCTTCAGTCAGAATCTAGTGGCTACTCCTTCAGTCTGAAAACAGATGTCATTTTGTTTTTTTTGCTCTTCTTTTTTTTAGCAACCAAGGAGCTCTGCCTTTCTATTAATTAATAGAAGAGAATTGGCCAAAAAAAAAAAACGGTGAAAACCTGATATATACATATGGGTCCAGCTAAAAGGGGAACTGGACCACAAACAAGACCCCAAGTGGCACGGTTTTAAGGAAAACCGGCAGAAACCACACGAGGCCACACTACATAGCTCGATTAGGTCTGGAGCACCGCCTAACGACACCAGCACAACAGCCACAGCGGGAGCTACGAAAAGCCTGGTTCACGTCCCCGCTGAGAAAGTCAGGGCCGAAGGAACGGCTAGGCCTCACAGGCTTCATGGCGAGAGGCAGGCCACAGGAAACTCACCAGCGGCACTCGCATGTCGACAAGACCTGAAGACGTCGACTCTCCCCGTAGTACCAGCAAACCCCGGGCATGATTCACATCACTCTGAAAAATGACGCCTCCAGGAAGGTCACGGCGTCCGAGAGGACGCCGACGTCATCCAATCTGGCAAAGCCAGATTTGGGTTTTCACCCCGGCATGATGAACGGAGGGGTGCTCGGGCTCCACGACTACGCCCCAAGGGGGAAGCGGCCCCCATAGGCGTCGCCGAAGTCGGCACCGACCAAAGTCGGGCAGGACTTTCGTCCGGAGACCCTTGCGCCGCCTCCAAAGGGCCACGAAGGCAACCCATACCACCCGGCGAGCATGACCAATGGTAGGAGAGACGACGCCCCCGCCTACACCCCCATGCCCCGCCGCCCGCACGGCCAGGACAAAGGAGCAACACCATCCCGGTCCGGAGCCGTCACTCCGGCCTTCACGCGTAGCAGAGAGAGCACCTCACGCCACTTGCCACCGACCAAGGGGGCGCACCCCTGCCACCGAATGCGGCGCCGCCATCCAAGCACCATGGCGCACCTCTGCCATGGGGGTGCCAGTGAGGGACGTCGTGCCCCCGCCAGCCACACGTTGCGGCCCACCAAAGCCGCCAAGGCACCTATGGAAAAGGGAACGACCTCCACGAGACCACCGCGCCGAGGCCTCCCAGACCAGCCTTCATCCTTGCGGCCGCTGCGTTGACGCAAAACTCTGGTTGTCGACCACCCCACAGCTGTTGCGTCCCCGGGGCCGCCACCCCGACATCCTCAACTCCGACCACCCCTGCCGGCAGTCCACGGTCGGGGGGTCACCGCCCCGACCAGACCCCCACCCGAGCCCGTCGGCTCGGCATCTAGCGCTCTACGGCACCCTTCCCCCCACCCACAAATGTCGCAGCCTCGCCGAGGCATGGCCCGTCAAGCCCATCTGGGCCCAGAACCGCGCCCTGGGAGTCCATCTGGACCTGCGCGACCAACGAGAGGCGGGTCAACGTGCCTACTCCGCCGACGACCACCACCCCCAGCCTCCAACAACAGCGCCGAAGCACCGCACGCCCGCGGGACGCTGCTAGCCTCCGGCCCCAGCAGCGAAGGTCTCCCTCCCAACCATAGCGCCGCGAGCCGAGAGGGACAAAGTCCCTGCCGCCTCCTTCACCGGCAACGCCCATCTTCGCCTGGCCGTGGCCTCGGGGGGCGACGAGGGGAGGGAACAGGGGGAGGGGCGGCGACGGTGGTGGAAATAGGCTATCGCCCTCCCGTCGCCTGGAGGAAGCGACAAAAGGAGCGTTTCGTTGTATGAATCTTTTTTTTTTTGCTCTGTGTTAGAAGAGTATTGGTTGTTTTAAACCGGGTAGATATTTGTTTGATTGGTAGTGAGAACTAGGGTGTCAAGTAGGATCGCACCAAAATCCCACTTCTAGTTCATTTTTTGCCTAAATCTAGTGTTAATTTTTTGTTCTAAATTTTGACTAATAAACTAAGGGTGGGATTTTGGTGAGATCCACTTTGACACGCTAGTGAGAGCTGCTTCAGGCTAGTCAGTGCTCTTTTCAGTCGGAAGCTTCTGGCTACTCCTGAAGCCTATCAGAAGTCATGTTATAGAAGAAAATTCATTTCGTTGCTTTATCAACAAGACGGATGCATTGCACATTTTACAAGTTTTGTTTGGTTTCGAACCCTGCAAATGTTCCCTAAAAAAACCATACAAATGTCCAGTGTCGGTACTGGTTACGAGTTTTTGTTTTTTCTTTGCTCTGATCGTGCGAGCTCGTCGTGGTCCGGGGCAGTTCGAGTGCCGTCGAGTGATTTTGATGAGAGTTTTTGTTTTTTCTTTGCTCCGTAGAGAAGGGTATTGGTTGTTCTAAATCGCATAGATATTTGTTTGATTGGTAATTAGAGCTGCTTCAGCATAGTCGGTGCTCTTTTCAGTTATAATCTACTCGCTACTCCTGAAGCCTGAAATGAGAAGTCATGTTATAGAAGAAAAAAATAGTCGGTTTACCAACAGTCAAGACTGATGCATTGCACATTTTACCTTCCCGGATATAAACATGTTTACTCTCGAAATAGTCTTTCGCCCCGTTATATTAATATAGCAACCACACCGAACAACTTGAGACCACAGCCGGGGCAAACAGCACAATCAAGCATAAAAGAAAAAACAAGAGAACAAAAGAAAAAGTAATATCGAGAGCGCTAGATCAATGAAAGCAATGACGACCCGCAACCGATGCGCCCTCCGGAGGATTCCTACCACACTCCTATGCCTTCGGATCGCCGTGTACAAAGCAACACTTTCAATAAGGGATGTGACGATGACGACGCTGCTACCCGGACTGGTCCTAGGATTTCTCCTGGTACACGGATGGGAGTGGGGAAGGGGTACCCCGATGCCCTTCAAGAAGGAAAGACGGCACCCGCAGATGTCACTGCGTTAGTATCGGCCAAGCCGACAGGGATTTCTCCCAAACCCTAGAAAACCACAACCCTAGCAATCCAAAGCACTCCACCAAACTGCCACCCACCAACCTCGTTGTCCCACAATGGCAAACACTATGGGGCCGGGTGTACCGAGAGGAAACGGTCGTAGACAACGGGCGCAGAACCACAAATCACGCAGGAGGGAACAGCCTCCACCGCCGTAGACGGTAGCCGACCGGATGCAGGGGCAAGAGAACACCAAGCCACTTGGTGCCGGAGGACGGCAGCAGCACAACCACCTGGAGGACTACCTCCATCGCCATCGGCGGGTGCCGACCGGACGAGGTAGCAGAGACAAGCCAGGCTAAACAACCCAGTCGAGCTCTGGACGGGCTCGTAAAGTCTCCGCCATCACGCTGCTGCACGTAGGCTACACCTGCCGCCATCCTCTCGTTCGGCACCATAGGCCCGGCCAAGCCCATATGGGTCCGCGAATCTCCTGCCGCCACGATGCAACTGGCGTGTCGTCGTCCTCGCCACCCTCATCACGAACTGCCCGTCAGAACAACCAGAGGCACCGAACATGAGCCTAGCCTGGCCCTCCCTGACCTAGATCGGGTCCTTTTGGGCCCGGATCTAGGCCCGCAGGCACTCTGGCTAGCTCTTGCCCAGCCGCCATGGCCACCAAGTGGGAGCTCCACCGCAGTGCATAGCCATCCTCGCCGGCGCCAGGTCGCCCCGCTGCCGCTGCGCCGCCCTGCGTGGGCACACCATCGGGAGGGGAAAAGCCAGATGGCGCCGGCGCCGCCCAGGCCTATCCCGGCAACGGCCGCCAACGACGGCGAGGGAGAGGGGAAGAGAGAGCCTCGAGGAAGAGGAGGTGGCGGGGCGACCGGCCGGTGTTTTTTGGCGAGCCCCGGTTTCCCATAAACATGTTTTATGCCGGAAATCTCTTTTGGCTCATGGGTGCATTTGCACCCATAGTGAGAAAACATATTTAGAAATATAAAAAAAATCTGCATATACATTCAATTATTTTATGTCCGTTTCGGGATAAAAATATATTTTATGTGTTTGTATTAAAAAAGACAAAATATCACGTGAATAGGCCTATTCGTAGGATATTTTTTGTCTTTTTTGCATAGGACACGTACAATATTCTTTCATCCCAAAAACTTGTGAATAAACTTGTCAATTTTTTTGACATTTTAAAATATGTTTTTTTTTGTAACGGGTACAAATAGACCCGTGAGTCGAATAGCCAGATCCGTTTTATGCATGTTGAGATTCTGCTGCTAAGTTTTTTTTCAGTCGGGCCATGCAAACGCTTTAGCCAAATGAATCAATTAGCATGTGGCATAAAAAATCAGTAGGCAGAACTCACGAATCAACAAGCTTTGTTTGGCTTTGAACACTGCAAATGTTCCCTGAAAAAAAGACCTACAAATTTCGTAGAAGTAGTACAGGCCCAACTCACAAAGTTCACCCGGCACGTAACATTCCTGAGCCAAGTTCAAAAACAAGGATACGTCCGTATTGCAGCTCAGTTCACCAGAGACTGAGTATCTGTATCTTTTAGTTCTCTGACAGAGATTTATAAACAAAAATTTAGTTTAAGTTTGCAGGGGCCGCGCGGACGCGTACCCCCTCTGTCACAAATTATGATGTCCATTCTCCCCTAGAGGAGATGGTAAGGCAACGCACCCTACCAAGTGCAATGTGGGTCATTGGCTTAGGCCACGAACCTTATTGATCGCCCGTTGACCCCATCCAGGTAAGTATCTTGCAACGTTGGCCGGGCCGCTCTATATGTAGGCTCTTCCTCCCTCGTCACCAGCATGAGGCAGCGAGGTGGGACTAAACACCAGGATGTGTTCGCAGCTTTCTGGTGCCTCCGGATTTGGGAGCGTCCTTGGTTCGCGGACCGATTGTCCTCTACGGCCCAAGAATAAAGCCCATGGAGTCCAGCCCCTCAGAACGCGTCATCAGTTTTTAGGGTCCATGGAAAGAGCAGAAAAGGTCTCAAAAAAAAAAAAACGTAGCCACAGAAATCCCCATAAACAGACAGAAACTTTAGGCTGCGTATATCTGTGCAGATAGTTCAAAAAATATTGCAAGTATCCTGATGGAACACATGGAAGTTTTTGCATCAAATGCGTCATAGTAGTTCAACCAATCCAATCCAACCATAACTTTGCAAAAGAAATAGTAGTACGTACAAGTTTGGCTCATTTACATGTGCCTACACAAACAGAAGTCACGCTCGTCGCAGATCAGGTTGCTTCATGAACACAACAAACTGTACATGTACAACAAATAGGAAACTATTTACACATCAACCCGCGACAGCCAGCCAAGAAGCATCAAACGAACGTGTAAGAACAGAAGAGAGGATCGATCGATGCTAATACCGCTTCAGACAACCGGTTCAGAATCAGACCCAACCGCACTACTCCTAGCCGGAGCTGCACAGACACAAGCGATGCAGGCACGCCGCCGCCGCGTCGGCCTGACCGCCCACGAGGCCACACCCCTGAAGAGAGCCCTCAGCGTCACCTTCCTGCGGGGCCCGAACACCACCACCCGCTTGTTCTTCTCCTCCGTGGGCGGCGCTCCGGGTCCCTTCCGCTGGGACTCGTCGGGGGACGGCGGGCCCGCGAGGTGCCTGTCCAGGATTCGGTTCACGGAGTCCAGCTCGTACGAGTCGTACAGCGAGCTCCCCGTGTCATACACCGCGTTGCCACCTCTCGCCCTCTCTATCTGCTGCTGATGCCTCCGAGGCATCTTATCGAGCTGGAGGTAGAAGACGCAACAGAGGAAGAGGAGAGAGGAGAAATCAGAAATGGTTTGCGTTACACTAGCATCTGAGAAGACAAATGGCTGAGGCTGGGAAGTATAATATTATCCATGAGTCGCGTGCAGGCCATGGAAGTATGATATGTGCAAAGTTGTCAGGGTAGTAGTAGTACTAAACTCGCACGGCGAACTGTTCTTTCGGATTTTCTTCCTTTTGTAAGATCGTTCATTGCTTCTGGCTTTTGGGAATCTCAACTATAAAACGTAAAGGACAGCTTGACTTTTCACCGGTTTCATTTGCTCCGTTTGAAAGGATCAACATATATAACAAGACTCATCATGATCGAAGAGAGATGTATCTTCTTAACACTTTTTATATTTCCTTTAGAGGACGAGTAACAACTAAACTTGGGAAGTTGATAGCTTTAAATTTCAACATTTTTTTATCATTGATTTTCCTTTGGTTTATTGTCGGGTTTCACTGGATTTCACCCTTTTTACTAATGCTAACATCGTAATTAGCGAAACCTTAGTTTCTTCTAATGGTTTTTAGGTAAGAACATTTTTGAAACATCTGATAGCATTTATGGACTAATTAAACCTGAAGAAACAAAATGCCCCTTTCATTAGAGGCGTCGAGTGTCCATAACGACCACTAGTACGGTCAAGACGCTCCCGTACCGTCCACCCGTATGATCCTCCTTCGGCTTCGCTATATCAATACAAGCAACTTTTGTGAAGAGGGGGGAACGAAAAACATAACACAGTCGCCGCAAATACATCTAGAAGAGGGGAGATCAGATCTATAGAAGGAGAAGAACACCGTCTCATTCTTCAACGATCCCTATCCTCTAAATCATTCACTCCACCATCATCCCTATTTGTACTGAGAGAAAGAGAGATTGGCACTTGCAAGATTAGGTTTTGATAATTTGCTCTACCTTAGTTTGTATTTGAGTTTGATCCTCGAACAGTATTGTGGCTTGCTACAATAAAGTTGAGATGATTCTTATTTGCAATATCATTATGCTTTTGATCTATCTTGCTCTCATGTCTAAGTAAATCCCCGTAGGCATGGAATATGTAGGGGATTGGTAAGATGTGTTGTGTCTCCCTTATTTCCATCTATTTGTGATTGTTGTCGTGATTATTATATTGTGAGAATGAATATCTATGTTTATCTAATGCTTATTGACATGATTCAGATATCTCATAGGTATAACCTTGTATACTAGTAAATCGGCGACCTCTCGAGTGACCCAGCCGATATCAATGAGGAGTTAGTACTGCTCGAGGATAACAATGAACCATCAAGATTAAAGTCTTGATCTGGTCGAAATACCTTAATTAATATGCTGACCATTACTCTGGTAACAGGCAGATGGATCATTGGGGCTGGGAAAAATTTGCCAAGAGGACTCCTAGTCGGTATACGAGTTGGTTGCCTACTCACCTATGAATAAGAAGTATCACAATAACTTATTCCATTTCATCCATCTGGCACATTCACTATTATCATGAACTATTTCTTTCCGTGCCTAACTTCTCATCTGCAGGAACCTCGAGCACTTTTATCACTTTTACTTTTATGTTATTTACTTCTCGTATTTTCCTTTACTCAAGTTTCCTTTATTATTCACTCACCCTTTTCATTTTTAATAATTGCAGTCAATTCACTGAAGACAACGTGACACCTTGAGTACGATAGAAACGCTGGTCATAAATATACTTACCTAGTCTCCTTATTAGGATGATACAAAAACTAGAATTAATACTTTCACGAAAACATGCTCTAAAAACATCTGTACACTTGCAGGCCATCAGCCAGCAAGCTCGTCGGCGATCTTGTTCATCTTGGCGAAGAACGTAGACGTAGTCATCCCAATTTTCATTGTGTTGGCAATCACAATCGTAAGATTCATGATCTTGTCGCGACTCTGCGAGACGAACATGGTCTCCATAGCTATCCAAACATTGACAACGTGCTCAAGACGAAGAACATGTTGACGGATCTCCAACGAGAAGGAGTTCAGAAGATAGCTCAGGACTTGTTGGTCCCGAGCGAGCTAGGCAGCATAGGCTGGATTTGGCGTCGTGGTCAGCGTCTTGTCAGCCCCCTCCGATGGAACCGTCTTGGACGGAGCGTCATCTGTGCCGTCTAAGAGGCCCATCACCTGAGCACCACGGATCACCGGTAAAATCTGCGCCCTCCATAATGGGAAATTAACCCGCGTGAGTTTCTTGGACGGCGGCGTGCCGAGCGGCGTCGTAGCTTTTGTAGACTACGACATGGCGAGGGTGTGCGGGATTTTTCTTTGTTCTTGATCGTTGGTAGAGGTAGTTTGGATCTAGGAAGAGGTGGTTCCGGATACCATGTAAAACTCGATGAAGTTCGTCTACTCGATGAGATCCATCAAGCCGCTGGTGTGTATTTATATCAGCTGTGCTTTGCGGCGCAAGGCAATTACAGAGAATGTTTGGATACGACCACGTGTACTGACTCGTACATGATTCATACTCGTATAGGTACCCTATACAAAAAAAACTCAATCGCTAACATGATTCCCCTTTTAAATAGCCATTCTTGAGGCTGCGAGGCGGTTTTGGGAGGATCCGTAGCGAATATGCACATCGTGCCTTCAAAAATATTCAGTTTGATAAATGGAGTCGACGGAGGTTGGTACGAGTGGATGATACGATTGGATCCAGACCGTACTGATGGTCGTTATGCTTGCAGATGCAATGTTTTGTTCACCATTTCTTTATACAAACTTTGATTGTGGTGTTCTTTGGCTCATTAGACTCGTATGGACAAGAGCTACAACATTATGGCCTTGTGTGGCATCCCGCTAAAACCACTACTAGAAAATCGCTGTGTTTTTGTGCATTCCATCATCATGACCGCATGCTCATGTCATCATGCCACCTTGCATTTGAGCATCGTCATCATCATGCATGGTTTATCTAAAACTATTTTTGAAAAATCTGTTTTTGTTTTCTAAACGCCCCGTCTTTATTTCAAATTAAAATCCGGGTCTCCGGAATATTTTGGTTTGTCTAAATACAGTTTGCAAAAGCCTCGTTTTAATAAATAAAATATTTTAATTATTTTGGGAGGCAGCCCGCCAGGCCCGAAAGCCTGACCGGCCACCTCCAAACCCAGACCCAACCCAGCTAACACCTAACCCTAAATCCCCACATCCCACCTACCCCTTTTTCCCTCCACCCCGCCGCCAGTAGAGCCCCTGGGCGCGCACCCCACCGCCGCCTGCCGATTTTCCCGCCCACGCCTCGCGCGCGCGAGCCCGCCTCCACTGACAGCCTCCCGCCTCGGGCTCTCCGCCCCCGAACCGGCCCCACCACCTGCGCCTCCCCACCAACCCCGCGCCCAAGCCCACGCCCCCATCCACCCGACGCGCTCCTTTTCCCCGGCCCCATTTTCCCGCTTCTGGCCCCACGTGGACGAGTGGACACGCTCCCATACCGAGCCGACCTGCCGCCCTCGATCCCCTCCCCCGCGGGCCCACCTTCTCCCTGCCCCGCGTCCTCCACCTCGTGTTCTCCGCCACGCAGACACCGCCCTCCTCCTCGATCCCATCGCCATCTACCCCGCCTCCGTTCGTCGCCGACCTCGACCGCCGCCGCCCGGTCGTTGCTGCGCCGGCCCCGCGTCTCCTCGTCGCCGACCCGGCCCCCTCTGTGCCGCCGCCGATCTCCGCCGTCTTCCTCCGAAGCCCCGCCGTCAGGGCTTCCCCGCGTCCGCCTTTCCCGGCTCGGCCCCTCCCAAGCTCGCCGCGGCCTCGACGCCGTCGCCAACAACCTCCTCGTCGCCGCCCGGATGCGCCCCTCCCCGCATCCCCAGGCAGAGCTCCGGCCGCCCCGGTTATCCTCCCGTCTGCGCCGTTCGCCGCCTCCCTAGAGCTCGCCTTCGCCTCGGGCCTCCCTGCCGCCGTCCTCTCCCGAGCAGGCCGTGCCTCCAGGCCACAGCCCTGCATCGCGCTGGCGCGCGCGTCCCCGCCTGCGCGCGGCCAGGTTCGGCCTTGTCTCCGGCCTCCCTGCCTCGTCATCCCTGGTTTTCCGTGCCTTCGCTGGTCTGCGGTGGTGCTCTGCTCCGCCTCGTCGACACCTGCGTTGTGGCCGCCGCCATCTGACCCTGCTGCCGCTTGTGCCCGCCTCGCCCTGCGATGGGTTGTTTTCCTGCTAACGTTGATGTTCTGCTCGGTGCGGGCAGGTTTGGCCATGATGGTTTGACCAGGTTACACCCAGCACAGTACCTTGGCCGTTTTCCACTTGGGTGATGAGGTGGTGCTACTACCTCGGCTACCCCGAATTTGAGACCGGAACTCCGTCGTGGTTGCAATACCCCAAAATCTACCTCAAGGACCCGATCCCCAAGATCTACATCGAACGCCAAGATCTCCGTCGCGAAACGACAAGACCATCGACATGATCCGAAGACCGCGGATGCGACAAGATCATCTCTCGGACGCCAAGTCCTTCGGCCCTGGAAAAACCGGCGACCCGACCAAGATCCGAAGACCCGAACTCGAAGAGCGTTGCCACACGGAACGACAAGCGCTTCATCTCGGATACGCCAAGTACTTCACCCCGGATGCCAAGACCGACTCGATGGCGCGGACCCGACAAGATCTTCCGGACGACAAGATCGGCACCGACCAGGGCGAATCCGATGAGCCGCCGACGCAGAACCAAGTTCTTCTTCCCGGAACGCCAAGATTTACTCCGTTGTCCGAGAACGCTTCCGCCGAGACCGATCCCTGTCAAACCTCGAACCCCCGGAACCCAAGATCACCAAATGCCGATGTGTGAACCTTTTCCCGAGCCCCTATTTTATAAATTGCCATATATCTTGTTGCATATTTAATTGTTCATGTCGCATACATATTGTGTGGTTTGGGGGCATTATATTGTTTCACCTAAATTAAATATGGAGTGTTTGTGCGGGATATCTTTGTCTTATTCCGGACTCTATTTAAATTGGTGTAGCGAACCGATGTCATGTTTCGCCCTGTTAATACAACATTTAAATTGCAGGGTAGCTAAACAACATGAACCACTTAATTAATTGGTGGCACCCCGGTACCGTTTAATGCTGCCTAATTGCACCGCATCTGCATCATATCATAAGCATGCCGGATCTTCTGCCGTAGTATTAAATATTGCATCCGGTGTTTCTTCTAGTATTTGCTTCTTCGCGGATTAGACCGATGAGTTGATGCGAGTATCGACAAGTTCTCCGGATATGAAAATTCGGCAGTGTTTCCCAGGCGAGCATCTCTTCCCCTTCTACCTATTTTGCATTTATAGTCTTTACTTCCTCCTGTTGATCTATTGCTATCCGTGTCGCGATGCTTTAGTATTCCGTGCCAGATATATCCTGTGCAGCCTCTATATTGCCTTGGACACCTCCCATTACCTGTGTTTGGTCGATAGCTGGCCTTGCTAGTCGTAGTTGCTTGCTCAGGTGCGATCTCGTGTTGTCAAGTACCACAGTTGTTGGAATGCTGACAGATGTTTATTGGTGGAGATGCTGAATGGTGGAGTTGATCATGACTTTAAATATAACTATTAAAAATGCTAGAAATAACTAATGTAGAGGCATCGGTGGGCAATAGATGTTATTTGGTTCTTCCACGCTCACTTGTGTCCCGTAGGACCCCGAGTACTTGATACCTGTTCCTTGACTATTCGCACTATCCACATCCGGGAGGCTTTATGGACCCCCCTGAGCCAGAGCTTGATTCATTTCTATTTCTTGGGGCCACAAACTAGTTTGGGGTTTTATTACTATCCTGTACTTATGCCATGTTACTGTTTTTTTACGAATGTGAGTGGAGCACCTGTACTGTTTAGGATCGTGACACGTTTTCGCTGTATCGACAAGCCCAATCACACTTTCGGGTTCCCAGTCATTTACAGCCGTCCACACAAACCCTGGGTCCATTCCGGAGCCGGCCAACTCCGTTGCGGGTAGCTTAGTGGGGTGGCCCCCTGAAATATTTCTGAATCCTGTGATCGCTTTGTCGTGAATGCCTCGTTGGGTTTTGAGTTGGTTTTTTCCGAGGTTGATCGAGTGTGTGTTGGTATTTGTGCACCCCTGCAGGGTAAAACTTTCTAAAAGCCGTGTCCGCGGTTATGGACGACTTGGAGCACAGTATCTCGATCATAGACAAGCATAACTAAAGTAGTGCTATAAATTTGACTTAATATGTGACTAGTAATCAGCTCAAGTATAACGGAATGGATATTAAAAATGCCAACAGCTGGTGGATCTGGGTTGTTTTCTGAGATGCTATATGCCTAGTAAGTATTGCAACTCCAATGGAATGTGATAAAAGTGCCAACAACTGCTGGGTTTTGGGATTCCTCAGGACAAATATATCTGACTAGTAAATGATCCAACTACCACGGAATGGTAATTAAAACTGCCCACTACTTATGCTTCAGGATGACTCATGCTATCTATATCTGAATAGTAAGTGCTGCAACTATAATGGAATGAGTAAAATTGCCAACTGTGTGAGTTACTTGGTCCGACTTCCTTGTTTGGTCTCGAGGGGGGAAATACCAGGATGAGTTTGTTTGGTGTTAGCTTCAGGTTGGATCCGAATAGGTCTTTCTTATCTCTCTCTGATAACCGCCAGTTGTATCGAGTCTCTATAGCTTGTTTAGTGCCGCTGCGCTGCCGCTTCAGCCCACCATACCTATGTAGGCGAGAGCCGCCGAATTCTAGCCTCGCCGTGTACTGGCCTCAGTACTGACGCTCCTCTTTTTCCTTTGCCCTTTGTCGGCACCCTTTTGTTTTAGCAGGTTTGAGATCGACGTCGTTAGCAGGGTTACCCTTCCGGCTTGGCCTGGGCAGGGTTATGGACGCCATTGGTTATTCTTCAGGGCTCTTAGCCCCATTTGCATCTTGTCCGTAGTCGGACGCTCTATCGTTTCCAAGGTGATTTGGATCTTTGTATAATATATCTGTATTCTTGACTCACGGAGTCGTTGTTGTATTTATCTGTTCTGTGGGTCCCATCGAGGACTGTTGTGTAATGGTATTACTTTATTTTCTACCCGCACGAAAGTGCCTGGTGGGCATCCTTGAATCGTTTCTATGCGGGTTTGGCGGAAAGGGCTAAAACTTGCATAGGGCCGATTTGAGGGTGTTATAGAGTGGTATCAGAGCTCAGTAGTTGCGATACCCCACAAGTCCAGCCTGTAGGATAACCTAGCTAACGGCCGAAGTAGAGTGTCGAAACTATTTTGCAAATCGGTTGGATAGATCTGATTAGGTCTGATTTTACTCCTTACCACTCTGCTGTTCTCCTCTTACCTCCGCGTGTTTTGATTCTACTCTCTTATCTTTTCTTCGAGTCCAGGAATTCTCGTGGTTGGGTTCCCGTCGTACCTTCAGGGTTTCGCTTCCTCCTTTGGTAACGGTGCTTCTACATCCGGTCTTCACGCTATTTGAGGAATCCTTCATCTGTTGTACTTCTCTTTGTTCCTTCTCGTGCCTTCCGGTGTTTTCCGATGTGACGACATCCTCTACGCCAGATCCGATGTAGAGCCTGCATCACTCCTTTGTTCCGCACCTCGATTGTCGAGATCTTCAGTCTGATTCCGAGAATGGTTGCACGCTTTTCTACTGATTGTGCGGAGTAATAGTTTGGGTGCGTGATAGATTGGCCCCCATGCCGACTACTCAATCTATTTGCTCTCATACATTGAAGTGGATTAGAATGCATCGGTTCTCTCTTTCTATTGAAGTTAGAGGTGGCTTTATTTGTTGATACCTCTACCTTCACCCTTTGTTCCCGGAGTGTTCTCTCGACGATCACGGACAACGACCTCTTGTTAGTGGTGTCGCGAGGACCTAAACGAAGCGAGAAGATTCTGATCGCCGACCTTCTTCCCGGTACCACGAGGCGGATCTCGAGGGCGAGATCCATTGTTAGTGGTGTCGAATTGTGGCATCCTGCTAAAACTACTACTAGAAAACCGCTGTGTTTTTGTGCATTGCATCATCATGACCGCATGCTCATGTCATCATGCCACCTTGCATTTGAGCATCGTCATCATCATGCATGGTTTATCAAAAACTATTTTCAAAAAATTTGTTTTTGTTTTCTAAACGCCCTGTCTTTATTTCAAATTAAAACCCGGGCCTCCGGAATATTTTGGTTTGTCTAAATACAGTTTGCAAAAGCCTCGTTTTTAATAAATAAAATATTTTAATTATTTTGGGAGGCAGCCCGCTAGGCCCGAAAGCCTGACCGGCCACCTCCAAACCCAGACCCAACCTAGCTAACACCTAACCCTAAACCCCCCATCCCACCTACCCCTTTTTCCCTCCACCCCGCTGCCAGCAGAGCCCCTGGGCGCGCACCCCACCGTCGCCTACCGATTTTCCCGCCCATGCCCCGCGCGCGCGAGCCCGCCTCCACTGACAGCCTCCCGCCTCGGGCTCTCCGCCCCTGAACCGGCCCCACCACCTGCGCCTCCCCACCAACCCCGCGCCCAAGCCCACGCCCCCATCCACCCGACGCGCTCCTTTTCCCCGGCCCTGTTTTCCTGCTTCTGGCCCCACGTGCACGAGTGGACACGCTCCCATCCCGAGCCGACCTGCCGCCCTCGATCCCCTCCCCCGCGAGCCCACCTTCTCCCTGCCCCGCGTCCTCCACCTCGTGTTCTCCGCCACGCAGACACCGCCCTCCTCCTCGATCCCATCGCCATCTACCCCCGCCTCCGTTCATCGCCGACCTCGACCGCCGCCGCCTGGCCGTTGCTGCGCCGGCCCCGCGTCTCCTCGTCGCCGACCCGGCCCCCTCTGTGTCATCGCCGATCTCCGCCGTCTTCCTCCGAAGCCCCGCCGCCAGGGCTTCCCCGCGTCCGCCTTTCCCGGCTCGGCCCCGCCCAAGCTCGCCGCGGCCTCGACGCCGTCGCCAACAACCTCCTCGTCACCGCCCGGATGCGCCCCTCCCCACATCCCCAGGCAGAGCTCCGGCCGCCCTGGTTATCCTCCCGTCTGCGTCGTTCGCTGCCTCCCTAGAGCTCGCCTTCGCCTCGGGCCTCCCTGCCGTCGTCCTCTCCCGAGCAGGCCGCGCCTCTAGGCCATAGCCCTGCATCGCGTTGGCGCGCGCGTCCCCGCCTGCGCGCGGCCAGGTTCGGCCTTGTCTCCGGCCTCCCTGCCTCGTCATCCCTGGTTTTCCGTGCCTTCGCTGGTCTGCGGTGGTGCTCTGCTCCGCCTCGTCGACACCTGCGTTGTGGCCGCCGCCATCTAACCCTGCTGCCGCTTGTGCCCGCCTCGCCCCGCGATGGGTTGTTTTCCTGCTAATGTTGATGTTCTGCTCGATGCGGGCAGGTTTGGCCATGATGGTTTGACTAGGTTCCACCTAGCACAGTACCTTGGCCGTTTTCCACTTGGGTGATGAGGTGGTGCTACTACCTCGGCTACCCCGAATTTGAGACCGGAACTCCGTCGTGGTTGCAATACCCCAAAATCTACCTCAAGGACCCGATCCCCAAGATCTACATCAAACGCCAAGATCTCCGTCGCGAAACGACAAGACCGTCGACATGATCCGAAGACCGCGGATGCGACAAGATCGTCTCTCGGACGCCAAGTCCTTCGGCCCCGAAAAACCGATGACCCGACCAAGATCCGAAGACCCGAACCCGAAGAGCGTCGCCACACGGAAGGACAAGCGCTTCATCTCGGATACGCCAAGTACTTCACCCCGGATGCCAAGACCTACTCGATGGAGCGGACCCGACAAGATCTTTGCGACGACAAGATCGGCACCGACCAGGGCAAATCCGATGAGCCGCCGACGCCGAACCAAGTTCTTCTTCCCGGAACGCCAAGATCTACTCCGTTGTCCGAGAACGCTTCCGCCGAGACCGATCCCTGTCGAACCCCGAACCCCTGGAACCCAAGATCACCAAACGCCAATGTGTGAACCTTTTCCCGAGCCCCTATTTTATAAATTGCCATATATCTTGTTGCATATTTAATTGTTCATGTCGCATACATATTGTGTGGTTTGGGGGCATTATATTGTTTCACCTAAATTAAATATGGAGTGTTTGTGCGGGATATCTTTGTCTTATTCTGGACTCCATTTAAATTGGTGTAGCGAACCGATGTCATGTTTCACCCTATTAATACAACATTTAAATTGCAGGGTAGGTAAACAACATGAACCACTTAATTAATTGGCGGCACCCTGGTACCGCTTAATGCTGCCTAATTGTACCGCATCTGCATCATATCATAAGCATGTCGGATCTTCTGCCGTAGTATTAAATAGTGCATCCGGTGTTTCTTCTAGTGTTTGCTTCTTCGCGGATTAGGCCAATGAGTTGATGCGAGTATCGACAAGTTCTCCGGATATGAACCTTCGGCAGTGTTTTCTCAGGCGAGCATCTCTCCCCCTTCTACCTATTTTGCATTTATAGTCTTTATTTTCCTCCTGTTGATCTATTGCTATCCGTGTCGCGATGCTTTAGTTTCTGTGCACCAGTTATATCCCGTGCAGCCCCTATATTGCCTTGGACACCTCCTATTACCTGTGTTTGGTAGATAGCTGGCCTTGCGAGTCGTAGTTGCTTGCTCAGGTCCGATCTCGTGTGGTCAAGTACCACAGTTGTTGGAATGCTGGCAGATGTTTATTGGTGGAGATGCTGAATGGTGGAGTTGATCATGACTTTAAATATAACTATTAAAATGCTAGATATAACTAATGCAGAGGCATCGGTGGGCAATAGATGTTATTTGGTTCTTCCACGCTCACTCATGTCCCGTATGACCCCGAGTACTTGATATCTGTTCCTTGACTATTCGCACTATCCACATCCGGGAGGCCTTATGGACCCCCCTAAGCCAGAGCATGATTCATTTCTATTTCTTGGGGCCACAAACTAGTTTGGGGTTTTATTACTATCCTGTACTTATGCCATGTTACTGTTTTTTTACGAATGTGCGTGGAGCACCTGTACTGTTTAGGATCGTGACACGTTTTCGCTGTATCGACAAGCCCAGTCACACTTTCGGGTTCCCAATCGTTTACAGCCGTCCACACAAACCCTGGGTCCGTTCCGGAGCCGGCTAACTCCGTTGCAAGTAGCTTAGTGGGGTGGCCCCCTGAAATATTTCTGAATCCTGTGATCGCTTTGTCGTGAATGCCTCGTTGGGTTTTGAGTTGGTTTTTCCGAGGTTGATCGAGTGTGTGTTGGTATTTGTGCACCCCTGCAGGGTAAAACTTTCTGAAAGCCGTGTCCGCGGTTATGGACGACTTGGAGCACAGTATCTCGATCATAGACAAGCATAACTAAAGTAGTGCTATAAATTTGACTTAATATGTGACTAGTAATCAGCTCAAGTATAATGGAATGGATATTAAAAATGCCAACAGTTGGTGGATCTGGGTTGTTTTCTGAGATGCTATATGCCTAGTAAGTATTGCAACTCCAATGGAATGTGATAAAAGTGTCAACAACTGCTGGGTTTTGGGATTCCTCAGGACAAATATATCTGACTAGTAAATGATCCAACTACCACGGAATGGTAATTAAAACTGCCCACTACTTATGCTTCAGGATGACTCATGCTATCTATATCTGAATAGTAAGTGCTGCAACTATAATGGAATGAGTAAAATTGCCAACTGTGTGAGTTACTTGGTCCGACTTCCTTGTTTGGTCTCGAGGGGGGAAATACCAGGATGGGTTTGTTTGGTGTTAGCTTCAGGTTGGATCCGAATATGTCTTTCTTATCCCTCTCTGATAACCGCCAGTTGTATCGAGTCTCTATAGCTTGTTTAGTGCCGCTGCGCTGCCGCTTCAGCCCACCATACCTATGTAGGCGAGAGCCACCGAATTCTAACCTCGCCGTGTACTGGCCTCAGTACTGACGCTCCTCTTTTTCCTTTGCCCTTTGTCGGCACCTCTTTTGTTTTAGTAGGTTTAAGATCGACGTCGTTAGCAGGGTTACCCTTCCGGCTTGGCCTAGGCAGGGTTATGGACGCCATTGGTTATTCTTCAGGGCTCTTAGCCCCATTTGCATCTTGTCCGTAGTCGGACGCTCTATCGTTTCCAAGGTGATTTGGATCTTTGTATAGTATATCTGTATTCTTGACTCACGGAGTCGTTGTTGTATTTATCTGTTCTGTGGGTCCCATCGAGGACTGTTGTGTAATGGTATTACTTCGCTTTCCACCCGCACGAAAGTGCATGGTGAGCGTCCTTGAATCGTTTCTATACGGGTTTGGCGGAAAGGGCTAAAACTTGCATAGGCCGATTTGAGGGTGTTACACCTTGGATCTTTAATATGAGACGATGAAAAATATGACTTTGTCACACCTCATATGGTAAGTCTGGTCAATGTAACTCCTCCATATTGCATCATCTTGGCCGATCTAGCCTTGCTTTATCCATTATTCTCCATAGAACCTACACACATGTCAAAGTCTAGATAACTAATAAAATCCTAATAAAAACTACTAGTTGTGCAACACTCATATGAAAATGAACGAGAACTAGAAATCATGCATAACAGGCATAGTTGTAGCTAGATGAATCATGAGATGGGTGATGATATGACTAATTTATATGCTTAAATATGCATCATAATTGCACTCATCAATTACCAAGTTGTTTACGAGGGGGAATGAAGGCGTTCATGTTGAAAGAAGATTATGCTCTAGAGGTAGCATCTCGCATGCTCGCTTCGAGTCGAGACCTGGTGTTCAAGGGGGCTTCGGTAGAGGATGAGGTGAAGATGGTACTTCATTGCTTGTTATGTACATGCAGTTTTGTTGTGTGGCGATGTCTACCTCAAAACCATGAACATGACTATGGTGATCCAGACGGTTGGTGTTGCAGCAATGTCCCGACAGATGGGCGACGACACAAGGTGACTTCCGGTGGTGCTCTCTGAGATAAAAACTCTAGGTCCACCTTCATTGGTTGTACTGAGCGATGACGGCTTTCTATTCATTTTCTTCTTGAAGGCATAGTCTTGAGATTGGTTCTTCTTGGGGGGTGAAAACTTTGATTTGACTATGGTGGTTAGACGAGCGATGGTTGTATTTGTGCACTACTTCTTTCTTGGTGGCATCACTTTGGAGAATCTCACAGTTTATTTAACTTTTTTTGTTTTTTTGGTTATGTACATACTTAATGTCTACACTAGTTGTTGTTTGTTACATAAACCGGATATTATTGATATCATCGTGATATTAATATATTTCATTTATTAAAAAAAACCTAAAGGTCTAAATTTATCCGGCCGTGGCACGGACAATTATATACCATTAGATTAATTAGCGGCGTATCAAGTTCTGATTTTTTTCTTCTGCGAAATAAGTTCTGAATCTTTAATACACTTGGTGCGATGTGCGAGCTGTGACCTCGTTGCTGCTGCTTTGCTGCATGCCGACACACCATCTTCAGGCTTCTTCAGCACATCGGCGTGCCAGCGCGCACTGAGAAGCAAGTGCGTACAGAGACGCACGATCGATACCATGTGCAGTGTTCACGAACGTATACCGGTGCTGGTGGTATACATAGTACGGAGTACACGATACACGCGTAGAAGAAACGTACGTGGACGATAAATAAATCAAGCCGGGTTATTTTAAGTGCTCGACTCATCTCACGCTTCAGATGCAGAGTTGTAGGCACGTCGGATACCCTACCAGTTGTCGTCCCCGTATCAATTCCGTTGGTGGAGTGGAGACGAGGGAGCACATCGTCCACGCATTCGAGCTTCAACCGTCCAGAGATACTTTTTAAAGGAACACGTACACAATAAATGGTAGCACTAGCATATGTGCATGTAAAAAGGGAAAAGGGCATATGCTTGCACAGTAGCGCTGCTTTTTGTCTGAATTCTCTGACTCGAGAGAGAACGGAGTCAGGCAGGGGCAGGCTGCCTGCTGCAAGCGCGATGAACGGAGCCAGCAATAACACCTTCTTCTTCTTCTTCTTCTTCTTCTTCTTCTTCTTCTTCTGTTGACATGGACCCCCTTGCAACACTGTTTCCCCGGGCCCGTCTGAAACTCGGCCTCACCATCGGCCCACGAGACGCCTGTCCGCCACAACAGGCCAACTCATCATCACGCGTCAGGCAGTGGGCCGTCGTCTCCCGGACCACAATAATCATTCTGACCTTCTGTAGTATATAGTCTGGCCTGTGCGTTGCAAGTTGCCACCGCCTCTTAATTACAGGTTCTGTTTATGTGGACTGTGGTGGGTACCAACGGTCCAGATTGTCCTGCCACCCTGTCAGAAATTATGGAGACGACGTTGATACTTCTTGGCAGCACATAATTAGCTGCATTGCTTTCTTTGCAGGAGGCTCTAAACTATAATTTTTTATATAAAGCTGGACCTTCGTTTCTTGGGAGGATTTATATGCATGTATACCTTCTGTTGTATTTTATCCCGAAAATTCCATGTACTAGATAGTTCAAACAACTACTCTTAAGTTTTAACTTGATGTTAGCATTATACTCCCTCCGTTTCATAATATAAGGTATTTTACCTTTTGTAAAATGAATGTATTTAGATGCCTTTTAGTGTGCAAGTTCACTCGGAATCTACACAACAAAAACCATCTAAATTCATTCGTTTGACAAAAACTAAAACATCTTATATTTTAAAATGGGAGAGTAGTCTACTATAGGCCAATCGGCCAACAAAATAAATCTCGTTCCACCCCCATCTGCTACCCTCACAGCCTCACCTTTGACTATTGATAGGGTGTCACGAGGCAAAGGAATATCAACGATTCTATTTTTTTTTTTCGAAATTCAACTGTCTATTAATAATCAAATAGCAGTACAAAGAGTTCTAAAAATAATAAAAGACCACCTAGCGACGACTACAAACACTAGCATAAGCTGAAGACGTGCCGCCGTCCTCGTCCCTCCATTCTATATGTTGTGTACTCTATGTGCCATCTTTGTAAGGTTTGTGTCTCCTTGGTTGTGGGTGGAGATTAGAGTTGCAAGCGGGGTCGTGCGCAAAAGTGTTGCTTCTAGTTTCTTTGAAAAAATTCTAATACAATTTTTTTGGCAAAAGTTAAAATAGAAAACTCTCAAATAAACTAGAAGCGGGACTTTCTTGGGATTCCGCTCGCAACCCTAACGGAGATGCCATTGTACGCTAAAATTATATCATACTCGTCTGGCCATCACGCTAAACTTATATCGTACTCGCCACTTTTCTTCACTTGTCTTTTGTTATTTTCGTGTCCTTACTGGGTGATACGGGGAGAGAGAGAGGAGCAATTTGACAACTTGCCGTACAAAAAGGCAACCTGGTTAAAATGTTTCATCTAACTTATGATAGTGGCATGCGGCCTTCTATTTCTAATCTTCTTAGAACTAGCCATGTAAATACTATCCGAAAATCAACAATAATATACACACGCCCAATGTACAATCTAAAGAAAAGGCTTACAACTTTCATTCGACAATCTTGGGTTTATGCTTCTTGAGGTGACCAGCTGGCAAACCTCTTCAAACATTTATGTGTGAGGTTTGTCTTGTTTGCACATGTTTGATCATTTATAGCTTTTGTCACCGTTGAGGATATGGAGAAATATCTAACGATCTAGCGACACTGACTTCAAATACTTAGACATATCTTTTAATTTACCGAGAATTGTAGAGGGGATTTGTGGCACCCGGGAGCCTTGGAGCTCGTTTTCGAAAATTTAAAATGGTAGTTTGAAGTTTCAAAAAAGTCCTAGAATTCCATGAATACATACACATGTTATGCATACTTTTGCAGCATTTTGATAAAAAGACATTCGATCTTGGGATACAGGAAAAAACAAATTTGTGGTTCTTTGAAATAATAATTAAATTCTTATTTTATCACGGAATATATTTTTGTGAAATATAATGTATTTTTAAAAATTGTGGCGTACCTACTATATGTAGTTGTATGTTTGTTTTTAGTACTTTTTTTATACCTAGAAATTACGTTTTTCATTTTTGTAAAAAAAAAGATTGGTGCCCATTTGCATTTTTTTTGAAACGAGGCAAAAGATTTATCATTATCATTAATTAAGGAGAAGGTTTAAAGAAGTTTTTACAAACCATCTTGGTCAACCGGCCAAGATCAAAATTTATACCTTGTTAGTGTTAATGTATTCCACGTTCTCGTTATTGAAACAATCATACTCATATTCTCTGGTGGATTTGAGATTAAATGTTCAAACGTCGAAGCCACCTCTGAAGATTGAAGCCTTTCAAAGTGAGAACCCATATTTGCCCACTTGTCCTGTACTTCCTGTTGAATTAAAGAGCAATTTATCCAAGATAAACGCTAAATAAAACATTAATAGAATAACAGAAGTTAAACTAATCATATGATTTAGCTGATATTAAGATATCCAAGAGGATTGCAAAGCATACAACTTGAGATAAGATCAGAGCAAGATCAATATGGGAACGACGTACTATATGACTAAGGTAAACAAGATTAAGAAAGATGATGTATATCACAACAGAGGGACCGCTAGAGGAACCGCCGGTGTTGGCGTTGGCACTGTCATCAGCCATGTCGTCGAGGAAGAGGTTGTTGATGTCGGGGAAAAAGTCCTCGTTGGAGAAGACGTTGGCACAGTCGTTATCTGTGAAGGAGTCTGTGACGAAGCCAGTAGTCGCGCCAATAGTGCTCCCCAAAAACCTTATCGTCCTTCTCCTGTACAGGACTCGAAGCAGCGGGGTCTCGGAGCCATACTGTCCCAGCTAGCAGTGCACGCTGCAAGACGGGATGGAGAAGAACGGAGCGGCAACGCAATTTTCTAGAACCAGAGAAGATGTACTGAAGCGTATCTCAGGAGAGGAGTGACCTCTCACTCTTATGGGCACGAATAGGCAGGTGAACAGGTAGCGTCGGGAGAGGAAACGACCTCCATTAAGTTTGAATTAAATCTCAAAGGAAACGTTCGAATTAATTCTCAGAGGAAACGTTTGAACTAAATCTCCATTGAGTGCATATTAAACACCCACTTATGCAGACTGTTCAGATTACTAATCCATTTATGCGCGGAAAAAAGAAAGGGAAGCTCTCGGCTTGAGGCATTCCCACAACACGCGACACACGCGTCGTGACGAGACGAGGCGAGGCGGATGGTGGAGGAGGAGGAGCGCGCGTGTATGTCTCTCTCCTTCTCATCCTTTTACTAAGTGGTGGAAGAACCCCCTTATAAGATGGTGAAATCTTTCTTCAACTAGCAATGTGGGACTAAACATTTGTCCCACCTCTTGCCATGCATGAATGGGCCACATGGGCCTCTAGGACTTCAGGAATTAATAAAATGAAACATGGGATGGGCCATTTAGGCAATAATTCCAACAATCCCCCACCAGATCCTAGAGGCACATGAACTTTGCTTTTGGTTCCAAAATATTGTTTATATATAGGTACTATAGTGGAGACTGTTAAGTTGTACTTCCACCTAAAACTTTATGCACACTAGGATGCAACTTGTATAGTGGACTATGCGTTGAACTGCAAGTTTGCTGCAAATCTAGATTCACACAAAGTCTTGACCGATACTAGGTTGCAGTGGGACTTCCCCACGGGTGGAGCTTATGCGTCATACTCCATTGCCTTTCATGAGTTTATTAGAGAGCACCCTACTCTCATAGACTGTGACGTTTAATAGTCAGACTCATATAGGTGTGTTCTTTAAAAGATGTTCTGTAGGACAACATCTCTACTTAAGATAAGCCACTTAAAACACATTAAGATAATAAATCAACATGCCGTGCGGAATAGGAAAGTATTGCATCTTCATGAAGTGGTGTTCATTAAAGTAGGGACACTTTCCTCTCAGTTAATCAACAACTTGTCTCCCAATTCTAATTCACGGGATCTCCCATCACATAGACTGGTTTACCACTGTGAAAAACTCATATTGTGTGTCTCAAACCCATCTCATTCGATGCATTTTCTATCATATTGCGTGATAGAACCTTTGTGAAGGGATCTGCCAAGTTTTTAGATGTTTGGATATAATCCAATGCAATAACTCTGGAGTTTCTCATTTTCCTGACAGATTTCAGTCTCCTCTTCACATGTCTTGATGACTTCATATTGTCCTTAGAACTATTTACTTTGAAAATCAATGTTTTCAGTTTATAAGGATTGCGGGTATTGGTTTTTCAACCACAGGTAAGTTCATCAAAAGTTCAGGAAGCCACTCTGTTTCAAGTGTGGATGTGTCTAATGATGTGAGTTCTGCTTCTATAGTTGACCTCGTTAAGATGGTCTGCTTACAAGACTTCCAAGAAACAGCACCACCATCGAGTGTGAATACATATCCACTCGTGGCCTTTATCTCATTAGCATCAGATATCCAATTTGAATCACTATAACCCTCTAGTACCCTCGGATACCCGGTATAGTGAATGTTGTAGCTCGTAGTGCCTTTTAGATAGTGCATAACTCTCTCAAGAGCATGCTAGTGATCATCTCCTAGATTTGAAACAAATCGACTGTGTTTGCTTACATAAATAGCGATGTCAGGCCTCGTGGCGCTAGCTAAATATATAAGCGAGCCAATAATTTGAGAGTATCCTAGTTGGTCTCTAGTATTTCCTCAATTCTTTCGAATCATCACACTAGGACCATACGGTGAAGGAGAAGAATTGCAGTCGCTATACCCGAAATGACTCAAGACCTTTTCCACATAATGAGACTGAAGCAATGTAATCCCACCATCATCATCTCTGAATATCTTGATGTTCAGGATAATATCAGCTACACCTAGATCCTTCATCTCAAAGGAACAAGATAAGAAATATGTTACTTCCTTAATTGCATTAAGGTTGGTTCCGAAAATCAGTATGTCATCAACATACAAACAAAGGATGACTCCTTCTCCCTCGCCATGGAGATGGTATACACATTTGTCAGCTTCATTTATAATAAATCCTCCAGCAGTTAGAGTTCTTTCAAACTTCTCATACCACTGCTTAGGGGCTTGTTTTAGACCATATCACTACAAGAAAAGTTGGCTTTTACAATGGACATTTTTGTGGTTGAAGGCCCATTTTTGGTGGCTAAAAAGTCTTCCACGACGGATGGCCTTCGTGGTAAAAGCCCCGTCACAAATGAATCAACCACGGTTTTTTCCAACTGTGGCGGACCGCACCCTTCGGCCACGAAAACTTGTTCCATCGTAGATCTGTTTGCCAGCCATGCTGACTACTGATGTCATGCAACCTGCCACATGGCATCCACTGTTAATGTCCGGTTACCACCATTAACGGTCATAAAAACCGTGGTAGAAGCCAGGCCCAGGCAATGCCTGCTAATAATTATATGGGCCGACCCATGTGGAGAACCCAATAAGAACACGACCCTTTACTATTTCATTCTGCACTGTCTGGAATCGGCCCAGTACTGCAGTCAGTAGCAGCCCGTACACTTTCAGGCCCGACACTGTTTCGGCCTATTTAAGCCCAAGTTAGCCCAACACTATGCTGTCACTTAAGGCCTGCACCAAGATGGCCCGACACTGTTCAAGCCTGTTGCCAATCTAGCCTTTTACTGTTCAGTCCAGTTACAGTTTCAACCTTTTAAGAATTTTCCCTGTTACTGTTTAGGACCTTTAGAGTTTGGGATTTTGCCCATTCAGGCCGGTATTTTTCGGGGTGTTACTGTACTGGCCTGCCGCCATACTAGCCCTTTTCTGTACTGGCCTGCCACCATACTGGCCTTTTACTGTTTTGTACGTTTACTGTTCCGGCCATTTACTATTGAGACCATTCACAGTTCCAGCCTTTCACTGTTCTGGCCTTTCTCTGCTCTGGCCTTCTACTGTTCTGGCCTTTTACAGTTCTGACCTTTTACTGTTTTAGCCTTCTACAGTTCTGGTATTTTACTATTTTGGCCTTTTACTATTCTGGCCTTTTACTATTCTGGCCTTTCGCTGTTCTGGCCTTTTAGCATTATTTCCTTTTACTGTTCAGGCCTTTTATTGTTCAGGCCTTTTACTGTTCTGTCCTTTTACTGTTCTGGACTTTTACCATCCTAGCCTTCTACCATTATGGTCTTTTACTGTTCTAGTCGTTTTGAGCCGTCCATGAGTACATTGTTTCAACATTCGGCATGTTACTGCTCCGGCATGTTACTGTTTCGGCCTTTTTTTGCAAGCACAGAACAGGTGAATATCAAGACATCAATTAATAAACACGCAGAAATTTAAAATACTTATTACACAACAATAAAAGTTTGTTACAACAGGTTATACAACAAGATCAAAATTCTAAAAGATTACAATGTGTCAGTATCATCAATAAGAGAACGGTACATGGCGATTCGCTTCAATGTATCATATGTCCTCTTCTTCAACATTTCAGCTACAAATCTAAGAGCAGTTACACCCTTTTGTTCTGCATGTAATACAACTTTTATATATTTATCACCTATAGGAGTTGTTCTAGGTGGACTATTAAGTAAGTTGTTTGCTTCGGAAATGCAATGGGAGGATGAATGGGAAGAGGGACCACAACTTTCAGTTCCGCCTTCCAAGGACTCCTGCTGGGTTTTAACTACAGTATGCTAAAATATGGTAAAAGAGGTTAAAACAAAGAACAAGGAAAACAAGTAGTATTATATAAAGTAGAGATCATTTCAAGTGTATGAACTTACAGTAGCACATTCTGCTGGGTTTTAACTGCAGTATGCTAAAATATGGTGAAAGAGGTTAAAACAAAGAACAAGGGAAACAAGTAGTATTATATAAAGTAGAGATCATTTAAAGTAAGTATGAACTTACAGTAGCACATTCAGGCTAACAGTGATGGGTTCGTAGCAAGGAAACAAAAAAATTCTACCGCAAGAACGAACAAAACCCAGATCTAATCTAGATAAAAGCCAAGATCTAATCTATTAGACATGTGCAACGAGATAGATCTGTACTAACCCCTGTAGATCCGAAAGCGTTACGAGATTCGAATCTCGTGGTTGATGTAGTCGATCACTTGCCGATCTCAAGATCGAGTGGACGATCCTTCCGGCACCGCGTTCCGGCAGCGCTTCCGCAGTCGGTCACACGTGCGGAGTCGAAGCAGACCTTCCTCTCCTCGTTCCAGCGAGCAGCAGAGGTAGTAGATCTTCTCCACGGAATCCCAGCAGCACGACGGCGTGGTGGTGGTGGTGGAGTAGAGAATTTTGCAGGGCTTCGCGTAAGCCTGAGCAGAAGAAAGGAGGAGGAGAGACGCGGCTAGGGCAAGAGTGGAGAGAGAGGCTAGGGGGTGGCGCCTCCACCCCTCTATTTAAAGGAGGGAGGCGCCATGGGGAGGTGGAGTCCTTGTAGGACTCCCCTCTCCCTTGGCCGGCGGATCAAGGAGGTGGGGGGGAGAGTCCTACTCCCCCACGAATCCTTGTCTTACCCCACAAGGATTCCTTGATCCTTTCTTGGTTTTCAAGTAAACTCCAAGAAATCTTCCAGAACCTTCCAGAACATTCTGAAACCTTCTAGAATCCCCATACAAATACTCCGGAACATTTCCTAACTTAGAAAATGATCCCAAATATATGAATCTTATTCCCCGGACAATTCCGGAGCTCCTCGTGACGTCCCGAATCCAATCTGAGACTCCGAACAACATTCGGTCTCCAACGCACATTCCATATCTACTTAAAACAACTTCGAACCTTAAGTGTGTCACCCTACGGTTCGTGAATATGCAGACATGATGGAGACACCTCTCCGATCAGTAACCATCAGCGGGATCTGGAGATCCATAACGGCTCCCACATACTCAACGATGACTTCGTGATCGATAGAACCATTAACATACGAAACCAATTCCCTTTGTCACGCGATACTCTACTTATCCGATGTTTGATCGTCGGTATCTCCATACCTAGTTCTACCTCGTTACTGATAAGTACTCTTTACTCGTTCCATGATATGTCATCCCTTGTGACCCAGTCACATTCTTGCAAGCTAATTAGATGACATTCCACCGAGAGGGCCCAGAGCATATCTATCCGTCATATGGATGGACAAATCCCAATCTTGGTCCATGCGCTTCAACACATACTTTCAGAATACCTAATGACATCTTTATGACCACCTAGTTACGAAGCGGTGTTTGATGTCATCAAAGTACCCATACGGTGATGGTGATTAACATAACCTCATGGTCGAAGGATTAGGTTACTATGTATTTTAAAGCTTATAGCAAACGAACTTAATGACTTGATCTTATGCTATGCTTTCTACGGGTGTGTGTCCATCACATCATTCTCCTAATGATATGATCTTGTTATTAACGACATCCAATGTCCATGATCAGGAAACCATGATCATCTATTAATCAACAAGCTAGTTTAACAAGAGGCTTACTAGGGACTCTTTTATGTTTACAAAACACACAAGTATTAATGTTTCCGGTTAATACAATTATAGCATGGGATGTAAACATTTATCATAAACATAAAGATATAATAATAACCACTTTATTATTGCCTCTTGGGCATATCTCCAACAGTCTCCCACTTGCACTAGAGTCAATAATCTAGTTAAAAAACTTGTGCATTCAACACCTATGGCTTTCTGGTGTTGTATAGACACTATTGCTAGTGGTAAACATAATCTTCGGATCTGACACTTCCAGGTCCGTGTGTATTTGCATGTCCTTGCGTCTCTTCGCATTACTCATTCTCCAATGAGATGGCATTGTATAAATTTGGTCCTTTGGTGAGACCTTTAGTTCCTTGGGATTAAATTATGTTGATACAATTGTCATACAATGTATCTTTATAGTATTATCCCGCTATGAACCACACCTAGTTTGATAACAAACTACTTAACACAAATGCCCTCCTTTGCTGCTACTATAGCAGTTATATACTTAGCCTTTTGTTGTAGTATCTGTCACAATGTTTTAACTTTGGTACTCAACCAAATCCGTTATGGAACTTCCTTTCCATTACATTGTGCCACCCATAGTTTAAATTGAGATAAATTTAATTTGTATCTTGTGACAAAACTAGTATCAATGTAACACTTTACAATGAACTACCTTTAACTATTTGTCACTTATACATGATATATTCTTAGTTCTTCCAAAGATCATAAGAATATCTTTACTATTGTCCAATGATCATCTTATGAATCATTCTGGTATATGCTCATAACATTTAGAGCATAGGACATATCTGGATGTGTACATCTCAAAGAATGATTGATCAAAATATTCTTGTGATTTCACCAAGTGTCAAAACACTTGAATCTCGTGTCAACACACTTGAATCTTGATTTAGTCCTTTCCGTGCATCAAGAACCTTTCTTGTTGTTTCTATATAGAACTCATTCAACATCTTATCTATGTACATTTTGCAAAACCATATTAGCGCCTCAATCTATTCATATAGACATTGATGCCTAATTCTTGATTTATGCCTAAGTCTTTCATCGAAATGAAATTCTTAACTTGTGTCAATAAAAGATACATTATTTCTAATCAACAATATGTCTTTCACATAATGTATTAGAAATATGTCTTAGCGCTCCCACTTAATTTCTTGCAAAATGCAAACATCTTCATCGTCTCTGATGAGATTAAACCTTTTAACGGTTTCATCACGGTGAAGATTCCAACTCCACGATGCTCACTTCAACCATTGAAGTTTTGCATACTCTTTTAGCATCCTTTGAATTAACAAAACCCTTTGGATCGTGTCATGTACACGTCCTAGGTAACCATTCTATTAGAAGAACTTGTTTTGTTTATTCAACTACCATATACCAAAATATATGTAGTGGTTGCTACATTAATCCGTCCAGACTAAATATCGCTATGAAAGATCAAATCTTATCATAGTCAATTCCTTGAACATTGTCGTAAACTCTTTCCGACATGTCGACTATTTCATAGATTTGAAACATCCATGTCTATTTCTTTATAGATCCAAACACGACCGATAGGCTTCACGCCTTTCCGGAGGGTCTTCTAAGTTCAGAAACTTGATTTCTCGTGTATGGATACTATCACGGATTCCATGACTTCTAGTCATTTTATGGAGTCAGGGCCCATCATCGCTTCTTTGCATGTAGTCGGTTCATCATTGTCAAAACAATAACGACTTGCTTATCAAATCTTACTATTTGATTCTTACCGACCCACACGGTTCTATAGGAACTCTAATATCCGAGATCACACCTTTTGTAATCACGAGAGCCATGAGCATTGTGGCCGCCACCGGGACACTTTCCGGCGCTGCGCTACTTAGCACATATAGCTAAGGTTCAACAACCTTATCAAAGTTTTATTGTCCTTCCACTTAACTTTTCACGAAAAATTCTTTCTCAAGAAACTTGACGTTCCAAGCGACAAACTCTTTTGTCCTCAGCATTATGGAGAAATTCCCAACAAATTCTTTGGAATAACCTACAAAGACGTGCTTATCCGACTTTGGTTGTAAACATTTTACTTATGCATAGCATACCAAAATTTAAGAAAAGACAATTCGGGTTTTATCCCAAACCATAACTCATATGGTGTCATTTCAAAGGATCACGATGGAGCTCTTTTTAGTGTAAAAGCGGTAGTCACTAAAGCTTTAATCTTTAATATATAATGGCAGTTTTATGAATGACACATTTGATCTTACCATGTCAAACAAGGTTTCATTACATATCTTGAACACTCCATACTCCTATGGTGTTTTGGGAAATGCAAATCCATGGAACGATTCCTCAAATCTTAGGTGTTTTGCTAAACTTGTAACTCAAACATCTTTCTTTATGATCCAATCATAAACTCTTTTATTTTCTTGTTACAATGATTTTCCACTTCATCTTGAAAGTCTTTGAACATTTTTCAGATGTTTCATACTTCTTCCTTATTGAGTAAGTATATACATATACTCACTCAAATCTTTGGAGAAAGCATATGAAGTTGAAATCCATCGCCCACGACTACACATAATGGACTATATACATCAATATGTACAAATTCCAATCAGTTAGTCGTCCGTTCCTCTTTTGGCCTACGAACGGAGTTTTAATTATCTCCAGGAAAGTATCACAAGCGCCATTTGATCCAAATCAAAGACTCCAAAAATCCATCAACATGGAGTTTCTTCATGTATCCTTTCAATATAATTTAAACGGCGATGTCACTTCGCAAGTGATCTTTCAATCATTTGTCTTGCAACATTTTAGCATTAGTTTTATGGTCGTTATTTCTCCGACCAGACTTGTATATTATCCATCTATTATGGAATACGGTAGTTATTTGAACAACCTTTTGTCGTCATAATACCTGATCAAAATAACAATTATTGAAACAAATCTTGAAGGCAAGCTTTGATGTTAATGAGCAACACAACAACCCTTTGTTTGTTTTTGATGAACATCATCACATTTTCTCTTGCTAGTTACTTAGGCCATTGCAGTTCATGAATTGTGTTGTCTTGTATGACACTTCATACCAACCAATTCGGTATCCAATACCGAAGAACCACATTGTTTTAACAAGCAAGGAATACAACCATAACATGTATATCTTCTATATGCCTAAGTTGGACATCTCCAACCTTTTATTTTCTGCCAAATATTTTATAGATTCTCTTTCAGCAATTCCTTTTCTTTTAAAAGAATCTATCAACATCAATAGTGGTGTCATCAACATGACACATGGTACAAAGCGTATATAGTCAACTACTAATACCTTTGGACTTGCACTTTGAGGTGGATCACCATCATCAAATGTTTGGTGTTCTTTCGAAAAACCCATTCTTTAGTAATCTTTTAGTGTAGTAAACATTTTACTTACATCTTCTATTCATCCTTATCATGACAACTTTCATGATCAAGCTGCTATAGCTTATAAAGGTGAATTGCGAGTATAATGTTTATTTTTCAAAACCTTTTGGAGGATTAGGACGACTAGCATCTCCAACCTTCACAAATTCTCATCAAATATGAGGACGTATACTCTATCATGTTGTAACCAACACATTGTTTTAGATATCGCAATACCTTTCACATATGATGGTTTCTGAAACATTGCTTTCAGCTCTTAAATAAACTTGATATTAAAAACAATCTTTTGAGTATGAAGAATCATGGAGGCAAACATGATACATTAGATACTAACACTAGAATTGTTACTCTTGATTTAATACTATTTATTAAACTTCATGGAGTAAATAGAGTTTGCTGAAAGTTTGCAATAGGACTTATAAACTTTAAATTGACATTCAAAACAATACGATACCAGTTCGTAAAGTAAATATCCAGAATTTCTATAGTTCCACTATCTCAACTATAACTAAGCGTAAGGTGGTGAACGGATGCCAATGACTACAACAAACTATGCAAATTCACTTTGATTGTGTTTATGATAAATTGAGTTCGACTAATCCAAATTACAAATAAACTCCCACTCAAAACAACATCCCTCGAGTTGTTTTAGTGACTACACGAACCAAATCCACTACACCAAGTCCGATCATCACGTGAGATGATGTAGCTTTAAAGGCGAACAATCAACATGTTCATCATATCATCCATATGACTCATGCTTTACCTTTCGGTATTCCATGTTCTGGGACCATGTCTGTACATGCTAGGCTCATCAAGGTTAACCTTAGTTTCCACATGTCAAATCTGGCTTGCACCCGTTGTATGCACACGTAGAGTCTATCACACCCGATCATCACGAGATGCTTTGAAACGACGAGTCTTAGCAACGGTGCCAACTAAGGACGAACACTTTATTACTTGATATTTAGTGAGAGGGATCATCTTATAATGCTACCGTCACGATCTAAGCAATACAAGATGCATAAAGGATTAACATCATAGGCAATTCATAATTAGTGTGATATGATATGGCCCTTTCTTCTTGTGCCTTTGATCTCCATCTCCAAAGCACGAACATGATCTCCATCATCACCAGCATGGCGTCAAGGTCCATGGCGCCGCTTCATGGTTGTCCATCATCACTAGCAACTATTACAACTACTTGGAACAAAGCTATTACAAGATGAATAGACACGCAGGTCTTAACAGAATTGAAGACAACCATTAGGCTCCTACCGGTTGCCATATTACAACAAGGATCATTGCATACATCAAATATAATCACAATCACATGATGGCCATATCACATCACAAAACCCCTGCAAAAACAAGTTAGACGCCTCTAATTTTCTTTGCATGTTTTACGTGGCTTGAGGCTTTCGAATAAGAACGGATCTTACCTACGAAACTGAACCACAACATTGATACAAGTGCTATCAAGTTGCAAAGTGTAAATTGGATCTATACTATGGTGAGAGAGACAGACACCCGCAAAGCCACTTGTGCAAAGCAAGTTACACGTCAAGCGTGGAGCAAGTCTCATGTGCGATGACATGTAAGGTTAGCCCGAGCCGCTTCATCCACCATACCGCAAGATGCAAAGTACACAAAGCAAAAGACGGCACGAGCACCAACGCCCACAAAACCATTGTGTTCTACTCGTGCAACAAATCTACGCATAGACACGGCTCTGAAACCACTGATGGGTCCGTAGCATGGAAAACAAAAAAATTCTACCGCAAGAACGAACAAAACCCAGATCTAATCTAGATAAAAGCCAAGATCTAATCTATTAGACATGTGCAACGAGATAGATCTGTACTAACCCTTGTAGATCCGAAAGCGTTACGAGATTCGGATCTCGTGGTTGATGTAATCGATCACTTGCCGATCTCAAGATCGAGTGGACGATCCTTCCGGCGCCGCGTTCCGGCAGCGCTTCCGCAGTCGGTCACCCGTGCGGAGTCGAAGCAGACCTTCCTCTCCTCGTTCTAGCGAGCAGCAGAGGTAGTAGATCTTCTCCACGGAATCCTAGCAGCACGACGGCGTGGTGGTGGTGGTGGAGTAGAGAATTCTGCAGGGCTTCGCCTAAGCCTGAGCAGAAGAAAGGAGGAGGAGAGAGGCGGCTAGGGCAAGAGTGGAGAGGGAGGCCAGGGGGTGGCGCCTCCACCCCTCTATTTAAAGGAGGGAGGCGCCATGGGGAGGTGGAGTCCTTGTAGGACTCCCCTCTCCCTTGGCCGGCGGATCAAGGAGGTGGGGGGGGGGGGGAGAGTCCTACTCCCCCACGAATCCTTGTCTTACCCCACAAGGATTCCTTGATCCTTTCTTGGTTTTCAAGTAAACTCCAAGAAATCTTCCAGAACATTCCGGAACATTCCGAAACCTTCTAGAACCCCATACAAATACTCCAGAACATTTCCTAACTTAGAAAATGATCCCAAATATATGAATCTTATTCCCCGGACAATTCCGGAGCTCCTCGTGACGTCCCGAATCCTATCTGAGACTCCGAACAACATTCGGTCTCCAACGCACATTCCATATCTACTTAAAACAACTTCGAACCTTAAGTGTGTCACCCTACGGTTCGTGAATATGCAGACATGATGGAGACACCTCTCCGATCAATAACCATCAGCGGGATCTGGAGATCCATAATGGCTCCCACATACTCAACGATGACTTCGTGATCGATAGAACCATTAACATACGAAACCAATTCCCTTTGTCACGCGATACTCTACTTATCCGATGTTTGATCGTCGGTATCTCCATACCTAGTTCTACCTCGTTACTGATAAGTACTCTTTACTCGTTCCATGATATGTCATCCCTTGTGACCCAGTCACATGCTTGCAAGCTAATTAGATGACATTCCACCGAGAGGGCCCAGAGCATATCTATCCATCATATGGATGGACAAATCCCAATCTTGGTCCATGCGCTTCAACACATACTTTCATAATACCTAATGACATCTTTATGACCACCTAGTTACGAAGCGGTGTTTGATGTCATCAAAGTACCCATCTGGTGATGGTGATTAACATAACCTCATGGTCGAAGGATTAGGTTACTATGTATTTTAAAGCTTATAGCAAACGAACTTAATGACTTGATCTTATGCTATGCTTACTACGGGTGTGTGTCCATCACATCATTCTCCTAATGATATGATCTTGTTATTAACGACATCCAATGTCCATGATCAGGAAACCATTATCATCCATTAATCAACAAGCTAGTTTAACAAGAGGCTTACTAGGGATTCTTTTATGTTTACAAAACACACAAGTATAATAATAACCACTTTATTATTGCCTCTTGGGCATATCTCCAACAAACAGTAGCTCCTCGAGCGGGTGCGACTCCTGGTCAATCTGCCAAAAGAATTTGAGCCGAGCAGTTGGAATTCTGGTCCTTGTACTCCATTGTCATTTCTCTGCATGACATTTAAAACTAAGTTAGCTGGTTTGGAAGGATGAAAACTCTTGAAAAATACCAAAAACATAGCATTAAAAATGACTCGATATATGATTCAAACTAGATGGACATTTTCTGAATTAAGCATTCTAGATAGAAACACAATAGAAGATGAATGTAAATGTCATGGTAACGTCTTAGGTAGAATGACATATTAACTTATTAGGCATGCAGGTTATACAACTTATTAACATGACAAGAAACTGGCCTAAGTAACATAAGGAAACCTCACACTTCAGCTTGCTGGGCATCATATTGTTAGTGTTGGATCCTCTATGAGATGTTTGCATGACCCATGCGAGCGCTCGGAAAGAATAGCATCTATGAGTTGGTGTTGGAGGATTAATCCAATAGCATGAGAATGTAAGAAAGGGAATAAAAGCGAGAAACTAATGATGTGGATAAGACCTACCACATGAAGGGTGCAAACGAAATGGCAATAGCATCAAGGATATTGAGCAACATCCTAATGATTTTGTAGCTTATGAGTACCAAAAATATAGCAAACGGGCAAGAGAAATTACCGCTGCGCGGCGAGGACGGGTGGGACGGGCAAGAGGGCGGCAGGGGCGGTGGCTCGACATTTTGGGGTCAGCAACGAGTGATTCTGTGAAGCGGCCCCGGTAGGGTAGACGATGGCATTGGCGAAGCAGATCCGGTGCACTGAGGGAGTCGGGGAAATAGTTCCAGTGAAGAGCTCCGGTAGTGGAGGAGCTCTGGTGTGAAAGAGAGGGTCGATGGTGAAGCAGCTGGAGGAAGGTCAAGGTTGGAGGCGTGTGGGCGGGGAAGAGACGATGGGGATATAGGTGGGATGACACACATTTACCACCTATACCCCTCTATTATTGCAGTACTCCCACAGTCCTTGTTTCTGGAGCAGGGATAGAAGAGGAATTTTGCATTTGCAAAAAGTGAGGCGGGATGTTTTGGTGCCTTGCGGAAATTTTGAGGTAGAAGCTTCCGATGTACACTATTCTGACGCGTCCGCTCTCACGTGTTGGCCCTTCTAGACCCACACGCCAGCGACAATATGCTTACCAACATATAAATGAGTTTCCACACATTTGCTAAAAATTGATAAACAATATATTTTGAAGGCTTTCATACAAGATGACCAAGGTCACGGCCATATCTCTGTTATAGTTTATGATAATGTGTCCATATCTGGTAGATCGCTGTATCTTGACATTTCAAAAGAAGATTCTAGATTTGATAGACAATACCCAACTTTCATGAATTTCAAACTTCCTAGCTAAATATATGCAATAAAATGACTTTTTGACAATCTGAAATAAGTATGTCTAATTTCGAACTAGAAAGTGTGTGATATACCTTGCTCTTGACTTTTTAAAATAATTCAAAGATACCAAGTAGTCAAATATTGGAGAACCACCGAGAGTTTCGCAAAATTGAACTTTTTGGTATGAATGGTAATGATACCTAATTTCGGCCATTTTTTAAAGAATACAAAGAAACAAAATATAAAACGAAATACATCCATTCTTTTCTCTCTTCGTGTCTCACTATGTGCACTAGCTAGTTTCCATGGAAAAATATAATTTTAAAATTTGATAACTTTTGAGAAAAAATTGTATCACAATATATGGAGTACCATGTAAGAATATGCATGGCTTTCAAACCAGATGACCAAGCTCATGGACATATCTTTTCTATAGTTTATAATAACCTATCCATATTTGCTAGTTCGTGCATATTGGTATTTAAAATATTATTTACAAAGAAATCTTACGAATTCGAGGTTATTTCAATTTTCTAAGACACACCAATGGCTTTTGTCATGAAGCAACTACAAAATATGGCTCAAAATCCCACTGCCCCAGTTTTCACATAAACTATATATAGCCTAGGGTTAAGTTTAGGGTTCAGGGTTTATTTTGGGTTGAGGGTTTAAGGTTTCATGGTTTATGGTTTAGGATTTTAGGGTTTAGGGTTCATGATTTAGGGTTGTTCAGGGTTTTAGGGTTTATGATTGTTTAGGTTTTAGGGTTTAGGAATTTTCAATAATAATGTTGAAGCTTTATATATATGGTTATATTCATGGAATAGAATGGCGTTATCGCAATTTAATAAAAGTATCTCTAATTTTGATCTATAAGTGCATTATACCTCCTTGGTAAGGGTTTAGGGTTCTAGGGTTAAGAGGTTAGGGTTATAGGGTTAGGAGGTTATTAGGGTTTACGGTTAAGGGTTTTTGTTTTTCAATAATGTTCAAGCTTTATGCTTATATTCATGGAATAGAATGGTGTTACCTTAATTTAACGAAAGTATCTCAAATTTTGATCTATAAGTGCATGGTACCTTCTTGGTTTCGGGTTTATGGGTGGAGGATTTAGGGTTTTATGGTATAGGTTTTGTGGGTTGTTTAGGGTTTAGGTATTAGCGTTTTTTCAATAATTCTCATAGATTTATGCTTATATTCGTCGAATAGAATGGCGTTACCTGCTTTAATGAAAGTATCTCAAATCTTGATCTATAAGTGCATGATACCTGCTTGGTTAGGGTTTCTGGGTCGTGGGTTTTGGATTTTAGGGTTTTACAGTTTAGGTTTTATGGTTGTATAGGGTTTAGGGTTTAGCGAATTTTCAATAATTCTCACGCTTTATGCTTATATTCGTCGAATAGAATGGCATTACCTAATTTATTGAAAGTATCTTAAATTTTTATCTATAAAGTGCATGATACTTGCTTGGTTAGTGTTTATGGGTTGAGAGTTTGGGGTTTTAGGATTTAGGTTTTAGGGGTTGTTTAGGCTTTAGGGAATTTTCGATAATTCTTAAGATTTATGCTTATATTCGTCGAATAAAATGGCATTACCAAATTAAACGAATGTATATCAAATTTTGATCTATAAGTGCATGCTACGTGCTTGGCAATGGTTTAGGGTTTCAGGTTTAGGGTTTCAGGTTTGGGGTTTCAGGAATTTTCAATAATGTTGAAGCTGGTTTATGCTTATATTCATGGAATAGAATGGGATTACATCTATTTATTGAAAGTATCTCAAATTTTGATCTATAAGTGCATGATACCTGCTTTGGTTAGGGTTTATGGGTCGAGGATTTAGGGTTAGGTTTTTACGGTTTAGTTTTGTGGGTTGTTTAGGGTTTAGTGAATTTTCAATAATGCTCAAGATTTATACTTACACTCGTAGAATAGAATGGTGTTAGCTGATTTAATGAAAGTATCTCAAATTTTGATCAATGTGTGCATGACACCTGCTTGGTTAGGGTTTATGACTAGGGGTTTAGGGATTTAGGGTTTAGGGTTTAGGGGTTGTTTAGGGTTTATGGTTTAGGGAATTTTTTATATTGCTCGAGATTTATGCTTATATTCATCAAATAGAATGGCGTTATCCAATTTAACGTAATTATCTTAAATTTTGATCTATAAGTGCATGCTACGTGCTTGGTCAGGGTTTAAGGTTATAGGGTTTAGGGGTTTATGATTTGGGTTTTAGAGGTATAGGGTTTTCGGGAATTTTCAATAATGTTCAAGCTTTATGCTTATATTTATGGAACAGAATGGTGTTACCCAATTTAATGAAAGTATCTCAAATTTTGATCTATAAGTGCACGATACCTGCTTGGTCAGGGTTTAGGGGTATAGATTTTATGGTTTAGGATTCCGTGAATTGTCAATAATATGTTCAAACTTTATGGTTATATATATTCGTGGAATAGAATGGTGTTACCGCAATTTAATGAAAGTATCTCAAAATTTGATCTACAAGTCGATGATATCCTGCTTGGTCATATTTTTTGTTAAATACAATTGAAGGTACCCAAGTACTAAAACAAGGGAGAAACACCAAGAGTTCCATGATATTTAGGCGCTATTTGGTTGGGCTCTAATTCTTGCTTTTGATTTTTGGCTTATAAAGCCAGGAACGTGTTTTTGGCTTTGTTTTTTTAGCTTTTACTCTGACATAGTTGAATTATGGTATAGCCAAAAGCAAAAATCTAAATTGGCTTATAAAATAAAGCTAAAAGCGACATATAAGCTTAACCAAACAACCCCTCAACTTCTTGATATGAATGCTAATAATGCAGCCTTATTTGAGACCTTTTGAAAGAAAATTCCAAATAGAAAATATATAAATTGAAGGAATGTCTTTCTTTCACAGAGTATTTTGTTATGTGCACTGCCTAGTTTCCATGAAAAGTATGCTAAAACTTGATAACTTTCGAAGAAACCCGTTTCACAATATGTACCATGTATGAACATTCATGGCTTTCAAACGAGATGACCAAGGTCATGGCAATATGTTTGCCATAGTTTATGATAATGTGTCCATGTTTGGTAGATCGGTGCATAACTGCATATTGGCATTTCAAACAATGTTTACAAAAAAAGGTCCATCCAAATCAAAGTTATTTTAAATTGTCCAAGTGACAACAATGGCTTCCGTTATGAAGCAACTACAAAGATTATATGTGGTTCAAAATCTCACCGACCAATTTATCATAGAGTATTATTTTTTGACGGATAATGCCCAAGTTTCATGAATTTTCAAGCTTCCGAGCCAGGTTCGATGATTTTAATGATTTTATCTTGGTTTAGCGAAAAAACGAATTTTGAACAACAAGCGATGGGAACCTCTACTTCCCGTAATTCTGGCTCAGTGACATGTGGGTCACTTGCATAGTGGGTCCAAAAAGTTAGTGTAAGTCAGAGTGGGCAGGCAGGTAAATATTGAAGAAGGGCTGGGAAACATCGATGGGGTGATGCGCTTGGGAGAACACAAATGTACCACCTATATCCCTTTGTAATTGCAGTGCTCCCTCAGATTCTTGTTTTCGAAGCAGGGATAGAAGAGGAATTTTGCATTCTAGAAAAAGGCATGTTTGAATGGATGCGCAGGATATTTTAATGGATGGGTGCGATGTTTGGGCGCCGTACCAAAATTTTGAGGTCGAAGCTTCTAGCATACGCTACTCCGACGTGGGGCCTCTCAGATGTGCTGTCACCGTCTAGACCCACACGCCAGCGAGAGTTGCTTCCCTGCAATTAAATAAGTTTCTAGGCATTTGCTGAAATTTACGAACAATTTAAGGCTTTCAAGAAGATGACCATCGTCCAAAAAAAGGTGACCAAGGTCATGGAAATAGATTATGACGACATGTCCTTATTTGGTAGATCGTTGCATCTTTGCAAATCAAGCAATATGCCTGGTTCCAAATTTGAAGTTTGTTTTCGAATTTCCAAGTAACAACAATGTGTTTTGTTGTGAAGCAACTACAAAGATGATGTCTCAAAATGCCACCGCCCCCTTTTTGACATAATGTATAACGCCCTTTCAAGCTTCCAGGCTAAATTTGTGCAATAAAATAATTTTTAGGGCTGGATGTTTGAATAGGTGGGCGGGATATTTCGGCGCTCTATAGAAATTTTGAAGGTGAAGCTTCTAAGGTACGCTACTCCCACTTGGGATGTTGTCCCCGTCAGATGGACCCACACGCATGTGTGCTTTCTAGCATTTAATGAGTTTATGGACATCTGCCGAAATTAATGAACATTAATTCAATGCTTTCAAACAAGATGACCAAGGTCATAGCCATAGTTTCTGTACTTTTTTCATATTTTGTACTACTCTGTACATTGAAGCATCTTAGCCAACCAAGCTTACAAATGCGTCCATGTTTCGTAGATCAGTGCATCTTGGCATTTCAAGCAATTGTTTACAAAGGAGATTCTAGATTTGATTGATAATGCCCTACTTTCATGAGTTTCCAAGCTTCCTAGGTGAAGATGTGCAATAAAATGACTTTTTGACAATTTAAAGTAAGTTTGTCTAATTACGAACTACAAAGTGTGTGATATAGCTTGCTCTTGACTTTTTAAAAATAGTTTAAAGGTACCGAATTAGTCAAATATTGGAGAACCACCGAGAGTTTTGCAAGATTTCATTTTTTATATGAATGGTAATGACATCAAATTTGGGCATTTAAAAAAATAAAGAAACAAAATATAAAACAAAATACAACCATTCGTTTCTCCGTTGGTGTCTCACTATGTGCATTAGCTAATTTCCATGAAAAATATATATAATTTGATAAATCTTGAAAAACTCGTTTCACAATATGGCATACTATGTTTGAACATTCATGGCTTTCAAAAACTAGATGACCAATGTGAAGGCCATATGTGTTACCATACTTTATGATAATGTAATCATGTTTGGTAGATTGGTGCATATTGGCATTTCAACATTATTTACAAAAAGAGCTTCCATATTTGAAGTTATTTTAAAAGCCCCAATCGATAATAATCACTTTAATTTTGTCATACGATAAATGGCGTACCATGTATGAATATGCATGGCTTCCAAACCAGATGCCTAAGGTCATGTCCATATCTTTGCTATAGTTTATAGCAACATGTCTGTATTTGGTAGATTGGTCCGTATTATTGGCATTTAAAATATTATTTACAAACAAAGCTTCTGAATTTGAAGTTATTTTCAATTTTTAAAGCGACGATAGTGGATTTTTTCATGAAGAAACTACAAATAAGTATGGCTCAAAATCCCAGTGCCCTAGTTCCCACACAAGATATATATAACCTAGGTTTAGGGTTCGTGTTTTTTGGGTTGAGGGTTTAGGGGTTTAGGGTTTATGGTATATGATTTAGGATTTTAGGGTTTAGGGTTTAGGGTTTAGGGTTTAGGAGTTTAAGGTTGGTATTTAGGGTTTTCTAGGTTTTAGGGTTTATGAATTTTCAATAATAATGTTCAAGCTTTATATATATGCTTATATATATTCGTGCAATAGTATGGTGTTATCGCAATCTAATGAAAGTATCTCAGATTTTGATCTATGAGTGCATGATACCTGCTTGGTAAGGGGTTGAGGGGATGAGGGTTTATGGTTTTTGGGGTTTAGGGGTTTAGGGTTTAGGTTTTTTTGGGAATTTTCAATAATGTTCAAGCTGATTTATATATACTTATATTCGTGGAATTGAATGGCATTAACACAATTTGAGGAAAGTATATGTGAAGTTTTGATCTACAAGTGCATGATACCTCATTTGCTAGGGTCATTTATGCGGGGTTGAGGGTTTAGGGTTTTAGAGTTTAGGGCATTTTCAATAATATTCAAAATTTATGGTTATATTCGTGGAATAGAATGGTGTTACTGCAATTTAATGAAAGAATCTCAGATTTTGATCTATAAGTCCACTGTACCTACTTGGTTAGGGTTTATGGGTTTAGGGTTTTACAGTTTTACGATTTAGGTTTTATGGATTGAATAGGGTTTAGGGGGTTTAGCAAATTTTCAATAATGCTCAAGCTTTATGCTTATATTCGTTGAATAGAATGACATTACCTAATTCATTGAAAGTGTCTCAAATTTTGATCTATAAGTGCATGATACCTGCTTGGTTAGGGTTTATGGGTTGAGGTTTTGGGGTTTTAGGTTTAGGTTTTAGGGCTTGTTTAGGATTTAGGGAATTTTGGATAATGCTCAAGATTTATGCTTATATTCGTCGAATAGAATGGTGTTACCAATTTAATGAAAGTATATCAATTTTTGATCTACAAGTGCATGCTACGTGTTTGGTAAGGGTTTAGGGTTTAATGTTTAGGTTTTAGGATTTCAGGAACTTTAAATAATGTTCAAGCTTTATGCTTATATTCGTGGAATAGAATGGCGTTACCGCAATTTAATGAAAGTATCTCAAATTTTGATATATAAGTGCACGGTACCTACTTGGTTAGGTTTTATGGGTCAAGGGTTTAGGGTTTTACGGTTTAGTTTTATGGGTTGTTTCTGGTTTAGGTTTAGCGAATTTTTGGTAATGCTTAGGATTTATGCTTATATCCGTCTAATAGAATGGTGTTACCTAATTTAATGAAAGTATCTCAAATTTTGATCTATGAGTGCATGACACCTGCTAGGTTAGGGTTTTTGGGCTAAGGGTTTTAGCGTTTAGGGTTTAGGGAATTTTTGATAATGCTCGGGATTTATGCTTATATTCGTCAAATAGAATGCTGTTACCCAATTTAACGAAAATATCTCAAGATCTATAAGCTCATGCTACATGCTTGGTCAGGTTTTGGGGTATAGAGGTTTAGGGTTTAGGTTTTAGGGGTTTAGCAAGGGATCAGGGTTCTAGGAATTTTCAATAATGTTCAAGCTTTATGCTTATATTTGTGGAATAGAATGGTGTTACCCAATTTAACGAAAGTATCTCAAATTGGGATCTATAAGTGAACGATACCTGCTTGGTCAGGGTTTATGGGTTTAGATTTTATGGTTTAGGATTCCATGAATTATCAATAATATGTTCAAACTTTATGGTTATATATATATGTGGAATAGAATGGTTTTACCGCAATTTAATGAAAGTATCTCAAAATTTGATCTACAAGTTGATGATACCCTACTTGGTCATATTTTTTGTTATATAAAATTAAAGGTATCCAGGTACTAAAACAAGGGAGAAACACAAGAGTTCCGTGAGATTTAGGCGTTGTTAGGTTGGGGTCTAATTCTGGCTTTTGATTGTTGGCTTATAAATCCAGGAACATGTCGTTGGCTTTGTTTTTTTAGCTTTTACTCTGACATAGTGGAATGATGGTATATGCCAAAAGCAAAATTCTAAAGTGGCTTATAAAATAAAGCTAAAAGCGACAAATAAGCTTAACCAAACAACCCCTCAACTTCTTGATATGAATACTAATAATGCAGCCTAATTTGGGACCTTTTGAAATAAAAATCCAAATAAAAATATATAAATTGAAGCAATGTCTTTCTTTCGCAGAGTATTTTGTCACGTGCACTGCCTAGTTTCCATGAAAAGTATGCTAAAATTTGAAAACTTTCAGAGAAACCCATTTTTGATAACTGATAGCTGTGACATTCGACACATTTTTTATGGCTTTATTTGATGGTTTTCTCCTGGATTTGATCATTTTCTGGCTTCACCTAACGCTAATACTTCGATAGCGAAGAAAACTTGGCTTTTAATGTGTGTTTCAGGTTCTGAACGTCAACAGAAGGGTTAAACTAGAGAAACACAATATTCTGGAGAAAACAAGTGAGTCTTACTTTGGAAGCACGTGAGGGGAGCTCACAAAAGCTTTAACGAGCAACTATACAGTGGGAATATTTTTTTGGCCGTATAGTTGCCGCCGCCTCTGTCTTGTCAAAAGGGACAACTTCCGTGAAGGGACCGAGGACAAAAACACAACACAACAGCCGCCACACCATTCAGAAGGGAGAAAGAAGAGATTCGGAGAAGAAGGAGAAGACGTTCTTCATCTCGCTCCACGATCTTCGACCTCCTAGCCAGTACACCCCATAGCCACTACTTGTACTTGAGAGAGAGAGAGGGATCTCCACCTTGCAAGACTAGGGTTTGAGATTGTTTCTTCCCATCTTGAATTGTGTTGGATATTTTTATATTCTTATTGTGGATCTCCACAGTAATACAAAGATAAATTCCCTTTATTCAATTATATTGATGATCTGTTCTTCTCTCATGTGTGAGTAATTCCCTTGGGTGTGGGAGATGTATGGGATTGGTGAGATGTGATGTGCCTTCATATATTTTCCGCTAGTTTGTGATTGATGCTAGTTACTATATTATGTGTGCTTGGCTATCTGTGGGATGGCTAATGCTTGTTGTCCAATTAAGGGCCCAGACAACATGATACTTTGTTCTACATAGATACGATCTTGTAAGCTAGTGGACCGACGATCCTCGGGTGACACGGGGATATCAATGGAAAGCTAGTTGACTCGACGATAATGAGTGACCACTGTGTTTATTGCATTAGTCCGATCCAAGGACCTTAATCGCTAACCTGAAGTGTCGTAATCATCTAGTGTTTTGATACGTCATAAACGTATCTATAATTTTTGATGCTCCATGCTTGTTTTGTATCAACTATCTTATGTTTTGTCTACACTTTGAGGCATTTTTATACATTTTCTGGAACTAACCTATTGACAAGATACTGTAGTGCCAGTTGCCTGTTTTCTGCTGTTTTTGGTTTCAAAAAATATAGTAAGGAAATATTCTCGGAATTCGACAAAACAAAAGCCGAAGTTCCTATTTTTTTCGACACAAGACGGAGTCCAAAGAAGATACGGAGGAGGGCACCGAGGCGGCCACACCCTATGGTGGCGCGGGTACCCCCCCAGGCGCGCCACCAGGTGGTGTGGGCCCCTCGGGCCTCCACCGACCTTGCCCTTTCGCCTATATATTCCCCCTGAGATGAAAACCCTAGAAACCAGATCAGAATTCCACGAAAAATTCTACAGCGCTGCCGCCACCGAAGATGAGATTCGAGGGACAAAAGTCTCTGTTCCGGCACTCTGCCGGGATGGGGAAGTGCCTCCGGAGCCATCTCCATCGACTCCACTGCCATCTCCATCGTCGTTGCTGACTCCCATGACAAGGAGGGTGTAAAACCCCAAATCTTTAATCAAGGTTATCAAGTTCCTAAGCACCCAATTTAGGGTTAACAAAAACTTTTATTAAGAAAATGAACATGAATGCATGTGTGTGTTGCATTAGTATAGAATTGATTAAAAATGCCATGCTTGAGTGTTCTAAATGTTGTGAAATGGTTTAAGGGTGAATGCCACATCATCTAGACCATTTACAAGCAAAATCAAAAGAGAAAGAAATCAAATAAGAATAAATAATGCAAATGGTCATTTTGACCATTTTAAACCACTAGGCCACTTTAGGTGTTCCTAGAGGAGAATTTCTAACAGAAGCAATTCTATTTATTTTCACCCCTTGCTAGACCAAGTAAAGATGTATCAAGGCTCACTTTACAAACTTACAAAAACATCTAGCAAATCCATTTAAAGGACATTTGAAAATTGAATCCAATTAATATGGGAAGATCACAATTTTTCAAAAACCCATCAAATGAATTCACCTTGACTTATCCAAGCAAACATAGTCTCTCAAGCTTAATATAAGATCACTCAAAAAAATTGAATCAAAATTTCAAAAGTAATTTTCATGCGGCCATTTCATCAAACACTTGGCATGCACAGAATATTCCCTAGCCTAGCTTCACTGTTTTATACAGTGATCATCGACCAAATTGTCCCCTAGTTACTCCCCTGTTCCCTCTAAGCCTAACCCAGCCCCAGACCAGCTCCCCCTTCGCCGCTGGCATAGTGGAGCACCACCCGAAAGTGGTCATCGCTAGCCGACCATGGCCAGCTAGCACCAGACCACCCCGTGCCCAACCAGCATGTCCACTAGCATCGTCGCACCGTACCGCCACCCCTGTCCAGGCCACAGCCCCAACCGAGCCATGGACCACACTAGCACCGCCGCGCACCACCTCTCTGCGCCGTGTCTAGAGCGCGCCAGTGCACCGCGCCCGACCAGCACACACGCGTCGCGCCTTGACCTTCCCTCGCGTGCACAAACCCGCCATGATCGCAGCACCCCGACAGACACCCCCGTTCGCCGCCGGGCGACCCGTAGCAGCCGTACGCCACCGCAAACACCACTGCCTCCGCTCAGAGCATCGCACGCGCCAGACCAAACCAAGCCACCCCACGCCACGTCTTTAAGTCCATGAGAACCACCAGGGAGCACCGCACCGTCCTACACCCTCGCCCATGCCATTAGCTGCCTATAGCAACGCCACCGTCAAGCTCACCGCCGCACCGCTCGGTCCCCTCGTCGAGCTATAAAAGGAGGCCACCCCAGCCTCCATTCCTTACACCATTCGACTCCCCACTCACCAGTGAGCCTCCCACACCTCTTCCCGGAGCAAGGCGAGCACCACTGTGCCGGAATTGCACTAGAGTCCACCCCTGCTGGAGGAGAAGGGCACTGTCGATTGCGACCACCCCAAGCCTCGTCGTGACCACGCCTCGCCTCGCCATCGTCTACCACGCCATTTTCCCCTGTCGCCGAGCCTAGCTGGAGCCCAGGTGAGCCCCGTGAGACCCCCACCGCCGCGTTAGGTTTAGCTCGTCGCCGGAGCTATTCGTTATCGACGACGACCCTCAGCCGTTGGATTATAATTAGATCGTAGGGCCTAGAATCAACGATACCGTTTCGCGTTAGATGAGTCACTGACCAGTGGGCCCCCTCCGTCAGCAGTGCGCTGTGCAGTTGGGCCGGCCCATTAGCTTTCCCGCGCTGGCCCGAAAATTCAAATAAGGATTTTTTCCTTTTAAGTTGAAATCATATTATGTCCCTACATTCAAAAATCAATTCAGAGAGTTTCACTTAACCAAATGGCATGATTTAAATTTTGTTAGAAAGATAATTAAATTATCTATCCAAACCCATTGGATTTAAATCATTTGGAGTTAGATATAATCTATAGCAAAAATAATAAGGCAAAGACTTTTGTAACTTCAAACATTTTTTCAAAAATCAACCATAATAACTTTTGAGTTGATTCCAACTCTCAAAAATCACATTTGATAATATCTATCTGAATATGTAAAAATATTTAAGTTTGCATGTAGTTACATTGGACTAGTACCAAAACAATGCAATTAGGGCATTTCTAGTCACTTTAAATCTATTATATAATAATCTTAAACTTTATAAAAAGTAATCAACCCTTTAAATCACATTCCCATGTATTAGAATATGTGGTGATGACATGTGTCCACATGATCCCATATTTTAATTGGAGAGTATTAAATCTTAATTAATTTCAATGAGTAGAAATTACTTTTCTCAAATAAAATAATTGAAACTAGTTCTTTAATGCATGTGAGGATTGTGATGATGCTAGATCATCAAGTGTGTGCCTTAGTGTGATATATAGCAATAGATAAGTATTGTTTGGTGATTGTGTACCCCCGTATTCCTTTATAGACAATAGTACCGACCAAGGATACGAGGAGGAGGAGTTCTACCCTGAAGAAGACGAAGAAAACTTCAATCAATGCACCAATCAAGGCAAGCTATTGTTGGCAAGCTAATACTTGCAAGCCATCACTAATTGCAAGATTAACCCAAGCAAGATGCATTAGGCATGCTTTGGTTATATACCTTTGATTATACCCATCCCAAGTTTTACTTGCAAGCCTTACTCTTTTTACTTTACCAAAGTTTCCTTACTTTTAGTAATGATTTGTGAGATTTTGGAAAGATAGTAGAGGTAGCATAAAGAGTATAAAACTAGTCCTATACTAGAATGTCAGTCTATGGCATGAGATTGAGTTTAGCATCCCTCATTAGTGAACACTCTTAACTTAGTGGCTAGTGCTAAGCATAAAACTTGATCACTTTAAATGGGAATACTTGGTGAAAATGATTATGAAAACCTTGGAATGATGAGTCATTCTATTGAGATGTTTTGACATGTGTTGAGAAAAAAAATGGATTTGATGATGAAAATGTTGAGGCATGAGCCTTAGCCCTTTATAAAAACTAATGGTTGGGTTCGGATGCGATAGCATTCCAATTTTACCGTACAACCACAATACATGAATTGGGTAAGGCTTAGCCAGAAGTTTATATGCCTTAGTATGGGTTACTTCTCGGAGGAGGTTTGAGCTGAGGCTACCTATTGATGATGTCCACCTATGAAGTGCCCAGGATGGCAGATGGCCATGGCTGGGAGGCCAAGCTCATAGGGGAGGTGCTTATACTAGAGTGTGTAAAGGAAAGGTTATGATTGATTATCCGCATACTACGTATGATGATTTAAGGTTATCCCTGACGGATGTGTCGAATGTTGTGGTGAAAGTGTACCACCTCTTCAGAGTGTCAAACTATTCGAATAGCCGCGTCCGCGGTCATGGACAGTTGGAGTGGTCATACTGTTCCATCGTTAGATGTTTGCAAAATGACTTGTGAAGTGATCCATGATTTTGACTTGACCACAACAGGGTTGTGAATATGAAAACTAGGTTCCCACTTAAAGTGATTTAGAACTTTTACTTAGTTTTCATTACTTCTGAACTCAGTTTAGATAAATCTGGGTTTTTGCAAATAAACTTAGAGCTTAGGATTCCTACTAGAACTACCTTACTTGTTAGTGATAGTTTGCGAGTACTTAAAGAGTACTCATGGCTTTGTCCCTGGCTATTCCCGTGGCCAGATGATGGCTCGTGATTGATGAGCTCGTTGGGGAACCCCAAGAGGAAGGTATGATGAGCACAGAAGTAAGTTTCCCTCAGTTATGAAACCAAGGTTATCGAACCAGTAGGAGCAAGGAAACACCCCAAAGGTGTTGCTAGCTGAGCCTTGGCAGGTCGCACTACCGGTGCTAGTAGCAACATGGAGACCTGCACAACACAACCACATAACTATGTCCCCAACTTGCGATGAGGTTGTCAATCTCATCGGTTTTGCTGAAAATAAAGGATTAAACGTATCGAATGGAAGGAAGTAATAGTTTGCAGAAAGTAAACACAAAGCAGTAAACAGTTTGTAGATTGAAAGTAAAAGAAAGGACCGGGGTCCATGTTTTGTAAAACATTCAAAACTGGGGTCATAGTACTTCAATCATAACATGAAAGACAAAGTTCTAGTAATAAGACAAAGAAACTAAGATGCAACATAAAAAGACAAAAAATAAAAGATTCATGAATAACAATGCTTTGCAAGACATTTGTTTGTTTCACATAAAGAAAACATAGCATAATAGTATTCAGCTTGTCCCTCAATAGAGTAGCAAATATAAATGCATAGGACACCTTCAAAGTTCATAAGAGTGACTAGATACAAATAGTTTAAAACAAGCAATATCAAGTTATGCATCAATCAACTAGTCTTGGGACAATGCACATAGAACTAAGAATGGACACTATGCTCTCAAAGTAGGTGCATAAAGATAGAAGGTGGAGACTCAATATAATGGTGGAAGAAAAGCCTTCATAGAAGGAAGCAGAGATTCAAGTTTCATAAAGAGCTTCCAAAAATTATGGTACTTATAGCTTTCAGCTCTTATTTCCCCTATCATAAGCATCTTGAAGTGATTAAGGTTAAAGTGAACAAACTATGGTGTACATGCTTGACGAAGTATAAGTTAGAAATCTCATGTCCCTTGAATACGAGGGCCGCTCCTCATGCTACTCAAGTTTAGTCACCGGTAAGTTTTTGTCATCGTAAGTACATGTGTATCATAGAGAACTGCCAACAGGGTACCCCTTGCCCGATGATACGGAAGAATCCCCATATCAAAATGACAAGGCAAGCAGACAACGAGCATCTCAGCAATCTTCTTATTTACCATGGGAATATGGTGCTTTTTCTCTCTTTCCTCTTTTCATAATCTTTTTTTTCTTTTTCTCTTTTTTCTCAATAGGACTTCTTTTTTATAAGAAGAATGCTTCATAGACAACTCATTATGGTTACGCTGCAGGTTTCCACCATGTCAGCATGGATTAGACCAGTGGCCCAGGCGTTTCTCTAACACATATACATAACTCCATGGACTTACAAGCTCCCCTTTCATTTCACACCGACGACATCCATAGACGAAAGAGCATGATATCAACTAGGTACAAAGTACCAAGTGAAATGTTGAAAACGTTCCCCATGACAGCATGGTTCTGCTAATTCCCAAAAAATAAGTGCAAGCATATACAACATAGACGACACAATGGTTCAAGTTTATTAAGGGCAACAAAAGTGAAGTGTGCCATCAAGTTCGTGAGAGCTTTAATCACTAGTTTTCTCATAACAAGTTTAATTTGGAAGGTAAACAAAAACATGAATATACTTGGAATAGCATATGCTAATAGGTACGTATGGTGGACTCTTTGGAATAACTTGGTTTAGAGAGTTGGATGCATGAGTGGAACTCATACTTGATTGTGGAGGCTAGCAAAAGACTGGGAGCGACAAACTAAGAGAGCAATAATGGCCATAATCATGCAGAGCGACAAAACATCATTGATCAAAGCATAAAGTGATACTACAAGTTGAAAACTAAAGGATCATAAAGGCTAAGGTGACTTTGGATAGTCATAACATGGTGTGAGCATGCGCCAAGTCAACCCAAATAAAGCATCAAAGGAGAATACCACAATACTATGCTTTAATATGCTAAAACAACGCATGATTCATCCAAGGCACATTAAGCAATCTCAATTGTTTATAACAAGTCATGATACAGCAAAGAATACTAAGCATAAAGCCAAAACAATATAAAGCATGGCATGACAAAGCATAGGCCACAGTCAAAAACAAACTCTTTTTACCACTTAAGCATGAGCTTTCCTACTCTTTTCCAAACCAAACCAAACTATTTGAAAACCAATATATGAAAGAGGGGGTCCAACCAATTTATTCAGCAAACTAAGCAAACCAAGCAAATGAAAAACCAAAATGAAAACGAAAAAGAAGACGCTCCAAGAACAACACAACTGTGCATGAAACAATAAAAATGAAGTGTTTGGAAGAAACCTGGGATTTTTATTGATGAAGAAGGGGATGCCTTGGGCATCCCCAAGTTTTGACGCTTGTACTTATTAGATATTTCTTGGGGTGACACATGTGGCATCCTCAAGCTTGAGATTTAGTCCATCCTTCATCTCATTACTCATTCCTTCCATACACATAAAATTTTTCCTTCATACAAAACTTCACACAATCTTTATTAGCAACATTAGTGCACTCAAGATAATAAGTCTTTAGGTTCAGTTCTAACACCAATAAACTTCCATTAGAATACTAGCTACTGAAGCACTTCCCTCAAAAAGCTCAATTCGCCAAAAGAACTCAAAAAGGAACCAACAAGAAGGAAATGCAGAAAATGGCAGAAATTTGTCAAAACAGACCAGCAGGTAAAGACGAATTTTTTCGAAGACCTTCTGTTGCTCAAATCAAAAATTGTTGAACTAACGTTAGATAACAACCGGGGACAGAAGAACAAAAATCCACGCCTCAAAAGGACGTACAGAGATTTTACATGAATTTTTACGGTGAAGCACAGAAATCTATTTCGGGACAGCAACTTTCCCAATCATTACTTCTCTCTCATTAGAGATTACTCTTGGCACAAAAAGCAAATAAAAAGTATAAGGAGCGGTTATTACTGAAGTAATAACTTCTAAGACTCATCTAAAACTTTTGGGTTATCTCCCAATAATTACTTTTCTTTAACGCCTTTAAGTTAGGCATACGAAGCAAGAAAGAATCAAGTGTTCTCAAATGAAGAAGCACTAAAACCAAATTTTGTTTTCATAGGGGAGGCAAAAGAAATCTTCTCTCTCTTCTTAGGGAAGTGTTCTATACCCTTTTTTAGTGGGAGTTGATATTTAATGGTGCCTTCTTTTATATCAATAATGGCACCAATAGTTCTAAGAAAAGGTCTTCCCAAAGTAATAGGATAAGAAGCACTGCATTCAACATCCAAAACATAGAAATCAACAGGGACATAAGCATTGTTAACCATGATAAGAACATTATTAAGACTCCCCATGAGTTTCTTTTTAGCATTATCATCAAGTGGGACATTCAAATAACAATCTTCAAGTGGAGGCAAATCAAGCATATCATAAATCCTTCTAGGCATAATAGACACACTACTATCAAGATCACATAAAGCTTTAAAATCAAAGTCATTCACTTTCATATTAATGATAGGTTCCCAACCATCTTCTTGTTTTATAGGAATAGAAGCTTTATGTTTCATCTTTTCTTCTTTAATCTTTATGAGAACATCAGTAATGTGTTTTGTAAAGGCCATGTTCATAGCACTAGCATTAGGACTTTTAGAAAGCTTTTGTAGGAACTTAATAACTTCAGAGATATTACAACCATCAAGATAAAAATCAAAATTATCATCTAAAGTAGTAGAACTATTACTAGCCTCAACACTAGTGGTGGTGATAGTAGAAACACTAATGTTTCTAGCAATTTCATCTTCTCTTTCCCACTTAGCATGTAATTCAGCTAATAGTCTAACATTTTCATCAATTCTTACTTGTATAGCATTAGTAGCTGCAAAGGGATTATCATTAGTTTCAGGTTTAGCAGCCATTTTATTCAAAGAAGATTTAGCTTCAGCCAGTGATGCTATATTTCTTTTAGCATTAGAGAGTTTTTCCTCAATAGTTTTATTGAAAGCAGTTTGTTTACTAATAAAGTCTTTAAGCATAACTTCAAGTTCAGAGGGAGCACTCCTATTATTGTTGTAAGAATTTCCATAAGCATTACCTTTGTTGGGAGGATATGGCTTATAATTGTTGTTACCAAAATTATTCCTATAAGCATTATTGCCAAAATGGTTATTTCTTATGAAGTTCACATCAACTTGCTCTTCTTGAGCAACCAAAGAGGCTAAGGGAACATTATTTGGATCAATATGGACCTTCCTATACGATGTGAACTACTAGGCACCAAGATATATCTACCTAGATACAATCAACAGGTGGATATACATCCATAGAGATCTTACCCTTGAAGACCAAAAAGCTTCGTGAACGAAATCTGATTTCGTGGATGATGTAGTCATTCACTTGCCGATCTCAAGATCGTGATGAAGTCCAGCAGGTCTAGCACCAACAAGTCCAACACCACAAAGCAGCAGTGCATCCATGATAGCACACACATCTGGTGCCCCGACAACCTCCGAGTCCTCGCTCCAGCAAAGCAGCGAAAGCAGCAAATCCTTCCAGAAAAAGCCACCAGGAACATGTATCTCGCTAATCCGAGACCATGGAGAATTACTAGAGGGGGAATAGAACCTTCATGAGGAGGTGTGCAAGAGGAGAGGAGCCATGGGGCTCCTTTAATAGGGGATGGGGTGCAACCCCATGGCCATGTGGGTGGCGCTTCCACTAAGCCCATTCACATCAATTTCAGCTCCACTCACTTGCATTTAATGTCCACTAAATTAAATGCATTTTTCTCTTTAAATAAAACACTTTTATTTATTTTATTCAGATTTTTGTTAATTATTTTAATTAACAACACATAAAACCCCCTGCAACATTTCAATATCACATGCAGAACCAGTTTCTACAATTTCACCCGAAACAATTCCGGTTTCCATCGAAATGATTCCGGTGCTTTCTTAATCGTTATCTGAAATATATTTGCTCCAAATGGTGTCGGTATCCCTTAAGTGTGTCACCCTATGGTTTGCGAATAATGCAGACATGATCGAGACTCCTCTCCGATCAATAATCAACAGTGGGACCTAGAGATCCATACTAACTCCCATACATTCAACAATGACTCTAGTGATCGTGTGAACCTTTAACATTGTAACTAAATCCCTTTGTATGGCGATATATTACATGTTCGAGATTCGATCATCGGTATCCCCATACTTAGTTTGATCTTGTTACCTATATCTACTCTTTTCTCGTTTTAGTGATATAACATTTTAGTGATCTTATCACTTTCTTGCAAGCTATGTCAATGTGATATCACTGAGTGGGCCCAGAGTATATCTCTCCATCATCGGTATGGACAAATCCCACTCTTGATCCATGAGCCTCTACATAACACTTTCGGAGTATGTGAATCCACCTTTATTGTCACCCTATTATGGTGTGACGTTTAATGTTATCAAGTTACTCTTCCAGTGTTAGTGATTTACATGATGTCATGGTCTAAGGACTAAAGTTACTTCGTATGATGTCATAGCAATTTTAACACAATGAATTTGATTGTATTGCTATTCTTCGGGTGAATGTTCATCACAACATTCCACCAATGTTGCGACCTCATTATTAACAACATCCAATGTCCATGATCAGGAAACCTTGATCATCTTCTTATTCAACGAGCTAGTTTATATGAGAGGCATAACTAGGAACCATTTTTTATTAAACACACATGTATTAACGTTTTCAATTAATATAATTATATCATGCAAAATAAACATATATCATAAATAGTAAATAAGATAATAACCACTTTAGGTTACTATTGCCTCTCGGGCATATTCCCTTCATGTGTTATAGTCAACTTAAAGTGCACATACTCTATTGTATGGCAACGCATCATTCTAGAAAGTTATAGTGATTTTTCATCAAGATTAAGAGCTCTAGGCCTCGACAAGGCGACTTCTTCGGCCAGACGTTTGAAGATGTCTTAACCATGCTCTTTTTTTAGAGCTCGAAGCTTCTCATCATTCTGACGGAGAATTTCCTACACCAGGTCACACACCATTAGAAGACCTGTACTTTCATAATTCCATAAAATGCACGTTAAATAAATTATTAGTTGCTTAAAACCTGCATTTCATGAATATATCAAATAAAAGTGATGAAATAGCTTGATGTTACTTTCATCTTGAATGTGATTCTACCGTAGAACAACACAACATTTTGCGAAACAATGTCACATGTGTGTGTTGTTTCGTGGTAGATTCACATTCAATAACACTGTCACCTTCAATGCCAAAGTGTCTTCATCAAATTCTGGAGCATTCATGACAATTTCTTAAACTTTCGCAACTACACTAGGTTATGACTGCAAGTGCACAGATCAATTGTAGCTAGTTTCGAAGTAAAGATATCGAACCCACTGATACATTCCAAATGTATCTATAATTTTTGATGTTCCATGCTTGGTTTTATCCACTTTCTTGTGTTTTGTTCCAACTTTGGAGTACTTTTCATATGATTTCTTGGACTAACCTATTAACAAGAGCCACAGTGCCAGCTACCTGTTTTCTGCTGTTTTTGGTTCCAGGAAAGTTGGAAATGAATATTCTCGGAATTGGACGGGACAAAAGCCAAACTGCCTATTTTTTGCGGAAGGGATCAAGTGCCAGAATACGAGACGGAGAGGGACCAGGGGGCCACCACACCACTTGGCCGCGCGGCCCAGCCTGGCCCGCGCCAGGGGGTGGTGAGGCCAGCCCTGGCACCCCCTCAGCCTCTCCTTCCGCCTATAAGTTTCCCTCGGGATGAAAACCCTAAGTACCCGATCAAAAATCCACGAAAGAGTCTGTAGCCGCCGTCATCTCCATCCCTAGATTGGGAGGGATCTGAAGCTCTTCCCGGCACCCTGCTGGAGAGGGGAATTCACCCTGGAGGCCTTCTTCATCACCATGCAAGCCTCCAGTGTGATGTGTGAGTAGTTCATCCTTGGCCTACGGATCCATGTGGTAGCTAGATGGCTGGTTTCTCCTCCTTTGTGCTTTCATGTTTAGATCTTGTGAGCTCCATTCATGATCAAGATCATCTATTTGTAATTCATACATGTTGTGTTTGCGGGGATCCGATGGATATTGAGATGCTATTTCAGATTGATTATTGATTCTATCATGTCTTTGTTATTTGAGATCTTGCATGCTTTCCGTTGTTAGTAGCTATCTTGGCCAAGTAGATGCTAGCAACTCCAAGAGTTAGTATTTATGCTCAATAGTGGGTTCATGCCTCTGGTAATCTGGGGAAGTGACAGAAATCTCTAAGGTACTAGATGTGCTGTTGCTACTAGGGAGAAAACAACAATCCTTTGTTCATAGAACAATCGTATTGTTTACTTTACACGCAGCTCGTAAAGCAATAATCTGTTGCTTGCAACTTAATACTGGAGGGGGTTCGGATGATAACCTGAAGGTGGATTATTAGTCATAGATGCAGTTGGATGGCGGTCTATGTATTATGTTGTAATGCCCAATCAAGTCTCAGAGGAGTCAAGATGATTAGTATACGCATGTATTGCTTTCTCGGTGTTTGTCAATTGCCCCGCTGTAATTTGTTCACCCAGCATGTTGTCTATCTAAGGAGAGCCACCTCTAGTGAACTATGGATCCCGGTCCTTTTACTTTACATACAATCTACAATCTTTTACTGCTTTGTGTTTACTTTCTACAAACTTTTTCTTCTTTCCATTCGATACGTTTAATCCTTTGTTTTCCGCAAAACACGGTGAGATTCACAACCTCATCACAAGTTGGGGACAAAGTTCTGTGGTTGTGTTGTGCAGGTCTCCACGTTGCTATTAGCACCGGTAGTGCGCCCTGCCAAAGCTCAGCTAGTAACACCTTTAGGGTGTTTCCTTCCTTCTACTGGTTCGATTAAACCTTGGTTTCATAACTGAGGGAAAACTTACTGCTGTGCTCATCATACCTTTCTCTTGGGGTTCCCAACGAGCTCTACATCAACTACGAGTCAGCAAGATTTTTTCTGGCGCCGTTGCCGAGGAGTCAAGGACATCTTCACAAGGGGAGTCCCTCATAACCAATCTCTTTACTTTGTTGTTTTTTTTGCTAAGTTTCTTTTTGCTTTGTTTGCTTGTTTTGTTCTTTAGAAAACACAAAAAAAATTAGTTCCTTTCTTAAGTTGCCTTGATGACTAGCTCTGCTCCAATCACTATTTCATTATGGATAGCTCACTCAGTTTCCTATTTGGGAACAGTTTTATGACTGCTAAGGTAATAGATGAACCACCACCTGCTAGATCCTCCATGGAAGAAGAAATTACTGAACCTGAAAGCTCATTAGATGAAAAAGAGGAGAAGCATGATGCTTCATAGAGTGCTCATTATGGTGATGCTGCAAGTTTCCACCATGATTAGGCATGGCTTAGGCTAGCGGCCCAGGCGTTTCTCTAACACACATACAAACTCCATGATCTTACAAGTTCCACTTTTATTTCACACCATCGGGACCCGTAAGCAAAAGAACATGATATCAACGGGGTACAAAGTACACGTGCAATATTGAAAGCGTTCCCCATGGTACATGGTTCTGGTAATTTCAACTTATAAAGCGCAAGCATATACGCAACAAAGAAGGACCCAATGGTTCAAGTTTATTAGAGGCAAAAAAGTAAAGTGTGCCATCAAGTTCGTGAGAGCTTTAATCACTAGTTTTCTCATAACAAATGGAAGGTAAACAAAAGCATGAATATACTTGGAATAGCATAAGCTAGTAGGTAGGTATGGTGTACTCTTTGGAATAACTTGGTTTAGGGAGTTGGATGCATGAGTGGAACTCATACTTTGTTGTGGAGGCTAGCAAAAGACTGAGAGCGACAAACTAAGAGAGCAATAATGGCCATAATCATGCAGAGCGACAAAACATCATTGATCAAAGCATAAAGTGATACTACAAGTTGAAAACTAAAGGATCATAAAGGCTATGGTGACTTGAGATAGTCATAACATGGTGTGAGCATGCGCCAAGTCAACCCAAATAAAGCATCAAAGGAGAATACCACTATACTATGCTTTAATATGCTAAAATAACGCATGATTCATCCAAGGCACATTAAGCAATCTCAATTGTTTATAACAAGTCATGCTACAAGCAAAGAATACTAAGCATAAAGCCAAAACAATACCAAGCATGGCATGACAAAGCATAGGCCACAGTAAAAAACGAGCACTTTTTACCACATAAGCATGAACTTTCCTACTCTTTTCCAAACCAAACCAAACTATTTGCAAACCAAAGTATGAAAGAGGGGGTCCAACCAATTTATTCAGAACACTAAGAAAACCAAGGCAAACGAAAACCAAAACAAAAATGAAAAAGAAGACGCTCCAACAAAAACACAACTGTGCATGAAACAATAAAAATGAAGCGTTTGGAAGAAACCTGGAATTTTTATTGATGAAGAAGGGGATGCCTTGGGCATCCCCAAGCTTTGACGCTTGTACTTCTTAGATATTTCTTGGGGTGACACGCGTGGCAGCCCCAAGCTTGAGCTTTAGTCCATCCTTCATCTCATTACTCATTCCTTCCATACACCTGAAATTTTTCCTTCATACAAAACTTCACACAATCTCATTAGCAACATTAGTGCACTCAATATAAATAAGTATTAAGGTTCAGTTATAACACCAAATAAACTTCCATTAAAACACTAGATACTGTAGCACTTCCCTCAAAAATCTCAATTCTCCAAAAGAACTCAATAAGGAACCAACAAGAAGCAAATGCAGAAAATGACAGAAATCTGTCAAAACAGACCAGTAGGTAAAGTAGAATTTTTTATAAGAACTTCTGTTGCTCAACTCAAAAAGTGTTGAACTAACTAAAGTTATATGACAACCTGTGGCAGAAGTACAAAAAATTACAGCTCAATCCGACATACAGAGCTCTCTCACGAATTTTTACGGTGAAGCACAAAAATCTGTTTTGGGACAGCAACTTTCCCAATTATTACTTCACTCTCATTAGAGGTTACTTTTGGCACAAAAAGCAAATAGAAAGGATAAGGATAGGTTATTAAAGAGGTAATAACTTCAAGACTCATCTAAAACTTTTGGGTTATCTCCCAATAAGTACTTTTCTTTAACGCCTTTAAGTTAGGCATAAGAAGCAAAGAAAGAATCAAGTGTTCTCAAATGAAGAAGCATTAAGACCAAATTTTGTTTTCATAGGAGAAGCAAAAAAAATATTTTCTATCTTTTTAGGGAAGTGTTATATACCTTTCTTGAGTGGGAGTTGATATTTAATGTTGCCTTCTTTCATATCAATGATGGCACCAACAGTTCTAAGAAAAGGTCTTCCCAAAGTAATAGGACAAGAAGCATTGTATTCAACATCCAAAACATAGAAATCAACGAGTACATAGGAATCGTTAACCATAATAAGAACATAATTAAGACTCCCCATGAGTTTCTTTTTAGCATTAGCATCAAGTGGGACATTCAAATAACAATCTTCAAGAGGAGGCAAATCAAGCATATCATAACTCCTTCTAGGCATAATAAAAACACTATTATCAAGATCACACAAAGCTTTGAAATCAAAGTCATTCACTTTCATATTAATGATGGGTTCTCAACCATCTTCTTGCTTTATAGGAATAGAAGCTTTATGTTTCATCTTTTCTTCTCTAATCTTTATGAGAGCATCAATAATGTGTTTTTTAAAAGCCATGTTCATAGCACTAGCATTAGGACTTTTAGCAAGCTTTTGTAGGAAATTAATAACTTTAGAGATATTGCAACCATCAAGATCAAAATCAACTTTATCATCTAAAGTAGTAGAACTATTACTAGCCTCAACACTAGTGGTGGTGATAGTAGAAACACTAATGTTTCTAGCAATTTCATCTTCTCTTTCCCACTTAGCATGTAATTCAGCTAATAGTCTAACATTTTCATCAATTCTTACTTGTATAGCATTAGTAGCTGCAAAGGGATTATCATTAGTTTCAGGTTTAGCAGCCATTTTATTCAAAGAAGATTTAGCTTCAGCCAGTGATGCTATATTTCTTTTAGCATTAGAGAGTTTTTCCTCAATAGTTTTATTGAAAGCAGTTTGTTTACTAATAAAGTCTTTAAGCATAACTTCAAGTTCAGAGGGAGCACTCCTATTATTGTTGTAAGAATTTCCATAAGCATTACCTTTGTTGGGAGGATATGGCTTATAATTGTTGTTACCAAAATTATTCCTATAAGCATTATTGCCAAAATGGTTATTTCTTATGAAGTTCACATCAACTTGCTCTTCTTGAGCAACCAAAGAGGCTAAGGGAACATTATTTGGATCAATATGGGCCTTCCAATTAACAAGCATAGATATAATAATATCAATCTTATCACTCAAGGAGGGGGTTTCCTCAACAGAATTTACCTTCTTACCTTGTGGAGCTCTCTCAGTATGCCATTCAGAATAGTTAACCATCATATTATCCAAAAGCTTTATTGCAACACCCAAAGTGATGGTCATAAAGGTACCTCCAGCAGCAGAATCCAATAGGTTCCTTGAAGAGTAGTTCAATCCTGCATAAAAAGTTTGGATGATCATCCAAGCAGTCAGTCCATGAGTGTGACAATTCTTAACCAAAGATTTCATTCTTTCCCAAGCTTGAGGAACATGTTCATTATCAGATTGTTTAAACTTCATTATTTCACTTCTCATAGATATAATCTTAGCAGGTGGATAGTATTTTCCAATGAAAGCATCTTTGCATTTAGTCCAAGAATCAATATTATTCCTAGTTAAGGAATTCAACCATTCTTTAGCTTTTCCTCTCAAAGAGAAAGGAAACAATTTCAGCTTAATAATATCACCATCTATATCCCTATGCTTTTGCATATCACAAAGTTCAACAAAGTTATTTAGATGGGCAACAACATCTTCATTACTAATACCAGAAAATTGTTCTCTCATAACAAGATTGAGTAAAGCAGGTTTTATCTCAAAGAAAGTAGCTTCAGGCGTAGGTGGAGCAATAGGTGTGCTCATAAAATCATTGTTGTTGGTGCTAGTGAAGTCACACAACTTAGTGTTTTCAAGAGTAGTCATTTTTTTGTGTGTTTTTTATAAAGAAAGCAAACTTGTAAAACTATTTTGTGTGTGTTTTTGATAAAGAAACAAGCAAACAAAGTAAAAGGAAACTAAGCAAAACAAAAATAACAAAGTAAAGAGATTGGTTATGAGGGACTCCCCTTGTGAAGATGTCCTTGACTCCCCGGCAACGGCGCCAGAAAAATACTTTGATTGCTCGTGATTGATGAGCTTGTTGGGGAACCCCAAGAGGAAGGTATGATGAGCACAGAAGTAAGTTTCCCTCAGTTATGAAACCAAGGTTATCGAACCAGTAGGAGCAAGGAAACACCCCAAAGGTGTTGCTAGCTGAGCCTTGGCAGGGCGCACTACCGGTGCTAGTAGCAACGTGGAGACCTGCACAACACCACTACAGAACTCTATCCCCAACTTGCGATGAGGTTGTCAATCTCACCGGTTTTGTTGAAAACAAAGGATTAAACGTATCGAATGGAAGGAAGTAATAGTTTGTAGAAAGTAAACACGAAGCAGTAAACAATTTGTAGATTGAAAGTAAAAGAAAGGACCAGGATCCATAGTTCACTAGAGGTGGCTCTCCTTAAGATAGATAACATGCTAGGTGAACAAATTACAGCGGGGCAATTGACAAACATCGAGAAAGCATACAAGCATATACTAATCATCTTGACTCCTTTGAGACTTGATTGGGCATTACAACATTATACATAGACCGCCATCCAACTGCATCTATGACTAATAATCCACCTTCAGGTTATCATCCGAACCCCCTCCAGTATTAAGTTGCAAGCAATAGATTATTGCTTTACGAATTGCGTGTAATGTAAACAATACGATTGTTATATGAACAAAGGATTGTTGTTTTCTCCCTAGTAGCAACAGCACATCTAGTACCTTAGAGATCTCCGTCACTTCCCAAGATTACCAGAGGCATGAACCCACTATCGAGCATAAATACTAACTCTTGGAGTTGCTAGCATCTACTTGCCAAGATATCTACTAACAACGGAAAGCATGCAAGATCACAAATAACAAAGACATGATAGAATCAATAATCAATCTGAAATAGCATCTCAATATCCATCGGATCCCTGCAAACACAACATGCAGAATTACAAATAGATGATCTTGATCATGAACGGAGCTCACAAGATCTAAACATGAAAGCACAAAGGAGGAGAACCAGCCATCTAGCTACTACATGGACCAGTAGTCTAGAGATGAACTACTCACGCATCACACCGGAGGCTTGCATGATGATGAAGAAGGCCTCCAGGGTGAATTCCCTCTCTGGCAGGGTGTCGGGAAGAGCTTCAGATCCCTCCCGATCTAGCGATGGAGATGACGGCGGTACAGACTCTTTCGTGGATTTTTGATCGGGTACTTAGGGTTTTGGTATCGGAGGCAATATATAGACGGAAGGAGAGGCCGAGGGGGTGCCTGGGCTGGCCACACCACCCCCTGGCGCGGCCAAGCCTGGCCCGCGCGGCCAGGTGGTGTGGTGCCCCCTGGCTCCTCTCCGTCTCGTATTCTGGCTCCAGATGTCTTCCGGTAAAATAGCGACTTTGGCTTTTGTCCTGTCCAATTCTGAGAATATTCATTTTCTGACTTCTTGGAACCAAAAACAGCAGAAAACAGGCAGCTGGCACTGTGGCTCTTGTTAATAGGTTAGTCCAAGAAATCATATGAAAAGTACTCCAAAGTGTGGACAAAACACAAGAAAGTAGATAAAACCAAGCATGGAACATCAAAAATTATAGATACATTTGCAATGTATCACCAGACTATGAGGAGGACTATCAGGAAGATGGATAGCAGGACGGCTACGACAACTAGGATCATCTCCCATCATCAGCATTGCCTGTGACACTAAAGATGGAGCCCGCTACTACGCTTATTATTCCGCCGCTTGTTTATACTAAGACTAGATCATGAGATCCTCTATTTGTGTAAGACCTTATTATGGTTTTTAATGGATGATGTACTGTGATATCCAATCTGTTTTGTCTCACCAAAATGGTAATCCTAGGATTGCAAGGTATGGCATAACATGCATCTGGGATTAAAAATCCGGGTGTTAACAAGTTGGTATTAGAGCCATCCTGACCATAGGAGACCCTAGTTCGACCGAACAAAAACTTAGTTTCAAAACAAAAGAAGTGAGTATTTATGAAAACCTATTTTCACTCTTATCCTTGATTCTTTCAAAAAAACCATGTTCCTCAAAAATTCTTACAGTCGTACATAAAATTTGACACACTTGATCACCTCACTAACTTACTCATCCTAAATTCTTATAGATGGAAGTTCAGTATTGCAAGTTCTACCAGTTGGGCAATGGAGGCCAGCTGATCTTTGAGAGGGATCTTGATGCACTGTCTGAATATCTTGAGCACCCGCATCTGGAATTCTTCGGAGCTCAACTGAAGGATTTCTCGGGAGGAGACTTACAATGGCTGATAGTTACAGATCTTCGAGGCAAGATGGAGGCACCCCTTTTTGAGAAGATTCAATTCACCGTGAGAAAGAACAATTGGCTAGATGGATTAGCCAGGGCTATGCATGAAGCTCTTGCCCGTCTATGTGGGCAAAACATCAACTTGATCCAGGGAACTCGCTTTGCTCATTACACAAGGCGTGATTCTATGGGAATGCCATTGGAGATGCCAAGTCACCCGGAGATGAAGCGCCAAGTGGAGAATCTTGATTTCCTGTTGTATGATAGACAGAAGGAATTGGACAATGCTCGAGCCTACGCCAACCACAACCTTGTCATTGCCGCCAAGAAGGACTAGACTTTCGCCATGCTCATCAAGGATCACCAATCACTTCGCCGTCAACGCGAGAAGAAGGATCGCACCATCGCTCATCTTTGCAAGAAGGTGGCCGACCTCGAGAAGACCATCCATGAGCAAGAAGTCTAGCTTGAAGCAAAAGAAGAAGAGGAAGAAGGTGAAGACATCTAGGGAGATATTCACTCGTACCTCAGTGATGACAATGACTACCTGGAGGATGATGCCATGGATTTCTACACTGATGATGATGACTCTGACTTCATTGATGATGAGTAGATGCACTTGATCACTACCGTAGGAGTGAGTTGTATTAGTCCCACTGTATCTTAGTTCACAGAATGGTTCTTAAAACCATCTGTTTTCTTTGTGTGTGGTGTGTGTGTTTGTATTGTGTGCTTGAATGAGTGAAGGAATGAAATGAAGTTAGTTGCAAAACCTGAGTTCAAACTCAAAGTTTTATATTTGAAAACAAAACCATGAACCTTAGAAATTTCCCTCTTACCCCATTATCTATCTCAATCTTCAGATGACTCATGGAAACCAAGGAGGAAGCAGCTCATCGCAGGACCCGATGCTGCAGATTCTGCAGATGCTAGTTTCCGACCATGAAGCTAGTAGAGCAAAGCGCCAAGCCAATCTAGCCACCCTGCAACAAATAGCGTAGATAGCCCACAATAATCAAGGCCATGGGAATCAGGATCATCATCGATCCAAGCTTAAGAATTTTCAGAATACTAATCCCCCTATCTTCAACAAATTTGAGGATCCTCTAGATGCTGATGACTGCTTGCAAACCATAGAGAATAATCTGGAAGTTGCAGGAGTTGACGCCAACGAGAAGGTACTGTTTGCCACCCATTATCTGGGAGGAGATGCAAGAGCCTGGTGGAATAGCACCCGTACTATGAACCATGGTCAGATCATGACTTGGGAAGCTTTCAAGATCAAGTTCAGCCGCACCCATGTGCCGCAAGGATTAGTCACCAGAATGAGAGATGAGTTCAGGGAACTGAAGCAAGGGAGGATGACGGTAGTTGAATACCGTGACAAATTTCTGTCCCTCGCTAGGTATGCACCCGATGAGATCAACACTGAAGCCAAGAAGAAAGAAAGATTCCTGAATGGATTGCATGATGAGATGCAGACGGTGTTAGTCAACATCCGTTTTGAAGACCTAGAAGAGCTAGTCGACTCTACCATCCAGATGGAAGGAAAGATCAACCAAGCCAATGACAACCGCAAGCATAGAATGATGCACCAGACTGGGTCCCACAATACCCAGAAGTATCGCCCAACCCGTCTGCAGGATATGCCCCAAGAAACAATAGACCCCGATGTATTGTCCAAGCTACCCCAATCATAGCGGAGGAAACCTGAAGTCCGGAGGAAACCACAACAACAACCCTGGGAACTCCAACAACTTCAACCGTGCACCGCCCAAGTCCAACAACAACAACAACAACAATACTGCCCCAAGGACTGGAAGCAATGATGTGCCTGTTGTAGCCAAAGACAAGTCCCGGATTACTTGCTTTGAATGTGGAGTCAAGGGTCACTACCCCAACGAGTGTCCCAAGAAGCTTGCAGCCACAACCAATGTGAATGCCCCAGCTCAGCAGCAACGCCATGTTCAGCCTAGAAGGAGGTTTTCCCTAGGGAATTCGCTCAACCGCAACGGCCGTCTGTTCCACATGAATGCTGAAGAAGCTCAGGAAGCGGCAGATGTCGTGCTGGGTATGTTTTCTATTAAATCAGTACTAGCAAGAGTGTTGTTTCATTCTGGAGCATCGCACTCGTTTGTTACAGAAGAATTTGCATGCACTAGTAATATTCAACCAACAAAATTGAAGCATGTTATGATAGTTCAAATACTTGGTTCAACCACCAAAGCTAGAAAAATTTGCAAGGCTATACCTATCAGAATCCATGGAATATATTTTTATGCCAATCTAATAGTACTTGGAACCAAAGGTTTTGAAGTAATACTAGGAATAGATTGGATGTCGAAACATAAAGGATTGATCGACTGTGCCAAGAAAGCCATAACCATGACCAGTAGCTCTGGAGTATTAGTAGAGCATGTATCTGAAACATTGCCCCGTCAATTCAAATGCAACAAGAGTCTAGCCCTGCCAACCATTGACCAAGTCAGAGTAGTCTGTGAATACCCTGACGTATTCCCAGATGAATTGCCCGGTATGCCCCTAGATAGGGATATCAAGTTCATCATTGAACTGATTCCTAGAACTGGACCCATAGCTCAGAGACCTTATAGTATGAACCCATCTGAACTAGTGGAGATGAAGAAGCAACTTGATGCTATGCTACAGAAAGGTCTGATTCAACCAAGCGTGTCGCCATGGAGATCGCCCGTTCTGTTTGTGGACAAGAAGGATGGAGGTACCGTTTGTGCACAGATTACCGGAAGCTGAATGATGTCACCATCAAGAACAAGTACCCACTACCCAAGATAGAGGATCTGTTTGATCAGTTGACTGGTGCCAGAGTGTTTTCTAAGATTGATCTTAGAACTGGTTATCATCAACTCAAGCTTCATGCAATGGATATTCCAAAGACCGCCTTTACCACCAGATATGGATTGTATGAGCATACGGTCATGTATTCTGGATTAACCAATGCCCCCGCTTATTTCATGAATCTCATGAATAAGATTGTTATGAACTTTCTGGATAAGTTTGTCATTGTTTTTATCGACGATATTCTTATCTATACCAAGTCAGAAGAAGACCATGAGCTACACCTGAGAACCATCCTTGAAACCCTCGGAGAGCATCAGTTATATGCCAAGTTTAGAAAATATGAGTTTTGGCTGAAAGAAGTAGGTTTCCTCGGACATATTGTGTCGGCAGGAGGAGTTGCTGTTGATCCCGCCAAGATCAAAGATGTTGAAGAATGGAAAGCCCCAACCACTCAAACTCAAGTCCGTGCATTTCTCGGATTACCGGGATATTACCTCAAGTTCGTAGAAGGATTTTCGAGCATCACAAGACCGATGAGCCAATTGTTGAAGAAAGATAAGAAGTTTGAATGGACCGACAAATGTGACGCAAGTTTCCACGAACTCAAGAAGAGATTGATTTCAGCACCAATTCTGATTATGCCAGATATCAAGAAGTCATTTGATGTGTATTGTGATGCATCCAAGATTGGTCTCGGATGTGTGTTGATGCAAGAAGGCAAAGTCATAGCATATTTGTCAAGACAACTGAAGCAACATGAGCAAAACTACCCTACCCATGATCTTGAACTAGCAGCTGTAGTTTTAGCCTTGAAGACATGGCGTCATTACCTTATGGGTAATCATTGTAGATTTATTCAGATCACAAGAGCTTGAAGTATATTTTCACTCAGAAGGAGATGAATATGAGGCAAAGGAGATAGATAGAGTTAATCAAGGATTATGACCTTGACATTCACTATCACCCCGGCAAAGCCAATGTGGTAGCGGATGCTCTTAGCAGATTACCGTGTAGATTAAACACCATGATTAAAGAAGCCCATCCAAGTTTGCATGAGGAGTTCGAGCAGTTTAGAACTAAGCTCGTTAGCAAAAGATTTTTAGCTAGCATTGAACTTCAACCCACTTTGATCAGTCAAATCAAGGAAGCCCAGAAGGGAAATGCAAGTATCGACGGAATCAAACGTCGTATTGGTACAGGAAAGGTAAATGGATTCACCGAAGATGATGAAGGGGTTTTGTGGTACAAAGGACGTATCTGTGTGCCAGAAGATTTGGAGTTGAAGCAAGTTATCATGCAGGAAGCTCATGATACTCTTTATTCGATCCACCCCGGAGGAACGAAGATGTATCAAGATTTGAAGGGGCAATTTTGGTGGCACAAGATGAAGAGAGAAATCGGAAGCTACATAGCCAAGTGTGATATCTGTCAGAGAGTCAAAGAGGACCATCAGAGACCTGCAGGACTGTTACAACCATTGCAGATTCCGGAATGGAAATGGGATTCCGTCGGAATGGACTTTATCACCGGTTGCCTACTTCTAGTAGGGGAAATGACTCTATTTGGGTCATAGTTGATAGACTGTCCAAGGTAGCCCACTTTATACCTGTCAAGACAACCTACCAGAGTTCAAAGCTAGCAGAGTTGTACATTGCTAGAATCGTAAGTTTGCATGGAACCCCCAAGACCATAGTGTCGGATCGAGGAACCCAATTTACCTTGGGATTTTGGCAAAAAGTCCAAGAAGGATTAGGAACCAAGTTAAATTTCAGCACAACTTATCACCCGCAGACCGATGGATAGACTGAAAGAGTCAACCAAATCTTAGAAGATATGTTGAGAGCGTGTGTGTTAGAGTATGGATCAAAATGGGAAGATTGTCTGCCTTTCGCAGAATTCTCATACAACCACAGTTATCAAGATAGTTTGCAAATGGCCCCATTTGAGTTTTTATATGGAAGAAAGTGTTGTACCCCCTTGAATTAGTCGCAAGTAGGACAGAGCTAGATTTTGGGACCCGACATCCTACGAGAAGCCGAAGAGAAGGTTCACAAAGTCTGTGAGCACCTCAAGACCGCTCAATCCAGACAGAAGAGTTATGCCAACAAGAGACATAGAGACCTGACTTTCAAGGTCGGAGATTTTGTGTATCTCAAGGTTTTGCCTTTGAAGGGAATGTAGTGTTTTTAGCTGAAAGGAAAGTTAACCCCCAGATATATTGGACCCTTCAAGATTCTGAATCACCGAGGAGAAGTATCTTATCAACTGGAACTGCCAGAGGAGATGTCACCCATCCATAATGTGTTCCATATCTCGTTACTTCGCAAATGCTTACAAGTGCCGGAGAAGACCAAAGTTTTCAAGAACATCAATCATCGAGCCATTGATATCAATAAGGATCTAACGTATCATGAAGTGCCCATCTGTATCTTGGAAGAAGCCTTCAGAACCACCAGGACCCGGAGTATCAAATTTCTCAAGATCCAATGGAGCAACCATACCGAAGAAGAAGCTACCTAGGAGCGAGAAGATTACATTAGGACTGAGTTTCCATATCTCTTTAGTTCCTAGTTTTTCTTAAATCTCGGGACAAGATTTTTTTAAGGAGGGAAGGTTTGTAACACCCCAAATCTTTCATGCGGCCATTTCATCAAACACTTGGCATGCACAGAATAATCCCTAGCCTAGCTTCACTGTTTTATACAGTGATCATCGACCAAATTGTCCCCTAGTTACTCCCATGTTCCCTCTAAGCCTAACCCAGCCCCATACCAGCTCTCCCTTCACCGCTGGCACAGTGGAGCGCCGCCCGAAAGTGGTCATCACCGGCCGACCACGGCCAGCTCGCACCAGACCACCCCGCGTCCAACCAGCATGTCCACTAGCATCGCCGCACCCTACTGCCACCCCCTGTCTAGGCCACAACCCCAGCCGAGCCATGGACCACACTAGCACCGCCTCTCTACGTCGTGTCCAGAGCGCGCCAGTGCACCACGCTCGACCAGCTTGCACGCGTTGCGCCTTGACCTCCCCTGGCGTGTACAGACCCACCATGATCGCAACACTCCGATAGACACCCCCGTTCACCGCCGCGTGACCCGTAGCAGCCGCACGCCGCCGCAAACACCACTGCCTCCTCTCAGAGAGCCGCACGTGCCAGACCAAACCAAGCCGCCCCACGCCGCGCCTTTAAGTCTGTGAGAACCACTAGGGAGCACCGCACCGTCCTATGCCCTTGCCCATGCCATTAGCTGCCTATAGCGACGCCACCGTCGAGCTCACCGCCGCACCGCTTGGTCCCCTCGTCGAGCTATAAAAGGAGGCCACCCCAGCCTCCATTCCTCACACCATTCGACTCCCCACTCACCACTAAGCCTCCCACACCTCTTCCCGGAGAAAGGCGAGCACCACTGTGCCAAAATTGCACTGGAGTCCACCGCTGCTGGAGGAGAAGGGCGTCGTTGATTGCGACCACCCCAAGCCTCGCTGTGACCACGCCTCGCCTCGCTGTCGTCTACCACGCCGTTTTCCCCTGTCGCCGAGCTGAGATGGATCCCAGATGAGCCCTATGAGACCCCCACTGCCGCGTTAGGTTTAGCTCGTCGCCGGAGCTGTTCGTCGTCGACGATGACCCTCAGCTGTTGGATTAGATTTCGATCGTAGGGCCTAGAATCAACGATACTATTTTGCCTTAGATGAGTCACTGACCAGTGGACCCCCTCTGTCAGCCGCGTGCTGCGCTGTGCAGTTGGGCCGCCCCGTTAGCGTTCCCGCGCTAGCCCGAAAATTCAAATAAGGATGTTTCCTTTTAAGTTGAAATCCTATTCTGTCCCTAGATTAAAAAATCAATTCAGAAAGTTTAACTTAACCAAATGGCATGATTCAAATTTTTTTAGAAAGATAATTAAATTATCTACCCAAGCCCGTTGGATTTAAATTATTTGGAGTTAGATATAATCTATAGAAAAAATAACAAGGCAGAGACTTTTGTAACTTCAAACATTTTTCAAAAATCAACCATAATAGCTTTTGAGTTGATTACAACTCTCAAAAATCACATTTGATAATATCTATCTGAATATGTAAAAATATTTAAGTTTGCATGCAGCGACATTAGACTAGTACCAAAAGAATGCTATTAGGGCATTTCTAGTCACTTTAAATCTATTAAATAATAATCTTAAACTTTATAAAAAGTAATTAACCCTTTAAATCACATTCCCATGTATTAGAATATGTGGTGATGACATGTGTCCACATGATCCCATATTTTAATTAGAGAATATTAATCTTAATTAATTTCATTGAGTAGAAATTACTTTTCTCAAATAAAATAATTGAAACTAGTTCTTTAATGCATGTGAGGATTGTGATGATGCTAGATCATCAAGTGTGTGTGCCTTAGTGTGCTATATAGCAATAGATAAGTATTTTTTGGTGATTGTCTACCCCGTATTCCTTTATAGACGATAATACCGACCAAGGATACGAGGAGGAGTTCTACCTCGAAGAAGACGAAGAAAACTTCAACACTGCACCAATCAAGTCAAGCTATTATTGGCAAGCTAATACTTCCAAGCCATCACTAATTGCAAGATTAACCCAAGCAAGATGCATTAGGCATGCTTTGGTTATATACCTTTGATTATACCCATCCCAAGTTTTACTTGCAAGCCTTACTCTTTTTACTTTACCAAGTTTCTTTACTTTTAGTAATTCTTTGTGAGATTTTGGAAAGATAGTAGAGGTAGCATAAAGAGTATAAAACTAGGCCTATACTAGAATGTCATTCTATGACATGAGATTGAGTTTAGCATCCCTCATTAGTGAACACTCTTAACTTAGTGGCTAGTGCTAAGCATAAAACTTGATCACTTTCAATGTGAATACTTGGTGAAAATGATTATGAAAACCTTGGAATGATGAGTCATTCTATTGAGATGTTTGACATGTGTTGAAAAACACAAATGGATTTGATGATGAAAATGTTGAGGCATGAGACTTAGCCCTTTATAAAAACTGATGGTTGGGTTCGGATGCGATACCATTCCAATTTTACCGTACAACCACAATACCTGAATTGGGTAAGGCTTAGCCGGAAGTTTATATGCCTTAGTATGGGTTCCCTCTCGGAGGAGGTTTGAGATGAGGCTACCTCTTGATGATGTCCACCTATGAATTGCCCAGGATGGAAGATGGCCATGGCTGGGAGGCCAATCTCATAAGGGAGCTGCTTATACTAGAGTGTGTAAAGGAAAGGTTATGATTGATTATCCGCATACTAAGTATGATGATCCAGGGTTATCCCTGACGGATGTATCGAATGTTGTGGTGAAAGTGTACCACCTCTGCAGAGTGTCAAACTATTCGAAGAGCCGCGTCCGCGATCATGGACAATTGGAGTGGTCATATTGTTCCGTCGTCAGATGTTTTCAAAATGACTTGTGAAGTGATCCATGATTTTGACTTGACCACAACAGGGTTGTGAATATGAAAACTAGGTTCCCACTTAAAGTGATTTAGAACTTTTACTTAGTTTTATTTACTTCTGAACTCAGTTTCGATAAATCTGCCTTTTTGCAAATAAACTTAGAGCTTAGGATTCCTACTAGAACTACCTTACTTGTTAGTGATAGTTTGCGAGTACTTAAAGAGTACTCATGGCTTTGTCCCTCGCTATTCTCATGGCCAGACTATGAGGAGAAATATCAGGAAGATGGACAGCAGGATGGCTACGACAACTAGGATCATCTCCCATTGTCAGCATTGCCTGTGACACTGAAGATGGAGCCCGCTACTATGCTTAGTATTCCGCTCCTTGTTTATACTAAGACTGGATCATGATATCCTCTATTTGTGTAAGACCTTATTATGGTTTGTAATGGATGATGTACTGTGATATCCAATTTGTTATGTCTCACAAAAATGGTAATCCTGGGATTGCGAGGTATGGCATAACAGGCATCTGGGCTTAAAAATCTAGGTGTTGACAGAGGGAGTAGTTGTCTCTCGAGGCCAAGGGCTCTACCGGTAGCTATGTGTGGTAATCTCTCTCTCTCTATGTGTGATCTTATTGAGATCATGAGCTTTGTAATCTAGTTTAATAAGTAGATCTATTCTGCTACTCAAGTGCTTTAATTAATCTCTGCTTATCCCCACGTGTGTGAGGTTGACAGTGTGCACACCGTGTGGCACTCAGGCTAAGGTTAACGAAATACTTATCATGAGTATAATTTGAGTTGGATGTCTCTATGAGATTGTGGTGTTTGTTGTAACCATCTAGCGCTCAAGGTGATAGTGAGGGGTTATCTAGATGGGGAATGCGAACTTTCAGGTGTGCTATTATTGCCCTACATCGTCCAACCGGAGAGTAGTTCAGGGTAGCATAATGAAGAGAAGATATTTATATGAGAGTGTCCACTAGTGAAAGTATGATCCCTAGGCCTTGTTTCTAAGCATTGAAACACTGTTTACAATCAGTCATGTTACATCTTTGCTTGCTGCCACTCTTATTTCAGATTTCAATTACCACTTATAATCATCCATATTACTTGTATTTCACTATCTCTTTGTCAAACTAGTGCACCTATACATCTGACAAGTGTATTGGGTGTGTTGGGGACACAAGATACCTCTTGTATCTTGATTGTAGGGTTGCTTGAGAGGGATACCTTTGACAACTTCCTCCCTGAGTTCGATAAGCCTTGGGTGATCCACTTAAGGGAAACTTATTGTTGTTCTACAAACCTCTGCACTTGAGGCCCAACACTGTCTACAAGAATAGAAGAGTGCGTAGACATCAAGCTATTTTCTAGCGCCGTTTCCAGGGAGGTAAGGTAAAAGGTACTCACATCCTCTGGCTACTAAGCTATCTTCTAGTACTGTTGCTGGTGTGTGAGTGCTCGAAGTTATTTCCTTTAGATTCTGCTATTATATCTTTTTGTTTCTTGTTTTTATTTTCACTAGTTAGGCTTAATGAAAAACAATAACAAAATTAGAGAGCTTTATAGTATTTATCTTGAGTTAGGACATGAAGTATTTGAAGAGAAAATTTAAAAACCTATGGAACATTATTGGCGTGCTAATAGCAATGTTATTAGTATGAATTCTTTGAACACCATTATTGCTAATGCTATGGAAAAGTATAAGCTTGGGGAAGCTAGTTTTTATGAAAATGATCTTTTTGGTCCCCCAAGCACGGAAGAGAAAATTTACTTTGATGATACTATGCCTCCAATATATGATGATTACAATGATGAATATCATATTTTCAGTCCACCTACTATTGAGGAGAAAATTAATTATGATTACAATATGCCATCTATATTTGATGATTATGGTGATGAGAATAATAATGATAGCTATTTTGTTGAATTTGCTCCCACTACGATTAATAAGAATGACCATGCTTATAGGAGAGTAATAATTATTTTATGCATGTGGCTCATGATGAGAATGTTTTATGTGATATTTATATTGTTAATTTTATTCATGATGCTACTGAAAGTTATTATGAGAGAGGGAAACATGGTTTTATGTATCTCAACAATATTAAGTTTCCCCTCTTTATGTTGAAATTTTTGAAGTTGCACTTGTTTTGCTTTGCTATGCTTGTTGCTTTGTGCTTTCATGACTTGTTTCTTTACAAGATTATTTTTCATAGGAAGTGGGTTAGGCTTAAATTTGTTCCATATTTTCTTCTTGATGCTCTCTTTTACTTCAATTCATATTTCTTATGTGAGCATCATCGAAATTACCATGCCCATCTTAATGGCTATAAAGAAAGAGCTTTTGGGAGACAACCCATTATATTTTTAATTTCAGTTTATTTTTGTTTTGTTGAGTCTTGGAATTTATTGCCTATGTAATAACCTCTCCTTATCCTTTTTATTTGGTTTTTGTGCCAAGAATTACCTCTAATGAGAGGGAAGTAAGATATGGGGAAGTTGCTGTCCCGAAACAGATTTATGTGCGTCACTGTAAAAAATCGTGAAAAATCTTAGTACGTTTGACTGAGTTGTAATTTTTTTGCTCTTATGACCCAGGTTATTACCCAACTTTAGTTAGTTTTGCACTTTTCGATTTGAGCAACAGAAGATGTTTGAAAAAATCGGTCTTTACCTGCTGGTCTGTTTTGACAGATTTCTGCCATTATTTGCATTTGCCTCTTAATCGGTTTCTTTTTGAGTTCTCTTGGATCACTTGAGCTTTTAGAAGGAATTGCTACAGTGTATTTTGTTCTAATGGAAGTTTTACTTGTGTTGAAACTAAATCCAAAGACTTATTATCTTGAATACACTAATGTTGTGTGTAAAGTTTTGTATGAAATAAATTTTCAAGTGTAGGGAAGAATAATATGATGAGATAAAGTATGGACAAAAGATCAAGCTTGGGGATGCCACCCGTGTCACCCCAAGAAATATTCAAGAGGTACAAGTGTCAAAGCTTGGGGATGCCCAAGGCATCCCCTTCTTCATCAATAATCTTAGGTCTTCTTTCAAGACACTTTATTTTTATTACCTTATGCACTATGTGTTGTTCTTTGCGCATCTTTTTTTTCAGTTTTCTTTTGATTTCTTTGCCACAATAAGTAGGTTGGATCCCAACACACTTATTTTGGAGAGAGACAAACCCCGTTATTCATTGCCTAGAACACTCTAGTTTTCACTCTTATTGTGCTGTGAGTGTTCTCCTTTGCTAGCACTGCGTTTAGCTTTAGTTTTCTTATTCTTTTGGCTTAGAACTTTTTGTTCTTCTTTGTAGATGGGTGATACATGCTCTCTGGTCTTTATTGATTATTATCTTTGAGAGTTGTTTCAAATAAGTCGATTGGTGTTGGAAAAGAGTAGGAAGTTTCATGCTTATAGTGGTACAAAAGGAAGCTTGTTTTGACTGTGACTTAGACTTTATCATGTCATGCTAGATGTTTCTTTGACCATGTGCTTAGTGATTATTGTTGTAGCATGACTTGTTCCAAACAATCGAGATTGCCTGATGTGCCTTGAAAGAATAATGCGTTGTTTTAACATACAAAGCATAATATTGTGGTATTCTCCTTTGATGCTTTATTTGGGTTGACTTGGAACATACTTACACAATGTTAAGACTATGAACCAGTCACCTTAGCCTCTATGATCATTTAGTTTTTTACTTGTAATATCACTTTATGCTTTAATTAATAATGTTTTGTCGCTTTGCATGATTATGTCCATTATTGCTCTCTTAGTTGGTCGCTCCTAGTCTTTTGCTAGCCTCCACATGTACCAAGTATGAGTTCCACTCATGCATCCAACCTCCAAGAAAACCAAGTTATTACAAAGATTCCACTATAAATTCCTATGCATGGTGTGTTACACCATTCCAATTATATTCATGTTTTTATCTACCTTCCAAATTAAACTTTTGTTATGTGAAAATTAGTGATTAAAGCTCTCACAAACTTGATGGCACACTTTATTTTCTTGCACTTAATAAACATGAACCATTGTGCCCATCTATGTTACCTATATGCTTGCATTTTATTAGTTGTGAGTTAGCAGAACCATGTTACCATGGGGAACGCTTTCAACATTGCACTTATTATTCAGTTGATATCATGTTATTTTGTTTATGGATCCCAGCGGTGTGAAATAAAAGGGGAGCTTGTAAGCTCATGTAGTTTGTATGTGTGTTAGAGAAACGCCTGGGCGGCTAGCCTAAGCCATGCCTAATCATGGTGGAAACTTGCAGCATAACCATAATGAGTATTCTGTGAAGCATCCTCAATAAAAACCTATGCAAATAGCAGATAAAAAGATAGCTGAGATGCTCATTGTCTGTTGCCTTGTCATTTTGATATGGGAAAGCTCTTGTGTCATGGGGAAAGGGGTACCCCGTTGGCGGTTCTCCATGATACACATGTACTTACAATGACAAGAACTTACTCGTGACTAAAGTTGAGTAGCATCAGGTTCGGTACTCGTAAGCAAGGGGCATGAGATTTTCAACTTATAACTTGTCAAGCATATTCTCATATTTGTGCCACTTTAACCTTAATCACTTCAAGATGCCAATGATAGGGGCAATGAGAGCTCAAAGCTAGTAAGTACCATAATTTTTGGAAGCTCTTTATGAAAATTGAAATCCCTGCTTCCCTTTGCGAAGGGCCTTTCTTTTTTACTTTTATGTTGAGTCTCCATCTTATATCTTTATGCACCAGTTGAGAGAGCATAGTGGTCATTCTTAGTTTAATGTGCATTATCCCAAAACGTGTTGATTGATTCATAACTTTGATATTGCTTGTTCTTAAACTATTTGTATCTAGTCACCCTTATGAACTTTGAAGGTGTCCTATGAATTTATGTTTTGCTACACCATGAGGGAAAAGCTGAATACCATTCTCATTATGTTTTCTATATGTGAAACAAACAAACGTCTTTCAAAGCATTGTTATTCATGAATATTTTGTTTGTACCTTTTCATGTTACAACATAGTTGCTATTTATTATTGTTAGAACTATATCCTTCATGTTTATGTTAGAGTACTATGATCCCAGCTATCAATGTTCTGCAAATACCTTGATCAAAATTGTGATGGTGCATGTCACCTCAAAAATTATTATTTTTTATCACTTACCTACTCGAGGACGAGCATGAGTTAAGCTTGGGGATGTTGATACGTTCTAAACGTATCTATAATTTTTGATGCTCCATGCTTGTTTTATATCTAATTTCTTATGTTTTGTTCATACTTTGTGGTATTTTTATACATTTTCTGGAACTAACCTATTAACAAGATGCCGTAGTGCCAGTTGCCTGTTTTCTACTGTTTTTGGTTTCAGAAAAGCTAGAAAAGAAATATTCTCGAAATTGGACGAAACAAAGCATGAAGTTCCTATTTTTACCGACACGAGACGGAGTCCAAAGCAAAGACGGAGGTGGTCCAGGGGTTGGCCACACCATAGGGTGACATGGGTCCCCCTGGCTGCACCACCAGGTGGTGTGGGCCCCTTAGGCCTCCATCGACCTTGCCCTTTCGCCTAAAAAGCCCCCCGGGACGAAAACTCTAAGTACCAGATAAGAATTCCACGAAAAGTTCCGCAGCGCCGTCGCCACCGAGGAGGAGATTCGGGGGACAAATGTCTCTGTTCCGGCACCCTGCCAGGACGGGGAAGTGCCCCCGGATCCATCTCCATCGACTCCACTGCCATCTCCATCGCCGTTGCTGACTCCCATGATGAGGAGGGAGTAGCTCTCTCCCGAGGCTAAGGGCTCTATCGGTAGCTATGTGTTCATCTCTCTCTCTATGCGTGATCTTATTGAGATCATGAGCTTTGTAATCTATAGATCTATTCTGCTACTCAAGTGCTTAAATTAATCTCGCTTATCCCTACGTGTGTGAAGTTGACAGTGTGCACACTGTGTGGCACTTTGGCTAAGGTTACAGAAATACTTATCATGAGTATAATTTGAGTTGGATGTCTCTATGAGCTTGTGGTGTTTGTTGGAACCATCTAGCGCTAAAGGTGACAGTGAGGGGTTATCTAGATGAGGAATGCGAACTTCAACGTGTGCTGTTATAGCCCTACATCGTCCAACCGAAGAGTAGTTCAGGGTAGCATCATGAAGAGAAGATATTTATATGAGAGTGTCCACTAGTCAAAGTATGATCCATGCCTTGTTTCTAAGCATTGAAACGCCGTTTACAATCAGTTCTGTTACATGTTTGCTTGCTGCCACTCTTATTTCAGATTGCAATTACCACTTATAATCATCCATATTACTTGTATTTCACTATCTCTTTGCCGAACTAGTGCACCTATACACCTGACAAGTGTATTTGGTGTGTTGGGGATACAAGAGACTTCTTGTATCTTGATTGCAGGGCTGCTTGAGAGGGATACCTTTGACCACTTCCTCCCTGAGTTCGATAAACCTTGGGTGATCCACTTAAGGGAAACTTGCTGCTGTTCTACAAACCTCTGCACTTGGAGGCCCAACACTGTCTACAAGAATAGAAGCGTGCGTAGACATCACCCACGTGTGTGAAGTTGACAGTGTGCACACCGTGTGGCACTCAGGCTAAGGTTCCCGAAATACTTATCATGAGTATAATTTGAGTTGGATGTCTCTATGAGATTGTGGTGTTTGTTGTAACCATCTAGCGCTCAAGGTGATAGTGAGGGGTTATCTAGATGGGGAATGCGAACTTTAAGGTGTGTTGTTATTGCACTACATCCTCCAACCGGAGAGTAGTTCAGGGTAGCATAATGAAGAGAATATATTTATATGAGAGTGTCCACTAGTGAAAGTATGATCCCTAGGCCTTGTTTCTAAGCATTGAAACACCGTTTACAATCAGTCATGTTACATCTTTGCTTGCGTCCACTCTTATTTCAGATTGCAATTACCACTTATAATCATCCATATTACTTGTATTTCACTATCTCTTTGCCGAACTAGTGCACCTATACACCTGACAAGTGTATTGGGTGTGTTGGGGACACAAGGGACTTCTTGTATCTTGATTGCAGGGTTGCTTGAGAGGGATACCTTTAACCACTTCCTCCCTGAGTTCGATAAGCCTTGGGTGATCCACTTAAGGAAAACTTGCCGATGTTCTACAAACCTCTGCACTTGGAGGCCCAACACTGTCTACAAGAATAGAAGCGTGCGTAGACATCATGTCTGACCATGGTTTTTGTAGCAGGCTAGTGGGATTATTGAAGTTGGGATGAAATCTACCAAGAGGAGTTTTGGCTAATTATGGGTTTCTCGCCTACACATATATCTATAAGATTATAATTGTTACATTTACCACTCGTCCACCTGGCACGGTCACTATCACCATGAATTGAATATCCCCGCGCCTTCTTTCTCCATCTGCATGAAACAACAAACAAGCAAAGTCGTTCTTTACTTTTATGCTTTATATTTCTGAAGTTTACGTTTTAGTTATATTTAAATCTATCGCATTTAATCAAAACCCCATTCTTATTTCAACACTTGCAGTCAATTTACTCAAAGACCAGTGACAACTTCGGGTGTGATAGAGACTTCACCAATAAACACTTACCTTTGGGATCCCTGTGGGATCGATATCTGAACTTCGACACTAGCTACAAACGATCTGTGCTCTTGTAGACATCAAGCTATTTTCTGGTACCGTTGCCGGGGAGCTAAGTGCTAAGTGTTTGTCTTTTTGACATTTCAGGTGTTGCTACTAAAAAATGTGCTCCTTAGGAGACAAAGGGTCTACATGCTCTGGTAGGACTTATCTGCCAATTTATATTGGGACGTCTGCCTGCTCAAAGGCGCGAAGAAATTATTGAAAAACTTTTAAGATCAAATAATGTTGAAGTTGAAAGCCTGAGTGATATTATGGAAATCATGTCTATTTACAGGACAACTCCTATGAAACCTGAGAAAACTCTCAGAGAATACAGTGCTCCAAGTTCTGAATTTCTTAAACAACCAATAGAATTTCCTAATCCTGGAGTTAGAGAATATCGATTTGATGGTGGAATCATTAAAATTTTGCAGGAGAACGCTTTCAGTGGAAGGGAAGATGAAGACCCAGGAAGACACATCTGAGAATTCGACGATGTGATAACATCGCTCGGACCAAAAGGTTTGCCCAGAGACTTCTCTCGTCTTCAATTATTTTGATGGTCTCTTAAAGGTAAAGCTCTAGACTGGTTATACTCTCTCCCTCGCCATTACATTAAATGTCGGGAAAACTGCATTACTAAATTCATAAACAGGTTTATTCCTTTTAAAAAGGTAACCGAACTAAGAAAGAACATAGGCAATTTTAGTCAGAACGTGGGAAAAAACTACCCACAAGCCTGGGAAAGATTCTTTGGAATGATCAATAGTATTCCTAATCATGGCTATTCTAAACTAACAATTTGCCATTTATTTTACCATGGTCTCAATACTTAATGTAGAGAGTTGCTTGACTTCTCATTAGGAGGATCAATAAATACTTTAACTATTAAAGAATGTTTGGAATTAATGTCTACTAGGGCTAAGAATGATTCCTTATATAATCCTGATTTTGGCACTAAACCGGAAAAAGGGATACTTCGGAAAACTCATCATCTTATGCCTGAGGTACGCAAAACTATGAAACAAAAAGGTATACCTTCTGAACTTGCTAAGGAAAACAGAGAAGATTTGTTCCAAGTTTTATCTAAAGAAGATGAAACAAGAAAAGTTTTTCAATAATTAAAGCATCGACAAGTAAAATCTCATAATAACTTGCATAAGCATTTCCAAAAACATAAAAAGATTTTCGCAGAACTCATGGAAAATTATGATGAGATAGGCCAAGAAATAAAATTATTTCATAAGTATCTTAGTATGATTGAAACCCAGTGTGAGCAAATAGCATCTGGTTATCAAATTTTTCTTCGTGAAGACGAAGATATTCCTGTTTCTACTAATGTTATCACAAGAAGGGGTGCAGTTGTTACAGGACCCTTAGGACCATCAGAATACGAATCTGAAAAAGAGCGTAAGGAAAAATCCTTGCTTGAAGCAAGCCAAGAAGATGATACCTTGGTGGATCCTCAAGATGAAATTGAGACGCAAGAGCGAACCAAGGAGGACCAAAATGATGCACAGGATGATCATTATGACTCTGATGCAGAGACGGATGATCCAAGAGAAGATAAAGAAACAACTAAGGAAGATGAAGTTGTTGTAGTAGAAAAGAAGAAAAGCACTAAGCAACAACAAAATAAAGCAATGAAAGAGCCTGACCCTCCAAAAAGGTAAAAGACAAGAATAAGTCAGGTGAGAAAAAGCTTCCTTATCCAGATCGAAAAAATAAAACACCGGATGAGGTAATTTATAATTCTTTTACAAAAGCACTTAGTGACCTTCATCTAGAAATTCCATGTGCGGATGCAATCAAAGTTCCTACTTATGGTAAATTCTTTCGTGATATTCTTAGTAGAAAGAAAGAAATAATTGAAACTATTGCTATGGTAACTAGGTATCCTGCTAACGGGAAGCTGTTTCCTAAGTCTGGAGATCCCGGAATACCAACTATTTCATGCTCAATAGGTAAAACGGATATTCACAATGCCTTATGTGATCTAGGAGCAGGAGTTAGTGTAATGCCATACTCCCTCTATAAAAGGTTAGGATTAGGGGAGTATTCTCCTACTGCTATCACTTTACAGATGGCTGGGAAATCCACTAAACAACCCGTTGGTATGATTGAAGATGTCTTACTTAGGATAGATGAGCATGTTATTCCCACTGATTTTATTATTCTTGAAATGCCAAAAGATGAAAGATTATCAATAATACTTGGAAGACCCTTCCTCAGTACTGCAGGTGCATTAGTAGATTGTGCGAAAGGGAAGATAATCTTCAATGTTTATGATGCTGAAATCATCCAGTATTTTCCCAAGAAGTTAGAAGTAGGAGAAAGATATGTTCCACCGGCAAAACAAGTTCATGTGGTAAGTGCCATTGATAAAGGGCAATCAAAGGTAAGAATTTGAGAAGAGAGAAGAGGTTGAATTATTCAACCATACTTAATAAATGCTTGATGGGAGTCAACCCATTTTCGTCAATATTAGTAGAATAAATAATAAGAACTTTATCGCATTCCTACCACTTTTTCACAGACATTCTTGCGGAAGCGCGCCCGTGAAGATGCAGCTATCAAAAATTAGTAGAAACGTCGATTGAATAAGTAGAGAATAATAATAAGAATAAAAGTTTGAGTTTTCTATTTACAAAAGCTAAAATTTTGCTTTTAATATGGCAATGTTGGTCAACAGTTTTTACTGTCATTTTTCTGTTAAAAACTAGGTATTTCGCTAAGTTATGGGATAAGAAGGTATCCACGAAGAAATGGAATTTTTTTGATGATTACCGATGGTTTAACGACCAACTATACGGCGGGAATAAAAAATTCCGGCTGTATAGCTCCGGTCGTATAGTTATCTTTGCCATCAACAAATTTTCTTCAAAGGCACAGAGAGTTTAACGACCAACTATACGACGGGAATAAAAATTCCGGCCGTATAGATATCGATGCCTCCGTACAAAAATTTCTGAAAGGTACTGAGAGTTTAACAACCAACTATACGACGAGAATAAAAATTCAGGTTGTATAGTTCCGATCGTATAGACATCGATGCCTTCGTAGAATTTCATCCCAAAGGTACTGAGAGTTTGATACGGCCGTATATTTGGTCGTTAAAGCGTCTGCCTCTCGAGATAAATTTCTAAAACTGACATTGATATCTATACGATCAAAACTATACGGCCGGAATTTTTATTCCCACCGTATAGTTGGTTGTCGTATAGCTGTTTTCTGTATAAAGAAACCCTAGTTGGTGGCGTCGCCGCAACTATACGGGCGGAGAAACATCACACGCCCGTATAGTTTCGGCCGTATAGGTCGGCGCGACCACTTAATCGCACCGGGGCGGCTAGGTCTTCCTCCTCTCCTCATTATTTCTCTCATATTCTCACTCCAAACCTCTCAAAATCCACCTAGAACTTTCGATTCTTCGCGGATTTTGTTCATTTGAGTGGGGGAATCAATAGATCGGTATGTTTCTCTCCCTATCCATGCTTTATTTTCAGATTTTCATGGTTGAAACTCTCACATTGATCTAGTGGATGAACTCAAGCTTATATTTTTTTCTATTAATTTCTCACGTTACGATTGAATTTTTCCACGTGGACTTGTTCATATATCATATAGAAACTATATGCCTAAGGTTTTATGGTGAAATTTTCCAGTGCATCACGATGAACAAAATCGGTAACCTCTTTCATTCGAGCAAGCGCCAACGGGGTGAGGGCTCAAGCTCGGGGTCCCGAGCGCCGTGCAACTCCAAGTTGGATATTGTCTCATGGAGGAGGGTGCTGCCCACACGTTGGGCCGACCACAACTTTCTCACCATGGCAGGGTTGAAGGAGGACTTCGACCTCATGTGCAGCAGGTCGGGGTTAGCGGTGATTAGCTTCGCAAGCCACGACACCTATGTTGAACTCACCCACGAGTTCCTTGCCTCCTTCTACGACGACCACAAGGAGAATGGTAACATGTGCATGATTAGCTTCATCATGAACCGGCATCACTATGAAATAAATTTCGAACAATTTTGCAATGCTTTTAGCCTCCCTCCTACTAGGGAGCCCTATGTTACTAACCTCTATAGCGTCACAAGTGGAACGACTCGGGAGGTTATTTCTGTTAATGGTGGCAGGCACTTTTACCAGAAGAAGATGTCCACCATCTAGAACCCAACCATTCGCTACTATGCTCTATTCCTCACGAACACACTACTGGGAGAGGTGACATAGGCTACATGGCCAATGCGGACATGGCTATGATCACCAAGGCTCTTTTCCCTACCTCACCGCAGAGCCCTAGTCCTGCATCTCTACTCATCCAGCACTTCCGCCACAAAAGCAACAAGACCAAAGGTGGATTCACATTGGTGGATTGGTAACCCACCTTGCCTATGCATTGAACATTGTACTGCCTATCATGGAACCTGTTGATGGCTCCAAACTTATGGACATCAAATATTTGACTGCTAGTGGCTTCCTTGGTGTTTACCATGCTAACCGGAGGCTCCGAGCATATCAATTTGGTTATCTTGGTGATGCACAGGGTGAGCAGGTTTAGTTGCCCTGCCCCCAGGACTTCTCAATTGTGGACAAGAACACTTGGATCCTCACCAAGGACCAAGTGATCACAACCTTGGCCGAGCACTAGCCCGAGGAGGAGGAATATGAAGGCCAGCAGGATGATGAGGAGCAGGAGTAAGAGCAGGGACACAACCCTGCTTGGGAGGGACAGCAACAGTAGCAAGGAGGAGCATGGGACCCATGGCCTAACCAGCCACAACAGGGGTACAGCTGCGTCCCTTATCAGGAGTTCCAACAGCTCAACCAGCGCGTTGGGGAGATCAACCACACTCTTCAGGATGTGAATGAAGATGTGAACACTTTGACTCACAACTTCAGTCAATTCATGACCCACTTCCTCGACTTCTACCATAAGTATCCGCACCAAACACCAAATGACGGCAGCAACTAAGTCTGGCAATTGCCTAAGCTTGGGGAGGTTTGAAAACCTCCAAACTTTGCATTCATATTTTTATTTTCTTCTTTTGATTTATTTTCTTACTTCAAATTTGCATGTTTACTTTCAGCTTTGCATGTCTAAACCAAAAATACAAAAAAATTAGTTGTAATTTTATTTGCAAGTTTGTTTCTTTGTTTCTCTCAGAGATTGCTTAATTTCAGGTGACTTGGCAATAGGAAAGCATAGAGGGGTTTCTACTCAAATACAAGAGCGAAGCAAGTTAGAAGAGGTATCACATTCCTTTCATTATCCTCTCTGCAACCTTAAATTGATCCTACAAATATTGACTCACTTGCACTGAGGACGCTCCCCACTTAGCTTGTTATCCTATAAATTCTATTTCTTTGCTAGTGTCTCCTTTTTAGCCTTGAAATAATGAGCAAAGAACTTGGTTTAAAATACTTCCTACATTTTTACAACAAGAAAAAGCATCTGAAAGATGACTTGAGTCCATGTTTAGCCTGGAGAATTTAATTTTGGAACCACTCCATCCCATTTGTGCTTAATACAAATAGACTTGATAATACCCTTGATTGAAATTGTTTGATGAAACGGATGCTTCAAAGTAGTAGAAATTATGCCACTAATTTTTCTAATAATTACTGTAAGATATTGCTTCACGTGTGTCATTACAACTCTGTCGTGCTCCATGGGGAACTATTAACTCCGCTGGCCAACGAACGATCTAAATGTGGGAAACCACTTGATTTCAGCTATTGAGTTATGTAAATGTCTATAGCAGCAATGCTATGATGGGTAAAAAAATAGTCTCCTCATGGTTTCATGTTCCAAGTGAAGTTGTAGTACTCCTCTGGCCCATTATTGCTCAACAATTATTTATTGGCATGGTCACGTGTGCACAACACAGCCCCAATTAAACATGATAAAATAGTGGCATGATTTCTCTATGAAAGAGCTAAAGTTTTTGAAAAGCAAAAGAAAAGAAAGAGGTGCTTTGATAGTCTTGAGATTTTGACATGGGATAGATGAGTTGTTCTTAAATTATATGCTTTGGTGCCTACTTGAGTACTCTTAATTGGGTAAACAAACAAGAACAAATGGTTTTCATCTCTCTATAGAGAGAGTGACCAAAGTAATTTGTCTCACTTTCCTAGCTAAACTTTCGTCACTTGCTTGGGCATGTGATTTATTTGCTAACAAGATACACGTGGTTAGGAGGTGGACTCAGTACAATCTTGTGACTACTTGTATGATTATATTTAAGATTGCAGGGATTGTGAAGAAAATAATTTGACACCAATTCAAACTTGTGAGTTCCTCTATTTTTAGTTTCAAATCTCCGCTATTCTTCTTTATTTCCTTGTCACTTGAGGGTGAGCAACATCTAAGCTTGGGGGAGTTGATAGCTGTGAGACTCGACACATTTTTGATGTCTTTATTTCATGGTTTTCTCCCGGATTTGATCGTTTTCTAGCTTTACCTAACACTAATACTTCGGTAGCGAAGAAAACTTGGTTTTTAATGTGTGTTTCAGGTTCTGAACGTCAACAAAAGGGTTAAACTAGAGAAACACAATATTCTAGAGAAAACAAGCGAGTCTCGCTTTGGAAGCACGCGAGGGGAGCTCACAGAAGCTTTAATGAGCAACTATATAGCGGGAATATTTTTCTGGCCGTATAGTTCTCGTCGTATAGTTGTCGCCGCCTCTGTCTTGTCAAAAGGGACAACTTCCGTGAAGGTACCGAGGACGAAAACACAACACAGCAGCTGCCACACCATCCAGAAGGGAGAAAGAAGAGATTCGGAGAAGAAGCAGAAGACGTTCTTCATCTCGCTCCATGATCTTCGACCTCCTAGCCAATACACCCCATAACCACTACTTGTACTTGAGAGATAGAGAGAGAGGGATCTCCTCCTTGCAATACTAGAGTTTGAGATTGTTTCTTCCCATCTTGAATTGTGTTGGATATTTTTCTATTCTTATTATGGATCTCCACGGTAATACAAAGACAAATTCCCTTTATTCAATTATATTGATGATCTATTCTTCTCTCATGTGTGAGTAATTCGCTTGGGCGTGGGAGATGTAGAGGATTGGTGAGATGTGATGTGACTTCATATATTTTCTGCTAGTTTGTGATTGATTCTAATTACTATATTATGTGTGCTTAACTATCTATGGGATTCCTACTTCTTGTTGTCCAATTAAGGGCCCAGACAACATGATACTTTGTTCTACATAGATAAGATCTTGTACGCTAGTGGACCGGCGACCCTTGATGGCTCAAAATGTAGAGCTCATTGGGAACCCCAAGAGGAAGGTATGATGAGCACAGCAGGAAGTTTTCCCTCAGTTATGAAACCAAGGTTATCGAACGAGTAGGAGCAAGGAAACAACTGCAAGGTGTTGCTAGCAACTTGGAATCCTGCACAACACAACCACATAACTTTGCTCCCAACTTATAGTGAGGTTGTCAATCTCACCTGTTTTGCTGAAAACAAAGGATTAAACGTATTGTGTGGAAGATAGTAATTGTTTGTAGAAAGTAAATAGTAAATAGTAACAGTAGAAGGTATAGCAATGGTAAAAGCATGGACCGGGGTCCATAGTTCACTAGAGGTGATTCTCCTTAAGATAGATAACATGTTGGGTGAACAAATTATAGCAGGGCAATTGACAGATTCGAGAAAGCATACAATGCATATATTAGACATCTTGACTCCTATGAGATTTGATTGGGTATTACAACATTATACATAGACTGTAATCCAACTGCATCTATGACTAATAATCCACCTTCAGGTTATCATCCGAACCCCTTCCAGTATTAAGTTGCAAGCAACAGATAATTGCATTAAGCAAAGTGTGTAAAGTAAACAATACGATTGTCCCATGGACAAAGGCTTGCTATTTTCTCCCTAGTAGTAACAACGCATCTACAACCTTAGGGATTTCTATCACTTCCCCAGATTACTAGAGGCATGAACCCACTATCGAGCATAAATACTCCCTCTTGGAGTTGCAAGCAACTACTTGGCCAAGGTAGCTACAAACAATGGAGAGCATGCAAGATCGCAAATAACATAGACATGATAGAATCAATAATCAATCTGAAATAGCATCTCAATATCCATCGGATCCCCGCAAACACAACATGTAAGATTACAAATAGATGATCTTGATCATGAACGGAGCTCACAAGATCTAAACATGATAGCACAAAGGAGGAGAACCAACCATCTAGCTACTACATGGACCCATAGTCCAAGGATGAACTACTCACACATCACACCGGAGGCAGGCATGGTGATGAAGAAGGCCTCCAGGGTGATCTCTCCCCTCCGGCAGGGTGCCGGGAAGATCTTCAGATCCCTCCCGATCTAGGGATGGAGATGGCAGTGGCTACAGACTCTTTCGTGGAATTTTTGATCGTGTACTTAGGGTTTTGTCCCAGGAGGCTTTTATAGGCGAAGGGGTGTAACATCCCAAAATTTCATCTGAAATCATCATCATTGCACTCATATAATCATGGCATGTAATTGCATTGCATTTAGAATGTCCTCCAAAAATTTGCTGCAATTTTGGGCCATGGATAAAAAGATATGAAATTTTTGGAAGTGGAATCAAAGAAAATGCTATATTAACTATTAAGCCCAATTGAATACTTTTGATTAAATTTTTTGAATTAGAAGACAAATGTGTTCTATAATACCCTACAAACCTAATTGAAAGTTTTACAAATTTTCACAAATTGGTTTGGATCAATTTGAATCCTTAAATCAAAAGTTTTTGGAGATAAAAGAAATAGAAAAAAGAAAAGGGAGAAAAAAATAAAGCAGCAGACAGCTTCTGGCCTTTTGGCCCAAAACCAGCCCACCAGCCCCACCCGGCCTTTCCCCTCTCCCCTGTTTTTCTTACCACGCCACTGACTACCCCCTCCCGCTGACAGACCGACCCCACGCCACGTCACCACCACCCCGTCGTCTTCAACCCCCCGGCGACGAACTGCCCCACCTCCTCTGCCGTTTCGAAATCAAATCGATTCCGGCCGTTTCTCGTAGTAATTCCCCCGGCAATTGCTTCTACTTAATCCCCTTACGCCTCCTCATCATTTCCCCCAATCGCCACCCCCGAAGAGCCCCCAGGTTCCCCAAATTTCGAGCTCGGACCGCCGCTCACTGACGGTATTCTGGCAACAATTCCGGTGAACCCAGGCCGCCCGGCGCCCTCCCCTCTGTCCCATCTGTTTCACCATATCCTAGCGCACCTACTAACCGAGCCACGTACTCCCTCTTGCTCCAGGCCGACAACACGGACCAAGTCCGGCGAACTCCCTCTGCCGCCACCGTCCGACGGTTTTTCCGGTAAGGGCAAGGTTCCCGCCGCTCCTTTTTGGGCACTGCTAGACAGTGCAGAACCAGGTGCATTCCCCTAACCCTTTTGCTTGTCTGCTCGAGTACTAGATCGACGCCACCGTCTCGTGGCTGTGACCTCCGCCGTCGACGCCACTCCGGCGAGGAATACCGAGCGCAACAGAGCTCCCCTCTCTCCATCGCGACCACCAACCAGATCGTCGAGACCACCGCAAACCCTCAGTAAGACTGCCTTTTCCCCTACCCCTCTAGAATCACCGAAACGTCACACACCTGACGTGCCGCCGCCGCGCGCCGTCGCTAGCGTCGCCAGTCTCCGGCGAGATGTTTAGTAGCCGTTCGATCAATTCCTAGCGGATAGGATTAGATCACTAAACAAAAGGGTACGGGCTAATTAGATCCGTCCGTAGTTACTTAAGATCTGACAGCCCACAGCGATCGATCCGACCGAACCGGTACCAGCCAATAGGAAAGTGCCACGTCGCAAGGCTATTTCGTTTAAATAGAAAAATAGACAGATTTAGTATTTAACTTAGAAATTCAATAACTTTTGATCCACAAATCAGAAAAATACAAATTTGGTGTCTATGGATTCAGAAAAATGAGACCTTTATTATGGAGGCCTTGTTTCACCCTTTTGCCTCTGAAAAATTTCAATTATAGGCAAAACCTTTTTAGGAGTATTTTGCTCACAAAAATTGTTCTATAAATTATTTTGGGGTATTTCTTATGCATTTAGATGAGGTATTCTATCCTCAGTACTGTAGACTCTGTAAATTTTAGAGTTGTGATCATATCATTGCATTTTACATACATTCATGTTTTTGTAATGTTTTATTGATTGAATTACTGTTGTTGTATTGATCTTGTGTAGATTGTGTGGATTGTGAAGTTTGTTGCTGTGAGGATTGTACCTATTCCCCTAGCTACCAAGGCAAGTGATATTTCATCCCATGTCCTATTATTTTTACTATTGCACTAGTGATATTTTAGTAGATCTTAGCATGATAGAATTATTCATATGTTACTATACTATGCTATGCTACCCTATAGACTATATCTTGGTAGTATCCCCTAGTTAAAAGACTTTGTATGCTAGAATGCTTAGCTATGCTAGTAGAATTCGTGGGTGGAAAATACATATCAAGATAGTATGGAAAGATATTATTTTTGTTTGACTAAGAAAACAACTATTATTAATGAAACACCTGGGTGGAATGGGACTTGCTTGGATTATGTTGAGTGGTTACTCAGGGGCCATGTCTATGGTCAGCTGGTGTATCACACTTGTGGATGGCCACCCAGGAACAAAGAGATTGGAGACATTCTTGTCATGAAGCTTCCAGTGCAACCACATGGCATATGGGCTCTGCCTTGACCAACTAAGTTGCAAGAACTCAGCCAGACGGACAGAAGGTGGTAGATATGATAGGATGGAACGCGTCCGTGGTGGTCTGAGGGATTGCTTCTGAAAAGTCTTGTCTCGATGCATGTCGAGTCTTGTGGGGAAAGTGCACCACCTCTCGAGAGGGTAAAACTAAGTACTTAGTCGTGTCCCCGGTTATGGACAACTTCTGAGCCTCAAGACAGTGAAGCAGTTCAATAATCTCCTCATCCAAATTTCTCTAAGTTAAAAACTTGTGGGTGAACATGGGTAGAGGTTCAGTGATGTCTATCATTGGTACCTTAAGAGTTTGACTGAGAAAATCTTACTCTTCAAAAACTATAAGTTAAACTAATTTTAGCAAAGCTAGCCATAACCCCACTTAGCCATATATTCATGTAGTTGTTGGATTATACTAAGTATCTATGGTATCACTTGCTAATACAATTCCAAATGTATTGAACCTTGTGGCTGTAACTTATTATGTTGCAGGATACTCTGATGATGAGTAGGGTTGCGGGTCTACACTCGACATGCTTGCCTGTGGCACATGAAGACTAAAGACTCTATTATTATTATGCTATGTAATGTGAACTTGTGTCTTAGCCTTGGGCTAAGTGAGTTGTAAGAACCATTATACTCCTGGATGTGCGATGTAACAATGACCTTTGTTTCTGTGTACTTCATCTTAAACTGTGGGTGCTAGCATTTCGATCCAGGGACTAGCACTGCAATCACAGGGATCTTACCTTATCATGGTGAGATCTTATAGATGGTATCAGAGCACTGTGTTGCATGTAGGTTCGTGACCCTAGAATGGATTAGACTAAGGAAAACCCTTAGGAAAAAATTAACTCTATATTCCAACCTTACACTTGTCTTTTCATCTCATAAAACTTTCCCTAATCATCCTTCTCATCTATTTTTGTAGATGTCCACCATCAATGAATCTGTCAAGAAGGGACCACTGATGACTATGACCCTGGAGTGCGAGACAGAATTTCCCAATGTACTCAAGAACCTCATGCTTGGCTTGGGAATGAATGGTGAAGCCGTGTACAAGGGATTTCCTGTGATATACGAAGGACAAGAGTATTGGTGGGTGCAACTCCATTTGTACAAGGACAAGGAGGACGATTCCAAAAGTACGGGATTCTACATGTTCACCAACTCTGAAATGCACCCGTCATTCTTTGACTCTGCAAGGAATGCTGCCTGGAGAGCTATTAAGGAACTTGGGGAGAGACTCAAGTATAGAATGCTCAATACCTAGGAAGATCTCAAGGAGGAGAAGCGTCTTGTCCAAGACTCAAAGGCCACTGTGAAACGCCTAAGTAAGGATATCATAGGCCTAGCTTTGGAGCTATGTGACCAAGACAAACAGATTGCTGCCAAGGATGCCCAGATTGCCACCTTGGTTAAGGAGTGAGATATTAGTTGGACCACCACCCTTGGCGTTTTATCACGTTAATATTTTGATCATACCAACTTATGTGGTATGGCAAAAATAAGTTATGTCTGGAACCTTGAAGTGCTTGAGTTGAATAATGTATTGCTACTTGGATTGTTCTGTTGGTTGATTTTCTCATTTTGTGACTTGTGTTTACTTTCTCCATTGTGTTACTAATTTTCTCCATACTATGCAAAAGATGCCGAATTTTGTCTACAGCACGGCTAAGGATTTCAAGGGGACTCGCTTTGGGACTCGCCTATTGGAGCTAGTCCAAGTGCTCGCTCTTCCAATCCCTACCATTCAGGGACTTCAGCTGAGGAAGTTTTAGAGGAAGGACTTATGGGGATTCAGAGTTACCCAGCCAGGACGTGAGACAGAGCCCCAAACTAGGGAGATTGCCTTCAAGATACTCCATGATGACATGGAGAGGGGCCTCGACATCGCTATGTAGGAGCTGTTGGGACGCCTATGTGGACGTCACTCTTCTGAGATCAGGAGCCACTACTTCCATTTCTTTGGGAGGCGCGACGAGGATGGAGAGCCTATTGTGTTGGACAAGGCCACTAAGGAGTCTATCAAGCCCGTGCGTCACTACCTCCAGGACTTAGAGAGCCTCATCAGACACCTTGATACTGATAGGACTAATGTGATGCTTAGCAACGATGAACTACGAGTCCAACTTAAATAGAAGGACAAGGCCTTCCTGGAGCAGGAAAATCGAATCAAGGTAATGGAGAAGAAGTTTGAAGACCAAGAGAAGAAATTCAAGAGCCAAGAGAAGAGAGTTCAGGAGAAGAACAAGAAGATTAGAGACTTGGAGACCGAGTTAGAGCTTGAGGACATTGAGCTGGAAGTGGATCAAGAGGTGATAGAGAGGCTGCGCACTCAGAAGAGAGAGTTACAGACAAAGATCGATGCCTTGACTACAAGCTTGGAGGAATACAAGGCAGGATTCGCAGCAGCGGGACTTGCACTAGTGGAGGAGGAAGTCGACATGGAGGAATAGTGATGCTATTCCATCTACCTATCGTCTATTATTATTGAGTTGCATAAGTCATACCGACTTGTGGGTGACTATGCTAGTATGTTTATTTTTGCAAAACTCGGTCATTGCTGTGATGTTGAACTTGCATGTGCTTGTTTGTTTGATTGATTGTTTTTATTTGGGGTTATCTATCATTACTTACCCTTATTAAACCCACAGATGCCTCACCGACGCAACAACGAGGATGACAATGGCAATGGAATGCAGCAGATGATGGCTGCGCAGACCCAGTTGATGCAAATGATGACTCAGTTCATGGCAACCCAGAATCAGAACAACAACAATAATAACAATAACAACAACCAGAATAATCCACCGCCCCTGGATATGCTGACCAGATTTCTAAGGCTGAGACCTGCTAAGTTTTCGTGTACCACTGACCCCATGGTCGCAAATGACTGGCTACGCTCTGTGAATAAGGACCTAGTCACGGTTGGGTGCACAGATGCTGAAAAGGTCAGATTTGCAGCACACTTGTTGGAAGGACATGCAACTGCTTGGTGGGATAATTTCCAAATTACCCACCCTATTGAGGAAGTGACTTGGGCAATGTTTGAAGATGGGTTTCGCACCACTCACATCTCTGCTGGAATAATGGGGTTGAAGAAAAAGGATTTTCATAACCTCAAGCAACGCCACCGTAGTATCTCTGAATACATCGAAGAGTTCAATAAATTGTCACGTTATGCACCCGACGATGTTGACACTGATGCAAAGAGAAAGGAGAAGTTCCTAGATGGGTTGAATGATGAAATTTCTATGCAACTATCTATTGCATATGTTCCAACTTATCAATCCTTGTGTGACAAAGCTACCATCCTAGAAAACAAGATGAAACAAGTGGAGGGTAGAAAGAGGAAGCACCATTTTGATAAGTATGGATCAGGATCTCCTCACAAGCGCTCTCATGGTGAAGGAAGTGGGAGTTCAGGATTCCACAAAAATGGGAATCATAATAACCATCGTAACAACAACCACAACCATGATGGAAACAATCATCGTGGGCACAACAAAGGTGGATTCAGGAACAACCACAATGGTCATGGCCATGGAAAAAAGAATCAGGTGGAATGTTTCAAATGCAAGAAAACGGGGCACTATGCCAATGAATCCCCAGAGAAGAAGACTGATGGGGCTAAGCCAAACCCATTCCAAAAGGGTCAAGTGAATCACATTAATGTGGAGGAAATCCAAGAAGGATCTGATGCCGTGATCGGTAAGTTCAAGATTAATTCCTTTCCTGCACTTATCCTTTTCGATACTGGCGCATCGCATTCATTCATTGCAAGAGCATTTGTAGTGAAAAAGGGACTCACCACTGAAACTATTGGATGTCCTATAAAGGTAAGTTCTCCGGGTGGAGAAATGATAGTAAATTCAGGGTGCCGACATATCATCCTAGAAATTGGAATGAACAAGTTTCCGCTTAGTTTAATAATCCTAGAGTCCCAAGGATTAGATGTCATATTAGGGATGGACTGGCCAAGAGGACGGTTATGCTTACCACCCCAGAAAAGAAAAGGATCAGGTTCAAGTCTAACTTGGAACCCAAGGGGAGCAAGGTTAATTCTCTTAAGGGGGTTAGCCTAGACAGTGTGCCAATAGTGAAGGAATACCCAGATGTGTTCCCCGAAGAATTACCTGGCATGCCACCAGATAGGGATGTGGAGTTTCTAATAGACCTGCTGCTAGGAACAGGGTCTATAGCAAAGAGACCTTATAAGATGTTAGTTGACGAGTTAAAAGAACTCAAGAAACAATTAGGAGAACAACTGGAAAGGGATTTATCCAACCAAGTTCATCGTCTTGGGGAGCACCAGTCTTGTTTGTTGAAAAGAAGGACCGAAGTCAGAGGCTATGCATAGATTATCGTTCACTTAATGAAGTGACCATAAAGAATAAGTACCCCTGCCTAGAATAAATGATCTCTTCGATCAGCTAGAGGGAGCATGTGTGTTCTCAAAAACTGATCTTCGATCAGGATACTTTCAACTAAAGATTAGAGAACATGACATACCCAAGACTGCATTCACCACTAGATATGGGTTGTATGAATACACAGTGATGCCGTTTGGATTGACTAATGCACCAGCCTATTTCATGAACATGATGAATAAGGTATTCATGGAATTCCTTGACAAATTCGTAGTGGTATTCATCGATGATATATTGGTATATTCCAAGAGTAACAAAGAACAAGAAGAACATCTACGCCTGATTCTAGAGAAACTCAGGGAACATAAAATTTATGCCAAGTTCAGCAAATGTGAATTCTGGCTGAATAAAGTGGGTTTTCTTGGGCACCTAGTATCTAGAAATGGTATAGCTGTTGATCCAGCAAAAGTGGCAGCTGTGACAGAATGGGAACCTCCTAAATCGGTTAAGGAAATCCGTAGTTTCCTAGGTCTAGCAGGGTACTATCGGAGGTTCATTTAAAACTTCTCTAAGATAGCAAAGCCCATGACTGATCTTCTAAAGAAGGAGAAGTTTAATTGGACAGAAGCTTGTGAAAACAGCTTTCAGGAATTGAAAAAGAGACTTGTGTTAGCACCAGTGTTATGTTTGCCAGATCTTGAGAAAGATTTTCAGGTCTATTGTGATGCATCTCACCAAGGACTAGGAGGTGTACTAATGCAACAAGGTAAAGTTGTAGCCTATGCATCAAGGCAACTCAAAAATAATGAAGTAAATTATCCTACTCATGATCTAGAGTTGGCATCAGTTGTGCATGCACTCAAAACATGGAGGCATTATCTTATGGGAAAGCGTTGTGGAATGTTTACCGATCACAAGAGTTTGAAATATATTTGTACACAGAAAGAGCTCAACATGAGGCAAAGAAGATGGCTAGAACTTATCAAGGACTATGACTTAAGTTTGCAATACCATCCTGGAAAGGTAAATGTTGTAGCCGATGCATTAAGCCGCAAGGTTTATGTGAATGGCCTCAACAAAGGAGAGTTGCCGGAGGAGTTGTGTGCCCAATTTAGAGAGCTGAGACTCGAAATTGTGCCTGAAGGGTACCTTGCATCCTTGGAGGTGCAGCCCACACTAATGGATAGAATTCAAGAAGCCCAAAAGATGGACAAAGAAATAGATGAAATCAAAAGTAAAGTTAGTGAAGGAAAGGCAAAAGGATTCCATGTAGATGAACAAGGAATCTTATGGTACGAAAAACGTATCTGTGTTCCACAGGATCTTGAACTTAAGAAGTTGATCTTACAAGAAGCACACAACTCACCGTATTCAATTCATCCTGGCAATACTAAGATGTATATGGATGTTAAGGAGAGGTTTTGGTGGAATAATTTAAAGAAGGACATAGCAGAGCACATTGCCTTGTACGACGTGTGTAGTCGTGTAAAGGCAGAACATCAGAAACCGGCAGGATTATTACAACCACTACCAAAACCTGATTGGAAATGGGATAAAATCGGTATGGATTTTATCACTGGACTGCCCAGGACCAAATCTGGATACGATTCCATATGGGTTATCGTTGATCGCTTGACAAAAGTGGCCCATTTCATACTAGTAAAGACCACTTATACAAGTGCAAAGTTAGCCAAGATTTACATGAACATAATTGTATGTTTGCATGGGGTACCTAAGAGTATCGTATCTGACAGAGGGACTCAATTCACTTCCCACTTTTGGCGGTAACTTCACGAGTCACTGGGAACTCGGTTAGAATTCAGCACTGCATTTCATCCGCAAACAGATGGGCAGACAGAAAGGACCAATCAAATATTAGAGGATATGCTGAGAGCATGTGCGTTAGATTATGGATCCAGTTGGGATGAAAGTCTACCGTACGCAGAGTTTTCTTACAATAACAGCTATCAATCAAGCATAGAAATGGCTCCATATGAATTCCTTTATGGAAGGAAGTGTACTACACCATTGCTATGGAATGGAGTAGGAGAAAGAAATTTGTTCGGACCTGACCTAATCAAGGAGGCTGAAGAGAAGGTCAAGATGGTAAGGGATAGGCTAAAGATAGCCCAATATCGGCAAAAGAGCTATGCTGATCCAAAGCGTAGAGAGGTTACCTATGAGGTTGGTGATAGATCTTATCTCAGGGTATCACCACTTCGTGGGGTGAAAAGATTTGGAATCAAAGGAAAATTAGCACCACGCTATGTAGGACCTTTCAAGATTTTGAGCCGCAAAGGAGAAGTGGCATATGAGATAGAATTACCAGAATCTCTATCAGCGGTTCATAATGTATTCCATGTCAGTCAGCTGAAAAAGTGTCACCCAGAGATGGAATAAACTTCGTTGAAAGACACTATACCATTGGAGGAAGTTCAGCTAGATAATGATCTCACTTATGAAGAGAAACCTATTAAAATTCTAGAGACAGCAGAAAGAATTACCCGTACCAAGACAATCAAATTCTACAAAGTGCAGTGGAACCATCACACTGAATCAGAAGCAACCTGGGAGCAAGAGGATGAACTTCGGAGAGATCACCCTCACCTATTTGCTAGCCAACCGAATCTCGAGGGCGAGATTCATCGTAAGGGGGTTAGATTTGTAACATCCCAAAATTTCATCTGAAATCATCATCATTGCACTCATATCATCATGGCATGTAATTGCATTGCATTTAGAATGTCCTCCAAAAATTTGGTGCAATTTTAGGCCATGGATAAAAAGATATGAAATTTTTGGAAGTGGAATCAAAGAAAATGCTATATTAACTATTAAGCCCAAGTGAATACTTTTGATTAAAATTTTTGAATTAGAAGACAAATGTGTTCTATAATACCCTACAAACCTAATTGGAAGTTTTACAAATTTTCACAAATTGGTTTGGATCAATTTGAATCCTTAAATCAAAAGTTTTGGAGATAAAAGAAATAGAAAAAATAAAAGGGAGAAAAAAATAAAGCAGCACACAGCTTCTAGCCTTTCGGCCCAAAACCAGCCCACCATCCCCACCCGGCCTTTCCCCTCTCCCCTGTTTTTCTTACCGCGCCACTGACTACCCCGTCCCGCTGACAGACCGACCCCACGCCACGTCACCACCACCCCGTCGTCTTCAACCCCCCGGCGACGAACCGCCCCACCTCCTCTGTCGTTTCGAAATCAAATCGATTCCGGCCGTTTCTCGTAGTAATTCCCCCGGCAACTGCTTCTACTTAATCCCCTTACCCCTCCTCATCATTTCCCCCAGTCGCCACCCCCGAAGAGCCCCCAGGCTCCCCAAATTTCGAGCTCGGACCGCCGCTCACTGACGGTATTCTGGCGACAATTCCGGTGAACCCATGCCGCCCGGCGCCCTCCCCTCTGTCCCATCTGTTTCACCATATCCTAGCGCACCTACTAACTGAGCCACGTACTCCCTCTTGCTCCAGGTCGACGACACGGACCAAGTCCGGCGAACTCCCTCTGCCGCCACCGTCCGACGGTTTTTCCGGTAAGGGCAAGGTTCCCGCCGCTCCTTTTTGGGCACTGCTAGACAGTGCAGAACCAGGTGCATTCCCCTAACCCTTTTGCTTGTCTGCTTGAGTACCAGATCGACGCCACCGTCTCGTGGCTGTGACCTCCGCCGTCGATGCCACTCCGGCGAGGAATACCGAGCGCAACAGAGCTCCCCTCTCTCCATCGCGACCACCAACCAGATCGTCGAGACCACCGCAAACCCTGGGTAAGACTGCCTTTTCCCCTACCCCTCTAGAATCCCCGAAACGTCACTCACCTGACGTGCCGCCGCCGCGCGCCGTCGCTAGCGTCGCCAGTCTCCAGCGAGATGTTTAGTAGCCGTTCGATCAATTCCTAGCGGATAGGATTAGATCACTAAACAAAAGGGTACCGGCTAATCAGATCCGTCCGTAGTTACTTAAGATCTGACGGCCCACAGCGATCAATCCGACCGAACCGGTACCAGCCAATAGGAAAGCGCCACGTCGCCAGGCTATTTCGTTTAAATAGAAAATTAGACAAATTTAGTATTTAACTTAGAAATTCAATAACTTTTGATCCACGAATCAGAAAAATACAAATTTGGTGTCTATGGATTCAGAAAAATGAGACCTTTATTATGGAGGCCTTGTTTCACCCTTTTGCCTCTGAAAAATTTCAATTATAGGCAAAACCTTTTTAGGAGTATTTTGCTCACAAAAATTGTTCTATAAATTATTTTGGGGTATTTCTTATGCATTTAGATGAGGTATTCTATCCTCAGTACTGTAGACTCTGTAAATTTTAGAGTTGTGATCATATCATTGCATTTTACATACATTCATGTTTTTGTAATGTTTTATTGATTGAATTATTGTTGTTGTATTGATCTTGTGTAGATTGTGTGGATTGTGAAGTTTGTTGCTGTGAGGATTGTACCTATTCCCCTAGCTACCAAGGCAAGTGATATTTCATCCCATGTCCTATTATTTTTACTATTGCACTAGTGATATTTTAGTAGATCTTAGCATGATAGAATTATTCATATGTTACTATACTATGCTATGCTACCCTATAGACTATATCTTGGTAGTATCCCCTAGTTAAAAGACTTTGTATGCTAGAATGCTTAGCTATGCTAGTAGAATTCGTGGGTGGAAAATACATATCAAGATAGTATGGAAAGATATTATTTTTGTTTGACTAAGAAAACAACTATTATTAATGAAACACCTGGGTAGAATGGGACTTGCTTGGATTATGTTGAGTGGTTACTCAGGGGCCATGTCTATGGTCAGCTGGTGTATCACACTTGTGGATGGCCACCCAGGAACAAAGAGATTGGAGACATTCTTTTCATGAAGCTTCCAGTGCAACCACATGGCATATGGGCTCTGCCTTGACCAACTAAGTTGCAAGAACTCAGCCAGACGGACAGAAGGTGGTAGATATGATAGGATGGAACGCGTCCGTGGTGGTCTGAGGGATTGCTTCTGAAAAGTCTTGTCTCGATGCATGTCGAGTCTTGTGGGGAAAGTGCACCACCTCTCGAGAGGGTAAAACTAAGTACTTAGTCGTGTCCCCGGTTATGGACAACTTCTGAGCCTCAAGACAGTGAAGCAGTTCAATAATCTCCTCATCCAAATTTCTCTAAGTTAAAAACTTGTGGGTGAACATGGGTAGAGGTTCAGTGATGTCTATCATTGGTACCTTAAGAGTTTGACTGAGAAAATCTTACTCTTCAAAAACTATAAGTTAAACTAATTTTAGCAAAGCTAGCCATAACCCCACTTAGCCATATATTCATGTAGTTGTTGGATTATACTAAGTATCTATGGTATCACTTGCTAATACAATTCCAAATGTATTGAACCTTGTGGCTGTAACTTATTATGTTGCAGGATACTCTGATGATGAGTAGGGTTGCGGGTCTACACTCGACATGCTTGCCTGTGGCACATGAAGACTAAAGACTCTATTATTATTATGCTATGTAATGTGAACTTGTGTCTTAGCCTTGGGCTAAGTGAGTTGTAAGAACCATTATACTCCTGGATGTGCGATGTAACAATGACCTTTGTTTCTGTGTACTTCATCTTAAACTGTGGGTGCTAGCATTTCGATCCAGGGACTAGCACTGCAATCACAGGGATCTTACCTTATCATGGTGAGATCTTACAAGGGGCAAGGTCGGTGGAGCACCACGGGGACCACACCCCCTGGTGGCGTGCCCCCCAGGCCGCACGGCCACCAGGTGTGGTCGCCCTGGTGCGCCACTTCGTCTCCCGTCCGGACTCCATGTTGCTTCAGGGAAAATACTAACTTTGGCTTTTGTCCCGTCCAATTCCGAGAATATTTCCTTACTAGGTTTTCTGAAACCAAAAACAGCAGAAAACAAGCAACTGGCACTTTGGCATCTCGATAATAGGTTAGTCCCAGAAAATAAAAATACCTCAAAGTGTGAACAAAACATAAGAAAGTAGATACTAATCAAGCATGGAACATAAAAAATTATAGATATGTTTATGAAGTATCAACCCTCGGGTGACACGGGGATATCAATGGAAAGCTAGTTGACTCGAGGATAACGAGTAACCATTGTGCTTATTGCATTAGTCCGATCCAAGGAGCTTAATCGCTAAGCAACCTGAAGGGTCTTAATCATCTAGTGTCTGACCATGGTTTTAGTAGCAAGCTAGTGGGATTATTGAAGTTGGGATGAAATCTACCAAGAGGAGTTCTGGCTAATTATGGGTTGCTCGCATATACATATATCTATAAGATTATAATTGTTACATTTACCACTCGTCCACCTGGCACAGTCATTATCACCATGAACTGAATCTCCCCACGCCTTCTTTCGCCATCTGCAGGAAACAACAAACAAGCAAAGTCGTTCTTTACTTTTCTGCTTTATATTTCTAAAGTTTACATTTTAGTTCTATTTAAATCTATCACATTTAATCAAAACCCCTTTCTTATTTCAACACTTGAAGTTAATTCACTCGAAGACCTGTGACAACTTCGGGTGTGATAGAGACTCACCAATCAACACTTACCTTTGGGCTCCCTGTGGGATTGATATCTGAACTTCGAAACTAGCTACAAACAATCTGTGCTCGTGCAGACATCAATAACGTGTCCATGTTTGGTAGATTGGTGCATAACTACATATTGGCATTTCAAACAATGTTTACAAAAAGGGGGCGTCCAAACCGAAGTTATTTTAAATTGTCCAAGTGACAATAATGACTTCCGTTGTGAAGCAACTACAAAGATTATATGTGGTTCAAAATATCACCGCACAAATTTTCTCACATTGTATAATTTTTTTGACGGATAATGCCCAAGTTTCATGAATTTTCAAGCTTCCAAGCCAGGTTCGATGATTTTAACGATTTTATCTCGGTTTAGCGAAAAATGTTCGAATTTTGAACAACACACGATGAGAATCTCTACTTCCCGTAATTCTGGCTCACTAACATGTGGTTCACTTGCATAATGGGTCCAAAAAGTCAGTGTAGGTCGGAGTGGACGCACAGGTAAATATTGAAGAAGGGTTGGGAAACGTCGATGGGGTGATGCGCTTGGGAGAACACAAATTTACCACCTATATCCCTCTGTTATTGCAGTGCTCACTGGGATTCTTGTTTCTAGAGCAGCGATAGAAGAGGAATTTTGCATTCTAGAAAGAGGTGAAGCATGTTTGAATGGATGTGTAGGATATTTTAATGGATGGGTGTGATGTTTGGGTGTCATACCAAAATTTTGAGGTCGAAGCTTCTAGCATACGCTACTCCGGCATGAGGCCTCTCAGACGCGCTGTCACCGTCTAGACCCACACGCCGGCGAGAGTTGCTTCCTAGCATTTAAACGAGTTTCTAGGCATTTGCTGAATTTTTTAAACAATTTAAGGCTTTCAAGAAGATTACCGTCGTCCACAAAAAGGTGACCAAGGTCATGAAAATAGTTTATGATGATGTGTCAGTATTTGGTAGATTGGTGCATCTTTGCAAATCAAGCAATATGTCTAGTTCCAAATTTGAAGTTTGTTTTCGAATTTCCAAGTAACAACAATGTGTTTTGTTGTGAAGCAACTACAAAGATGATGGCTTAAAATGCCACCGCCCTTTTTTCACACAATGTATAACGCCCTTTCAAGCTTCCAGGCTAAATTTGTGCAATAAAATAATTTTTGGGACTAGATGTTTGAATGGATGGGCAGGATGTTTGAATGGGTGGGCGGGGTATTTCGGTGCTCTGTAGAAATTTTGAAGGTGAAGCTTCTAAGGTACGCTACTCCCACTTGGGATGTTGTCCCCGTCAGATGGACCCATAGGTCTGTATGCTTTCTAGCATCTAATGAGTTTATATACATCTGCCGAAATTAATGAACATTAATTCAAGGCTTTCAAACAAGAGGAGCAGGGATAGAAGAGGAATTATGCATTCTAAAAAAGATGAAGTATGTCTGAATGGATGCGCGAGATATTTGAATGGATGTGTGCGATGTTTGGGCGCAGTACCAAAATTTTAAGATCAAAGCTTCAAACATACACTGCTCCAACGTGGGGCTGCTGAGATTCACTATTACACTCTAGACCCGCATACCCATGAGAGTTGCTTTCCAACATTTAAATGAGTTTTTAGGCATTTACTGAAATTATCGAACAATTCAAGATTTTCAAAAAGATGACCATCGTCCAAAAAAGGTGACCAAGGTCATGGACATAATTTATGATGACATGTCCGCATTTGGTATATCGGTGCATCTTGGCAAATCAACCAATATGTCTGGTTCTAAAATTTTCAAGTTTACTTTCAATTTTCCAAATTTGGCCCCTTTTCGAAAAAATTAGGGACGAAATTAAATATATGTTGAAATAAAGCCATTCGTTCACAAAGTGTAATGCTATGTGCATTAGTTTCCATGGTAAAACATAAACTTGTATTTTGACAAGTTTTGGATCAATTTTGATCTATGGTGATTGGCAGGTGGGCCATGTATATGGTGGTGCCCAAAGCAGGGTAGGTCAGAATTTCCAAAGTTATCCCTCCCCACCCCTTCACGATGTGTATTAAGTTCAACCCTTCGCCGCCTCAGCCCTCACCCCCTTGCCCACAAAACAGACGCGCTTATGGTCGCTCCTCATCACCACCGTGCACGAAGAAGCTTTCCCTAACCATCGATCTTCTTGAGACACACCGGTGGACACTTCGATCCCACGGTACCTAGTATGATCCGAGCTTATGATTTTATCGGTTCCTAAACTGTTTTTGAGGCCCTAGCGCTGGTACCCTATGCTGCAACTACCACCGTCTTGTCCACTGCTAGCCCTTCCCCTCCCTCAATGCTCCGTGAGACGAATCAACAGAAGGATAATTAGGATCAATTTGATTCGAAGAGGGGAAATTTTCTCTGTCCTTGGAGAGGAACCCGGGAGAACTAGTACTAGTACTAAAGAAAGGAGGAGGTTGGCTCGGTCAATTATCTCACCCACTTGATGTGGGACCTTCTTTAACTCACCCCTGACGTGGGTCCCGCTTGAAATAGCTGTAGCCCACCATGTGATAGGTGGGATAAAAAATCGGGATTCTCTCCCGGCAAAATGCTCCCGCCACTGCCACTTAAAAATACTTACTATAGAAAAAGTGTACTGCCTAGCCCTACTACTACTAGTATTACTACTCCCATGCCCATGCCTTTCTACTGACGACAAGGCAAGAAACCATCACTAGCTAGCTCCCATCCAGCAAGTAACTGTTGGAACTAGTGCAACCTCCGATTGGGGAGTTCTTGCTTGAAAGGACATTTATTGTCATAATCACTTTTGGTGTTCGTTAACAACAAGTAGAGCCTTTTTACAGTTTGCTAGTGTCTACAGGTTGATATTTTACAAAGTAAAAAGGACCCTTGGCCTGTGGAACATTCCCTGCATATTTATTGTCTCCTCGAATTTCCAGACCGAAGTCTCCGGGCTGCCTAGACTGGAGTCTCCGGTCTGCCTAGACCGGAGTCTCCGGTGTGGTCCGGATTTTCCCTAGAAGTCTCCATTGGGGGTTCCTACTTCCTGCTTGGGTCAGCCAGAGAGGTGGTCCGGAGCTTGGTCTGGAGGAAGGTCCGAAGTCTCCGGTCCGTACCTCAGATCGAAGTCTCCGGTGTAGAGGGACCAGAGTCTCCGGTCCACTCGGCTCACATAAGGGCTGGGTCATTCTGTTCGACGGTCCGGAGGCTGGTCCGGAGATTGACCGGATTCTTTGGTGTAGACCGGAGTCTCCGGTCTGACCTTTCTCCAACGGTCAGAAAACGGTTCAGTGGAGTGAAGGGCTATAAATAGAGGACCTTATCCCCTTCCTCCAGCTGCCGTCCACCTCAAGAACACCATGTCCATTTGAGCCACCAAATCAACAAGATCTCTTCATCCAACCATCCAAAGTCATTGATCTTTGGAGAATCGAAGGAGGAGGCCTTGGTCTATAGCTTCACCAAGAGAGATCTTCATTTCCCCCTCATTCACTTGAGGGCCCCCATGCTCTAGTGTTTCTTTGGAAACCCTAGGTTTTGATTTGGTTCTTACAAGCTTGTCTTTGATTGTTTGACAGCTTGCTTGTATTTGGGAGCCTGCAATTAAGTTGTGGATGTGTGCCCCGAACTTGTTGTAAAGGTGTCGGCTTCCACCTCGAAGGTTGCCCTATAGTGGAAGAGGTGAATCGAACCCCTTGGGGTGAGGTTCATCGGAGAACAAGGGAGGCCTCTCGTGGCGTTGGTGGTTTGATACCACCCCCTCTCCAAACATAGACGTACTTCCCCTGAAAAGGAAGGAACGACGAGAAACAAATCCTTGTGTCTCTGAGCGCTCCACTTTGGTTACTTCTATCCTTTACCGCACTTTACTTATCTAGTTCTTGCTTAGTACTTGTGCTAGGTTGACATATAGGTAAATTCACCTTAGTTGCATAATCTAGAGAATTTACCTTTTGTGTCAAACCCTAAATTGAAAAGGAGTAAAATTTGGAGTAGCACCTATTCACCCCCCCCTCTAGGTGCCCATACGATCCTTTCAATTGGTATCAGAGCCTCTGCTCTTTATTCGGGCTTAACCGCCTAAGAGATTATGGGCAACCCAGAGGAGGGAGAAAGTGAGGCTAGCCATTCGGTGACCATGGTAGATCTCAAGAAGTTGGAAACAAGCTTGAGCTCTACCTTGGGCAACAAAATCCAACAGTTGCGTCAACTCGTTGAACAACTTGTTAGGGATAAGCAAACCTCACCTCCTCCCTCTCAAGAGGAAACACCACCAAACCCAAAGGCTAATGCTCCGGCTAAGCCTTTGGAGGAAGTGGAGGGGGATGAACATAATTCCAGTAACTCCACCACCAAAAAGGGTGATCGGAAGGAAGAGCACCATGCGGTTCCTGGATGATACTCTCCCGACCCTCCTATCCCTCATCCACATATAAATAATAGAGGCAACCCACCTAAGTTAGCTACACATACTTTTTCTCAATGGCAAGTTTTAATGAAATCCCATGTGCGCAGCTCTTGCATTTATTTGTGGAATATTATTGAAGAAGGACTCAAAATTGAGGATCCAACCAATTTGACTAGAAGAGAAGTGGTCAATAGCCAACTCAATGCGACTGCCTTGCACATGATCCAACTTGGAGTGGGGCCAAAGGATTTTCCCAACATTGAGCACTACAACACCGCCAAGGAAGCTTGGGATGCTCTCATTGACTTGTTTGTTGGCAATGAGAGTATGATAAGAAATAGATATGATGCTTTAAGCAGTGAGGCCGAAGGTTTCTTCATGAAGGATGGTGAGGATCATGAAGATATGTATCGAAGACTCAAATCCACAGCCACCGCCTTCAGGAATGTTGGTGACTCTCACATTGATGATGCTTGGATCAAGAGGAAGTATGTGAGTGTACTCATGCCTTTCGAGCATAGTGACTTGAAGAGTCTGCAAGGAAGACACAACTACCATCTCATGACCTCCAATGAAGTGATGCAAGAGATGGCCGCCTTCAAGGTTGCTGCCAAGAATGCCAAAGACGCCTGTGCTCGTGCCATTGGAATGAGTAGTGGTGTCAATCTTGCCTTGAAGGCCAAGGTTGTGGAGTATGATGAAGATGAAGGAAGTGATGAGGGACTTTCAATGAGCCACCCCGAAGATATCCAGGTTGATCATGGTGAATACATGGCCTTCTATGCAAGAAACTTTTGGAAAGATCCCGCCAAGGCCAAGATGGAAATGCAACGAAGAAGCAACCCCAATGGGAGAAGAGATAATGGGTCCAAGTTGAGAACTTGTTTCATTGTGGTGGCCGCTATCACTTCGTTGTGGCTTGTACCTATGAGAAAAGAGAAGACCATGGGGGTAAACTTGTGTTGAAGAAGACCTCCAAAGCTCCCTACAAGAAACCCTTCATCAAAAGGAACTCAACCAACAAGAAGCCAGGAGAAATTGTCTTGATCACACATGAAGAGTACTCCTCCGATGATGATGATGATGAAGATGAAGAAGAGGATACATCAAGTGGTGTGACAGCTCTTGCCACTACCTCTACCCCATCATTCTCCCTCTTCGATTCTCCAAATGAGAATATCTCCAACAAGAACGTCACTTGCCTTATGGCAAGAGGAATGGAGGTATTATCATCATCGCACTCCACCTCCCTAATCAATGATGATTTTGATGATGAGTTGTCTCTTGAGGTCAAAAAGGAATTAGTTGCTTTTGATGTGTTCATGAACAACTTGCAAGGGGAACACAAGAAACACGTTGTGGACCTCTTAAATCAACTTGCACACACATAAGAACTTATAGATGAGAGATGTCAATTAGGAAGAGAGCATATGATTGAGGTAGAAGCTCTAAATAATGCTCTAGAAGAAGAACAAGAAACTAGATTATCTCTTGAAACTAAACTAGAGGGTCTTGATGAAGCAAATGATATCATTATTAATAATCTCATCAAGGAACGTGATCATGCTATTGCTAAATACAAAAAGGCTAAAAAGGACAAGATTGAGTTTGATGTTGTTCATGAAAAACTTGCCGAGGACTTTAGGACACTTGACAAGGCTCACAAGGCCTTGGAAGGTGAACTCTTGTCGCTCACAAAGTCTTGTGAAAAGCTTCAAACTCAATTGATCAATACTCCCTCACCTAGTACGTTCATTCTTTCCAGTTGTACAAATACACTTGAAGAACATGCTAGGTTGAAGGGGGAGCTAGCTAAGACCTCCTTTCCAAAAGGAAACAAGTCTATTGATGATCTCTTAAGCAAGCAAAGGTCAAATGGTGAAAAAGGGGGCATTGGTTTTATCTCTAAAGCCAAGAAGAAAAAGAACAACAACAAGAAGAAGGCCAAACCCGCCCAAGAAAAGAACAAGGTCACTGTGGGAAGTAAGACCACAAGTGGCAAAACTATGTCTCATGATGATTTTGTAGGTAGTGCTAACCCTCACTATGTTTTAATGCGTGATTATTATGGTGATGTGTATGCACAATATGTTGGCCCATTTGATGGTTATATTGCATGGTCTATTTGGGTTCCCAAGACCCTTGTTGCTAACAAAAGAGGACCCATTGAAAAATGGGTACCTAAAAACTAGTTTTATATTTTGTAGACCTATGCTTCCAGAGGGTCAAAATGGGTGCTTGATAGTGGATGCACAAGTCATATGACCGGAAGCGCGTCTAGTGTCAAGGAGTTGAGACCAAATGTTGATCAAATATCCGTGACATATGCCGACAAGTCAAAGTCTAAGGTAATGGGTTTTGGCAAAGTTGTGGTTGCACACGATATCACTCCCGTGGATGTCATGCTTGTTGAGACCCTTGGCTATAATTTACTTTCAGTCCGTGCTCTTGGAAAGATGGGCTTTTCCGTCTTCATTGATAATGATATTGTGATCCTCATGTGGAGCAAGTCTCTAAAAGTCGCTTTCGTTGGGTACGTCGAGAATGACTTGTATGTGGTGGACTTCTCGGGGAAAACCACTACAAGTCTGATGTGCCTATTCGAAAAGGCCAATGTGGGTTGGCTATGGCATTGCCATCTAGCCCATGTCAACATGAGAACTTTGCAAAGCCTCCACAAGGATAGTCATATTGTTGGACTAAAAGAAAATGTTTGCTTTGCCAAAGATCATGTTTGTAGGGCATGTGTTGAAGGAAAGATGCATGACTCTCCCCACAAGCCAAAGACCAACATCAAGTCCAAGAGGATCTCGGAGCTCCTTTATGTGGATCTTTTTGGTCCTCCTTCTCATGCAAGTCTTGGTGGGAAGAAATATTGTTTGGTGATTGTTGATGACTACTCAAGATACACTTGGATATATTTCTTCAAACTAAATAGTAAGACCTAGGAGAACTTCATTGACTTCATCAACATGGCTCAACGTCAACACAATGTCCCAGTATTAACAATAAGAAGTGACAATGGTACCGAGTTCAAGAACTACACATTGAATGGATTTCTTAGTGATGAGGGAATAAAACATCAATATTCCGCTGCATATACCCCTCAACAAAATGGTGTAGCTGAGAGGAAGAACCGGACTCTTATTGATATGGCAAGGACTATGTTGGCGGAATTTAAATCTCCATACAATTTTTGGGCTGAAGCTATCTCCACTGCATGCCATGCATCAAACCGTCTCTACCTCCACAAAGAATTGATCAAGACTCCATATGAAATCCTTACCGGTAACAAGCCCAGTGTTCCTTACTTCCGGGTGTTCGGTTGTAAGTGCTTTTATCGCATTAAGGGTATTCGTTTGTCCAAGTTCGATTCCAAAGCATTAGATGGTATTTTTGTTGGTTATGGTCTCGAATCCCACACTTATAGAATCTATGACAAGCTCTCTGGAATTGTCATAGAATCTTGTAGTGTGGTGTTTGAAGAATATGATGGTCCCCAAGCGGGGCGTCTTGATGTCTATGATGTAGATGATGAAATGCCTCAGGATGCCATAGAAAGAATGGGTGCGGGTTTCATCCGCCCTGTTGAGGAACCCCTTATGGCAGATCGAGAAGAACTATGCTCCACTCAAGTGGAACCCTCATCTTCACAACATCAATAAGCTCCTATCGAGGAGGACAATGACCAATTCCAAAGACAAGTTGTGGACCCTCAACCTGCTGATCAAGAAGAAACCTCTAGCCAAGAGTTACTTGAGTCTCCATTTGCTAGAATGTCCAATGGTGCTAAGTCTATTACACAAGGAAGATCTATTGAAACTACCATAAGGAAAGCTCAATGCCTGTCTAGAAGTATGCTTGATCAAGACCAAGGTCAATCTTTGCCTCTTACAGAAGAGAATAATTCCAATGATGATCAAGGTCAAGTTAATGGTCAAGACGAGGACCAAAATGATGAAGTGATCCCCCAAGAAACAACAAGGAGATCGAAACTTGTCACCAAGCTACAATGGATAGAGTATTGGAATTAAGAGACCACACTCTTGAGAATGTGGTAGGAGATATAAGAAGAGGAATATCTACTCGAGCTCAACTGAAGAACTTTGGTGAGCACCAAGCACACAATTCCATGGTGGAACCAAAGAAAGTATGGGAAGCTCTTGAAGATTCGGATTGGTTGGATGCAATGCACAAAGAGCTCAACAACTTTGAGAGAAACAAAGTATGGAAGTTAGTTGAAAAGCCAAAAGATTGCCGCAATGTTATAGGCACTAAGTGGATTGTCAAGAACAAGCAAGATGAGAATGGAATTGTGGTGAGGAACAAGGCAAGATTGGTTGCACAAGGGTTCTCTCAAATTGAAGGCATTGATTATGGAGAGACTTATGCACCCGTGGCTCGCCTTGAGTCCATCTGTATCCTTCTTGCTTATGAGGCACATCATAAATTTAAATTACAACAAATGGATGTAGAAAGTGCATTTCTTAATGGTCCATTGCATGAGTTGGTATATGTGAAACAACCCCTGGGGTTTGAGGATCCCAACTTTCCAAACCATGTCTACAAACTCGATAAGGCACTCTATGGGCTCAAACAAGCCCCACGTACGTGGTATGAGCACCTTAGAGAGTTGTTGTTAGATCGTGGGTTTGAGGTTGGGAAAATCGATCCCACTCTTTTTACTAAGAAGGTCAATGGGGAACTTTTTCTATGACAAATTTATGTAGATGATATTATCTTTGGCTCATCTAACAAAGCTTTTAATGATGAATTCTCAAAGCTTATGACTGATAGCTTCGGGATGTCTATGATGGGAGAACTGAGAGTATTTCTTGGTTTTGAGATCAAGCAAGTGAGAGGAGGAACATTCTTCAACCAAGCCAAGTATACTCAAGTTATGCTCAAAAGATTCAACATGAAAGACATAAATGGAGCTCCCACTCCCATGGCAACAAAGACTCATCTAGAACTAAACCCAAATGGTAAAGATGTGGAACAAAAGGTATATCGGTCCATGATTGGATCTTTGCTTTACCTTTGTGCATCTAGACCCGATATTGTGTTAAGTGTAGGAGTGTGTGCAAGATATCAAGCGGCTCCTAAAGAAAGTGATCCGATGGCAGTCAAGAGAATCTTTCGATATTTGGTTCATACCCCAAACTATGGTATTTGGTATCCTAGGGGCTCAACTTTCTCTCTTTGTGGATACATGGATTCAGATTGGGTTGGTGACAAGGATGATAGGAAATCAACCTCCAGGGCTTGTCAATTCCTTGGGAGGTCATTGGTGTGTTGGTCTTCTAAGAAGCAAAATTGTATATCTCTCTCCACCGTTGAAGCCGAATATGTGGCAGCTGCTAGTGCTTGTACTCAATTGCTCTAGATGAGGCAAACTTTAAAGGAATACGGTGTCCATTGTGACAAAGTGCCTCTTCTATGTGACAATGAAAGTGCTATCAAGATTGCCTATAACCTAGTGGACCATACAAGAACAAAGCATATTGAGATTCGTCATCACTTCATTAGAGATCATGTTGCTCGAGGTGATATTGAGCTATCATATGTGTCAACCAAAGACCAACTTGCCAACATTTTCACGAAGCCACTTGATGAAGCAAGGTTTTGTTATTTGAGGAATGAACTAAATATCGTGGATTCTAGGAGCTTGACTTGATTACCATGCATACTCACCTATGTCTTGACCCATATTTGGTGTAGGTGCATGCATGGAAATAGGGGGAGTGCGGTTCTAATTCATTGGACTATCCCTCCCCCAACAATGCCAACATTAAGAAATTCAATCCTCTTTGTATCATTTAGTGATATGTGAGTGTCATTGATGATTAGTGGCTATGAACCCATGGATAATTCTTCGCGGTGTCATGCCACAAACTCCTACATGGTGGCTTCGGCCACCACCCTCTTCTCATTTGAAAAGTTGGTTCTTAGTTTGGGTTTATTTGGCGCTTTAATGAACATTTTGAATAGATTTCTCTGGTTTTCTTGACTTTTCACACTATGACATCTTAACCCAAGCCTACTCTCTGTCATGAAAACTCTCTCTATCTAATATATGTCCCCATACACATATCTTGGAGTTTTTGGTCGAGGAGGACCGGAGTCTCCGATGTGTTCACACTGGAGTCTCTGGTGTAGACCGGAGTCTCCGGTCCGGACGGTTTCTGTCCACTTAGAGGGAGGACGGGGTGAACTGAAATAGTCAGTTTCATTCATCCACCCCCGTCCTCCCCTCTCTACCCTGTCGCCTCCTCTCCCAAATCTCCTCCCCGAAGGTCAAGAAGCCCCCGAGATCCGCCGTGTGGCCGGCCAATCTTCTCCCCTCCACCATTGGGTGATTCCCACTGGTGGAATCAATCCCATGGACAGATTTGGTACCTCTCCTCCTCTTTTCTCACCTAGGGTTCATCCCTTGCTTTGTTTTTTGAGGATTGGTACTATTTTTTCCCACGGGAATCCCTTGTTTGCATGCACACGAGTACTTTACCCTTGTTGCCCTGCCCGATCTGTTGGATTCAACACCACTGGAGCCTCCCTGATCTTCCCCCGAGTCTCCCGACCAGAGACTCTGGCCCCTAGGCCGGAGACTCCGGTCCAGGCCAGAGACTCTGGTCTAAGCCAGAGACTTCGTTGTGGACCACGGAGACTCCTGTGTGGTTTGAATCTAACTTATCTTGCAAAGCCTCAATGGTCATGTGTTGCCTCCTTGGGACATATATACTTACCTCCATGCTATCTCCCTCGCTGCTTTTCACAGGTTCTGGCTCTCGTCGTCCTCCTCGCACCAAGGACAAGATGAAGAGGGGGAATCCTTGCTATGATGAGTCTGAGGGTCATTATTGTGCCCCCGTCCAACCGTAGACAGCAAGCCCGTGATGCAGCCTACATGCGGAGGGAGCAGGAAAGGGTTGAGGAAGAGAACACTGCCAAGAGGGCAAAATACGACAACCTTCAGTCTTTGGCCCGCATGTCAAAGAAGGAGTACCGTGATCTGCGGAAGACTAATTTCTATGCCTTGTCTCGCACCAGTGATGACCCATGCTATTGGAGGAAGGAGCAAGCTGTCTTCATGAAAGACATTTAGAACGTGCTCAAGAGATCCCCCGTGTGCCCCCAGAAGTACTTGAGTGTTGAGCAGATGAGGAAGAGCCCCTACTTCTCTGATGCATTGTGGATTAGTGAGAAGTTGGGGTTGTTCAACTTGATGGAGCTCCGTGAAGACAACAACATCACCCTTGTGCAGAAGTTCTACGCCACAGTTGTGTTTGGGACTGACCAAGCCAGGACTGTGACTTGGATGACTGGCGACCACCGCTGTTCTGCAACTTTCTATGATTTTGCTGAGGCCATCTTTGATACATTCCAGGGGGTGTCTACTCATGTTGGGGTGTGCATGCACTCAGCAGCACTTGCGGTGAACAAGAACAAGCTTGCCCCTTTATATGGTAGTGAGGGTGTTGTGGGTGGGTCCAAGGGACTCAAGCCTCTCTACAATCTGATGTTGAGGATCTTCCGCCAGACCATTTCCCCTAGTGCTAGGAATGATGATGCCATCAGATGTGGTTTGGTCAACTTGCTGTATCATACCCACGGGATTTACATGGCTGGCCCCGATGCAGATGCAGATCCTATTGATGTTATGGATTACATATTTGAGGAGATGTACCATGCCATCTTATATAAGAAGGCCCCACCATATGCACCACTTGTCACGAGACTCATCAACACTCAGGAACATGATTCTCCTCTTGCTTTGCCTCCCAACCTTACCGAGCACACTCTTGTATCTCTGCAGCAGAAGGGGGAAATGAGGGTTCCTCCTAGACGCTCCCATGCCCATGTGGAGGAGGAGATCTCAGAGACCAAGAGGCCCCCCTCTTCTCCTAGGGCTCGGAGGAAGAATGCTTCCAAATGCACCTCTTCCGCCCATGACACGTGACTATGTACATGAGAAGGTCAAGAAGGCCTCATTATGGGAGAGGACCCTGTGTTGCATGAATGTGGACATCCGTAAGCAACAACATGCTTCCTACAAGAGCAACCATCGCATCGAGGAACTATTCAAGGAGATCAAGGCTCAGGGTGAAGTGAATGATGAGGAAGGTGAGGATGAGTACATTGATGAGCATGGCGCTTAGCCATCCACCAAGTCAGACTACACTCTTTCTTTTGGGGCATGGAATGCCCAACAGGACAGCTTGGTGGATTGGAAGACCTTTTTTGATGTCACGTTTGTATATGGGTACCAAGGTACCTCCTCTTCTCGCCCTCACAGCAAAGGGCCTGCAACTACAGATGGTGATGAGGACTATGATGATGATGATGATGATGATGAGGATCAGGATATGGATGAGGAGTACGAGGAGGAGGATGACGAGGACTATTGATCCGTTGGGGCACTAGCTTAGGTCTTTTCCCTTTTCAGCGTTTCGATGCCAAAGGGGGAGAAGACATTGTCATCGGGCTTTGCATGGGCTTGGGCTATTTGATTCTTATTTGCTATCTCGACCTTCGTACCTATTTGCCTTATCAGACTATATTTGCTATTTGTGTGTGACTCTGTGGGTGCTCCTATATTATCCTACATTATTGTAACTCGTGTAAGAACTATGTGTTTTATCCATGCTCTATCTACCATGCTTGCTTTACATATTTATCTTGGTGCACATAGTCAAGGGGAGCATGTCCACACTCTGTCATAAGTCATTGCAAACTATTTTTCATGCAAAATCACTTGTTGTCATCGAACACCAAAATGGGGGAGATTGAAAGGACATTTACTGTCATAATCATTTTTGGTGTTCGTTAACAACAAGAAGAGCCTTTTTACAGTTTGCTAATGTCTACAGGTTGATATTTTACAAAGTGAAAAGGACCCTTGGCCTACGAAACATTCCCTGCATATTTACTTGTCTCCTGGAATTTCCAGACCAGAGTCTCCGGTCTGCCTAGACCGGAGTCTCCGGTGTGGTCCGGAGTTTCCCCAGGAGTCTCCCGTGGGGGTTCCTACTTCCTGCTTGGGTCAGCCATAGAGGTGGTCCGGAGCTTGGTCCGGAGTCTCCGGTCCGTACCTCAGACAGGAGTCTCCGGTGCAGAGGGACCGGAGTCTCCGGTCCACTCGGCTCACAGAAGGGCTGGGTCATTCTATTCGACGGTCCGGAGGCTGGTCCGGAGATTGACTGGATTCTCCGGTGTATACCGGAGTCTCCGGTGTGCAAATGGAGTCTCCAGTCTAACCTTTCTCCAACGGTCAGAAAACGGTTCAGTGGAGTGAAGGGCTATAAATATAGGACCTTATCCCCTTCCTCCAGCTGCTCGTCCACCTCAAGAACACCATGTCCATTTGAGCCACCAAATCAACAGATCTCTTCATCCAACCATCCAAAGTCATTGATCTTTGGAGAATCGAAGGAGGAGGCCTTGATCTACTGCTTCACCAAGAGAGATCTTCATTTCCCCCTCATTCACTTGAGGGCCCCCATGCTCTAGTGTTTCTTTGGAAACCATAGGTTTTGATTTGGTTCTTACAAGCTTGTCTTTGATTGTTTGAAAGCTTGCTTGTATTTGGGAGCCTCCAATTAAGTTGTGGATGTGTGCCCTGAACTCGTTGTAAAGGTGACGGCTTCCACCTTGAAGGTTGCCATATAGTGGGAGAGGTGAATCGAACCCCTTGGGGTGAGGTTCATCGGAGAACAAGGGAGGCCTCTTGTGGCGTTGGTGGTTTGATACCACCCCCTCTCCAAATGTAGACGTACTTCCCCTCAAAAGGAAGGAACTACGGGAAACAAATCCTTGTGTCTCCGAGCGCTCCACTTTGGTTACTTCTATCCTTTACCGCACTTTACTTATCTAGTTCTTGCTTAGTACTTGTGCTACGTTGACATATAGGTAAATTCACCTTTGTTGCATAATCTAGAGAATTTACCTTTTGTGTCAAACCCTAAATTGAAAAAGAGTAAAATTTGGAGTAGCACCTATTCACCCCCCCCCTCTAGGTGCCCATACGATCCTTTCATTGCTGAAATAGGTGGGTGTATTTGCTCACCTCGAAATCTAGCTTTGCTTAATTTGCTTCCGATTGGGCCCCTGGGGTACTATTAGTACTAGGGGTAGTAGTATTCAGTATGCTTTGATTATGGATTTCTTGCTTATTGCTCACCTCGGAATCACCTAATCAGGATATTTTCCTCTGCTATGATCGATTGGGTCATTTGGGTGGGGTGGGGGTGGTGGTGGGGGTGGGGGAGGCGGTACTGATTTCGTATGGATTCAGGATCAGGGCATGGTCACCGCTGTTTTGATTGGGGCATTTGGTCGAGTTTGATTTCAGTGTTCATCACTTATGTAACCTTTACTTACTACTCGTAGTGTGCAATGGATTTTGCGTTAGATTTTGTATGGAGAACTATGGGTCAGTCGCGCGCACAGCCACTACGAACATGGATGGTCCCGTCAGTTCCCTTAAAAGTTGCCTAAAAAGGTAGTGTAGTACTATATTTGTTGTGTTCTTCCATTCTTTCCAATGCTGAAAGTGGTTGGCTGCAACCTGGATGTATCCCTGTGCTAAAAGTTGTCTCTGTCTGCATCCTGTTTTTGTGGAAGCCTCTGTGACACCATCTTTTCTTCATTTACTATAGCACGATGGTACATACCTGCGAACATGTGGTGCTCCAGGTGCGGCAAACAGGATGGTACCCCCACATGCCACAGGTTCTGGCCACTACCACTACTCACCAAACAAGCACAAGGCCACTTACTAACTAGGAGGGCCCACCTTAAAGAGAAAGGTATTTGTTCTTGATACCTTTATTACCATGGTGCAGTAAGATTGAATTATTACCCGCTTGGTGTCATGCATGCTTATCAGATGTTTAGAAACATATGTGTGATTTTATTAATTCTAGAACTATGTTTATGTGAATCTAGATCTGGATCTATCTGACTGTCTCATACAGTCAATATATGACTACTATGTACTGTACTCCCCCTGTCCCAAGGCTTAAAGCATATATATATTTTGAAAAGTCAAGCTACGAAATGTTTGACCAAACTTTTTGAAAAAAGTCAAAAACTATCAAAAACTGTGATATTATATACATACGACGTGAATATATGTTTCATGATGTGTCCAAGGATATATAATTCATATTATATTTTTTTTGTAAAAACATGGTCAAACTTTACATAGTATTGAACTGTTGAGCTCTATGGCTATTTATGCGGATTGAAGGTGGTGTTGCAAAGGCTGAGGCTGCTGTAGAGCCTAGTAGATTTCTAATGCCCACACCAAAAGAGGACATCCTCTACACAACGAGAAAGCGCCAACACAGTACCCAAGTGAGCAGTGACCTCTCTAAGAAGTGGGTATAATTTGGAAATCCACAATTTCACATGTTATGATTTTCCATGTTATTGTTATCAGCTAGTACTATATGTTTACACTCATCAAAAGTTCACAAAATCAAATCTGTTTGCTTTATAGGCAATGGTTTTGTCTTATATTATTAGATTTAGTTGCTCTTTACATAATTTAACCTTTCCACTTAATTTCAATCAGTATCATGCACCAGGTGCTCAGCTCTGTCTGCTACCCTCCTCTTGTCAAGCTTGTAGATTGAAAGGGGGCCCTGTATGCCCTTCCAAAGGCAGAGGGAAGAAAAATGGTGCATGACCACCCTTCGCAAAGGGTACCCGTGGTATCAGGTATGGATTCCAAGTGGTTTATACCGACTTGATGTAAGACCTTGTATCTCACTTTTTTGTTGTCACCTTACTTCTCTATCAATTTTCTCATGAAGGATGTCCCCTGTGTCGCTCGCCCATTATAAACAAGATGTTCATAAACGGCAAGTTTTTAACTCTGTATAGCGAGGGCCCTAAAGGTATGCGGCAACTATATGATGTGGATGTCTCCCAGACGATGGCTACCACCTATTTGGGTGTACGAGGTTGGTCCAAATATGTCTTTGAGAATGGTCTAAAGCAGGGGCACGAGGTAACATTTGATTTTAGCAAGCCTAGGGAGATACTTGCACGCCATCGTACACATGTTGCCTAAGGACCAAGAACATAGGTAGTACTAATTAATTTGCTTCTGTACTCATCACAACCTCTAATGATTTTCCTGCGACTAACTATTCTGCAGCATTATCTTTACTCATCATATGACCATGACGACTTCTGCAGTCCGCTTCCCCTTATGTACCACCCAGAAGGGTGCCAGCATCAAGCTGTTAGCACCGGCACTGGCCCTAGTTCCTGCTCCGGCACATGTTGACCTCAGTAGGAGAAAAAATAGAGGTAGTAACTTAATTCGCTTGTATACTCATCATATCCTCTGATCACTGTCTTGTGAGTAACTGTTGTATAAGAGACCATTTTACTTGTACAATTCGCATCTGCCTCTACCATCCCCGCAGTCAGCTTAGCTACCCCTTAGAAGGAATCTAGCATCAAGTTGCTGGCGCCGACACCGGTTCTGGGCCTTCTGGCTCCTGCACTAGCCCATCTACAATTAGTGGCACCAACTCCTGCACCAGCACCAGCTACCGCACCAGCCCCAACACAGGCACCGACACAAGCTCCTTCATCACCCCGGGCAGTACCTTATCAGACCATATCCTACACATGTGTCATCACAAGGTCGCACCAGATTATGTTTGTGAGTATGTGGCGTCAGATAAACTGCTCTGAATGTCTTCTCAAGTTTCACATGATTCAGTGCATCGCTCTTAGTAATTATGCATTTATCTCTTACTTTGACCCAGAAAATTGCCTAAGAGTGCCACAATGCAACTCCAGGCCAGACGAAAGGGCACAATAGTCTTCACGATGCAGAGCGAAGCAGTGCAAATCAAGGGACGCTACGCCATTAACTCGATTGATGGGCGCTTGGCAGCTACTTCTAGGTGGATCAACTTCCGGAAAGTAGCCAAACTTACTATTGGAAGAACGGTCAAGGTCGATATATCTGGTTGCCGTGAATGCCGCATGCTGTTCATGAACTTACTAGCTAAGTAGCTCTTTGGCCGCATGCTATTGTAATTAATTATGTGGTTGTCTTATCTCCACTAATCATATATGGGTAGTAAAACTATGATAACCTTTTGCTGATTTGGAGTTATGACTAGTACATACTAGTATGGTATATTTGTATCTATATGACGGTTCCCTATATGAACAAATATTATGACAATGATTGTGTTCCAGTGATCGAGTGTGTTTGGAGAAAAGGGTAAACTGATAACGTGGCATCTTTTTAGAGCTGAAACAAGAACTGTCCCTCTCTCTGTACTGCTATTAAATTTCAGTGTTTGTATTGCTGAATTAGTCACTTTGAAATGCTTCTGGATTGGTCAAGTGTTGCTGAATATGAACAAGGAATCTGTTGATTTTTTATGTCTTATTATTCTGTACTCTTTCATCTTTCAAATGGTATTGAATTTTTCAAAAGTTCTGTTGTTGCTACTGGCTGCTTGCTCTAGAGCCTTTTCCTTTGTGTCATCGGAACCGTTGGATATGTTTTGGATAGAGATTAGAGGGTAAATATATACATCGTGATTTCACCAAGTGCATTCATTGGATACCAGCCCGGTTTTGGCGCATGTGGTGTGTCTTCATTAGATATTTTACATGAATATCTGTCAAAGGACTTATCGCTTTTTTCCTCCCTCAGTGAGGTCTATGTTTAAATATGGCGAGCCACATCCCAGTGAAATTTGAGATAGGAGCCCATTGACCATAGCCCAAAAACTTTTTAATTTGACCTTTTTGGCATTACCCCCCACCTCTAAAAAAACTCTGCCTACCCATGTTTTTAAGAAACTAATCCATTACGTGGCTTTTATAAATCGTGCACTGCCCTTTTTATTTTAAGAGAGAAAACAAGGACACACAAAATATTTTTTAGAAGACTGATACATAAATTGTAGTACAAATACATGTTTAATGATTCAATTTATATAAATATCTTTGGTGTAGTGGCAAAACACTCAGTTTACGTCTATTTGATTTGATTTGAAGGTCTTTAGTTCGAATCCCCTTTGTGTACATATTTAAATATATCTTGGGTTTACTTTTTTTGAGAAAGGGTTTATATTTTAATATCGCATTACGGAGAAGCTGACATCATGGACCCACCAGCCTACAACATCCCTCGAGTTTAATGGCCGGGTTTGAAAAAAAAGTGAAATACTTGTACAAAGAGGCTAGCATCTAGGACCCACCCGCCAGAACATACAGGCTTCATCTAGGACCCACAAGCGAGAACATACCAGAGAGGCTGACATGGGGGCCTCAGCAGCAAGACCATACATGGATGCCGCATTGAGCAACGTTGCCAACGTCAAAACAGCGGACGCGGCCGAAAAAAGTCCATCATGCGCAGATTTCATTTACAGAGAGACCGACATGTGGGACCTAGTAGTGTGGCCTTATATAGGTGTTTGATGTCTACGCACTTCTATTCTTGTAGACAGTTGTTGGGCCTTCAAGTGCAGAGGTTTGTAGAACAGCAGCAAGTTTTCCCTTAAGTGGATCACCCAAGGTTTATCGAACTCAGGGAGGAAGTGGTCAAAGGTATTCCCTCTCAAGCAACCCTTCAATCAAGATACAAGAAGTCTCTTGTGTCCCCAACACACCCAATACACTTGTCAGGTGTATAGGTGCACTAGTTCGGGGAAGAGATAATGAAATACAAGTGGTATAGATAATTATAAGTGGTAACGGTGATAGAAAATAACTTGATGGCGTGGAAAAGACTAACGGCAGACTGAAATAAAGATGGAAGTAAGCAAACATGTAACAAATCTAGTAGCAAACGGTGTTTCAATGCTTAGAAACAAGGCCTAGGGATCATAATTTCACTACTGAACACTCTCAAATAAATATATTCTCCTTTACGATACTACGTTGAACTACTCTCCGGTTGGACACTCTAATCGATGGTAGGGATATAACAGCACACCTCAAAGTAAGTCTTTCCCATCTAGAAAACCCCACACTGTCACCTTGAGCACTAGATGGTTCCAACAAACACCACAATTTCATCAAGACATCCAACTCCAAATATAACTCATAACAAGTATTTGTAATCTCTAGCCTAAGTGCCACCATGGTGAGCACGCTGTCACTTTCACACACATGGGGAGAGCAGAGATCTATTAAAGCACTTGAGTAGCAAGGTAGATCTATATATTACAAGCTCATGATCTCAATAAGATCATGCATAGAGAGAGAGATGAACACATAGCTACCGGTAGAACCCTTAGCCTCGAGAGAGAACTACTCCCTCCTCATCATGGGAATCAGCAATGGTGATGGAGATGATGGTGGAGATCGACGGAGATGGCTCCGGCGGCACTTCCCCGTCCTGGCAGGGTGCTAGAACAGAGACTTTCTGTCCCCCGAATCTCCCCTTCGGTGGCGGCGGTGCTGCGGAACTTTTCGTGGATTTCTGATTGATGGTCTAGGGTTTTTGCCTCGGGAGGATTCTTATAGGCAAAGAGGCAAGGTCGGTGAGCGGCCAGGGGGCCCACACCACCTGGTGGCGCGGCCAGAGCTAGCCAGCGCCACCACATGGTGTGGCCACCCTGTGGCCCCTCTCCGTCTCGTCTTATGGCTCCGTGAGTCTTCCAGTAAAATTGGAACTTTGGCTTTTGTCCCGTCCAATTCCGAGAATATTCATTTTCTGACTTTCCTAGAACCAAAAACAGCAGAAAACAGGCAACTGGCACTGTGGCTCTTGTTAATAGGTTAGTCCAAGAAATCATATGAAAAGTACTCCAAAGTTGGAACAAAACACAAGAAAGTAGATAAAACCAAGCATGGAACATCAAAAATTATAGATACATTTGCAATGTATCAACATCCCCAAGCTTAACTCCTGCTCGTCCTCGAGTAGGTAAGTGATAAAAAGAAAGAATAATTTTTGAGGTGACATGCACCATCATAAACTTGATCAAAGTATTTGTAAAACATTCAAAGCTGGGATCATAGTACTTCAATCATAACATGAAAGACAAGGTTCAAGCAATAAGACAAAGAAACTATGATGCAACATGAAAAGCAACAAACAAAAGATTCATGAATAACAATGCTTTGCAAGACGTTTGTTTGTTTCACATAAAGAAAACATAGCATAATAGTATTCAGCTTGTCCCTCAATAGAGTAGCAAATATAAATGCATAGGACACCTTCACAGTTCATAAGAGTGACTAGATACAAATAGTTTAAAGCAAGCAATATCAAGTTATGCATCAATCAACTAGTCTTGGGACAATGCACATAGAACTAAGAATGGCCACTATGCTCTCAAATTAGGTGCATAAAGGTAGAAGGTGGAGACTCAATGTAATGGTGGAAGAAAGGCCTTCATAGAAGGAAGTAGGGATTCAAGTCTCATAAAGAGCTTCCAAAAATTATGGTACTGATAGCTTTCAGCTCTCATTGCCCCTATCATAAGCATCTTTAAGGTGATTAAGGTTAAAGTCACACAACTAAGAGGACATGCTTGACAAGTTGCAAACTGAAATCTCATGCCCCTTACTTACGAAGACCGTCCCTCATGCTACTCAACTTTAGTCACAAGTAAGCTCTTGTCATTGTAAGTACATGTGTATCATAAAGAACCGCCAACGGGGTACCCCTTGCACATGATACAGGAGCTGTCCCATAATCAAAATGACAAGGCAAGCAGACAATGAGCATCTCAGCGATCTTTTTATTTGCTATTTGCATAGGTTTTTATTGAGGATGCTTCATAGAGTGCTCATTATGGTGTTGCTGCAAGTTTCCACCATGATTAGGCATGGCTTAGGCTAGCGGCCCAGGCGTTTCTCTAACACACATACAAACTCCATGATCTTACAAGTTCCACTTTTATTTCACACCGCCGGGATCCAAAAGAAAAAGAACATGATATCAACGGGGTACAAAGTACAAGTGCAATATTGAAAGTGTTCCCCATGAAACATGGTTCTGCTAATTTCAACTTATAAAGCGCAAGCATATACGCAACAAAGAAGTACCCAATGGTTCAAGTTTATTAGATGCAAAAAGTAAAGTGTGCCATCAAGTTCGTGAGAGCTTTAATCACTAGTTTTCTCATAACAAGTTTAATTTGGAAGATAAACAAAAGCATGAATATACTTGGAATAGCATAAGCTAGTAGGTAGGTATGGTGGACTCTTTGGAATAACTTGGTTTAAGGAGTTGGATGCATGAGCGGAACTCATACTTGGTTGTGGAGGCTAGCAAAAGACTGGGAGCGACAAACTAAGAGAGCAATAATGGCTATAATCATGCAGAGCGACAAAACATCATTGATCAAGGCATAAAGTGATACTACAAGTTGAAAACTAAAGGATCATAAAGGCTATGGTGACTTGAGATAGTCATAACATGGTGTGAGCATGCGCCAAGTCAACCCAAATAAAGCATCAAAGGAGAATACCACTACACTATGCTTTAATATGCTAAAACAACGCATGATTCATCCAAGGCACATTAAGCAATCTCAATTGTTTATAACAAGTCATGCTATAGCAAAGAATACTAAGCATAAAGCCAAAACAATATCAAGCATGGCATGACAAAGCATAGGCCACAGTCAAAAACAAGCTCTTTTTACCACATAAGCATGAACTTTCCTACTCTTTTCCAAACCAAACCAAATTATTTGCAAACCAATGTATGAAAGAGAGGGTCCAACCAATTTATTCAGAAAACTAAGAAAACCAAAAAAATAAAAACCAAAATGAAAATGAAAAGAAGACGCTCAAAGAAAAACACAACTGTGCATGAAACAATAAAAATGAAGCGTTTGGAAGAAACCTGGGATTTTTATTGATGAAGAAGGGGATGCCTTGGGCATCCCCAAGCTTTGACGCTTGTACTTCTTGGATATTTCTTGGGGTGACACGCGTGGCATCCCCAAGCTTGAGCTTTAGTCCATCCTTCATCTCATTACTCGTTCCTTCCATACACCTGAAATTTTTCCTTCATACAAAACTTCACACAATCTCATTAGCAACATTAGTGCACTTAAGATAAATAAGTCTTAAGGTTCAGTTCTAACACCAAATAAACTTCCATTAGAACACTAGCTACTGAATCACTTCCCTCAAAAAGCTCAATTCCCCAAAAGAACTCAAGAAGGAACCAACAAGAAGCAAATGCAAAAAATGGCAGAAATCTGTCAAACCAGACAAGCAGGTAAAGACGAATTTTTTCGAAGACCTTATGTTGCTCAAATCAAAACGTTTTGAACTAACAAAGTTATATAACAACCTGGGGCAGAAGCACAAAAAAGTAAAGCTCAATCCGACATACAGAGCTATCTCACGAATTTTTACCGTGAAGCACAGAAATCTGTTTCGGGACAACAACTTTCCCAATCATTACTTCTCTCTCATTAGAGGTTACTCTTGGCAAAAAAGCAAATAAAAAGGATAAGGAGCGGTTATTACAGAAGTAATAACTTCCAAGACTCATCTAAAACTTTTGGGTTATCTCACAATAAGTATTTTTCTTTAACGCCTTTAAGTTAGGCATGATAGTTTGAGAAGATGCTCACATAAGACATATGAATTGAAGTAAAAGAGAGCATCAAGAAGCAAATTCAAAGCATATTTAAGTCTAACCCACTTCCTATGCATAGGAATCTTGTAAATAATCAAGTCATGAAAGCACAAAGCAACAAGCATAGTAAAGCAAAACAAGTGCAACTTCAAAATTTTCAACATAAAGAGGGGAAATTTAATATTGTTGAGAGGCATATAACCATGTTTCCCTCTCTCATAATAACTTTCAGTAGGATCATGAATAAATGTAACAATATAACTATCACAAGAAACATTCTTATCATGAGCCACATGCATAAAATAATTAATACTCCACACATAAACATAGTCATTCTTATTGATTGTAGTGGGAGCAAATTCAACAAAATAGCTATCATTATTATTTTCATCACCATAATCATCAAATATAGGAGGCATATTGTAATCATTAATTTTCTCCTCAATAGTAGGTGGACTGAAAATATCATATTTATCATTGTAATCATCATATATTGGAGGTTTGGTATCATCATAAGCAGTAGAATAGCTATCTTGCAAAGCCGGGGAACTAAAAAGATCATTTTCATCAAAACCATCTTCCCCAAGCTTAGACTTTTCCATAGCATTAGCAATAATAGTGTCCAAAGAATTCATACTAACAACATTGCTATTAGCATGCAAATAGAATTCCATAGGTTTTTTAATTTTCTCTTCAAACACTTCATGTCCTAACTCAAGATAAATACAATAAAACTCTCTAATTTTTTTGTTGTTTTCCATTAAGTCTAACTAGTGAAAACAAGAAACAAAAGGACAAAATTGCAGAATCTAAAGGAAATAACTTCGAGCACTCACACCGGAAAATAGGCGTTTGCCGTGGAAGGTTCTTTTTCTTTAATCCTCCGGTGTGAATACCTTTTACCTTACCTCCCCGGCAACGGTGCCAGAAAATAGCTTGATGTCTACGCACTTCTATTCTTGTAGACAGTTGATGGGCCTCCAAGTGCAGAGGTTTGTAGAACAGCCGGAATTTTTTCCTTAAGTGGATCACCCAAGGTTTATCGAACTCAGGGAGGAAGTGGTAAAAGGTATTCCCTCTCAAGCAACCCTGCAATCAACATACAAGAAGTCTCTTGTGTCCCCAACACACCCAATACACTTGTCAGGTGTATAGGTGCACTAGTTCGGCGAAGAGATAGTGAAATACAAGTGGTATAAATAACTATAAGTGGTAACGGTGATAGAAAATAACTTGATGGCGTGGAAAAGACTAACGGCAAACTGAAATAAAGATGGAAGTAAGCAAACATGTAACAAATCTAGTAGCAAACAGTGTTTCAATGCTTAGAAACAAAGCCTAGGGATCATACTTTCACTAGTGAACACTCTCATATAAATATATTCTCCTTTATGATACTACGCTGAACTACTCTCCGGTTCGACACTCTAATCGATGGTAGGGCTATAACAACACACCTCAAAGTAAGTATTTCCCATCTAGAAAACCCCACACTGTCACCTTGAGCACTAGATGGTTCCAACAAACACCACAATTTCATAAAGACATCCAACTCCATATATAACTCATAATAAGTATTTGTAATCTCTAGCCTAAGTGCCACCATGGTGAGCACGCTGTCACTTTCACACACATGGGGAGACCAGAGATCTATTAAAGCACTTGAGTAGCAAGGTAGATCTATAGATTACAAGCTCATGATCTCAATAAGATCATGCATAGAGAGAGAGATGAACACATAGCTACTGGTAGAACCCTTAGCCTCGAGAGAGAACTACTCCCTCCTCATCATGGGAATCAGCAATGGTGATGGAGATGGTGGTGGAGATCGATGGAGATGGCTCCGGGGGCACTTCCCCATCCCGGCAGGGTGCCGGAACAGAGACTTTCTGTCCCCCGAATCTCCCCTTCAGTGGCGGCGGCGCTGCGGAACTTTTCATGGATTTCTGATTGATGGTCTAGGGTTTCTGCCTCGGGAGGCTTTGTATAGGCGAAGAGGCAAGGTCGGTGGGCGGCCAGGGGGCCCACACCACCTGGTGGCGCAGCCAGGGCTAGCCCGCGCCACCACATGGTGTGGTCACCCTGTGGCCCCTCTCCGTCTCGTCTTCTGGCTGCGTGAGTCTTCCGGTAAAATTGGAACTTTGGCTTTTGTCCCGTCCAATTCCGAGAATATTAATTTTCTGACTTTCCTAGAACAAAAAACAGCAGAAAACATGCAACTGGCACTGTAGCTCTTGTTAATAGGTTAGTCCAAGAAATCATATGAAAAGTACTCCAAAGTTGGAACAAAACACAAGAAAGTAGATAAAACCAAGCATGGAACATCAAAAATTATAGATACATTTGCAATGTATCAGTGTTGCCTCGAGTAATGTTGCCAAGTTCGAAACAGGGAGGTGTGAGTAAGAAAAAAGTCCAGCAAGTACACGTTTCTCTAATGAGAGGCTCACATGGGGACCCAACAGCCTAAAAAAAGGATGATGCATCGACAACACTATGAAGTTCGAAACACGGAGGCATGATCAAGAGCAAAAATTCCATCATACACATGTTTCTTCTAATGAGTGGATGACATGTGTGGTCCAGGAGTTTGATTAAATGGTAGATGCATCGAGCAGCGCTATCAAGTTTAGAACAAGGTAGCGCGAGCAAAGAAAAAATTCCATCATACACACGATTCTTATAATGTGAGGCTGACATGGAGGACCCATCAGCATGACTAAACGGCAGATAGATCGAACAACGTTATCGAGTTGAAATCAGGGCGGTAATAGCCAAAGATAAAAATTCCATCATACACACGTTTCTTCTAATGAGAGGATGACATGTGGGTCCAAGCAGCCTGATTAAATGGTAGATGCATCGAGTAACGCTATCAACTTCGTAAAAGGGTAGTGCGAGCAAAGTAAAAAAATTCCATCATACACACGATTCTTGTAAGGAGAGGCTGACATGTGGGACCCGGCAGCCTGACTAAACAGCAGACGCATCGAGCAACGTTATCAAGTTCAAATCAGGGAGGCGCGGCCGAAAAGTATGGTCCGCTAGAGACACTCACGTCCAGGACCCACATGCCTCAAAAGACTTCGGCGAGTCAACATCGCGTGAGGAAACGAAAATCTTGCTTCTGCCACGCGCTGGCCGATCTTCCTCCATGTATTTAGCGGTTCCGTCATAGTAGAGGGCCGCTAAACCGGAAAAAAGTTTTCCATCAGCCAAGGTCGAGCCGAGAAATTCGTCAGGGAAGACACGCCTTCTATGATGACCATTGGGCCAAGTCGTTGCGGAAGGAAACTTTTCTTGTAGTGTATAAAGACTTCAACAATTTGCACAACTTTCCTTCTTGACCATTTACCACAAAGCCATCTGGCTGATCCATGTAAATTTCCTCATCCAACTCTTCATTTAGGAAAGCTATCTTAACATCCATTTGATGAACGAGAAGATAATGAGAGGCAACCACTGAAAGTAGTACTCGAATGGTGGTCAATCTGGCAACAGATGAGTAAGTGTCAAAGAATTCTTAACCTTCTTTTTGAGTGTATCCCTTGGCCACAAGCCATGCCTTGTACTTCTCAATATTACCATCAGGCCTAAGCTTTTTCTTGAACACCCATTTACATCCTACAAGTTTGCATCCATAAGGACGATCAGTAATCTCCCATGTTTCATTGGATAAGATGGAATTCATCTCAGTAAGGACGGCTTCCTTCCAGTAGTCAGCATCATGAGATGCATAGGCTAAAATAGAAGTGGGAGTCTCATCCACAAGGTACACAATGAAATCATCACCAAAGGACTTTGTAGTCCTCTGTCTCTTGCTCCTTTTAGGAATTTCATTATCATCCTCCTTAGGATTTTCAACATGTTCAATTTGAGTGGTAGGTTCAGAATTTGTAGCAAATTTCTGACTGGATGAACTAGGCATCTCCTGATTTGATGAGCTAGGCATATGCTTCATAGGAAAGATATCCTCAAGGAAAATCACATCAATCGACTCCATAATTGTACCGACATGCATGTCAGGTACCTTGGATTTTATTATCAAGAATCTATAACCAATGATATGGAAAGCATAACCCAGAAATACACAATCAACGATTTTTGGTCCAAGCTTGCGCTTCTTGGGAATTGGCACATGAACTTTTGCCAAACATCCCCAAGTCCTTAGGTAAGAGAGTTTTAACCTTTTCTTTTCCCATTCTTCAAATTGAGTAGTTTCTTTGTTCTTCGTGGGAACTCGGTTTAGGACATGACACGCAGTCAATAGAGCCTCCCCCGTCATTCCTTAGATAGAACCGATGTATCTAACATTGCATTAACCAAATTTATTAGAGTACGGTTCTTTCTTTAACCTACACCATTTGCCTGAGGTGAATAGGAAGGCGTCCTCTCATGGATTATACCATGCTCCGCACAAAAGGAATCAAACTCGTTGGAAAAATACTCTCCACCACGATCAGACCTAAGCATGTTAATCTTTCGATCAAGTTGGTTTTCTGCTTCAGCTTTATAGATTTTGAAGAAAGTCAAAGCCTCATCTTTTGATTTTAGAAGATGCACATGACAATATCTCGTAGAGTCATCGATCAACGTCATGAAATATTTCTTTCCACCTTTTGTCAATACACCATTCATCTCACAAAGATTAGAATATATGAGCTCCAACGGTGTTAAATTTCTCACTTCTGTAGTCATACGTGACTTGCGAGGTTGTTTTGCTTGCACGCAGAATTAACACTTAGATCCCTTTACAGTTGTGAAGTCAGGGATTAAATTCATTTTGGCTAGTCGTGTCATGCAACCAAAATTATTATGACAAAGACGAGAATGCCAGACATTTGATTCAAAATTCGTGTAAATATGATTAACAACTTTATTACAAACGTTTGACGGAGATAAACGGAACAAGCCTCCGCACTCATAACCTTTTACCAACAAAGGTTCCATACTTAGAAATTACAAATTTATTGGACTCGAATACAATTGTGTAGCCATCTCAACATAGAAGAGATCCGCTAACAAACTTTTTATTTATTAAGGGAACATGATGCACGTTCTTCAGGCGCACGGTCTTCCCCGAAGTGAACTTCAGATCGACCGTACCAACACCATGAATAGAAGCATGCGAGCCATTCCCCATCAGCACAGTTTGAGTCCCTCTGACCTTTTTGAGGTATTGAGTCCCTTTGACCTGATATGAAAACATGGAGATATCAGAACAGACGTGTAAATTAGCAACCATTTCAATCCACCAATCAAGAGAATGACATAATGAAAGAACTATAGGTAATATACCATACCCAACATATTTCATCTCAACGTCTGTAACATCCCAAAACTTCAATCTAAGGTTATTAAGATCCAAATCATCAAAATTAGGGCTAACAAAAACTTTTCCAATTAAAAAAATTCAAGCATTCATATGTGTGCATTTAAATTAGGAGTTGATTTGAATTGCCATGATTAAGTGATCCATTGCTTGTAAAATGATTCTTAGGTGAAATAAACATCATCTAGATCATTCCCAAGCCAATCCTAAAGAAAAAACAAATCAAAATGAATAAAAGAAAGAAATGGTTATTTGTGCCATTTTAATCAACATGCCTACTTTGGCTATTCCTAGAACTCAAAACCTAACAGAAACAATTATGGATCTTTGAACCCCTTGCTAGTACATGTAGTAATGTACCAAGACCTACTTTGTGATCTGCCAAAAACTTTCAAACACTAATTTTAAATGGCAATTGAAAATTGATTATAGTGTAGGTATCAAGATCACACTTATTCAAAAACCACTCAAATGACCTCCATTTTTAAAACCTAGGCACTGTTAGAAGCTCAAGCATAAGATACAATACCCCACCAACAATCAGCCCAAAATTCATATGTCTTGTTCTTGCAGCCATTTCCACAAACACCTTGTAGACAGAAAATAAATGGCATAACTAGTATTGTTTCTAATCAAGTCTTTGTCCCCCTTTGAACCCTATCTACTCCCCTCTGTCCCTCATGAGTCCAACCAAGTCCCCACCGGCCTAACCCTAAGCCCCAGCAGTAGTGGAGTGCCGCCCATTTTTGGTCACCGTCGGTCGATCGTGGACAGAGCTCCATAGACCACGCCGCGCTATTCCAGCAAGTCCACTAGCTCCGCCTAACGCTACCTCACCTCCCTATCCACCCCTCGATCACCCCCAGGCCCTGGACCACACCCCAGCACCGCCACCCATTCTCTCTACGAGCTCGCCAGAGCGCGTTAGCCGCTAGCATGCAGAGACCGCCTCGCGACCCAATACCGTGCACGCCGCTCCGCCTCAACCCTAGCACCCTGCCAGACACGGTCGTGCGCCGCCGCGCGACCCACAGTCGCCGTGCGCCGCGTCGAGCACCGCCTCTGTCTCCCAGAGCGCGGGAAACTCCCGACCGTTAGGCACCGCCCCTAGCCGCGCATTGAAGTCGTAGAGCACCGCCAGGAGGCAGGCCACCGTCCGCCTACACCGCCCATGCTCCTCTGCCGCTTCGCCGAGCCTATAAATAGAGGCCTCCCCAGCACCAATTCATCACACCACTCTCATCCCCTCCCTCTCATAGCACTCTCAGAGCCCCACCAGAGCAAGCCACCGTCCGCAGCGCCGGAATTTTGCTGGAGTCCGCCACGGAAGGAGGAGAAGGGCGTCGTTGATCAAGGCCACCTCTCGGGATGCCGCCAGTACTAGGAGGATCACCGTCGTCTACCAGTTTGTTTGCCCGCCTCGCCGACCCTCGCCGGAGCCCCGGTAAGCCGCCACAGACCCCCACCGAGCCGCTAGGGTTAGCCCTCGCCGGTGACCTGTCCGTCGTCGACGACGAGCCCCAGCCGTCGATCTAGGTTCTAATCGCATGGCCCACGTTGCCACGTATCGCTTCACGTTTTAAAGAGCCGCTGACATGTGGACCCCCCTATCAGCTGTTCTCTGCGCCGCGGAACGCCACTAGGCCGGCCTGGTTTCTTTCCCGCGCTAGCCCATGAATTCAAATTTAGGTTTTTCTATTTAAGTTTGAACTTAGTTTTGTCCTCTAGTTTGAAAATCATTTCAGAGAGATTTAGAAATCCAAATGGAGTGATTCCAATTGTGTTGGAAAGCTTCTGAAAAGATCTATCCAAGCCCGTTGGAATTAATTCATTTAGAGTTAGAGATCTCTCCTAGTAAAAATAACAAGACAGAAGCTTTTGCACACTCAAACATTTTTATAAAATCAACCAAAATAACTTTTGAGTTGATTCCAACTCTCAAAAATCACATTTAACCATATCTATCTAATTATATAAAAATATTAAGGTTTGCATGCAGTGACTTTGGACTAGTACCAAAATAATGCTATATAGGCATTTCTAGTCACTTTAAAATCATTAAATAATAAACTTAAACTTAATTAAACATGATCCAACCCTTAAATCACATTCCACATGTTAGAATATGTGGTGAGGACATGTGTCCACAAGATCCCATATTTTAAGGGGTGAATATTAAATCTTAGTTATGTTTAATGAGTAGAAATTACTTTTCTTAAATAAAAAGGATGAAACTAGTTAATAAAACCTTGTGATGCTTATGATGGTAATAGATCATCAAATGTGTGCCTTAGAGTGCTAAGTAGACTAGTTAAGTATTGATTAGTGATTGTGTACTCCGTATGTATTTATAGACGATAGTACCGACCAAGCTTTCGAGGAGGAGGAGTGCTATCAGGATGAGGAAGAAAACTTCAACCACTGCACCAACCAAGGCAAGCTAACCCTTGCAAGTATAATACTTAGAAAGCTATTGATAGCAAGCTAGAATATTTAGATGACTTAAGCAAGATGCATTAGGCATGCTTTGGTTATACAAATTTGACTAGTACCGACTCCAAGTTTACTTTCAAGTTTTTACTTCTTTACTTTACCAAAGTCCTTTACTTGTTTTGAAGGTAGCATAAAAAGTGTAAAACTTGACCTATTTAGATAACCTTAGATGTCATTCTATGGCATGAGATTGATCCTATCATCCCACCTTAGTGAACACTCTTAACCTAGTAGATTCGAGCTAGATCAAAACTTGAGTAACTTTTAGATGGGAATACTTGGTGAAAATGATTGTGAAAACCTTGGAATGATGAGTCATTCTATTGAGATGTTTTGACATGCGTTGAGAAACACAAATGGTTTATGATGATGAAAATGTTGAGGCATGAGCCTTAACCCTTTTACAAAACTGGTGGTTGGATTCAGATGCGATACCATTCCAATTTTACCGTACAACCACAATACCTGAATTGGGTAAGGCTTAGCCAGAAGTTTATATGCATTAGTATTAGTTCCTTTGCGGGAGAGGTTTGAGCTGAGGCTACCTCTCAATCTTGTCCACCTATGCAGTGCCCAAGATGACAGATGGTCATGGTTGGGAGGCCATGCTCATAGGAGAGGTGCTTATACTAGGGTGTGTAAAGGAAAGGTTATGTTTGATTATCTACATACTAAGTATGATGATTCAGGGTTATCCCTAACGGATGTATCGAATCTTGTGGTGAAAGTGTACCACCTCTACAGAGTGTCATACTATTCGAATAGCCGCGTTCACGGTTATGGACAGTTGGAGTGGCCATACTGTTTCGTTGTCAGATGTTTTCAAAATGACTTATGAAATGAATGATGCATCTTGACTTGACCACAACAGAGTTGTGACTATGACACTAGCTTCCCAACTTAAGTGATTCTAGAACTTTATTTTATCTTTCTTTGTTTCTGAACTCAGCTTAGGTTTCAAACTTAACTTTATAATTAAACTTAGAGTTAGCATTTACTTTAGTACTATCCTACTTGTTAGTGGTAGTTTGCGAGTACTTAAAGAGTACTCATGGCTTTTGTCCCTGGCTATTCCTATGGCCAGACTATGAAGGAGACTACCAAGATGAAGGACAGCAGGATGGCTATGATAACTAGGACTATCTTCCATCGTCAGCATTGCCTGTGACTCTGAAGATGGACCCCACCACTACGCTAGTTATTCCGCTACTTGATTGTACTAAAACTGGACCATGAGATCCTTTATTTGTTGTAAGACCTTATTATGGTTTGTAATGGATGATGTACTGTGATATCCAATCTGTTATGTCTCGCAAAAATGGTAATCCTGGGATTGCGAGGTATGGCATAACAGGCATCTGGGATTAAAAACCTGGGTGTTGACAAGTTGGTACCAGAGCCATCCTGACCATAGGAGACCCTATTTAGAATGGACGTCTAAACCAAAAACTTAGTTTCAAAAACCAAAGTGAGTATTTGTGAAAAACTATTTCCTCTCTTACCCTTGGGAATTCATTCTTTCTCAAAAATTCATGTTCCTCCAATTCTTACATTACTACATAAAATTTGACACACTTGATCACTTCACTAACTTCCTCATCCTTAATTCTTGTGGATGGACTCTCAGTTCAGCAAGTTTTACCAATTGGGAAACGGAGGTCAGCTGATCTTCGAGAGGGATTTGGATTCACTGTCTGAGTTATTGGGACGCCCGCATCTAGAGTTTCTTGGAGCTCAACTTCCAGGACACCTAGGAGGAGATTTACAGTGGCTCGTCACCGTTGATCTTCTAGGAAGCATCAAAGCACCAACGTCCGGGAGAATCCAGTTCTCCGTGAGAGAGAACAACTGGCTAGATGAATTAGCCAGGGCAATGCATGAAGCTCTCGCACGTCTATGTGCCCTCAGTGTCAACCAGATCCAAGGAACCCGCTTTGCGCACTATGCAAGGCGTGACTTCATGGGAATGCCGATGGAGATGCCAAGTCATCCAGAACTGAAGCGCCAAGTGGAGAACCTCGACTTCCTGTTGTACGATCGTCAGAAGGAGCTGGACAATGCTAGGGAGTTTGCCAACCACAACCGTGCCATCGCCGACTAGAAGGCACAGACGTTCTCACTGCTTGTCAAGGACCGTCAGTCTCTTCGTCGCCAGCGCGAGAAGAAGGATCGCATCATCGCCCGTCTTCGCAAGAAGGTGGCTGACCTCGAGAAGACCGTCAAAGAGCAAGAAGCTCAGCTTGCAGCAAATGAGGAAGAAGATGAGGGTGTAGACATCCAGGGAGATATGGATTCTTACCTCAGTAATGATGATGACTTTCTAGAGGAGGATGCTGTGGACTTCTACACTAACGATGATGACTCCGACTTCATCAACGATGAGTAGATGCACTAGAGCACTGTCGTAGCATGAGATGTATCGGTCCCAATGTATCGTAGCTTGAAAAATGGTTCTTAAAACCATCTGCTTTTCTTTGGTGTGATGTGTGTGTGTGTTTGTATCATGTGCCTATTGCATGAATGAAATGAAGTTAGTTGCAAAAACCTGAGTCAAACTCAAAGTTTTAGCGTTGAAACCAAAACCATGAACCATAGAACTTTCCCTCTTACCTCCTTTATCTACCTCAATCTTCAGATGACTCATGGAAACCAAGGAGGGAGCAGCTCGTCGCAAGACCCAATGCTGCAGATCTTGCAGAATCTCATCGCAGATCGAGAAGCAAGCAGGGCAGAGCGCCAAGCTAATCTAGTAACACTGCAACAGATCGCCCAGATGGCTCTCAACAACCAAGGGCATGGAAACCAGGATCATCAAGGATCCAAGCTGAAGAACTTCCAGAATACCAATCCCCCAATCTTTAGCACTTCAGAGAACCCATTAGATGCTGATGACTGGTTGCAGACGATGAAGAACCACTTGGAGGTAGCCAGAGTTGATGACAACGAGAAAGTTCTCTTTGCCACCCACTACTTGGCAGGAGATGCAAGAGCCTGGTGGAACAGTATCCGCCTGATGAACCATGGTCAAGTTATGACATGGGAAGCCTTCAAACTCAAGTTCAGCCGCACCCATGTGCCGCAAGGTCTAGTCACCCGAATGAGGGATGAGTTCAGGGAGTTGAAGCAAGGTAGAATGACTGTGGTGGAGTACCGTGATAGATTCCTGTCGCTTGCAAGGTACGCCCCTGATGAGATCAACACGGAGGCCAAGAAGAAGGAGAGATTCTTGAACGGACTGCACGATGAGATGCAGACTATCCTCGTCAACATCCGCTTCGAGGATCTCGAAGAGCTAGTCGACTCTGCCATTCAGATGGAAGGGAAGATTAACCAGGCAAACGACAACCACAAACGTCGTATGATGCAGCAATCTAGATCCAGCAGTCACTAGAAGTACTGTCCCAACCCCTCACCAGGATATGCACTGAGAAACAACTGACCCCCAATGTCTCGCCCAAGCTACCCCAACCGTAGCGGAGGCAATGTGAAGTCCGGAGGAAAGAACAACAACTTTGGCAACACCAACAATTTCAACCGTGCCCCCCCAAAAGCAACAACAACAACAATACTGCACCCAGAACTGGCAGCAATGATGTGCCTGTCGCAGCAAAAGACAAGTCCCAGATCACCTGTTTCGAGTGTGGAGTGAAGGGCCACTACTCCAATGAGTGTCCCAAGAAGACTACCGCCACTGCCAATGTGAATGCCCCAGCTCAACAGCAGCGTTGTGTTCAACCAGGGAGAAGATTTTCCCCAGGGAACCCTCACAACCGCAACGGTCGTCTCTTCCACATGAACGCCGAAGAAGCCTAGGAAGCGCCAGATGTAGTGCTGGGTATGTTTTCTGTCAACTCAGTTTTAGCAAGAGTGTTGTTTGATTCTGGAGCATCGCATTCATTTGTCACCGAAGAATTTGCATGCACTAGTAAGATTCACCCAAGCAACCTAAAGCATGTCATGATAGTTCAAATCCCCGGTTCAACTACAAAAGCTAGAAAAATTTGCAAAGCTGTGTCTATCAGAATACATGGGATAGATTTTTATGCCAACCTAACTGTACTCAGAACCAAAGGATTGGAAGTAGTACTACGTATGGACTGGATGTCAAGGCATAAATGACTGATAGACTGTGCTAAAAAAGCCATCACCATGACCAGTAGCTCTAGAGTCACAGTAGAGCATATATCTGAAACCTTACCCCCATCAATTTAAGTGCAACAAGAGTCTAGCCCTACCCACCATAGACCAAGTCAGAGTAGTCTGCGAATACCCCGACGTATTCCCAGATGAATTGCCAGGTATGCCCCCGGATAGGGATATTGAGTTCATTATCGAACTAATCCCCGGAACCGGACCCATAGCCCAGAGACCCTATAGCATGAACCCCTCAGAGTTAGTAGAACTGAAGAAGCAGTTGGATGCAATGTTAGCAACATGCTTGATTCAACCAAGCGCTTCACCATGGAGATCACCATTGTTATTCGTCAACAAGAAGGACGGAGGCAACCGTCTGTGCACAGATTACAAAAAGCTAAATGATGTCACCATCAAAAACAAGTACCCTTTGCTGAAGATAGAAGATCTATTTGACTAGTTGACCGGTGCCCAAATATTCTCAAAGATTGATCTTGGACTGGTTATCACCAACTTAAGATTCGTGCAACGGATATTCCGAAGACCGCCTTTACTACTCGCTATGGTTTATACGAGTATCTTGTTATGTCTTTTGGATTAACCAATGCCCCCGCTTATTTCATGAATCTCATGAATAAGATCTTTATGAATTTCCTGGATAAGTTTGTTGTTGTGTTTATCGATGATACCCTTATCTACTCCAAGTCAGAAGAAGAGAATGAGCAACGTCTCAGAATTATCCTAGAAACCCTGAGAGAGCATCGGTTATATGCCAAGTTCAGCAAGTGTGAGTTTTGGCTGAAAGAAGTAGGATTCCTAGGACATATTGTGTCTGCCAGAGGAGTCTTTGTTGATCTCGCCAAGATCAAAGATGTCAAAGAATGGGAAGCCCCACTCAAACCCAAGTCCGTGCATTTCTTGGATTAGCGGGATACTACCGCAAGTTCATAGAAGGATTCTCGAGCATCGCCACACCCATGACCCAAGTGTTGAAGAAGGACAAGAAGTTTGAATGGACCGACAAATGTGAAGCCAGTTTCCAAGAACTGAAGAAGAGATTGATTTCAGCCCCAATATTGATCATGCCAGATATTAAGAAGCCGTTTGATGTGTATTGTGATACATCCAAGATTGGTCTCGGATGTGTATTAATGCAAGAAGGCAAAGTCATCGCCTATTTGTCTCGACAACTGAAGCAGCATGAGCAGAACTATCCGACCCATGATCTTGAGTTAGCAGCCGTAGTTTTGGCATTGAAGACACGACGTCACTATCTGATGGGTAATTGATGTGAGATTTACTCAGATCACAAGAGCTTGAAGTATATTTTCACTTAGAAGGAGCTGAATATGAGGCAAAGGAGATGGATAGAGTTAATCAAGGATTATGACCTTGACATTCACTACCACCCAGGCAAGGCCAATGTGATAGCGGATGCTCTTAGCAGATTGCTGTGTAGGCTGAACACCATGATCAATGAGAAGTAGCCAAGTTTGTATGAGGAGTTGGAGCAGTTTAGAACTGAGCTAGTTAGCAAAGGATTCTTAGCAAGCATTGAACTTCAACCCACATTAATCAGCCAAATCAAGGAAGCCCAGAAGGGAAATGAAAGTATCGACAGAATCAAACGTCGTATTGGTACATGAAAGGTACCTGGATTCACTAAAGACAAAGAAGGAGTTCTGTGGTACAAAGGACGTATCTATGTGCCAGCAGATTCGGAGCTGAAGCAAGTTATCATGCAAGAAGCTCATGATACTCTTTATTCTATCCACCCCAAAGGAACGAAGATGTATCAGGATTTGAAAGAGAAATTCTGGTGGCACAAGATGAAGAGAGAAATCAGAAGCTACATCGCCAAGTGTGACATCTATCAAAGAGTCAAAGCAGAGCATCAGAGACCCACCAGACTGTTGCAACCTTTGCAGATTCCGAAATGGAAATGGGATTCCGTTGGAATAGACTTTATCACCGGTTTACCTACTTCTAGTAGGGGAAATGACTCAATCTGGGTCATTGTTGATAGACTGTCCAAGGTAGCTCACTTTATACCTGTCAAGACCACCTACCAGAGTTCGAAGCTAGCAGAGCTGTACATTGCTAGAATTGTTAGTCTGCATGGAACCCCCAAGACCATAGTATTAGATCGAGGAACCCAGTTTACCTCGAGATTTTGGCAGAAAGTCTAGGAAGGATTGGGAACCAAGTTGAACTTCAACACCGCTTATCACCTGCAAACTGATGGGCAGACTGAGAGAGTCAACCAAATCCTAGAGGATATGTTAAGAGCTTGTGTGTTGGAATACGGATCAAAATGGGAAGACTGCCTGCCTTTCGTACAATTCTCCTATAACAACAGTTATCAAGCTAGCTTGCAAATGACACCATTTGAATTCCTATACGGAAGGAAGTGACATACCCCTTTGAATTGGTCGCAAGTAGGAGAGAGTCAGATCTTTGGACCCGACATTCTCCGAGAAGCAGAAGAGAAGGTTCACAAAGTCCGTGAGCACCTCAAGACCGCCCAGTCCAGACAGAAGAGTTATGCTGACAAGAGAAGGAGAGACCTAACTTTCAATGTCGGAGATTTTGTATATCTCAAGGTTTCACCATTGAAGGGAACCCAATGCTTTAGTGTGAAAGGAAAGTTAGCCCCCAGATATATCGAGCCTTTCAAGATTCTGAACCATCGAGGTGAAGTATAGTATCAACTGGAACTACCAGAAGAGATGTCAGCCATCCATAATGTGTTACATATCTCGTTACTTCGCAAATGCCTAGAAGTGCCAGAGAAGACTGAAGTTTTCAAGAACATCAATCACAGAGCTATGGAAATCAACAAGGACCTGACATATCGTGAAGTTCCCATCTGTATCTTGGAGGAGGCTTACAGAACCACCAGGACAAGGAGTATCGAGTTTCTCATGATTCAATGGAGCAATCATACCGAAGAGGAAGCCACTTGGGAGCGAGAAAATTACATTAGGACAGAGTTCCCAGATCTCTTTAGTTCCTAGTTTTCTTTCGTAAATCTCGGGACGAGATTTTGTTTAATGGGGGAAGGTTTGTAACATCCCAAAACTTCAATCCAAGGTTATTAAGATCCAAATCATCAAAATTAGGGCTAACAAAAACTTTTCCAATTAAAAAAATTCAAGCATTCATATGTGTGTGCATTTAAATTAGGAGTTGATTTGAATTGCCATGATTAAGTGATCCATTGCTTGTAAAATGATTCATAGGTGAAATAAACATCATCTAGATCATTCCCAAGCCAATCCCAAAGAAAAACAAATCAAAATGAATAAAAGAAAGAAATGGTCATTTGTGCAATTTTAATCAACATGCCTACTTTGGCTATTCCTAGAACTCAAAACCTAACAGAAACAATTATGGATCTTTGCACCCCTTGCTAGTACATGTAGTAATGTACCAAGGCCCACTTTGTGATCTGCCAAAAACTTTCAAACACTAATTTTAATTGGCAATTGAAAATTGAATATAGTGTAGGTATCAAGATCACACTTATTCAAAAACCACTCAAATGACCTCCATTTATAAAACCTAAGCACAGTTAGAAGCTCAAGCATAAGATACAATACCCCACCAAAAAACATACCAAAATTCATATGTCTTGTTCTTGCGGCCATTTCCACAAACACCTTGTAGACAGAAAATAAATGGCCTAACTATTACTGTTTCTAATCAAGTCTTTGTCCCCCTTTGCACCCTATCTACTCCCCTCTGTCCCCCCTGAGTCCAACCAAGTCCCCACTGGCCTACCCCTAAGCCCCAGCAGTAGTGGAGCGCCACCCATTTTTGGTCACCGCCGGTCGATCGTGGACAGAGCTCCACAGACCATGCCGCGCCATTCCAGCAAGTCCACTAGCTCCGCCTAACACTACCGCACCTCCTTGTCCACCCCTCGATCATCCCCAGGCCCTAGACCACACCCTAGAACCGCCGCCCATTCTCTCTGCGAGCTCGCCAGAGCGCTCCAGAGTGCGCTAGAGCGCGTTAGCCGCTAGCACGCCAGAGACCGCCTCGCGACCCAATCCCGTGCACGCTGCTCCGCCTCGACCCCAGAACCCTGCTAGACACGGTCGTGCGCCACCGCGCGACCCACAGTCGTGGTGCGCCACTTTGAGCATCGCCTCTGTCTCCCAGAGCGCGGGAAACTCCCGACCGTTAGGCACCATCCCTAGCAGCGCATTGAAGTCGTAGAGCACCGCCAGGAGGTAGGCCACCGTCCGCCTACACCGCACATGCTCCTCTGCCGCTTCGCCGAGCCTATAAATAGAGGCCTCCCCAGCACCAATTCATCGCACCACTCTCATCCCCTCCCTCTCACAGCACTCCTAGAGCCCCATCGGAGCAAGCCGCCGTCCGTAGTGCCAGAATTTCGCCGGAGTCCGCCGCAGAAGGAGGAGAAGGGCGCTGTTGATCAAGGCCACCTCTCGGGACGCCGCCAGTACCAGGAGGATCGCCGTCGTCTACCAGTTCGTTTTCCTGCCTCGCCGATCCTCGCCGGAGCCCTGGTAAGCTGCCACAGACCCCCACCGAGCCGCTAGGGTTAGCCTTCGCCGGTGACCTGTCCGTCGTCGACGACGAGCCCCAGCCGTCGATCTAGGTTCTAATCGCACGGTCCACGTTGCCCCGTACCGCTTCGCATTTTAAAGAGGCCCTGACATGTGGACCCCCTGTCAGTTGTTATCTGCGCTGCGGAACGCTACTGGGCCAGCCCATTTTCCTTCCCGCGCTAGCCCACAATTTCAAATTTAGGTTTTTTTATTTAAGTTTGAACTTAGTTCTGTCCCCTAGTTTGAAAATCATTTTAGGGAGATTTACAAATCCAAATGGAGTGATTCCAATCGTGTTAGAAAGCTTCTGAAAAGATCTACCAAGCCCATTGGAATTAATTCATTTAGAGTTAGAGATCTCTCCTAGGAAAAATAACAAGACATAAGCTTTTGCACACTCAAACATTTTTATAAAATCAACCAAAATAACTTTTGAGTTGATTCCAACTCTCAAAAATCACATTTAACCATACCTATCTAATTATGTAAAAATATTAAGGTTTGCATGCAGTGACTTTGGACTAGTACCAAAATAATGCTATATAGGCATTTCTAGTCACTTTAAAATCATTAAATAGTAAACTTAAACTTAATTAAACATGATCCAACCCTTAAATCACATTCCCACATGTTAGAATATGTGGTGAGGACATGTGTCCACAAGATCCCATATTTTAAGTGGTGAATATTAAATCTTAGTTATGTTCAATGAGTAGAAATTACTTTTCTTAAATAAAAAGGATGAAACTAGTTAATAAAACCTTGTGATGCTTGTGATGGTAATAGATCATCAAATGTGTGCCTTAGAGTGCTAAGTAGACTAGTTAAGTATTGATTAGTGATCGTGTACTCCGTATGTATTTATAGACGATAGTACCGACCAAGCTTTCGAGGAGGAGAAGTGCTATCAGGACGAGGAAGAAAACTTCAACCACTGCACCAACCTAGGCAAGCTAACTCTTGCAAGTATAATACTTAGAAAGCTATTGATAGCAAGCTAGAATATTTAGATGACTTAAGCAAGATGCATTAGGCATGCTTTGGTTATACAAATTTGACTAGTACCGACTCCAAGTTTACATTCAAGTTTTTACTTCTTTACTTTACCAAAGTCCTTTACTTGTTTTGAAGGTAGCATAAAAATTATAAAACTTGACCTATTTAGATAACCTTAGATGTCATTCTATGGCATGAGATTGATCCTATCATCCCACCTTAGTGAACACTCTTAACCTAGTAGATTCGAGCTAGATCAAAACTTGAGTCACTTTTAGATGGGAATACTTGGTGAAAATGATTGTGAAAACCTTGGAATTATGAGTCATTCTATTGAGATGTTTTGACATGCGTTGAGAAACACAAATGGTTTATGATGATGAAAATGTTGAGGCATGAGCCTTAACCCTTTTACAAAACTGATGGTTGGATTCAGATGCGATACCATTCCAATTTTACCGTACAACCACAATACCTAAATTGGGTAAGGCTTAGCCAGAAGTTTATATGCATTAGTATTAGTTCCTTTGCGGGAGAGGTTTGAGCTGAGGCTACCTCTCAATGTTGTCCACCTATGAAGTGCCCAAGATGACAGATGGTCATGGTTGGGAGGCCATGCTCATAGGAGAGGTTCTTATACTAGGGTGTGTAAAGGAAAGGTTATGTTTGATTATCTGCATACTAAGTATGATGATTCAGGGTTATCCCTGACAGATGTATCGAATCTTGTGGTGAAAGTGTACCACCTCTGCAGAGTGTCAAACTATCCGAATAGTTGCGTCCGCGGTTATGGACAGTTGGAGTGGCCATACTATTTCGTTGTCAGATGTTTTCAAAATGACTTATGAAATGAATGATGGATCTTGACTTGACCACAACAGAGTTGTGACTATGACACTAACTTCCCAACTTAAGTGATTCTAGAACTTTATTTTATCTTTCTTTGTTTCTGAACTCAGCTTAGGTTTCAAACTTAACTTTATAATTAAACTTAGAGTTAGCATTTACTTTAGTACTATCCTACTTGTTAGTGGTAGTTTGTGAGTACTTAAAGAGTACTCATGGCTTTTGTCCCTGTCTATTCCTATGGCCAGACTATGAAGGAGACTACCAAGATGACGGTCAGCAGGACATCTATGCTAACTAGGACTATCTGCCTTTGTCAGCATTGCTTGTGCCCCTGAAGATGGACCCCACCGCTACGCTTATTATTTATTCCGCTGCTTGTTGTATTAAGACTGGATCATGAGATCCTTTATTTCTGTAAGACCTTATGTATGGTTTGTAATGGATGATGTACTGTGATATCCAATCTGTTATGTCTCGCAAAAATGGTAATCCTGGGATTGCGAGGTATGGCATAACAGGCATCTGGGATTAAAAACCCGGGGTGTTGACAACGTCTCTCATGACAACATTAGCAGTCTTTCTATCCTTCCCATGCTGGCGCTTGTCAAAGCGGTTGGGACAAGCAGGAGCCCAATTATCAGGATCACCGCACACATGACAAACACCTTTCTTCTTAAAAGTCTTGTTCTTGAAGCTGGTAGACTGTGAAGCCTTCTTCTTTCCATCGAACTTTCCTTTGCCATCAAACTTGCCCGTATTCTTAAGCTTGTGAGGCTGGAAGTTCCATTTCTATACCATATTGGCATTAGAACCCTCCTCGGTACCTCGAGCATGTTTGTCTTTTGCTCTCGTTCCACATCAAGAGTCCTAATGAGATCCGTCACGGAAAACTCTTGTCTCTTGTGCTTCAGAGAAGTAGCAAAATTCCTCCATGACTGGGGAAGCTTGGCAATAATGCCTCCGAAAACAAACTTGTCCGGTAATACACAAGTGAAGTGTTCAAGCTCCCTGGCAAGTGATAGTATTTCATGAGCCTGCTCCATAATGGAGCGGTCATCAACCATCTTATAGTCATAGAACTATTCCATGACATATAGTTCACTGCCAGCATCGAAGACTCCAAATTTTCTCTCGAGCGCATCCCACATATCCTTGCCATTGCTAAATGGTAGGTATGAATCAATAATATTGTCGCCAAGGATGTTGATCAAGGCGTCCTTAAATATCGTATCAAGTTTTTTAAAGGCCTCTTCCTGAGCAGGATTAAGATCTCCCTTAGGTGCACCGTAAATGACGTTATAGTAGCTCATTGTTTGAAACGAGAGCACTGCCCTCGCATGCCATGTTTTGTAGTTGACACCTTCAAACACATGTGGCTTCGTGGATGCAACAAAACCACTTGGAGAAAATTGCCTGTTATAAGGTTTTTGGATTGTTGAATTAAAGAGCAATTTACCCAAGATAAACGCTAAATAAAACATGAATAGAATAACAGAAGTTAAACTAATCATATGATTTAGCTGATACAAATTAAGGCAGATATCAAAGAGGATTGCAAAGCATACAACTTGAGGTAAGATTAGAGCAAGATCTATAGCAAACCAAAGGGAACGACATACTATCTGACTAAGGTAAACAAGATTAAGGAAGAGGATGTACATCACAACAGAGGGACCGCCAGAGGAACCGTCGGTGTTGGTGTTGGCACTGTCATCGGCCATGTCATCGAGGAAGAGGTTGTTGATGTCGGGAAGAAGTCCTTGTTGGGGAATACGTCGGCACAGTCATTATCCATGAAGGAGTCCGTGGTAAAGCCATTATTTGCGCCAATAGCGCTCCCCAAAAACCTTATCGCCCTTCTCCCGTACATGACTCAGAGCAGCGGGGTCTTGGAGGCCTATTGTCCCGGCCAGCGGTGCACGCTGCAAGACGGGATGGGGAAGAACGGAGTGGCATCGCAATTTTATGGAACTGGAGGTGATGTACTAAAGCATATCTGAGGAGAGGAGCGACCTCTCACTCTTATAGGCATGGATAGGCAGGCGAACATGCAGCATCGGGAGAGGAAACAACCTCCATTAAGTTTGAATTAAATCTCAGAGGAAACATTCAAATTAAATCTCCATTGAGTGCATATTAAACACCCAGTTACATAGACTGTTCAGATTATTAATCCATTCATGCGTGGCAAAAAGAAAGGGAACCTCTCGGCTCGAGGCATCCCCGCAACCCACAACCCACGGCGCGCGTGCGTCGTGGCGAGGCGAGGCGGGCGGCGGAGGAAGAGGAGCCCGCGTATACGTCTCTCTCCTTCTCATACTTTTACCAAGTGGTGGAAGAACCCCCTTATAAGGTGGTGAAATGTTCCTTCAACTAGCAATGTGAGACTAAGCATTTGTCCCACCTCTTGCCATGCATGAATGGGCCATATGGGCCTCTAGGATTTCAGGAATTATTAAAATTGAATATGGACTGGGCTATTTAGGCAAGAATTCTAACAACCCCCACCAGATCCCAGAGGCACATGAATTTGCCTTTGGTTCCAAAACGTTGTTTATATACCGGTACTATAGTGGAGACCGTTAAGTTGAACTTTCACCTATAACTTTATGCTACACTAGGCTGCAACTTGTACAGTGGATTATGCCTTAAACTGCAAGTTTGTTGCAAACCTAGATTCACACAAAGTCTTGACCGATACTAAGCTGCCGTGAGACTTCCCCACGGGTGGATCTTATGCGTCGTACTTTATTGCCTTTCATGAGTTTATTACAGAGCACCCCACTCTCATAGACTGCAACGTTTAAAAGTAAGACTCATATAGGTGTGTTCTTCAAAAGATGTTCTGCAGGACAACATCTCTACTTAAGATAAGCCACTTAGAACACATTAAGATAATAAATCAACCTGTCGTGCAGAATAGGAAAGTATTACATCTTCATGGAGTGGTGTTCATTAAAGTAGGGATACTTTCCTCTTAGTTAATTAACAGTCTGTCTTCCAATTATAATTCACGGGATCTCCGACCACATAGACTGGTTTACCACTGTGAAAAACTCATATTGTGGGTCTCATACCCATCTTCTTCGATGCATTTTCTATCACATTGTGTGATAGACCTTTTGTGAAGGGATCTGCCAAGTTTTTAGATATTTGGTTATAATCCAATGCAATAACTCTAGAGTTTCTCATTTTTCTAATAGATTTCAGTCTCCTCTTCACATGTCTTGATGACTTCATATTATCCTTAGAACTATTTACTTTGAAAATCACCGTTTGATTATCATAGTTCATAAGGATTGCGGGTATTGGTTTTTCAACCATAGGTAAGTTCATCAAGAATTCACGAAGCCTCTGCTTCAAGTGTGGTTTCGTCTAATGCTGTGAGTTCTGCTTCCATAGTTGACCTTGTTAAGATGGTCTGCTTGCAAGACTTCCAAGAAACAGTGCCACCACCGAGTGTGAATACATATCCACTCGTGGCCTTTATCTCATCAGTATCAGATATCCAATTTGAATCACTATAACCCTCTAGTACCCTCAGATTCCCGGTATAGTGAATGCCGTAGCTTGCAGTGCCTTTTAGATAGCTCATAACTCTCTCAAGAGCATGCCAGTGATCATCTCCTGGATTTGAAACAAATTGACTGAGTTTGCTTACAAAAAAGCGATGGCAGGCCTCGTGGCGCTAGCTAAATACATAAGCGAGCCAATAATTTGAGAGTATCCCAGTTGGTCTCTAGTATTTCCTCGATTCTTGCAGTCGCTATACCCTCAACGACTCAAGAACTTTTTCACATAGTGAGACTGAAGCAATGTAATCCCACCATCATCATCTCTCAATAGCTTGATGTTCAGGATAACATCGGCTACACCTAGATCCTTCATCTCAAAGGAACGAGATAAGAAATCCTTGACTTCCTTAATTGCATTAAGGTTGGTTCCGAAAATCAGTATGTCATCAACATATAAACAAATGATGACTACTTCTCCCCCAGCTTCACATTTATCATCTTCATTTACAACAAAGCCTACAACAGTTAGAGTTCTTTCAAATTTCTCATGCCACGGCTCGAGGCATTCCCGCAACCCACGGCGCACGCGTGGCGTGGCAAGGCGGGCGGCAGAGGAGGAGGAGCGCGCGTGTACGCCTCTCTCCTTCTCATCCTTTTACCAAGTGGTGGAAGACCACTTATAAGGTGACGAAATTTTCCTTTAACTAGCAATATGGGACAAAACATGTCCCACCTGTTGCCATGCATGAATGGGCCACATGAGCCTCTAGTATTTTCAGGAATTATTAAAACGGAATATGAGCTGAGCCATTTAGGCAAGAATTCCAACACTCCCGAGCACAGCGTAAAACCTATTGAGTCGATATCGTTTCAGCGTACGGTAGTACTACAACAGAGCAAAGAGAAGGCGCCAATAATATAAATTATTTAAAATAAATTTTATACCATTAGAAAGTATAACATTTCAATTTTCTAATGATATAATTTTTGTGTTAAATAATTAATATTTTATTGATCAAATTAACGAACTAGTTATACATGTATGTCCTTTAAATCGGGACATAGGGAGTAATATAATTTGCATTTTATGAACCAAAATTATGATCAAACTATTTTCTTAAAGTACGTATTAGGCTAATAAACCAGAATTGAGATACTAGTAGTAGTCACAGCCTCACATAGTCAAACCACACGTGGCACGATGCACAGAAGGGACGCCCATGCCCGTGCGGCCATGCGCCGTGTGCGTGCCTTCAAACAATTACTATTGGACCTCAGCGTTTGTTCCTTTCTCATGATGTTTGCCCATGCATGGTCATCAGGTCAGATGATTGGTAATTTGTCGCAGCGGGAGGGAGAAAGCATATAAAACTCGAGTAGACGGCACATCCTAAAATAAACAAAGCAAATAAAACACGCCCTCGGCTAGGATTGTTTAGGTGAGTGAGTGACGAGTACGTCACCATCATATATGAGGACGAGAAGCACAGCTCCATCCTCCATGGGTGCATGTCACGCCAGGACAAGTATTGACTCCGCGCGCGAGACGGCCGTGGGCAAAAGACAAGGAGCATCGTACCTACTCCATCCTTTCTCCTTTACCGGTCCGTGCAGTGCGCGTGTGCTGGGCGTTTCCGCCTTTCGGCCGGACCGAAAGCTGAGTATCTCCCGTCATCCCGATTCCCGTGGTAGACGTACGTTGCTTACGGATCAAGGGAGGAGGTTAATCGTTTGTTTATTATGATGCGCACGTCTCAGCGTTTGAGCCAGGGTGGGTGACGTTATATACGATCTACTGTACGTACGCTTGTCTCTTTTTCGGCTATCTGGCCAGGTCAGGACAGGACAGATCAGAATCAAGCACCCGCCATACGCCCTCTTTAATTTAATTTATTGGTACGTACCATGTTTCAGGAGGAGTACATCTCTACAAGTACCTTTCGGGGAAACTTATGGACCGTGTTGCTCAGCCCAAGCTCGTGGTCGAAAATGTTTCAACAAAGTACGCCGCTCTCTTCACACCTTCTTTGCGCGTGTAATAATATTCTTGCTTGCTTGCTCGCTCGCTCTTCTCTTGGATATATACTCTCGTCGATTCTCCCCGAAAGCTACTGAATACTGCGTTGCCAGCACACATCAGTACACAAGGAACGCAGCCGCTATACTTATCTTACATCGAAGCCAACGCGTACACGTACGGGGAAATTTCGGTCCGTGGATTGCTTTGCTAGCCGGGAGGATGCCAGCTTGAAGATAGATGTTCTAGAAGCAACCGCACGTCAAGGCAAAAGAAGAAAAAGGTTGCCATGTCCCGTGCCTTATATAGTACACGCGTGCATGCATATACTTATTACTTTAGTACCGAAAATGCATGTGACCTAGTTCTCCAGATTTTTGATGTATATCGAAGGAAGGTCTTGTGAGACAACTTCCATTCAAGACCAAGTTTTTTCTTTTGCGAATCCCTTTAAGACCCAGCTAACGGAGATGCAAAATCATTCAGGTCCCTTTCACCAATAACCAACTATGTCTCATCCTCATTCAATTATCTTCTGTCGCAACGCCATGGAGTATTACCAAAAAGACCATTAGTGGAGTACTCAATTAGCTTTGGATCAAGTACATATACACGACGACACGACGGGCACGTGATTAACTACCTTGGTTAACTAAAGCCGCATCTAGTGCCCGCCTCGGGACAAGAGGAAAAATGCCTTTCTGGAAAGGCACAGGATCACACGCGCAGTTCCCACACCAGCTGTACCCACCCCAGGCCGCTCGCCGCCACGCGGGCCCAACTCTTTGACCCCTCTACGTCAGAGATTCATCGGACCACATCCATACGTAATAAGTATAACCCCACCGCCTACCCCCGAGAAAGCTCGATATCACAACTCGGTCCCTCCAGAGCCCGCTCGCATATAAACCTACTCTTCCACTTCGCTCCCTTGTCGTCTCCGTTACCGCACGCACTGCCCACTGGAAGTCCTCTGTCTCATGGCGGACTCCTCGAGCTGCCCAGCGGAACCCTAAATGTCGAACAGGCGGCGCCGCCACGCTCCCGTGCCGTAGCCTCGCCGCCGCGAGCTCCGTTCGAAGGTAATCGCCAACTTGCCTCCCAGCACCCTGCACCCGCAGATCTCACCCCATTTCCCACTGCTCCTCGGATCCGTTCCGATCTGTCTCTCCACTGCTTCAACCCCCTGACAAATTTCGCGCGGATTGTGCAGAGAGAGCAACCACCAGAAACTCTCGGTCCGGCGACGAGAGTAGGAAACGTGTGGCCTCCGGGGAGGCGCCATGGGCGATCTGAAGGAGATGAAGTACAGGAGGAGGATTGGGCTCGAGGACCGCGCGCAATGCAGCGACCAGAGGGGCGCCGACTGGGGCGTGCTCAAGCAGGATCCCGTGGAGCTGCTGCGCAAGCTGGACGAGCTGAGGGACCAAATCACGCGCTCCTGCCAGGTCGCCGAGCAGCCGCGGGAGCACCGCCGGGTGGGCCGCCGAGCGGCCTCCTTGATCCCTGAGTATCCCGAGCCGCCACCTCTACCCGGGTACCACCGCTCACGCTATGGTGCCCGGTACGGGCATGGCTTGCCGCTCAGCCCGTGCGAGCCGCTGTACCCTGATCACGGGGACAGGTATGCGAGGCAGTCAAGTGGCCGGTATCGCCAGCAGTACCCAGGGAGGCAATGGGACAACGGTGGGATTGGACATGGCAATTACCCTCAGTACGCCTGTGCCAGTCCCCAGTATCTGCATGGACAGAGGCCTGCACCGCAGGAAGAGCACATACCCATGGCGAGATACTTTGCAGGGCAGCATGAGGGCTACCGATTTGAAAGGTCACCATCTGTTGCATCAGATTATGACCAAAGGTCCGTGGCATCGTCGCTTTACTCACATCGGTCCGTGTCAAAGAAGAGGGCCGAGTATTTCAGGAAGAAGGCAGAACACCTCTGCAGGCCAGTGCATGGTGCTGCACCGTTTCTTGTTTGCACTTCTTGTTATCATCTACTGCAGGTGCCTATGGAGAAATGCATGGGTTGGAAACAAAATCGGCTACAGTGTGGGTCTTGCTCCGAGATAATCAGTTTGAAGCGCATGAAAGACAAAGTTGCTGCCTATACCCAGTCATCTTCCTTCAGTTTGTCAAAAACCGACCAAAGCTCACATGATCAAATGAGACGAGATTTTGAGCAACAAAATCATGATGATGTCACTTCGGCATTCTATAATTTGAATGAGCACAGCAGCATGCAGATCAACATAGATTTTGGTGATGATAATTCAGTTTCTTCCACCATTAGTCATGACAGGACTGAGAAAGAATGTGGCTCAAACAGGAGCATTCAGTCGAGAGAAGATGGTATCACTCCGTCACCAGGCAGGTCTGTAGACATTGAGAGCCCAAAGGATATATTATGTGAAAGAGATGTGGATTATCTGGCGGAACATTCAGTAGATTGTCCTGTCAGCCCATGTTCCCCAGTTTTAGAGGACAAACTTGTTGATCCATTGTGCAGCCAAGATAAACATAACAATTCAGAGGACCTAAATCGCAAAGGACAATGCAATGTTAATGCTGATGATAGTGTTAGCACAGGAAGTGAACAAGAGATCAGTGCAGATGAACATAAAGAGGAAAGCATGCACAGAAGACATGAACAGAAGAGCAAGGAGGATCGCTGTTGTAACGTTGAAGATGTTAGCAAAATGCATGTGGAGAATAGTACAATAGATGACACTGATAGTCTTGAGATTGGAAATGAAAATCATGAGTGGACAAGCAAAATAGATGCCACAAGCAGTCCTGAAAGTGGAAGTATGTGCAAGAAATATAACCAGAACAGCAAAGAAGATTTAACAAGCGGCATGGAAGTTGAGAACACAAGTAGGGAGTTTGATGAGAACAACAAAGATGACACCTACAGTGCCCTTGAACATGCCAACACTGCCCCTGAAGCTGCAAGTACAAGTGAAAGATATGAGGAAAATAGAATGGAACAAGATAATGGGAAATTGCATCAACCATGTGTTGAGGATGCCAATGCTCTAACAGAGAGTGGGTCGTCAGTTAATGGGCGCACAAATTCTGGTTTCTCTCGTGGTTCTTCTGAAGCTGGGTTAGATGAAGACCAATCCTCAACTGGTAAGAGTGGGGATTCATCATTTTTTGCTGGTTTCTTGAAGAAGGGTTTCAAGTTTAATCAGTCCATGGATAGTGTTAAAGTTTCAATTAATGGACATCCAATCTCTGAAAGAGCTCTTAAGAAGGCAGAAAAGAAAGCTGGTCCTGTCGAGCCTGGTTCATACTGGTGAGTATTTGCTACAGTCTGCTGTAGTTTTATTAGTTCGCACTGCATGCCATGGTTCACTTTGTTCATTGCTAACTTTGATAGCCACTCATCTGCAGCATACTGCTATCAGGATGAGCAATAAGAATCTCTAGATGCCATGTCATCTCTTATAGCGGTAACCTGGTCTAGTAAAATTATGATTGAGGCAAGCTTTAGAAAACAATAAGAATCTCTAGACGCTAGAGCGGAAAATGCTCTTGTGACTATCACAAGTACTGTGTTCTAGAACGCTAGTAGATCCGTTTGGAGTTTTCTTACATGTATTTGACTTATGTCTTACTTTTAAATTCAAAACTAATCCTTGATGTCAGATGCAATCAATCAGAACAACACCTTTAGTGTCATTAACGAAGGATAAATTATTTGTACTTGTCCCTCCTACCAGTAATAGTGATGGCTTGGTCCATCATCTTGTAATTATTTCATAACAAACTGAATTCGTCTCTGGTAAGCTTAATGTTCATCTCTCTCTGGGGGTAACCATGGTAGTAAATCCTGTGTGGGTTTTTGCATTAGTATGAATCACATATCATACTCTTGATGTTGTGATTATCATCATGTCAATTGCTGAGCTTCTTACTTGATAACCTTGCCTGAAAATAAATGCTGTTTACTGTTGGATTTGCGACGGAGTTTTAGCTCCATTCTCCCCTCAACTCTAGTTGATCTTTTACATGCCTTTTGCTTTATTATGCATACAGTACTAGAAAGCCACCAACGTTAGAGAATTTTATCGATGTATATTATGTAGCTAATAAGTTGCTTTCTTGCTGAATCATGATAGATGCTACTATATGATTAAACTTTGGTTCAGGAGGATTTCATTTAAGCCAACATTAATGGTTCTGTTTGTTCGTATACAGGTATGACTGCCGTGCTGGATTTTGGGGTATCATGGGTAGAGAATGTATTGGCATTATTCCTGTAAGATTTAGATTCTCTAGTTCTTTCTAATTAAGGGTGCTTCTATAAGGATTTGGTTCTCATGGTTTTCTGTTTTCAGCCATTTATTAGAGAATTCAATTATCCGATGGCCAGAGATTGTGCTAGTGGGGATACTGATGTCATTGTCAATGGCAGAGAACTTCACCAGAGAGATCTAGAGCTGCTTGTAGGCAGAGGGCTTCCACGTATCTCTGGCAAATCATATTCTATTGAGATTTCTGGAAATATTACTGATGAAACAACTGGAACGAAGCTACGCAGTCTTGGAAAACTTGCTCCCACGTAAGTTCCTTTACATTCCGTGCATGACTGCATGTACTTGCTGATTAGATATTTAGGGCATGTTTGGTTGCCTTCCACATTTTATCACATCTTTGTGCTTCTGAGATAAGTGTGGCAAACCACGATTTGTGGTGGCCCAATTGGTCTCCTGACTTGCGCCAAAAGTTGTCTAACAAGTTGGTCTTGTGTCTATGTCATGTGGAGTAAGAGGCTAAGAAAGAGTCGCACTAACCCAATCCAAACAATCTTCTTTGCTGAAAATGTTAGTTAAACACATGAATATACAACCCAGAGTTGTAGGACAGATTAGAATAGAGCACCACCAGTCCACTCCAAGCCCACAAGCTTCATTTGTGCTCCATCCCAGGACATATTATTGAGTCAATGATATCTGTGTGGTTGGGTCAGTGACAGTGTGTTCCTAGATTGTGCATATAAGAGCCATGTCTTCTATTTGTGAGAGGTAGGAGGAGCTAGCTAGAGCATTTGGAAGGTGGAGAAACACGTGAACATACTAGAATTGAGCAATCATACTAGCAAAGCTAACATTACTGAAGATGATTCCCCTGCCATGGACTTTTGAGTAACATCCCGAGCCATGAGTACTCAATGTAACTCCCAGCTTTCTGTTGGAGACCACCTAGTTTTGGTTCCTACGAAATGTTGGGTTAGAAGGAAAAATTCATTCCTATTTGGAGCACCACTTTGAGTTACGTCACACTGTTACATATGACTGTAAATGGATTCTTCTCCTAATACAACCCTCCAATCTAAGCATGCTCTTCACATAATGCCCTTTACTGATACTCCACTTTAACTGTACTGAAATTTTCAACTTTTATTCTAAAAAGTTACTCCCTCCGACTCAAACTGTTGGTCCATCTAGAGTTGGGTACACAAATTAAGCGTGTCAGTAAAATGTGAATGTTACTCTTCATATTCCTGCATGTTTTTCCTTTTCCTTCCAAGTACAGTAAATACTGGAGTAGTTGAGTTATTGTTCAATTCAGGATGAAGTTCCTGAACAGCTAAATTGGGCAGTATGCATCTACGATGCAGAGGCCGGTGGTAATGAAAGCTTCCATTTGGAAAGAAATGAGAAAAAGCGTGTTTGGAGAGTTGAAAGACTTGCATTTTGGATCAAGCTGGAAAGTCTAAAGGACTTACATTTTGGGTCAGAGGACTTAACGGTTTCCTGTATTTGTCAGTCACTGCTTTTAAATCTCTTCGGATTAAAATATCAGTTCCACTATATGCTCAACTCCAGCTTTCCCAGTTCTAGGACTTGTCTAGCGTACTGCCCCATCTAGATTAAATAATACAAGTCACACAGCAAAGCAACGTAATCAGGTTTCCTTTCATGCTTGTTTGGAAACTCTCTTTCTATCTCTGAAATGTACCTTGCCAAAAAAAAATCTCTGAAATGTAATAGCCAGCTGTCACATTTCAGTTCTCTGATTATTGGCAAGTTCAGTACAAGTTTGTGCAATCTTTTTGTTAAGATTTGGGTTTAGCAATATCAGTTATTACATACAGTACACGAGTATATTATTTCAAACAAATATGGATATCGCATCTACTCACTGTCATCACCTTTCTGCTGAATAGAATTGAGAAGCTGAAGCGGGGTTTCGGTATGCATGTCCCTGATGAGTTCAGGTAGCTGGATGCCTGGATATAATACCAGGTTCCCACATTGCAAATAATCAGTTTAATCACCTCCCCGGAGCTACCTGCTGGAGTGATTTCTACTAATATTGACAGCGAAGCTTTTTTAGTAGTACTTGGAAGTGTTGGTGTGCAGCAGATGGTAGTACTAAAGAAGCTGTGATCACATGATCTTTTGGCTTTACTATTGATTGACCTTGGTCCTGCTAATCCAGTTTCTTAGCTGAAAGCAATGTATGGAAATTATTCAATCTGCCAGTCAGCCTAATTTCTCTGCAGCCTGTGCGTGTTGTTTCTTACGCGTGTCATTGTCTTATCGATATATTGTGTCACCACGTGAAGCATTAGACATATGTGCAATTGTCGGCTTGTAAGGTATTCGTAGAGCTGTACCTTCTCTCTATATATGTAAATATGTTACTCTTGAATCCCCTTTTCCCTAGCATCATGGCTGTACTGGCAGCATATAATTTTTACTACTGAATGAATCATTCCGTAAAGTATGTATACATATGTTCTGGCAGGCCAAATAATGTAAGCACATTTTTCTATTGGAGAAGGAAACAAAGTCTCCCGGCCTGCCATATGCAAATACTCCAACTGTACATTTGTGTATGCTTTAAAGGTTACACGCATGTTGAAACTGACTCTTTGTCTGGAGGTTCGTACTCGATTGTGCAGAATCAACCATTTTTATGCCTGCATTTGTCTCCCCGGTGCTTCCTTCCAACATCGCAGTCATTGTCACAGGCTGGTCTTCAGCTAGTGAAATGGTTAGCGCTGCTGCCAAGCGATTGGGTCGCTCGTCTCAGGAGTATTTGTCCTGCTGATTTCCACCAAGAAAGGTCAGTGAAGTTCTTCTTATGTGGACACACGACGGTGAGCCAGAGTCAACGGATACACTGAATTTCTCTTTCGTGTCAAGAAAAAACGTGTCCGTTGTAACATTCAGTGCGGTTCGACTCAGAAAGTCGAAAGCAATCGTCTTGCCACCCCGTAATCGGTACACGGTGATATGTTCCTTTTGTGTGTGTGGAAAGATAAGCCACATATTTGCATTCTGGGTCTTGAAATACATGGTCCAACCGCCCAAGGAGAGGATCCTTAGAGCATCTCTAAGCGCGAACTGTAAACGTATTTTATGGGCCCAGGATTTTACGGTTCGAAAGAACCCGTGCTTTGCGGTTCGCGGATATGGTGTCTGTTCCTCCCGGCTATCCCAGCCCGCAAAACATCAGTTTTTCTTCAAAACCAACACACATATCTCACTTGTCACATACAAATATGATACCAAACACGAATTAAAATTTGAAATTATTAATTGTAGGCCACATCAATGATCCAAATTACAACAATTGTTCAAATTAAATAATGATACAAATAAAATCCAATAGAAATAATGTTTCAAATCACACAAGAATAAATGTAAATTCAAATGAAGTAAAAAATGGCAGTCTACAGCCGGCCATGTAGCTGACAATGGTGCTCAACGAGGTCATGCTACTACTACGCGAAGGTACACATGACCAAAACTGCGTATCATCGCCTTGGCGAATCTGCGAACACTTTCAATTGTTGTATCTTCACCTATGCAAGGATACTCATCGGCATAGTCTGCCGGAATTCCATATGCTAGCACTCACATGGCTGCAGAGATCTTCTGGTACGGGCTGAACCCTAGTAGGCCGGCGGTGTTTCTCTTTTGCCTGAAGTAGCGACATTTCTCCTCGCAAGCTCTCACAATCTTGACGAAAAGAGAGCGCCGCATTCGATATCGTCTACGAAAGAGGTGAGGTGGATATGTTGGTACCTCGGCAAAGTAATCTCGCATGAGAAAGTCGGAGCCCAGCTTGAGGTTGCGTGGGATGAAGAGGCGGCCGACCTTGGAGCCTCGCCTCCTCTTTCTTTGGTCGTCTTCCTGCTCCTTGATGGCCAAAACAGTCACCAACATGCGTTGCCGGTGGTTGCCGAGCAGCGTCTCCACGCTGGAGTCGTCCAATGAGGACGAGTCGGAGAACAAGAACTGTTCTTCTAGGATCAGTTCCATCTTGAAATCGAGAACAAATGGTTGAGGACCCATGCGCAAATCTAACTAGGAAATCGGGGGAAGGAGGACGAGATGTGTACCGTAGTAGGGAGGATCTCCATGACGAGGGCCCCACCAGCCGTGCTACGGTGGGGAATGGTGGCGGCAGGCGACGGGCGGCTTCTCAACACGAGGAATCGGCGAGGCACGCCGTGAATCTAGGGCGGCGCGCGGTGGCGGCGGAGGCGGGGTCAGCTGAATATTCCGTCACGCCAAGGGTTTCTATGTGATACGGGGGACCGTCGGTTCGGCCTCCGAATCCGGGAATCTGCGGTTTCGAGGGGTGCTCCTTCGGTCGCCCTTAAAAAAAATTACGATTCGACAAGTTTTATGGGATCTGCTCTGACTGCTATTTCCGTCCCAAACCGCAAAATGGCGGTTATTATGCGGTTTCAGCCCTTTTACAGTATCCGCTAGAGATGCTCTGAGGCCCTCTTTGATTCATATAGGACAAGAAACACAAGGGAATAAGGAAGGCACGAGAATATGAAAGGACGGAGGGTGCAATCCTGAGGATCAAGCTCACCTTGTTCCTTGTGCACAACAATTGGAGAATGAGGTCTGAGTGGATTTTATTTTCCTTGAATCAGAGATACAAAGAAAAACACCCTCTGGTGTTCCCTTTCACCGTTCCATACGAATCAAAGGAGTGAACAATAGCTTCTTATGAAATTTCCTAACCCTCTACTCTTCCTCCACGTTTTCTCCAAATCAAAGAGGGCCTAAAACTTGAACCTCCCATTCATGCTAACACGACACTATCTTCCAAGGATTTTAAGTTGACAGGCGCGTCAGCAGGACTGTGCCGTGCCAGGACATAGAGTGCACTTCCTGAATGTCATGTCTCACTGAGCAAGACAATTCCAACATCCAAATGGACTTTGCTGGAGCTGACGGGATAACTGAACAAGACAGCAATTCCTTACATAAAAAGTCCAATGTGGATAACAAACAAATCTGTTGGATCTGATAGGTTAAATGAAGATGTTTTATAAAAAATGGGACCTAGTAAAAATGAAATTTAATTTTAGAGAAGCCTAAGCTTTATTGGTGTTCGAATGACCAACTTAATATTCAGAGGGGCCAAAGGCCATTGCATGTACATGTGTGTAAAGGAAAATATGCCAAGAGGCCCTTATACAATGGGTAAATATAAAGAGAGGCTATACACTAACACCCCCACCCTCAAACTCATGGTGGGTTAACAACATTGAGTTTGGAGAGAAGAAATCCATGTTGCGCTCTAGTCTGAGCTTCGTGAAGAAATCTGTCAATTGTACCTCGGAATGCACATACTGAAGAGTGAGAACCTGATCATGTACATCAGTGCGCACAAAAGAGGCATCCACACTGATGTGCTTGGTGATCTCATGCTTCACCGGGTCAAACACAATGATGATAGCACCTGTACTATCAGAAAATAGAGGAGTCGATGTAGAGACAGAAACACCAAAATCCTCCAGTAACAATCGTAACCACGTCACCTCCACGGTAAAAAAGCCATAACTCTCAACTCAGCCTCTGCACTCGAGCGGGAAACTGCATTCTATTTCTTCGTCTTCCAGGTAATGAGAGAACCACCAAGAAACACACAGTAAGCAGAGAGTGAACGGCGATCCGACGGGTCACTCGCCCACATATCATCTGAATAGGCCTAGAGCTAAAGGGATCTAGAGTGAGGAAATAATAGATGGTGAGAGACCATGCGACGGAAATATCATAAGACACAAAGAAGGTAACTATAGTGGACGCAAGTGAGAGCTGAAATGAACTATGGACAGGGTAGGAGATATCTGGACGAGTGACAACAAGGTAGACAAGGCTCCCAACTAGATGGCGGTAGCGTGGCGAGACAGACAAAGAATCACTATCAGAAGCACGGAGGTGAACATTGAGGTTCATAGTAGTCTCAACAGTGTGATCATCACTCAGAGTGACACAAGCAAAAAAATCCTAAATATACTTTTCCTCGAAGATATATAAACCATCACAGATTCACAGGTAGAAGAAACCCCGATCCCAAGAAAGTAGCAAAGAGGACCAAGATTAGACATCAGGAACCGCTCACGGAGATGAGCGTTAACAAGGGATATGTACTTAGATTTGTCACCAGTGATGATCATGTCATCAAGACATGTCCACGATGAGAAGTGTAGTCAAACAATGCGGGATCATGGGTGCTAGGGACACCAAAAGTGACCACGGAGGCGAAACACTCAAACCAAACGCGAGGGACTTTCTTAAGGCCATAGAAGGAGCGCCGAAGATGACAGATGATGAGTCCAAAATTGAAGCATATTTACCTTTCGTTTTTGCATAAGTAGAATAGGGTTTTTTGTATTTTACTATGTTTGCGTGCACCTTTTGTCCTTGTTTCAACAGGATCCCGAATTACTGAGTCTCTTATGAACATATCAATTGGAACTATCATATTATGTTATAATATGATATTTTAAGTGATACAAGTCATTTAATTGATTTACCTTCGCACCTAGGAGAATAGTGAACATGCGGAAGTCTTCTGTAGTGATAACGACCAGTGGTACGGGCGGAGCCCGCCCGTACCGTCCACCTGTACCAGGCGGCAGCACATCCGCCTCGTCAAATACTTTCTCCTGGCGAACACGGATCACAGATCTGACATTTACAACAATCTTGAACCATGAAACACCACACCAGAAATGTAACTACATCGGTGAATTACGCTCTTAGTTAATGCCTGGATGAACGAAAGTGGTTAAAATAGTACGGTGGGGCCCAGGGCCACTCACGGTAGACCTTTCGGCTGTCCTAACCACTTTCAGACAACGGGACAAGAACGAGTGGCGTAATCGGCAGGCGAAGGGATCAACTACATACACAAATGAGTATGTATGCAAGCTACATACAACAGTCCTCAGAGCCATTCCATCTAAACGAAATAGAAATATTGCAACGCCATACGGCAAGATCCAACTGTCCTAGATAGATATAATAATTTAGGATAGCTCCTCATACATCACACATCAGAGTATCAGGCGGAAGCGGAAAACAAGATCCGAGTACGGATAAGAAGCAAATTAGCATAAGATGCCCCATAAATAAACACATCCCACCCACAGATCTCACGGATCCCCGTTCCCAGAATCTCTACACCGAATGATCATTGCCAACATCATCTGTCTCTTCCACCTAGTATCCATCTTGCGGGTACACTTGTTCATCTGAATCAAACAATTTATCGTGTGAGACCCTAGGGGTACTCAGCAAGTCTTTATGCTGCTAAAGGGGACACAACCTGGGGTGACGCAATTGCAGCAAAAGATAATACCTAACAATTCTACAGATACTCGCTAACCTTTCGCCTAACCAATGATAGACGGAAGTCCGTGAATTAAGAACAATAGTTATAACAGTATAATTAACAGATCCATCCTCCTCCTCGCTTACCAACGAGGAAGCGGACGAACAACCCCCATCATCCGTTGGTAGTTTTATTAACCATTCCATGAGCATTGCACTATTTACTAGTCAAGTACTTAGTCAAATTAAAAGCGGTACTTTAGTTATACTTGTCTATGATCGAGAAACTGTGCTCCAAGTCGTCCATAACCGCGGACACAGCTTTCAGAAAGATTTACCCTGGAGGGGTGCACGAATAGCAACACACACTCGATCAACCTCGAAAAAACCAAATCAAAACCCAACGAGGCATTCACGACAAAGCAATCACAGGATTCAGAAATATTTCAGGGGGCCACCCCATTAAGCTACCCGCAACGAAGTTGGCCGTCTCCGAAACGGACCCAAGGTTTGTGTGGACGGCGGTAAACGACTGGAAACCCAAAAATGTGACTGGGCTTGTCGATACAGCGAAAACGTGTCACGATCCAAAACAGTACAGGTGCTCCTCGCACAATCTTAAATAAAGCAGTAACATGGCATAAATACGGTATAGTAATAAAGCCCCAAACTAATTGCGGCCCCAGGAAATAAGAATGAATCAAGCTCTGGCTCAGGGGGGTCCATAAGGCCTCCCGGATGTGGATAGTGCGAATAAACAAGGAACAGGAATCAAGTACTCGGGATCCTATGGGACACAAGTGAGCATGAAAAACCAAAAAGCATATATTGCTCACCGGTGCCTCTTTCATTAGTTATCCCATTACTACTCAGGTTATGTTGTTTAGGTACCTCGTTATTCATCAGACACTCACATACCCTATACATGCTTTTCTACGACTCGCATGGCTCAAACAACTCATGTAGTAATGGCTCATGGGATGGAGGAACAAGCTTCGGTGGGGTTTAAAAGTAAAGGCCATGCAGTACTTGGGATTCAATTTAATACAACGCGACTCAATGATGCAAGATTAAGATAGAGGCAATAGGTACTGTATGTATGCAAGCATGTGGTAGTGCTTGCCTGGCAGCTCAGTTGAAGCGAGAGATGGATCTGGGTAGTACTCCTGTGATTCCTGGTAATTCTCCTGCTGGGCGTCTATTCGACGAAGAACCAAACAAACAAGGGCCAACATAAATAAAGTGCACAAGCATATAAATTAAAGTGCGACAAGCAAACAAGCATGCCATGATGAATGATGCACAACTTACATGGCATTAAAGTAGCATGGCAAAGGTGAGGTGTGGATACAAGAAATAAAGCATTTTACTATTTATTTGGTCCAATTTTATTGTCATAAACAGTTCAGATTTATAAGAATGACATGATGCATGCTACAATTCAGAACAAGGACTGCTTAGATAGAACGGGCTCGTCGCGCTGATCGATTTAGACATATTATTTGTCAAATTTGGGGTTATAAAACAAAAGTTATTAATTAATTAAGGAAAAGGGCATTTTAATGTAATTTAAAACATCTCGAAAATTTAAAGTGTTCAAAACATATTTTGAATGGCATATTTGAGTTCCACACATTTTTCTGATTCCAAAACATATATTATTTGTATTATTTGGATTTGTATTTTAAAAATTATTTGAATCTGAATTGAATTTGAATTAAATCAAATTGAAAAGGTTTAATTAAAAACAGACAGCCAGGAAAACTTTTGTCACCCAGGCAGATATAGCCTCAGCCGCTGACGGGTGGGACCAATCGGACTGGGGCCACGCGCGCAGAAAATACTTTTTCTACCGCGGCTCTGTCTAGCCCGTGCGACTGCGGGGTGGGCCAACTGGCGCAGGCCCACGTGACAGCGGTAGGAACTGCAGGGGCTGACAAGTGGGGACTAGCTGGACCGCGGGTTACGCCTGAGAAAGCAGAGGGACTTTCCTGCAAAAATGCTAGTGCGGCTGACAGGTAGGACCTCTAGGAGCGCGGGTTGAGGACGAAAAACAAAAGGGGGCTTTTGTAAATTACCACAGGCCCGGTACTGTTCTTCGTCTCCACCGTCTGACGGGAAAATCGACGCGCAGCGCAGAGCGGGGGGATCGAACCCGGGTTGCGGGCGTCCGCGCTGAGGGGGCTAGCCAGGGCGGCTGGCTCGGGGAGTTGTTAGGAGGGGCTTGAGGCCTAGCTAAGGTTCTGCGCGGCGCGGGGAGGTTGCAGACGGCAGCGAGCGGCGTGCACTGAGAGCGTTCGGCAAAAGGAACGGCGAAGCTAGGCGGCGACGGCGAGGCGGAGCATGTCAGGGAGGGAGAGTGGCTCACCGCGGGTTGGCCGGTGGGGTCAGATCAGGGAGGAGCGCGGCGGATCGACGACGACGCAGACGCTCTGGCGGGCTAGGGTTTCGTCGGGATGGTGCGGTACTAGCGCATCTGGGGCTTCTCCTTTGCGACGACGTGTACGGGGTGATGCAGTGGGCCGTCCTTGCTCTCCTCGGCCTCTTCCACGACGAGCACGCCGGCTAGAACGAAGAGGAGCAGAGGTAGATGGCGGCGACCGGCGGCAGGAGCTGGGCGTCGGGGAGGAAGAAGGGGAAGAAGAGGAGAGGCTCGGGGTGGATCTGGCGATGCAGGAGAGCCGTGAGGAGGAGGGTAAAGCGAGAGGGAGGGAGAGGAGAGGCTGGTGGGCACGGGCAGGTAAAGGTGGCCTCGGCCTTTTCCTCCTTCTCCTTGAGCACGTGGGCGAGCTGGGGCTCGTCCTGGGGCAGGGTAGCGACAGAGGGGAGGGGCTGCAGGTGGGGCTGAGGTCGAGAGAAGGAAGGTGGGGCTGGCTCGGCCGGTAGAGAAAGAAAGAGAGGAGAGGGGGTAGCTCGGGCTAGGGTAGACATGGGCTAGGTTTAGGGTTTTGTTAGGGTTAGGTGGCTGGGTTGTGGGCCAAGGAGAGGGAGGCCAGGTGTCCATCAGCAGGTTAGAGAGAGAGAGGGGAAGTAAGAGAGAGGTGGGAGGAGGTTTAGGGTTTAGTAGAATTAGGTTAGGAGAAGAATAGAGAGAGGAGCTAGGTTTAGATTTTATTAGGTATTTAGATTTTAATTTTGTTTATGAGGCCAAACCAAGAAGGAACATGGAGCTTGATCTAGCTTGAGCTAATGTGGAAGAGAAACAAGAAGGAAAGAGGAAGAAAAGAGATAGGTGGAAAGAGTCTCATATGATCATGCATGTAGAAAATAAAAATAAAAGAAAGAGATGTGGGTGAGGATATGGGAATGGTGGAATGGGAGGAGATGGTTCACAAAGAACTAACCACTAAAGTCAAAGGCAAAAACCCAAGGGATAAAAGGTGGTGGTACTTTTGCATGGCCCATGCAAAATAATAATGCCATGATTTATTTTGTGAAAATAATAATAACATGATGGCATTATTCTTATGCATTTCCCATAATTGGAATAAAAGCCAAGCAAAGGATAAGTAGGATTAGATCCACCCACCACATGAGCTAGGATAAATTCAAAAGAAAAGAATTGCAAGCTCATGGACTAGTAGGATGGTGGAATTATAAAGTGGTGAAAAGAAAAGATAATGGAGGTGAATAAAAGATATGCCCCCAACTCAACTTGGGCACTTAAACAATATATCAATAACCAAATACAATATCAAGAGGCAAATACCATTTATAATGCATATGAGAGAAGAACCAAAAGAAAAGGGGTTTTATATGATGCTCAAATGCAAAAGGTGGCATGATGAAATGAGCATGATATAGTTATGATGCAACAATTATATAAAGGAAGTAGCCAATATCTTACTATACCAAGTAGCATTACAATTGTTAGACAATTGTGATGCTACAAGAAAGGGATATGAAGGAGGAACTTGGAGAAGAGAAAATCCATGCTGCTTCACGGATCATTGGAGGACATTGCATCATCCCCTTCATCATCAATCGCTGCATAGCCATCACCACTATTACCCCCATTTTTCATTCATTAGATCTTGTTGTAATTCCATATTCAATTATGGTCTGCACTAGATTTATCCCTATACTTTTATCCATCCATTTGATTATGATGATGTCGTTGATTACTTCCATGTGTGAGTGTTTACCCTCGTTCTTGGGGAGATGGAGAAACCCTAGCACTATTATGAAATTGAAATAAAGATGATCTATTCTTGTGTCCATATGACTTACTGGTCTATGATAGATTTATGATATGTGTTTCATCTCTCTCTCTTTAGATGGTATGTGTAGTCGGCCACATGTCATTTGCCTTCAGGACTAAGAAAGAGGCTGAAATCCTTTGGACGTGTTTGGAAGTGTGCCCTGGAAAGCTATCGTGACTAATTGGCACCGGCTAGCAACCTGCACGGTTAAAGGAAGATAAAGAGAGATTCCCTAAGCTAATTACGATATCCATGGGGAGACCCTTAATTGCGGTGGTCTGTATGGGTGATTTATCACACACATCGCGGTGGTTATTTAGAGGTGACCTCATTCTTGGCTCAACAAAGTGACTGCCTATGAACCTTGTAGTGAACATCTTATTATGGCTACTATGTTTATTGTCCAATTATTTTTGGAAGAACCTTTTCGAATACCGCAGGAGCAAACATTGATTGCAAGAGACAAATTGTATCTCTCAAATTTGGTGAAGAGAAAATGGACTTTCATTTTTCTAAATTTGACCACAAGCCGACAATCGAGGATTTGGATGATTATGAGTATGGACAAGAAGAGGAAGGTAATATACTTAATCTTGCTTCAATAGTTAATGAGACTCCTGATGATGATTTTGTAACAAGTTTAGTCGATAATATTGACATCCTCCTTGACATGTGAAAAATGGAAATGGATGATTATCTTGACTCCACACCAGAGGTGGATCCCGAGATGAACCAAAAATATGAAGAACCTATAAGGAAAGGAGATGAGGCACCTCCACCTCCTATTCTCAAAACCTTACCCAAGGAATTAAAATATAGGTTTGTTGATGAAACTAATAATTTCCCTGTTATTTTAAGTGTTAACCTTGCAGAAAAAGAGGAGGAAAACTTAATGATGGTTCTCCGGATGCATCAAAATGCTCTTGGGTATTCGATGAGTGACTTGAAAGGGATTAGTCCATCGATAGCCACCCATAAAACATTTATGGAAGAGGGAGCCTAGCCGGTTGCAGACTTTCATAGGCGACTTAAACCTCCCATGAAAGAAGAGTTAAGGAAGTAATTCGTTTATTAGATGAAGGGATCATCTTTCATGTGGAGGAAAGTGAATGGGTAAGTCATCTTCATTATGTTCCTACGAAAGGTGGATTTACCATTGTTGAAAATGAACACAATGAGATGATACCTACTAGAACTATTGTTGGTCACAGGATGTGTATTGAATATAGAAAACTTAATAAGGAAACTAGAAAGGATCATTATCCTTTACCATTTATAGATCAAACTCTAGAAAGGCTTGCTATGCATTCTCATTTCTGCTATCGAGACGGTTATTCCGGTTTTTCCCAAATTGTTGTTCACCCTGATGACCAACTAAAGACAACCTTTATTTGTCCTTTCGGTTTATATGCTTATTGTCGTATGCCTTTTGGTCTTTGCAATGCCCCAGCCACCTTCCAAAGGTGTATGATTGCTATATTTGTTGATTATGTTGAAAGTATTATGGAAGTATTCACGGATGATTTTTCCATTTATAGAACTTCATTTAATCACTGTCTCCATAACCTACATAAAGTTTTGTAAAGATGTGAAGATACTAACCTAGTCTTGAACTGGGAAAAAATGTCATTTTATGGTTCAAGAAGGTATAGTGCTTGGTCAAAAAATCTCAGGTAAGGGTATAGAAGTAGATAAAGCAAAGATTGAAACAATAGAAAGGCTTCCCCCTCCTCACGATATAAAAGGCATTAGGAGTTTCTTAGGCCATGCTGGATTCTATAGAAGATTCGTTAAGAACTTTTCAAAGACTACGAAACCATTAACTAACCTTCTTCCAAAGGATGTTGCTTTTAATTTTGATGAAAACCGTCTTACTACTTTCAACATATTAAAACAATCCCTTCTTGAAGCTCCTATTATAAAACCACCTAAATGGAAGAAACCATTTGATCTATTTTGTGAGGCTAGCCACAAATCTATTGGAGCAATTCTTTGCTAGTATGATGGTGATGAACTCAATATCATTCATCATGCTAGCCGTACCTTGAACGGTTCCCAAAAGAATTACCCCATGGCAAAAAAGGAATTTTTTGTCGTGGTTTTCTCCTGTGATAAGTTTAGATCTTATATTATTGACTCTAAGGTAAGAGTGCATATTGATCGTGTTGGCTTGAAAGAGATTCTTGAAAGGACCAACGTTAAGCCAAGAATGATCCGTTGGACTTTACTTTTGCAAGAATTTGATTTACAGATTCTCCAAAGAAAGGAAGAACGAGAGGAAGCATCCATGGACATTGAGGAGATTGATCCGCCTAGGGTAGTGTCATCCATTTGCATACCCTCATGGACAATTCCTAAAAGAATTTTTTAAATTTCTCTTTGCAATGGTTTTAGCAATTTCTTACAACCAAAATTGTTCAAAGGGAAAAAGTTGATTCAAGAATTAAAAGAAGATGAAGGCACTCGAATGTAACATCCCAAAACTTTAATCCAAGGTTATTAAGATCCAAATCATCAAAATTAGGGTTAACAAAAACTTTTCCAATTGAAATTATTAAAGCATTCATATGTGTGTGCATTTAAAATAGGAGTTGATTTGAATTACCTTGTTTAAGTGATCCATTACTTGTAAAATGATTCTTAGGTGAAATAAACATCATCTAGATCATCCCCAAACAAATCCCAAAAAAAACCAAATGAATAAAAGAAAGAAATGGTCATTTGTGCCATTTTAATCAACATGCCTACTTTGGCTATTCCTAGGACTCATTTCTTAACAGAAATAAATGTGGATCTTTGCACCCCTTGCTAGTACATGTAGTAGTGTACCAAGGCCCACTTTGTGATCTGCCAAAAACTTTCAAACACTAATTTTAAATGGCATTTGAAAATTGAATCTAGTTCATATGGGAAGATCCCACTTATTCAAAAACCACTCAAATGAGCTACATTTTGAAAACCCAAGCAACCACAGATGATCAAGCTTATGACTAACACACCCACCAAAAATCTTTTCAAAATTCAAAACTAAATTTCTTGCGGGCATTGTGTCGAACACTTGGCAGGCAGGATTCACACTCTAGTTTTAGCTCAGTGTTTCTACAGGGTTTTGCCACCCATTTGACCTCAAATTACTCCCTCTGTCTCCATTTGATCTAACCAAGCCATAATCACCCCATCCCCTAGTCCCTAGCAGCAGTGTCGCGCCACCTGAGCACCATGCTCGTCGGTCGAGCATGGATAGCTCACAGCCGACCGCCCCTCTCTCTCTCTCTCGCCATGTCTAGGATCTAGACCAGACCACACCACCGCCCTCTGTCCCCTCCTCGAGCAGAGCCAAGCACTGGACCACCGCAGAACGCCCGCGCTCTCCGCGTCTACACCATGCCCAGCACGCGCCAGAGCGCCACGCCCGACAAGTGTGCACACGCCGCGCCTCGACCACAACCCGCGCTCACCGCTTCGCCATGACCCTAGGAACCGCCCGGACATTCCCGTTCGCCGTCGTTTGACCCGCAGCCACCGCACGCCGTGTCGAATGCCGCCTCTGCCGCTCAGAGCACGAGCACCGCCCGACCGTTTGCCACCGCCCGTAGCAGCGCCATTACGCTGTAGAGCATCGCCAGGAGACCGCGCATCGATCGACGCTCGCAGCCATGCCGCTAGCAACCCGTAGCCATGTCGCCACCGTCGCCTGGCCCCGCCGCGCTGTCCTGTCGTCGAGCCTATATATGGAGGCCACCCCCAGCCTTATTCCGCACACCACTCACCTCCCCTCTCGCCACTGATCATTCCCCACTTCTCACCGGAGCCGCTCGAGCTCGTAGTCGCCGGAATTCCACCGGAGCTGGCCTCTACTGGAGGAGAAGGGCCCCGCTGATTGCGACTACCCTAGGAGCTGCCGCGACCACCCCTGAGCCTGCCGTCGACAACACGTTCGATCGCCCCCATCGCCGTAGTAGCTGGAGCCCTGGTAAGCCCCCTAAGCACCCCTTCCGAGCCGCTAGGGTTAGTTCCCGCCGGCGACCTGTCCGTCGTCGACGACGAGCCCCAGCCGTCGATCTAGGTTCTAATCTAATGGCTCACATCGCCCCGTACCGCTTCGCGTGTAAAGAGCCACTGACCGGTGGACCCCCCTGTCAGCTGTTCTCTGTGCCGCGGAACGCCACTGGGCCGACCCGTTTTCCTTCCCGCGCGACCCATTTAATTCAAACTTAGATTTTTCTATTTAGGTTGAAACTTAGTTCCGTCCCTTAGTTTAAAAATCCATTCAGAGAGATTTACAAATCCAAATGGAGTGAATCCAATTTTTTTAGAAAGCTACTGAAAAGATCTACCCAAGGCCGTTGGATTTAATTTAATTAGAGTTAGAGATCTCTCCTAGTAATAATAACAAGACAGAAGCTTTTGCACATTCAAACATTTTTATAAAATCAACCATGATAGCTTTTGAGTTGATTCCAACTCTCAAAAATCACATTTAATCATACCTATCTGAATACGTAATAATATTAAGGTTTACATGCAGTGACTTTGGACTAGTACCAAAATAATGCTATATAGGCATTTCTAGTCACTTTAAATCATTAAATAATAAACTTAAACTTAAGTAAATGTGATCCAATCCTTAAACCACATTCCCACATGTTAGAATATGTGGTGATGACATGTGTCCACATGATCCCATATTTTAATTGGTGAATATTAAATCTTAGTTAATTTTCAATGAGTAGAAATTACTTTTCTTAAATAAAAAGAATGAAGCTAGTTAATAAAATCTTGTGATGCTTGTGATGATAATAGATCATCAAATGTGTGCCTTATAGTGCTAATTATACTAGTTAAGTATTTTTTGGTGATTGTGTACTCCGTATGTATTTATAGACGATAGTACCGACCAAGCTTTCGAGGAGGAGGAGTTCTATCAAGAGGAGGAAGAAAACTTCAACCACTGCACTGCACAAGGCAAGCCACCATTAACAATGCAAGCTAACCCTTGCAAACTAGATAATCTAAGCAAATGCATTAGGCATGCTTTGGTTATACCACTTTGACTATAACTTACCCCAAGTATTATTTCCAAGCTTTACTCCCTTTACTTTACCAAAGTCCTTTACTTGTTTTAAAGGTAGCATAAAGAGTATAAAACTTGACCTATCTAGATAACTTTAGATGTCATTCTATGGCATGAGATTGATCCCATCTTTCCACCTTAGTGAACACTATTAACTTAGTAGTTTAGAGTAGATAAAAACTTGAGTCACTTTAGATGGGAACTCTTGGTGAAAAGGAATTGTGAAAACCTTAGAATGATGAGTCATTCTATTGAGATGCTTTGACATGTGTTGAGAAACACAAATGGTTTATGGGGATGAAAATGTTGAGTCATGAGCGTTGACCCTTTTTACAAAACTAATGGTTGGATTCGGATGCGATACCATTCCAATTTTACCGTACAACCACAATACCTGAATTGGGTAAGGCTTAGATGGAAGTTTATATGCATTAGTATTAGTTACCTCGTGGGAGAGGTTTGAGCTGGGGCTACCTCTCAATGTTGTCCACCTATGCAGTGCCCAAGATGACAGATGGTCATGGGTGGGAGGCCATGCTTATAGGAGAGGTGCTTATACTAGGCTATATAAAGGAAAGGTTATGTTTGATTATCTGCATACTAAGTATGATGATTCAGGGTTATCCCTGACAGATGTATCGAATCTTGTGGTGAAAGTGTACCACCTCTGTCGAGTGTCAAACTATTCGAATAGCCGTGTCTGTGGTTATGGACAGTTGGAATGGCCATACTGTTTCGTTGTCAGATGTTTTCAAAACAACTTATGAAATGATGAATCTTGACTTGACCACAACAGGGTTGTGACTATGACACTAGCTTCCCAATTTAAGTGACTCTAGAACTTTATTTTATCTTTCTTTGCTTCTGAACTCAGCTTAGGTTTCAAACTTAACTTTATAGTTAAACTTAGAGTTAGCACTTTACTCTAGAACTATACTACTTGTTAGTGGCAGTTTGCGAGTACTTAAAGAGTACTCATGGATTTTGTCCCTGGCTATTTTCATGGCCAGACTATGAAGGAGACTATCAAGATGATGGCCAGCAGGACGGCTATGATAACTAGGACTATCTGCCTTCGTCAGCATTGCCTGTGCCCCTGAAGATGGACCCCACCGCTACGCTTATTATTTATTCCGCTGCTTGTTGTATTAAGACTGGATCATGAGATCCTTTATTTGTGTAAGACCTTATGTATGGTGTGTAATGGATGATATACTGTGATATCCAATCTGTTATGTCTCGCAAAAATGGTAATCCTTGGATTGCGAGGTATGGCATAACAGGCATCTGGGATTAAAAACCCGGGTGTTGACACCGAATAAACTCTTTCCCTCTCGATGAACAAGATATTTGAAATCTTGAAACATCTTTGTTCTGGTTGACCTTTTGTTCTTTCTATTTGCATTTTCAGTTTCCCCTTGCTTTTCTGAGTCTATAGTTGATTTCACGAGGTCGGTACGGCCGGGCGGTATGACCGCACCTGCCCGTACCACTGCTCGTTAAACCATAAGTGAGATTGGCTTGGTTTTCACATATCAGTACGACCGGGCTGTACGGGCGCATCCACCTATACGACTGGCCGTTACCAGTTTTATGTCCCCCCGTTCAATTCTTGTATTCGTGTAAAAATAATAATCGAAGTCGAAGTCGGTAATAATTAGTACGGGCGGGCCATACGGGCGGATCCTGCCCGTACTACTTAGTCGGTTGATTATTCACCGCCTTCGTCTGGTCAGATTTTTGGAAAACACCTGGTACAGGCATCCGCCCATACTAGTGGTCATTACGGCCGTGTTTTCTTCTTTTTCTCTTATTTCTCCCCTTATTTGTTTGGATTCTTTTCTTGGCCGACACACTTTCTTCTATTATGATTTTTTCCATGTTTCTAACCCTTAAAAAGCCTCCCTAGAGGTCTTTCTCCCTCTTACATCAACAGATCCAATCTACTTGATGTGTTACCCAGTTCTAGGCAAAGGAAAACCTCTAAACCTCATGGCCCCTTCATGGGATAGCTTCTATACTTTCTCCATTGAAGCAGACGACCGTGATGCTCAAGGCCTAAGCCCGAAGAACAAGAGGTATGCTTATGACTCTGATGATGATGATGAGGAGGAGTAGGAGTAGGAATTTGAGACCTTCATGGAGCAAACAAAGAGGGGATAGAAACAACCGGATTATCTAGCTATGGTGAAGCCTGAAGACGAAGAAGAAGCAAAGAAACCACATGGGAAGAGACATGGGTATGATTATTCGGGTTCTTATGGTAACTTACCCTAGCTGCATAAAGGATCACAAGCCCACGAAGCCCACAAAGAAGGCCCAGGAAGCATCTGACAGAAGATATAGTTTGATAGATAAGGAAATAGAAACCAACATTGTACCGCTGTTGTAATCATAGTATGTAACATGTCCGCGTACGACTTTGGGACCCAACCTATTATATATAGGTTGGGAGGAGCCAATGGAGAGGTACCGAAAAAAGCCTTGAGCAATCTGCAATCGATTTGACCATAAGCAATCAGACAAATTCGACTCCCTTGTTTGTCTGATCAGTCGACGAAATCCCCAAACTTCTCTTTTCCACAAAACCCTAAGTCCATAACTGTGGCATCCCGCAAAAAACTACTACTAGAAAATCGCTGTGTTTCTGTGCATTGCATCATCATGACCGCATGCTCATGTCATCATGCCACATTGCATTTGAGCATCGTCATCACCATGCATGGTTTGTTTGAAAACTATTTTCGAAAAGTCTGGTGTTGTTTTCTAAACGCCCCGTTCTTATTTCAAATTAAAACCCGGTCTCTTCCGGATATTTTGTTTTGTCTAAAAACTAATTGCAAAAGTCTTTTAAAAATAAACGGATTAAAATAAAAATATTTTATTAAACGGGGGAGGCAGCCGGCCAGGCCCAAAGGCCCAGCCAGCCTGCCTACCACCCCGCTAAACCCAACCCTAACCCTAACCTACCCCAGCCTCACCACTCCCTCCACCCCGCCGCCACCTTCTCCTCACACCCCACCACCAACCCCGCTCTCCACGCGCCACACCTACCAACCGCAGCCGCCAGCCGCCACACAGTACACAACCAGCCGCACCGCCCCAACACCAGACGCACGCCAGCCCCGCTCCTGTCTCCCATCCATACACTCCACCAACGCCACCTGCATGTGCCACGACCTGGCCCCACCACTCCTCCCACGCAACCCCATCCACACCACCTACATCACCGACAAGCGGACAACCCCACCCCGAGTTGCACGCCCCTCTCCCTCGCTCACCAACCCCGCCTCGCCGCACGGAGGCCGCCCCAATCCCGCAACCCACCTGCCCCTCGCCTCACCTGAGCAACCGCCGCGGCCCCCTTCTCTCACCGTCGAGCTCCCCCGCCGCCACTCCCTCTTCCGACCCCTGCGCTGTGCCCCCGAACCCCGGCCTCTGCCTCATCGCCAGCCGCCTCCTCCCTGGTCGGGGCAGACCTGTGCGCCGCCTCAAGCTCCGGCCCGCTGCGCTCGCCACCCCCGTCTCCTCCTTCCCCGGCCGCTGACCTCTGCGTCGCGCCCTCCTCGCGCCGGCCAGCGACCCGGCCGCATCGAGCCGAGCCACCACCAGCGCGGCACTGTCGACGCCCATGGCCTCCGCCCACCTCTACCTCTGCCCGGTCTCTCCCGACAATGACCGGCGCCGCCGCGGGATCTGCCGCTGCTCCGCTCCTTCCTCTCCATCGAGAAGCCCCGAGCCCTCCACCCCGCGGGACCTCGGCTTCCGCACACCGTCGCCGGTGCTCATCCGCGCCCGTCGAAGCTCCTCCCCACCTCGTGCAGAGCCCCTGGCCACAGTCGCTGCCCACGCGAGCTGCCGCCGCGCCCTCCTTGTCTCTGCCTGTCGGCTTCCCCTGCGCGTGTTCGCCATGGCGCCCTCTGCCCGCGCGTACCACGAGCTTCCTCCATGTTTCTTGGCAGTGCGCGACCCTCCCGGTGAACTTTTCTGTTTTGGCCCAAGAGGTGACCATGGGTTTTCCCCGTTCTGCATGGCAGCTTCCTACCCTGGTTCTGTGTGCTTGTGCATCTGTAGGTCTGGTATTCGATTGCACATCGCTTGGGCATGATAGTATTGGTTCTCTTCGCTGTGGCCACATTGTTTTCTTTTGTCGCAATCGCTCGAATGAAGCCGCGGATTCTGGAGATTGTCGTAACAAGAGCTGATGAAGTGATGCCGTGTTCGGTCGAGATCTTCCGGTGGATAAGCGTATCAAGTTGTACAAGGTCCTCCGCACCGACAAGAACTTCTACTCAAAGACCGGACCTCGTTGAGTTGGAAGCTAAGACGAAGGATCCACGATCTACTTCCCGAATCCGAAGACCGATCCTGGGACGCCAAGATCTCCGCCGTGAAACGAGAAGGCTGACGACATGACCCGACGACCGCATATGTGACAAGATCGTCTCTCGGACGCCAAGTCCTTCGGCCCCGGAAAATCGACGACCCGACCAAGATCCGAAGACCGAACCCTGGCGCGCGAAGTTCTTCGACCCCGAGGACCGATCCATCGGATGCGACAAGACCTCCTTCTCGGAACGACAAGCGCTTCATCACGGAACGCCAAGTTCTTCACCCCGGATGCCAAGACCGACCCGATACGCGTACCCGACAAGATCTTCGCGACGACAAGATCGACACCGACTAGGGCGAATCCGATGTGCCCCCGATGTCAAACCAAGTCCTTCTTCCCGGAACGCCAAGCTCTTCTTCCGTTATCCGAAAATGATCCTGTCCAACCCTGTCGAACCCCGAACCCCCGGAACCAAGATCTTCCAAACCCAGATGTGTGACCCTAAGCCTCTATTTTTATAATATGACATATACCTGCCGCATCATTAACTCATCATGCTTGCATACATGTCATCTGGGGGGTTGGGTTAAATAGTCGATTCACCTAAATTAAATATGGAGTCTATATGCGGAATATTGTTGTCTTCTTCTGGACTCCATTTAAATTGGTGTAGTGAACCGATGCCATGTTCTGTCTTGTTAAGTCAACATTTAAATTGCGGGGTTGTTAAATAACTTGAACCGTTTAATTAATTGTAGGGACCCCGGTTCCGCTTAATATTGCCTAATTGCACTGCATCTGCATCATATCATAATCATGCCGGGTCTTCTGCCGTAGTATTAAATATTGCATCCGGTGTTGCTTCTAGTGTTTGCTTCTTCGCGGATTAGGCCGATGAGTTGATGCGAGTATTGACAAGTTCTCCGGATATGAACCTTCGGCAATGTTTTCCCAGGCGAGCATCTCTCCCCCTTCTACCTATTTTTCATTTATAGTCTTTATTTTCCTCCTGTTGATCTATTGCTATCCGTGTCGCGATGCTTTAGTTTCCGTGCACCAGTTATATCCCGTGCAACCCCTATATTGCCTTGGACACCTCCTATTACCTGTGTTTGGTAGATAGCTGGCCTTGCGAGTCGTAGTTGCTTGCTCAGGTGTGATCTCGTGTGGTCAAGTATCACAGTTGTTGGAATGCTGGCAGATGTTTATGGTGGAGAGGATCATGACTTTAAATACAACTATTAAAATGCTAGATATAACTAATGCAGAGGCATCGATGAGCAATAGATGTTATTTGGTTCTTCCACGCTCACTTGTGTCCCGTAGGACCCCGAGTACTTGATACCTGTTCCTTGACTATTCGCACTATCCACATACGGGAGAGTCTATGAATCCCCCTTAGCCAAACCTTGATTCATTTATTATTTCTTGGGGCCACAAGTAGTTTGGGGCTTTATTACTATCCCCCTTTGACTTACTCGTTTGGTCTCGAGGGGGAATACCAGGATGGGTATGTTTGGTGTTACTATCAGGTTGGATCCGGATAGGTCTTTCTTATCCCTCTCTAATAGCCGCTAGTTTTACCGAGTCTCTATAGGTTGTTTAGTGCCGCTGCGCTGCCGCTTCAGCCCACCATACCTATGTAGGCGAGAGCCGCTGAATTCTAGCCTCGCCATGTACTGGCCTCAGTACTAACGCTCCTCTTTTTCCTTGCCCTTTGTCGGCACCCCTTTTGTTTTAGCAGGTTTGAGATTGACGTCGTTAGCAGGGTTACCCTTCCGGCTTGGCCTGGGCAGGGTTATGGACGCCATTGGTTATTCTTCAGGGCTCTTAGCCCCATTTGCATCTTGTCCGTAGTCGGACGCTCTATCATTTTCAAGGTGATCTAGATCTTTGTATTGTATATCTGTATTCTTGACTCGATGAGTCGCTGTTGTATATATATCTGTTCTGTGGGTCCCATCGAGGACTGTTGTGTAACGGTATTACTTCGTTTTCCACCCGCACGAAAGTGCCTGGTGGGCGTCCTTGAATCGTTCTATGCGGGTTTGGTGGAAAGGGCTAAAACTTGCAGAGGGCCGATTGGAGGGTGTTACAAGAACCATGGGCATTGCCGGGTTACCTGATACATTGCAAATGTATCTATAATTTTTGATGTTCCATACTTGGTTTTATCCCCTTTCTTGTGTTTTGTTCCAACTTTGGAGTACTTTTCTTGTGATTTCTTGGACTATCCTATTAAAAAGAGCCACAGTGCCAGTTGCCTGTTTTCTGCTGTTTTTGGTTCCAGGAAGTCAGAAAATGAATATTCTCAGAATTGGACGGGACAAAAGCCACAGTTACTATTTTCCCGGAAGACTAACGGAGCCAGAAGGAGAGTCGGAGAGGGGCCATAGGGTGGCCACACCACCCCTAGGCGCGGGTCCACCTAGGCCGCGACAGGGCATGGTGTGGGCCCCCTGGCTGCCCACCGACCTTGCCCTCTGGCCTATAAGAAGCCTCCCGAGGCATAAACCCTAGATCATCAAGCCTCCAGCGACGAAAAGTTCCGCAGCGCCGCCGCCACCGAAGGGGATATTCGGGGGACAGAAAGTCTCTGTTCCGGCACCCTCCGGGACATGGAAGTGACCCCGGAGCCATCTCCATCGATCTCCACCGCCATCTCCATCACCATTGCTGATTCCCATGATGAGGAGGGAGTAGTTCTCTCTCGAGGCTAAGGGTTCTACCGGTAGCTATGTGTTCATCTCTCTTTCTCTATGCATGATCATATTGTGATCATGAGCTTTGTAATCAAGTAGATCTACCTTGCTACTGCTTTGATAGATCTCTGCTCTCCCCATGTGTGTGAAAGTGACAGCGTGCTCACCATGGTGGCACTTAGGCTAGAGATTACAAATACTTGTTATGAGTTATATTTGGAGTTGGATGTCTTTATGAAATTGTGGTGTTTGTTGGACTCATCTAGTACTCAAGGTGACAGTGTGGGGTTTTCTAGATGGGAAAGGCTTACTTTGAGGTGTGTTGTTATAGCCCTACCATCGATTAGAGTGTTCAACCGGAGAGTAGTTAAGTGTAGTATCACAAAGAGAAGATATTTATATGAGAGTGTTCACTAGCGAAAGTATGATCCCTAGGCCTTGTTTCTAAGCATTGATACATCGTTTGCAACTAGATCTTTTACATGTTTGCTTGCGTCCATCTTTATTTCAGTTTTGCTTTAGTCTCTTCCACACCATCAAGCTATTTTCTAGCACCGTTATCTTATATCCATACCACTTGTATTTCACTATCTCTTCGCCGAACTAGTGCACCTATACACCTGACAAGTGTATTGGGTGTGTTGGGGACACAAGAGACTTCTTGTATCTTGATTGCAGGGTTGCTTGAGAGGGAATACCTTTGACCACTTCCTCCCTGAGTTCAATAAACCTTGGGTGATCCACTTAAGGGAAAACTTGCTGCTGTTCTACAAACCTCTGCACTTGGAGGCCCAACAACTGTCTACAAGAATAGAAGTGCGTAGACATCATTACCCCTCATCAATTGGCGTCGTCTGTGGGAAACCTGAATGCCGGCGTCATGGATTCAGCGCCCCCCTTTCATCAAGCAACAATCTGACAAGAGCGGCACCACGCCTGCCCACCCCTGTCTCGGTTCCCGTAGACTTAAACGGAAGATTGGTTCTCATCATCGGAAGTTTCCACTTTCGCATAGAGGAACCCAAAGAACTACGCCTATCGTCTCCAATCTCGTCAGGACCGTTGGTCGAAAAAGTTGCGCCTACGGTGATACCTACATCTTCTACCGGATCATCCGCATAATCCGCACCGCAATCGACAAACAACGAAGAAAACTCTACAAAATCAGCAAATCTGGGGGATCTTGACGGTCTCTATGATCGTATCTCCCTCGGATCAGACTCCCAGCTAACTCCACCACGTGGATCGAGTCTAGTAAACGCTAAACCTGAAGAAAGTGACGAAAGTATCAAGTACGGAATCAGGATGGCCGAAATCTACCCAGAACAGATACTGTTGGACTTCACTAATCCTCCAAACAGTGTCTCCCTCGGATCCGACGACGACGTCACTAGTTCATACATAACGCACCACCAAGTGTGTGTGATCATCAGGGATGCCTCAACTCAGCGCGACTCCAACGGTAACCCTATCCTTGATCCCAATGATATTCTGTGGGATGACAATGCAGGAAATCATGGAAACAAAGGAGACCCGACAAACAACCGCATAATTCAAGGAGGAGGAGAACCGCGTGAAGGCGAATGGAAAACTCTCCGGCTATCAGCCGATGCATGGACAAAAGAAAGGGATGCAGTATTGGGTGCAGTCCCAATGACAACCAAGGCCACACGGGAAGAATTAATGGCCTACCAGTACTTGCTCCATCACAAGAAGAGCGATCTACTTAAGGGAAACCTTGGGTGATCCACTTAAGGGAAAACTTGCTGTTGTTCTACAAACCTCTGCACCTGGAGGCCCAACAACTGTCTACAAGAATAGAAGTGTGTAGACATCAAGCTATTTTCTGGCGTCGTTGCCGGGGAGGTAAGGTAAAAGGTACTCACATCCTCCGGTGTGAGTACTCGAAGTTATTTCCTTTAGATTCTGCAATTTTGTCTTTTTGTTTCTTGTTTTCACTAGTTAGGCTTAATGGAAAACAACAACAAAATTAGAGAGCTTTATAGTATTTATCTTGAGTTAGGACATGAAGTGTTTGAAGAGAAAATTAAAAAACCTATGGAACTTTATTTGCATGCTAATAGCAATGTTGTTAGTATGAATTCTTTGGACACCATTATTGCTAATGCTATGGAAAAGTCTAAGCTTGGGGAAGCTAGTTTTTATGAAACTGATCTTTTTAGTCCCCCAAGCACGGAGGAGAAAAATTACTTTGATGATACTATGCTTCCAATATATGATGATTACAATGATGAATATGATATTTTCAGTCCACCTACTATTGAGGAGGAAATTAATTATGACTACAATATGCCTCCTATATTTGATGATTATGGTGATGAGAATAATAATGATAGCTATTTTGTTGATTTTGCTCCCGCTACAATTAATAAGAATGACTATGTTTATGTGGAGAGTAACAATTATTATACGCATGTGGCTCATGATAAGAATGTTTCTTGTGATTGTTATATTGTTAATTTTATTCATGATGCTACTGAAAGTTATTATGAGAGAGGGAAACATGGTTTTATGCATCTCAATAATATTAAGTTTCCCTTCTTTATGTTGAAAGTCTTGAAGTTGCACTTGTTTTGCTTTCCTATGCTTGTTGCTTTGTTCTTTCATGACTTGTTTATTTACAAGATTCCTATGCATAGAAAGTGGGTTAGACTTAAATGTGCTTTAAATTTGCTTCTTGATGCTCTCTTTTACTCCAATTCATATTTCTTACGTGAGCATCTTCTCAAACTATCATGCCTAACTTAAAGGCGTTAAAGAAAAGTACTTATTGGGAGATAACCCAAAAGTTTTAGATGAGTCATGGAAGTTATTACCTCTGTAATAACCGCTCCTTATCCTTTTTATTTGCTTTTTGTGCCAAGAGTAACCTCTAATGAGAGTGAAGTAATGATTGGGAAAGTTGCTGTCCCGAAACAGATTTTTGTGCTTCACCGTAAAAATTCGTGAGAGAGCTCTGTATGTCGGATTGAGCTGTAATTTTTTGTGCTTCTGCCCCAGGTTGTTATATAACTTTCGTTAGTTCAACAATTTTCGATTTGAGCAACATAAGGTCTTAGAAAAATTTTTGTCTTTACTTGCTGATCGGTTTTGACAGATTTCTGCCATTTTCTGCATTTGCTTCTTGTTGGTTCCTTTTTGAGTTATTTTGGGGAATTGAGCTTTTTGAGGGAAGTGCTACAGTAGCTAGTGTTCTAATGGAAGTTTATTTGGTGTTAGAACTGAATCTTAAGACTTATTTATCTTGAATGCACTAATGTTGCTAATAAAGATTGTGTGAAGTTTTGTATGAAGGAAAATTTTCAGGTGTATGGAAGGAATGAGTAATGAGATGAAGAATGGACTAAAGCTCAAGCTTGGGGATACCACGCATGTCACCCGAAGAAATATCCAAGAAGTACAAGCGTCAAAGCTTGGGGATGCCCAAGGCATCCCCTTCTTCATCAATAAAAATCTCATGTTTCTTCCAAACACTTCATTTTTATTGTTTCATGCATAGTTGTGTTGTTCTTGGAGCGTCTTTGTTTTTGTTTTTAGTTTTATTTTGCTTAGTTTGCTTGAATAAGTTGGTTGGATCCCAACACAATTCTCTTGGAGAGATACACGCTCCGTTTTCATTGCCTAGAACACTCTAGTTTTCATTCTTATTGTTCTGTGAGTGTTCTCTTTTGCTAGCACCGTGTTTAGCCTTAGTTTTCTCGTGCTTTCAGCTTAGAACTTTTTAGTTCTTCTTTGTGGATTTGTGGGACAAGCTCACTGATCTTTATTTATTATCATCTTTGTGAGTGGTTTGCAAATAGTTTGGTTTGGTTTGGAAAAGAGTAGGAAAGTTCATGCTTATGTGGTAAAAGAGCTCATTTTTGACTGTGGCCTATGCTTTGTCATGCCATGCTTGATATTGTTTTGGCTTTATGCTTAGTATTCTTTGCAGTAGCATGACTTGTTATAAACAATTGATATTGATTAATGTGCCTTGGATGAATCATGCGTTGTTTTAGCATATTAAAGCATAATATAGTGGTATTCTCCTTTGATGCTTTATTTGGGTTGACTTGGCGCATGCTCACACCATGTTATGACTATCTCAAGTCACCATAGCCTTTATGATCCTTTAGTTTTCAACTTGTAGTATCACTTTATGCTTTGATTAATGATGTTTTGTCGCTCTGCATGATTATGGCCATTATTGCTCTCTTAGTTTGTCGCTCCCAGTCTTTTGCTAGCCTCCACAACAAAGTATGAGTTCCACTCATGCATCCAACTCCCTAAACCAAGTTATTCCAAAGAGTCCACCATACCTACCTACTAGCTTATGCTATTCCAAGTACATTCAGGTTTTTGTTTACCTTCCAAATTAAACTTGTTATGAGAAAACTAGTGATTAAAGCTCTCACAAACTTGATGGCACACTTTACTTTTCTTGCCCTTAATAAACTTGAACCATTGTGTCTTCTATGTTGTATATGCTTGCACTTATTTGTCGAGAATTAGCAGAACCATGCTTTCATGGGGAATGCTTTCAACATTGCACTTGGTACTTGTACCTAGTTGATATCATGCTCTTTTGTATATGGATGTCGTCGGTGTGAAATGAAAGGGGAGCTTGTAAGTCCATGGAGTTATGTATATGTGTTAGAGAAACGCCTGGGCCGTTGGTCTAATCCATGCTGACATGGTAGAAACCTGCAGCGTAACCATAATGAGCTATCTATGAAGCATTCTTCTTATAAAAAAAGAGTCCTCTATTGAGAAAAAAAAGAGAAAAGACAAAAAAAGAGATACTATGGAAAGAGGAAAGAGAGAAAAAAGCACCATATTCCCATGGTAAATAAGAAGAATGCTGAGATGCTCGTTGTCTGCTTGCCTTGTCATTTTGATATGGGGATTCTTCCGTATCACCGGGCAAGGGGTACCCCGTTGGCGGTTCTCTATGATACACATGTACTTACGATGACAAGAACTTACCGGTGACTAAACTTGAGTAGCATGAGGAGTGGCCCTCGTATACAAGGGACATGCGATTTCTGACTTATACTTCGTCAAGTATGTACACCATAGTTTGTTCACTTTAACCTTAATCACTTCAAGATGCTTATGATAGGGGCAATGAGAGCTGAAAGCTATAAGTACCATAATTTTTGGAAGCTCTTTATGAGACTTGAATCTCTGCTTCCTTCTATGAAGCCCTTTCTTCCACCATTATATTGAGTCTCCACCTTCTTTCTTTAGGCACCTACTTTGAGAGCATAGTGGCCATTCTTAGTTCTATGTGCATTGTCCCAAGACTAGTTGATTGATGCATAGCTTTGATATTGCTTGTTCGTAAACTATTTGTATCTAGTCACCCTTATAAACTTTGAAGGTGTCCTATGCATTTATAGTTGCTACTCTATGAGGGACAAGCTGAATACTAGTATGCTATGCTTTCTTTATGCAAAACAAACAAACGTCTTGCAAAGCATTGTTATTCATGAATCTTTTTTTGTGCCTTTTCATGTTGCATCATAGTTTCTTTGTCTTATTGCTAGAACTTTGTCTTTCATGTTATGGTTGAAGTACTATGATCCCAGCTTTGAATGTTTTACAAATACTTTGATCAAGTCTTTGATGGTGCATGTCACCTCAAAAATTATTTTTCTTTTTATCACTTACCTACTCAAGGACGAGCATGAGTTAAGCTTGGGGATGTTGATACATTGCAAATGTGTCTATAATTTTTGATGTTCCATGCTTGGTTTTATCCACTTTCTTGTGTTTTGTTCCAACTTTGGAGTACTTTTCTTGTGATTTCTTGGACTAACCTATTAACAAGAGCCACAGTGCCAGTTGCCTGTTTTCTGCTGTTTTTGGTTCCAGGAAGTCAGAAAATGAATATTCTCAGAATTGGACAGGACAAAAGCCAAAGTCGCTATTTTACCGGAAGACTCACGGAGCCTGAAGGAGAGTCGGAGAGTGGCCATAGGGTGGCCACACCACCCCTAGGCGCGGGTCCACCTAGGCCACGCCAGGGCATGGTGTGGGCCCCTGGCCACCCACCGACCTTGCCCTCTGGCCTATAAGAAGCCTCCCGAGGCATAAACCCTAGATCATCAAGCCTCCGGCAACGAAAAGTTCCGCAGCGCCGCCACCACCGAAGGGGAGATTTGGGGGACAGAAAGTCTCTGTTCCGGCACCCTGAAGGGACGGGGAAGTGCCCCCGGAGCCATCTCCATCGATCTCCACCGCCATCTCCATCACCTTTGCTGATTCCCATGATGAGGAGGGAGTAGTTCTCTCTCGAGGCTAAGGGTTCTACCGGTAGCTATGTGTTCATCTCTCTCTCTATGCATGATCATATTGTGATCATGAGCTTTGTAATCAAGTAGATCTACCTTGCTACTCAAGTGCTTTAATAGATCTCTGCTCTCCCCATGTGTGTGAAAGTGACAGCATGCTCACCATGGTGGCACTTAGGCTAGAGATTACAAATACTTGTTATTAGTTATATTTGGAGTTGGTTGTCTTTATGAAATTGTGGTGTTTGTTGGACTCATCTAGTACTCAAGGTGACAGTGTGGGGTTTTCTAGATGGGAAAGGCTTACTTTGAGGTGTGTTTTTATAGCCCTACCATCGATTAGAGTGTTCAACCGGAGAGTAGTTAAGAGTAGTATCACAAAGAGAAGATATTTATATGAGAGTGTTCACTAGCGAAAGTATGATCCCTAGGCCTTGTTTCTAAGCATTGATACATCGTTTGCAACTAGATCTTTTACATGTTTGCTTGCGTCCATCTTTATTTCAGTTTTGCTTTAGTCTCTTCCACACCATCAAGCTATTTTCTAGCACCGTTATCTTATATCCATACCACTTGTATTTCACTATCTCTTCGCCGAACTAGTGCACCTATACACCTGACAAGTGTATTGGGTGTGTTGGGGACACAAGAGACTTCTTGTATCTTGATTGCAGGGTTGCTTGAGAGGGAATACCTTTGACCACTTCCTCCCTGAGTTCAATAAACCTTGGGTGATCCACTTAAGGGAAAACTTGCTGCTGTTCTACAAACCTCTACACTTGGAGGCCCAACAACTGTCTACAAGAATAGAAGTGCGTAGACATCATTACCCCTCATCAATTGGCGTCGTCTGTGGGAAACCTGAATGCCGGCGTCATGGATTCAGCGCCCCCCTTTCATCAAGCAACAATCTGACAAGAGCGGCACCACGCCTGCCCACCCCTGTCTCGGTTCCCGTAGACTTAAACGGAAGATTGGTTCTCATCATCGGAAGTTTCCACTTTCGCATAGAGGAACCCAAAGAACTACGCCTATCGTCTCCAATCTCGTCAGGACCGTTGGTCGAAAAAGTTGCGCCTACGGTGATACCTACATCTTCTACCGGATCATCCGCATAATCCGCACCGCAATCGACAAACAACGAAGAAAACTCTACAAAATCAGCAAATCTGGGGGATCTTGACGGTCTCTATGATCGTATCTCCCTCGGATCAGACTCCCAGCTAACTCCACCACGTGGATCGAGTCTAGTAAACGCTAAACCTGAAGAAAGTGACGAAAGTATCAAGTACGGAATCAGGATGGCCGAAATCTACCCAGAACAGATACTGTTGGACTTCACTAATCCTCCAAACAGTGTCTCCCTCGGATCCGACGACGACGTCACTAGTTCATACATAACGCACCACCAAGTGTGTGTGATCATCAGGGATGCCTCAACTCAGCGCGACTCCAACGGTAACCCTATCCTTGATCCCAATGATATTCTGTGGGATGACAATGCAGGAAATCATGGAAACAAAGGAGACCCGACAAACAACCGCATAATTCAAGGAGGAGGAGAACCGCGTGAAGGCGAATGGAAAACTCTCCGGCTATCAGCCGATGCATGGACAAAAGAAAGGGATGCAGTATTGGGTGCAGTCCCAATGACAACCAAGGCCACACGGGAAGAATTAATGGCCTACCAGTACTTGCTCCATCACAAGAAGAGCGATCTACTAAGGATGCATAGGCAACTCGGCAAAAGAAAAAGGCTAGCTGACGAGTCCAGCCTTCGGCGGGCACAGTTAAGCTCTACCCAAGGATCAGGAAGTGTAACTGGAGGAGCACATCCAAGGAGAGGAGCCTCACGACTGCAGAATACCCCCGAAGCTGAAAGAAACGAACTGACCCGAGATCTCGATTTATCATTTATGTCAGTGGATCCAACATGACACATCAAAGAAAAAATAGCACAAGCCATAATTGTAGTTGATCATGCTTGCTCATGGAGGACTTCCTGTCCTAAATCTGTTTCACCAGATTCATAACGCCCTATTTTGCAAATCATTAATGTTAACTGTCTGACATTCACGCCATTATCATATGATATGTTTTAGCATTTTGGTGACTCAGTGAGACTTTTGTTTTCTAGTGTATACAATGATGATCTATCGGTCAATAGAACTTTGAATATGTCATAACTATAAAACACACTTAGTCGAAAGTCGAACTTTCTCCAGACCAAAATTGTACTTGCTAACATTGAAGTTTCCTAATACTTCTATATCTATGTAAATTTTAATAAAAGTGCAACACTTTCACTTTGATGTCTAGCCACGCTTTCACTGTCTTTAAACTTAATTCTGATTCAATGATTGATTCAGAAATCACTCCAGAATCTTTGTTCTTTATATCTATGAACATGGGTCACATTATGTCAAGTATAAACAACATGGGTTTTACCTTGGAAAAACTATGGCCAAGGCATAGTTGATGCAGTGCATCCCTTTTCCCTATTTTAACCATTGTCGTAAATACTGAGTCATTACTCAATACTTCTCCTAATCGTTCAAGTAAGAACCAATTCTTTGCCTGAATTCATTATGAACTCTTTTCAGAATCTCAACTAGGTCCTTCTGAACACTTTTAGAATTCTCCAAGCATTTTGACATTTTAATGTTCATTAAACATCCTGATCTAATCACATAGATCAAATATATTTATTATACGCTGAATTTCATCCATCTAATGATCTAATAATTCCCAATACCAAACAAATTGTTCACTAATATGTCGATTACATAGTTAAGAACATTCTCATGCTCCCATCAAATATTTCATTAATATTTGATATTCTAGGATGTCACTCCTCTCCCACTTAAATATGTCGTCCATATATTCTATTTGGAAAACTTCTTAGCTCCCACTCAACTTGCAAACTTTTCTTGATAATCCTGGCAAATCCAAAATTCCTTGATCTTATATCAACTTGAGAATTTTCTGTTACAAGGCTTAAGCAATGCCCGATTGATCAAAACCTGCCTGTTGTACCAGTTACAACCTTTCTCTTTATACTCTTGAAGACTTTGCAGTTTGGACAGTCCTTTACCAATTCCCAAATTGGACTTATTTGTTGATTAAATCCAATAGACATTAAGCATTTGTCAGAACATCTTTGTGACAAAATAAGCTTTTATGTCTTCCTTTTAAGTTTCATTTCCATCCTTTCAACTTTGAAGTTTATTGGGAAGGATTAAGTAAATTCCATTACTTGACAAGATCAAGTAACTTTTACTTCATAATCTCAAATGTTACTTAATTTGGGATTCCATGACTCTGAGTCATTTCTTGTACTTAGGTCCATCAAACTTTCTTTGTAGTTCGTAGGTATGTCTTATTCCAATAATAAGCCAAGTTAATCAAGAATGAAATGCTGCAAGGGGCATAATAACAATCTTGAATCCTACTATTATAAAGTATTAGCTGAAACACATATGATCATATTATTATAGTTTCCCTCTATTTGTAAAGTTTGTTTCTAGAACATATTCCGTTTTACATTCTTGACAATTCGAAGGTAAGGTCAAAACCTTTTGCTTACACTTTTTTGCCTTTCCACTAACACTTCTATGAGAAAACACTTTCTCAAACAAGTACCACGCTAAGACAATACAAACTTTGTCTTCTTTGGGTATTAGTTTGGAATTTGTATTCATAGTCTTCACTCAGAATGTACCACAAAGACTTACTATTCGCAATGATCTCGAACTATCGAAATCTCAAGAAACTCGAGCTTGCCATATCTCATAGGGTGTTGTTTCCATGAATATTTAGATGTTCCTAATACTTTTGAGTGTATACTAATTCAATCTATAACTCTAATTCCTAACGTTAAACCATTCGAAGATCATTTGGACCAAATGTATCTTATATACTATGATTATGATGTTTTTAGACGTATCAATACTATTTGATTAGTCCAACCACCATAATTCGTGAAACTGTTTTCACAAGTTCTTTATATGCCAATTTGCTATTAACTTGAATTCAAAATCACTTGGATCAAATCGCGGATACTTTGGAATTCTTGTTAATATTATATCCATTTCATTCTGAACTATTTTGAACAATTCAAATAGTCTCAAACTTGTGTTTTATTAAGTAAATACACTTATTTACTTAAACTCACCAAATAATGATTTCCACTATTTGTTGAAAATGCAATACATCGTATGTATAAAATTTAACACTTCTTCGCATATCGCCGTTTTACCAGAATGCGGAGTTTTAGTCATTCTGCCCAACAAGGCATGGTTTTGCAAAGTCTGTTGATCAAATATCTAAGACCCCGATCTTCATTAACATGAAAACATGTGGTAACCATAATGACTTAAACAATAGTGTTATTCATTATCAAGATTGAATATTGTTTGGCAATTCTCATAAACGTCCTTTTATCATACCGATAAAGACTAGAATAAATTGTTTATAATCCCAATGTGAATCATAAAGAGATCATTCATAAAAACAGAACAACTGAATTGTTTCTTATTAATATGAATAACCGTCTCGCAATAAGCAAGACACACTAATGTGTTCCACAACCTTGATTACAAAGCTTTTATTCAAATCTACTAATCCTAATGATAAACTTCGAGGGAAGGAATGTCGTCGTCCATCAACTAACTTGCTTGCCATCATCACACCATCAGTGCCTCGGTCCATTCTATAACTCTCACGCAGAGGGTCTTGTTTTCAGTAATACAAGATTTAAGTATCCAATACTTTGAAAATTGCATAAGTGTTCCATGAAAATGTTTAATACTTGTATATCACATATACACTTTCTATTAATGACGATCCCAACTTTTGGGTTCGACCTTGGAGAAGGTATCACAAGGGTCACGAAGGGTCGTATCTTCTCTACCGTCAGATTCATCAAAGGAAATCTTCCAGGGGTTCACAAAGGACATAAAGGAGATGGTTTTCAATGAGGATCCTATTTAGGCATTGGTATCAGTCAATGAAATTTGACCCATATAATCTCAAGTTTCTCTTACCGTTCATTAATGGACTAAACATGTCATGAACTAAGGGAATGACCATAATCTACAAGATAATTGCAAAAGGACGTAGACCAAGTTCATAATATGGAGTTCAAACGAACTCCCACTTAAACTATCATCCCTAAAGATAGTTTTAGTGATTACACGACCCTTTTCTCCACATCATCCCCGATCGTCACGGCCTTTGATGTGGGTACTAGGGTGGACTTTATCGGTCGATCACATCATCCATGTGACTTGTGTTTGATCTTTCGATTAGTGTGTTTTGATGCCATATCTACATATGCTAGGCTCGCCAACTCAACCATAGTGTATTCACTGTGCAACATGGCTTACACCCACCGTATGCGAACGTAGATATGTCTGAAACCCGGTTGTCATGGCCAAACTTTCTTGGTGGTGCACACTAATGGGAGAAGACCTTTTCGTTGGTATTTAATTAGGGACCATCCTATTTAATTGCTACCATTGTGTATCTAATACCAGCACTCAAACAAGATGCAAACAAACGATTAAATCATATCTAAGCAAAGTGTGACGTGACATGGTTGTCTTCCTACTCCATGATCTCCATCAGGTGCTTCGGTTTGGCTCCAAGTCCATAACGCCACAAGTCTTGTTGTTCATCTTCACGATTACTACTACTATACGACTTAGTAATAGGAAAAGTAAACTACCTTACCTTTTCACGACTTGCAACCATATCACATCACAAAGGCTCCTTGCAACATAAAGTTAGACGCCTCTACTCTATCTATTGCAGATTTTACATGGCTGTTAGGCTTGTCGTAACAGAACCATTTCTACCTATGAACTTCCAACCACAACATGGATACAGTAGTTGTCGCTACTACACCCCTTTCGGGGCCTTCCATTGTAGATGCTATATCAACTACCGTGAGAGAGACATACACCCGCTAGCCACTTATACGATACAATCCATATGTTGAGCGTGGAACCAGTCTCGGGTAGGATTACACGTAAGGTCGGTCCGAGACGCTTCATCTCACAGTACCACAATATAAACAAATACACATGGGAAGGTAACAACTAGGGTATCGATGCCCACACTTTCTTTGTGTCTACCCGTACTAGCATACTAACCATAGATTTGGCTATGATACCACTGTAGGGTTTCCGTAGCAGATAACAAAAAAAATTAACTACACGGAATACCCTAAATGCCCAAGGATCTATCTAGAAGTAATGCAGTAATGGAGGAAGACAGCGGTAACGTACCCTTGAAGATCGAGAGAGCGTTACGCTCATGCAGGAGCGTGGATGATGTAGTCACACCCGTCCAACCTCAAGGTCGTGAAGCTCCTCGCATGTCACCCTTGTCCAGGTCCTTGCACGATGGCCCGGTCGCTGCAAGTGCAGCTCCCCCAAGTTATGACACATACGGTGCGATGCGACGACTCCCGAACTCCTTGATCCCTACTGGGGTTGCGGAAGTAGACCTCTTGCCGGAATCCCTGCAACACAACGACGTGTTACAAATGCATTGAATTTTGCGTGTACAGTCCTTACTTGGGACCGTGCCACAACGAAGGAAACTAGAGAGAGAGAGGAGGGATATTCTAGTCTCAGAATATCCTGTTGGGTGTCCTTTAATCCTCCTATGGGCACCTCTTTATATAGGGGAAGGGAGGTCTGCCCTCCCCTTTAGGTACCCCATGTGGGACCAAATAATAAAATAAAATAGCATGAAAAACATCCACAGTCGGCTGGGCCAAAAGGCCACAACCCAGTAGCCAACAGACGACCAGCCGGGTGGGCCGGCATGCCCACCGCGGCCCAGCGCAACGCGCACAACGGCCTAGGGAGCCAGCTAGCCGGGTGGGTTGGTGAGCCCCCCCCACCGTGGCCCAACAGCTAGCGGCGACCAGCACTGGCCAGGTGGGCCAGCCACCCGCGGCCTAGCTCGCGGCAGCGGCTGCAGTGGCCCGCGTGGGCCGGCTGCCCGCTAGCGGCCCGTCAGCGCCCTCCTGGGTGGGCTGCTAGCGGTGCCCGCCTTCTTGCTGCCCCGTGCATCACCTAGTGCCCATCACCTGCGCGCCTTAGTGGGCTGCCAGGCCCACATGCGGTAGGAGCTCCTTTTTTGCTGATTTCCTTTTTCAGGATGATTTTCTCCTAGGCCAATTCCCTCCGGGGGTTTGGCCTAATGAGAAAGTTGCCCTATAAATTTTCATGTAAATATTTATTTAGAATATATTAATTCACAATTAACATATAATAACTATATATTATAAATTTTCATTTATCCGAAACTCCTTTCGGCCTTTTCCTTTCCTTCTTTCTCCGAACAAATTTGGATATCTCCGAAATGATTCCGATTTCTCTCTCTTTCATGATTCCATCTTGTAGGAGGATCTCCAAGCGTTGTATCGCAATTAAGCGTGTTTCCCTATGGTTCGGAAATGCTATAGACATGATCTCTATCAATGATCAACAGCGGGACCGGGATGTTCATGTTGACCCCTATGCACTCCAAGAATCACCATCATGTTTGAACATGAAACAATATATCCAATTCCCTTGTTCACAATACAAGACTTGTCCGAGATTCGATCATCGGTATCACAATACCTTGTTCAATCTCGTTTCCATCAAGTACTGTTTTACTTGTTCCAGTGAAATACAATCCCCATGACCTAGTCATGTGTTGCGCAACATGGATGTAATTCACCGAGTGGACCCAGTTGTATCTTCCGTCACACAGGAGAACAATTCCCGATCTTGAAGCATATTTCCTCTACATTCTCCTTTGGATACCCAACATGCACCTTTATGGTCACCCTTTCACAAGATGACAGTTGATACAATCAAAGCATCCTCCGGTAACAGTGATTGATAAGATCTCACGGTCTAAGGATTAGGACAACATGTTTCTAATAATTGCAACATGAACTAAGTGACATGATCGTGTTGCAACAATCATTAGTGGGAAGTGTCCATCACATCATTCCAGATGATATGACTTCATTGTTAGTGACTTTTGTTTAGCCCATGATCAGGAAATCTTGATCATCGTCTGCCCAATGAACTAGTTGAATAAAGGCTACTAGGGACCTGAGTTTGTTTGTATACCATACCCATATCAATGTTTCCGCTTGATACAGTTATAACATGATATAAAACTTTTATGAACTAATGAGATATGACAATAAAACCCTTTTATTATTTACCTCTAGGGCATATCTCCTTCAATAAGTCCTAAAAATGATGATGCAAAATGCACGTATCAGATGATTATGAAAGTCTCAAATCATGGATTTGAGGAGCATCTAATCATACAATACTTTTATAATGGGCTTACTAATGATTCAAAACAAATGATTAATTTAACTACAAGAGGACCTTTGAGTAATTTGATGCTAATGGAATGCACAGATCTTTTTGTGGTAAGATCCTTCAATGATGAACCATATAATTCTATTAAAGACATCAAACCAAGAAAAGGTATCCTTCATCTACCTTCAGAGCTTATGCCTTAAGTAAAAAAATCCATGGAAGAAAAATGAATAGCAACGGAGCTAAGAAAAGAGAGAATCAAGTGGATGTTCTCCAAACTTTTGTATTAGAAGATGAAATGACTCTTGTTTTTCAAAAATTTAAACATCAACAACATCAATTATGTGATCGATATTATAAACACTCAATGCTCCAGAAGAAAATATAACAGATTTTGTTGCTGCTTTTGATGATCTAGGACATATTAGTAGACATCTTGATAAACATATTAGTATGGTTAAAATAAAATCTGATCAAATAGCTGAAACTCAAGCTTCGATTTTAAGTCAAAGTAATCATGATTGCATTACTGAGTCTACTAATATTGTTACTAGACGTGGTACAGAAACATAAGAAGCTCTAGGGCCACCTTGGTATCAAGAAAAACTGGCCCGAAAAGCAAAGGAGACTCAAGAAACGAGTCAAGAAGAAGAGGATCTTATTGATCCACAAGATAATATTGATATAGAAGCTTCAAATAAAAATAATAAGAGGAAGAGGTAGAATACAAAGATAAAAATACGACTCTGATGCTGAAACTGTTGATCCAAGAGAAGAAGTTGAGCTTATTCGTGAACAAGAGGAACAAGTTATCATATCAAAAGATAAACAAGTTGAGAAGCGGAAGCCTGAAATAAAGAAGGATAAAAAATATGCTGAGCCAACGACCAAGGTAAAGGAAAAGGTAAGATCAACTAAAAAGAATATCCCTTATCCTAATTGTGTGCAATATGAACCTGACAAAAGTGTCTATGACTCATTTTCCAAAGCTCTTGGTAATCTTCATTTAGAACTTCCTATGGCGAATGCAATATATGTTCCTACTTATAAAAAGTTCATGCGAGATATCTTTAATAGAAATAAAAAGGTAACTAAGACTGTAGCGGTGATGACAAGCTGTGATGATAATCTCCTCTCTAAGCTTGGGGATCTTGGTATACCAACTATCTCTTGTGCTATCGGAAAGACTAACATACTCAATGATTTATGTTACTTAGGTGTAGATGTTACTGTCATGCCTTATTCACTCTTCAAAATATTAAATATCTAAGTTTACTCTCCTACATCAATACCTTGCAAATGGCTAACAAAACCACTAAACAACCTGTTGGTATGATCAAAGTTGTTCTTCTTAGAATTGATCAGCACGTCATACTTACAGAGTTATTATACTTGATGTTCCTAAAGATGAGAAACTTTTGATCATCCTCAAAAGACCTTTTCTTAGCACTGCAGGGGCTAATGTTGACTGCTCTAGCAGGAAATTGTCTTCAACATATATGATGATCATATTGTTCACTATTTCCCAAAGAAACAAGAACAAGATGGGAAATATGTAACACCACCTAAACGTGTTCAAGTGGTAAGTACCCATGATGAAGGACATCCCAAGGTGTGTGCTAAAGAAATAGAGCTTGGTTAAGCCAAATCAACTGTTTCAAAATAAATGCTTAATGAGAGTCAACCCATCCTTGAATAGAGTAGCATAATTATTTTGTATTTTAGTTTAGTTGTTCTAATAAAACTCTCGTAGCCATTTGTAGAGAAAATAGGTTAATATGAAGCTAAGGTTCAAGTTTGAGAGAAAGAATCAAAAAAGCAAAGAATAAGAGGGTTCCGAACCTTTAATGAGCTCCAATACGACTAGAGTGGCCCGTACCGTTCTCCTGTACCGAAGGCCTAGAGAAAACAAAAAACTGCTCTTCGGCATAGAGACTTTAACGAGTAGCGGTACGACCAAAAGACCCAGTACCGTCCGCTCGTACCGACCCTCGACGAAGGCAGCAGGAATTTCTCCTAAAGGTACTACGTGAGTAACGACCTACGGTACGACCGGACCCAGTCATACCACACGCACGTACTGAGACTCAGGTTTGATCTGTAAACCCTAGCCACGTATCCAATAGTGACAACTACCAGTATGGGCGGGATGCGCCCGTACCCCTCGCCCGTACCGAGTATGTTGCCCCGCAAATACGACGGCGGCTAGCTAGAACCCCAACCAACCATCTTCTTCGTCTCACTTTTCTCTCTCTTTCTCTTTCAAACTCAAACCCTAACCTCCTAAAACCTTTGATTCTTCATCGATTCTATTCGTTTGAGTGGGGTATCTTCACATCAGTAAGTTTCTCACCTGATCCATGCTTTATTTTTTCTGAAATCCATGGTTGAATCTCTCACATTGGGTATCTAGATGAGTTCTTCATATTTTGAGATTATTGTTGATTCCTCACGTTAGGATTCAAAGTTTTTATCTATAATCATCTGTTTATATAATAGAAACCTTATACATATAGTTTTGCTTTGAAATTTTTCAATACAATGAATATTGGAAGGATTTTCCGCACTGAAGGAAGCTTGGGAGGCTCGGGACACCTGGGAAGCTCCACCAAATCAGGATTGAAGAAGATACACTAGGAGGGATATGCCCTGAAGGCTGCCTTGGACAACGAATACAAGAGAGTGAGTGCTCGCAAGGTGCTGCCCACTAAGTGGGTGTGCAACAACTTCCTCTCTTACCATGGTCTGAAGGAGGACTTCAAGACACTAGCTTAAAACACCGGTATGACCCCCTTCACCATCCTCGCTCTTGACACCTTCGAGCGCACCACGCATGAGTTCCTCTCAAGTTTCCACGACGACCTTGTGCTCAAGCCCACGACGTCGGTGAAGGGGGCGACGGGGATCTGGGGCTCCCGCCTGCCCGCATGGCACCTAGATGGAGGAACTGCGCGCCGGGTTTGCTATGGCCGTTGCAGTGGCTCGGTAGCTCCTTCTTCTCTGATGTCGGGCCTCTATCCTGGCCGGAGATATCTGCCGGTGGCTGCCTTGGTAGGGGCTTGGGATCTGAGGCGGTGGCCTCTACGAGGTGAGGGAAGAGTGGTCCTTGGCGGTGGGGGGCGTTTTGCCGGTGCTTCTGACCGCCTTCCTCGGTCCCGTGGGTGGTGTGGAGGCGGTGGACCGTGCTCCCGTCGCGGTGGGTGCCCCGTCGGCCCCGAGGCAGATTTTAAGATGGTGGCCTACATCCGCATGGCACCCACCCCGGGCCATGGATCTTGGTGTCCCCTCGTCGATTTGTTGCTATGTTGGTGTGGCTGGGTCGGGACTCTGTCCGGGAGCAATCCTTGACCGGTAGTGGCGGTCACGGCGTCGGCTACGTTTTTGGACGCCGTCTTCCTTTTTGGAGGCGACGTTGAGGTACAACCCCTTCCCTCCTTCCCTTGCACCCGGGTGAAAACCCAAAGTGTCCGGATTGGGCGGCGAACTGCGCTCAGGCGTCGTGTTCTCCTTGGAGGCGCTGCCTTGGGACCGCGGGAAGGTGGTCGTGCTGCGTGTGTTTTCATTCCTAAGGCAAAGTTTGGTGGTTTGGCTAGTTTCTGGCCTGCCACGGCGACATGGAGGCCTCTTCTTGCTGTGTCTTCTTCGGCGATATCCGTCCTGAAACTGAAGTCTTGCTGGGTGGTCGTTGTGAAGGATGTCGAAAATGTTTGTGGTCTTCGCGTGCGATGCTCGTGCTTGATTCTGGTCCTTGGCCTGATGTCCCGTGTGTGTATACACGCTCTTGGGAGATCTGCTGGAGGTTGGGGCCTTCTTCGGAGGTGGAGGCGCATGAAACGATGGTTTCGACAGGCCTGGACTTGACAATGGCAGGATCTCCCAGTGGTGAGCTCCACGGACGTCTCCTCTCCTCTGCTCTGTTCATTCCGTTAGATGATGGCAAGTCCAAGTACGGCTTTGTAATTTTTATGTTTGCTTGGTCCTTGTTATGTGTAAGCTGTTCTTGTAGCACCATGTACTTTGCCGCTGTGGCTTTATTATATTAATTTAAGGACGTTGATATGCAGTGCGCGCGCACGAATTTGCTCTACGCAGTGCCCCTCCCGAAAATAGAAAGATGCGGGCACCATATCACATGCGATCCCAAAATAGGAAAGTCTTGTCCTCCCACGATTTCCCACTCCCTCGTTTCCATGCTGAAGTGGCTTGTGTGGATCCCTATTGTGTCGTCACTTGGAAAGGGCGCCCCTGGATCTTCGTGCACTTTCTCCTTTCCCCTACTCCGGCGTCCCTACTCCGGCGTGACGGCGCTTCCGCAAGTTCATGGCAGGAAAGTAGCTTAGTCTTGATCCTTGCAACCCCAAAAAAATACATCCACATCTTCGGGCCCCAAACACCTTGAAAAAGCACATGTAATTGAATCTAATCTACCTCCTCTCCTCTTTCTTTTCCAGTAATTACATCTCAGTAAGGAGAACAAAAACATATACTGTTCCACCTTGAGACTTGATGTAAATAACGAAGCGCCAAACATTCTTGATGTAAATAAAGAGACAAAACTTACATCCAGGTAAAGTAGTTACATCCAAAATAGACAAAAAATGTACTAGAATTATGTTGTTCTATCGTTCTAGATGAAATTTAAAAGAAAAAGTTACATCTAGAGAACATAATTAGTTCAGAAGTTATGTAAAAAAGACATCATTTTACATTGAATTGCAAAAAGTTACATTCGAGGAGCAGAGGTTTTAGAAGATTCATAGAAAAAGAGACAAAAAATATTATATTGAGTCGCAAAAAATACATCCAAGAACACTGAATTACTTGGAAGTTCCATTCTGAATGCTAGATATTACATGGAGCCGCAGAAGTTACATCCAGGGAGCAGAATTGTTTTAGAAGTTGTGGAGGAATAACAAAAAACTTACATCCCCAAATATGTCCCAAATATATAAATATCCCTCATCTACATTAAATACAATTGGGGAGGCGGAAATAATCAACAGAACTGTAATTCATAAAAGAATGCAAAAATAACAAGCTCACACTTAGAATAGAATACAAGGTTGCCAACGACAACAAACAAAATCACGTTCTACGGACGCCGACGCGGAAAGTCACAAAAATCTGAGCAGTTAGTTTGCAACAGCAGACGACAATCACTCGCATTACATGTATGAGCAAGATTCAAGGAGAAAATCACCACCCGACTCTAAATTTTCCAGCGAACTCAATAAAAGCAGTAAAACAGTAGCACCTCTGTAAAAGTGCGAGCAACAACCAAACCCGAAATCACTATCCAGCTATAGATATTCCACCGAAGCTCTGTATGGAATCAGTAAGAAAAATTAAACGAGAAGGTCATGCCTTAGCCCTTATGTGGAGCTGAGGTCGGTGAAGATTGAAACGCGGGAGCTATACGTGCGGTCTTCGCGGCGCTCCACAAAGCTACACCACACGGCTGGTAAAACATGTACAACGGCTTCTTTCTTCGGTAGCCACTCCACACAAGAGCTGTCGTCAGGACCTCGCGCCGCCCTGTCCCTCCTCGTTTGGGCAGTCCTCCACATGGCGTCGGGCACCGGCCTCGCTTGCCTGCTCGACTGAGGCGAGGGAGGAGGATGAGCGGAAGGGGAAGATGACAACAGGAGACTGGGGCGCGAAACGAGCGGCCGAGGATGCCGGCGATTCTGCCGGTGGCCGGTGCTCTAGATCTGGGATGTGCACGTGGCGGATGGGAAAAAATCTAGCCTGGTTGCGTGGATGGGTTCTGCGGGCAGGGCCGCCTCCGAGTACTAATACTGGCACACGCGTGCGGTTCGTTCGATTTTAATCCGACGTGAGAAAGTAGTGAGCACGCGCTAAGACCGGACAGTGCGCAGGCAACAATTAGATTTTGGGTTAATTTAAAGCTGGGCCTTGCGCGTCCGTCTCTGGTATGCAAGGAGTACAACATTGGATGGGTGCTCTGGCAGATGTCGTGATCGCGGCGGGAACCAGACATAGGAAGCTGAAAACCCTGTCATCGTCCCCACCTGGCCGCAGCATGCATAAATACGGGACGGCACCGTTCGACCTGGTGCTCCTCCTCTCAGAACGGAGATCTCAGCTAAAAAAAGGAGAGAACGGAGACCCCACGATACGCCTCGCCTCGCCTCGTAATCGCGGTGCTCCGCGTCACGCTCTGCAAGTTTAAGTTAGCAAATGCCCGTGTGCGGCACGGGGATTAAGCCGCAACGACTTTCCTACAGTGTTGATCAACCGACCGATTAGATTTCCCCACCGTGTGTGTGTCTGGCCGGCGCGTGTACATATATATCAACCGCCGTAACCACTAGCAGCTGCGCGAGCTTCAGGCCATGGCCCCCGCCGCGTTCGACGCCGAGGCCGGCGGCCCGTCGATCGCGTCCGCTGCAGGCAACGGCGCGCACAAGCCCGCGCCGGGCGCCGATGCGGACGCCGGCGCCGCCTTCGTGCTCGAGTCCAAAGGTAAACCCCCGCGTCTCTCCCACAATGACCCACTGGTTCGATCTTAATCCGCCGTTTTCGTCAATCGCAGGGACTTGGTGGCACGCGGGGTTTCACCTGACGACGGCGATCGTTGGGCCGACGGTGCTGACGCTGCCTTACGCGCTGCGGGGGATGGGGTGGGCGCTCGGCCTTACCGCGCTCTCCCTCATCGCCGCCGTCACTTTCTACGAGTACTCCCTCATGTCCCGCGTGCTCGACCACTGCGAGGCGCGCGGCCGCAGGCACATCCGCTTCCGCGAGCTCGCCGCCGACGTGCTCGGTACGGTAACCAATCAAATTAACTGTAGAACCTCCGTGTGTTCGACCACTCCGTAGTACATCTGTCTCCATGTGTTCGCTGCAATGCCCCTTCACTACGAGTGACAGCTGCTACAGTGCGCATCTTTGCGTTTGTGTGCACAGTACTACTGTAAGCAGCAGGACTAATGTTGCTGTTGTGTCTTGTCCTCCTCCTCCCATTAATTTTAATTTTAATTTGGATGCGTGTGCTGCCGAGTTTGTCTGGGGGAGACGTACGTGATGATCTGATCCTCTTTTTTGGTGGTTGCGTTTGGTGTGTATGCAGGCTCCGGGTGGATGTTTTACTTCGTGGTGATTGTGCAGACCACTATCAACACTGGCGTTAGCATCGGTTCCATCCTTCTGGCGGCCGATTGCATCGAGGTGCGTCCTACGTATCCTCCAAGAACCCCTCAATTTACTCTCCTTTGCCGTAAAATTCCACTAGCCTGTTATGTAGTATGCCTTGTTTCTTGTTCCGGTGACGTGTGCAATGGCGAATTCCCTAGTTTCATCGTTAATGTCGTCCTCCTTTGGACACAGTTAGACAGAGTCGCCTGCTCACTGCAAACTACCAGGAAAATCCACATAGATTTTCCGTCCCAAATGTAGAAGGCCCTTCTTGTGTGGATTTGGCATACTGGCGATCTGGCATCTGGACTTACTGTTACTAATGTAGAACGAGGTACGGCATGTTTTGATTCCCAGATTGTTCTGGCCTAACTGCTGGCTCTCATGTGTCAAGTTGCTTCAGGACGGGAGGAACTACTTAATCCGCACACAGAAACTAGTCTCATGAGGGATAGTCCATGCTCAGTTGACATCACTAAGAAAAGCTGCTCATATACGCAAGACTGGCTTGCCTCAGTGTTTGGGATATTGGGAGGGTACGCAACATGAAATTAATGTTTGATTGGCATTGCTTGTGGGTGTGTCATTTGCAACCATGCAGATGTCACGATCATGCATCTTGTGACAAGATCTTACATATATGATGATATATTATTCTTAAGTCTGAACTGTAGAAAAACTATGACTGGAGTTTTCTTCAACCATGAGAACGGATGGTTTCCCACTTGCGTTATACAGATGATATAGCAATGGCCGAAACCAGTGTTCACATCAGCAAAACAACAAATGAAGTAGCTCATCTGTCATTTTCAAGCGTTTGCTGTTGTTCTGGCTTTGGAAGGTTTGATTGAAGTTTGAACATATATATGGTGGTGTCCTAGCTCTGAATTGCATTGTGTATGCATCCCTAACAGTATTACTTTTTCTGACATTCAAGAGATGTTTCGATGTTTTCAAGTCTAGTATAGGCACCAAGTTCAAACCGAGAGAAACAATACTGTATGTGGTTAACTAGATAATGAATTAATTGGCAATCAATTAACTTCTCTTTTCGCTGATACAAAGAAAGTTCAGTAGCTGACATTTAGTTTCTAGTACTGTAGTACATGATAGAAAGGAGTCCAGAACTCAAAAAATGCTTTCTGTTCTCTGCTCATTTCCTCAGTTGCATAAGTTGATAATTACAGTGCCCAAACAGATCATGTACTCGAGCCTTGCCCCCAATGGTCCCCTAAAACTGCACCACTTCATCATCATCGTGGCTGTGTGCTGGCTTTCCTAGCTCTGAGTTGCATTGTGCATGCATCCCTGACAGTATTACTTTTTCTGACATTCAAGAGATGTTTCGATGTTTTCAAATCTTTGTAGCTTAAAGTCTTAATACATCAGTATAGGAACCAAGTTCAAACCAAGAGAAACAATAATGTATGTGGTTAGTAGAACACATGGATTAATTGGCAGTCAATTAACTTCTGTTATTTGTCTGATAGAAAGGAAGTTCAGTAGCTGACCTTCTAGTTTCTACATGATAGAAAGGGGTTCAGTAACTCAAAAATGCTTTCTGTTCTCTGCTCATACCTGAGTTGATTAAGCTGATCATTATTGTGTCCAAACAGATCATGTACTCGAGCCTTGCCCCCAACGGTCCCCTAAAACTGTACCACTTCATCATAATCGTGGCTGTGGTGCTGGCTTTCCTCTCCCAACTACCATCATTCCACTCGCTGCGGCACATCAACTTCGCCTCCCTAATTCTAAGCTTGGGCTACACCATCCTTGTGTCTGCTGCTTGCATTCGAGCAGGTATGTTGCTTGAACTCTCCTTGTGACACATGCTATGTCAATTTCCAATAGTATTCTGGTATGAGAGTTAGACACTGCAGATTTAGGAATTAGATTCCTGAAACAGTTAGGCTGTCATATCAGGGAATCAGATGCCTCTTAATCTTTAGTGGTACTTATTAAATGTAGCTATTGTTGTAGAAACTGCTATTTACAGCTTACACCTTTGCAGTGTTCCTTTGATGTATGACATCAGAATAAACTCATCTGCAAAGAGCCAAAGACAGTCGACACCACAGGGCAATGCATTATCTGTGACACTCTTCAACGAAATGCAGTAGTGTTGTTAGGGTGGCCCTTATTCCCCGGCAACAGCAACCATAGCACTACAAACTATCTCAGAATAGTCCATAAATTGATGAATATTGCCCCACTAGTCACGTGGGTAGTAATCAGTGTGTTGAGTGATCTGTGGTTTTCACTATAACTGACGACGAGAGTGGTCCTTTCTAACAAGTGAAGCATAAACATAAAAGGTGAACATTAAATTGCACCTAAATAGCGGTTGCTTTTGTAGCTGGCAGAATGAACCCTCCATTATTATTGACGATTTTGTCACTAGTCAGCTCCATTTCTGAAGTCCATAGGCAATAGTAGATTTTAGACTTATTTGAATATTCCTCTTTCGATTGAAGACTATTTCCGAGATATTTTGTTTCAAACGTGCACATACAGTTTATGTTACTTCATTTTCTGATTTCGATTTAGGCACAAACCAAACAACAGGAGCTATGGATGTGAACTATTCCAAATTAAAACTAACTTTTTTGTTGGATTCTCTTGCAAGCATCTAGAGTCAAAAGCTTCTCTCTACAAAAAATTCAGAATTATTCTGGTGAGAAGTTCCAAAATAATATACTCCCTCTGTTCCACAATATAACTCTTTTTAGCAAGTTGTTTACAGAGGGAGTATTATACAAGTAGGAAAAATATGTTTTAGGCAAGTGTGATTACTTAGTCCATCTTAGTACTCTTTTCTATAGTATTTAACTTGTTACCTTTCTTGACAGGTTTGTCAAAAGATGCCCCAGCCAAGGACTACTCTCTAAGCTCATCAAAGTCGGAGCAGACCTTCAATGCCTTCCTATCCATTTCCATCCTAGCCTCCGTCTTCGGAAATGGCATACTGCCTGAAATCCAGGTATTTTATGTTCACTTTCTGAGCTACATATGGTTCAGCCCGGAGTTGTGCCATTGTACTCTGGAAACAATTCTGTAAATGGCCAAGCTGTGTATACCATGACGCCTAGCACACCCGGGGCCATGTAAATTATCATGATGGTCTGGGCTCTCCGCATCGTTCCTGCATAGACAGGCCCAGTTTGAGCCTATAGAATATGCATTACTGCATATTCTACAAACTTTACAGTGAGCCTATTTTTGAACTCGGGTTCGCAGGCCACTTTGGCGCCACCGGCTGCCGGGAAGATGATAAAGGCTCTGGTGCTGTGCTACGCCGTCATAGGCTTCACCTTCTACGTCGCGTCCATCAGCGGGTACTGGGCGTTCGGCAGCCAGGTCCAGTCCAACGTCCTCAAGAGTCTCATGCCGGACTCCGGCCCGTCCCTCGCGCCGACCTGGCTGCTTGGCATTGCCGTCCTCTTCGTCCTTCTCCAGCTCCTCGCTATTGGGCTCGTGTACTCCCAGGTGGCGTACGAGATCATGGAGAAGAACTCGGCGGACGTGACACAAGGCAAGTTCTCACGGCGGAACCTGGTGCCGCGGCTGCTACTGCGGACGCTCTACCTGGCCTTCTGCGCGTTCATGGCCGCTATGCTGCCCTTCTTCGGTGACATCGTCGGCGTGGTTGGCGCCGTTGGGTTCATCCCGCTGGACTTCATCCTCCCCGTCATCATGTACAACATCGCGCTCGCGCCGCCGAGGAGGTCCCCGCTGTACATCGCCAACACGGCCATCATGGTCCTCTTCGTAGGAGTCGGGGCCATTGGCGCCTTCGCGTCTATGCGGAAGCTCGTGCTAGACGCCGGCCAGTTCAAACTCTTCAGCAACAACGTCGTCGACTGAAGCACCGTAGAATCTACTAGTTTGATAGGCGCCTAATCCCCTTGAGGTATATAGCTAAGTAATTAATCAGGTCCTGTTTCTACTTTTTCACTTCGTAGAGCTAAATTGTACACAGTTTGCAAGTAGGCACGCGCGAATCGATTGAGTGTACACTGGTACAATATAACGTACTGGTCATGTAAATGCAGTGTGTTACGAAAAAAATGCAAATAACACATACAGGCTGTAGTCTTGAAACATTGGCCAAAAGGCATCTACACGATCGGTGCTATTGAACGAGGCATGCGAGCCAATTGGCATCTATGTAAATTGGAGTACTGCTGAAATCCCAACATGATGTAAGAATATATTCCTGAGCAGTCTTATTCGCTCTATAGTTTTTTAGGCAAAGCCATGCGCTCTGCGCCTCTGCTTCTCCTAGAAAGCGATCAGGAATTATATGCAAGTTCCTTATTTGGGATCATAATTCCGAATCTAGCTATGCTCTCCTATGTTTGAGGTGTTTTTATTATGTTTGGGGAATTATATGCAAGTTCCTCCATATCGCATGCTCATGTCGAGTATCTCAATCGGATGGTCGGTGTTTTGCATGAGTGTTCTCAACGAGTGGGGACGAGTGGGGCAATGACACTCACAGACTTCGTCCTTGACGGAGCTCTTTGAGCTCCGTTTCTTAGTTTCCCGGGGTAAAAACCCCAAGTCTGACATTTGATGTTGTACCTGGCAACGGTGGCTCGTGGCTCCTAGTCATTTCCTGGTTAAAGGCATTGTCTAGAGATTGGACCTTCTTCACGGTAAAAGCCTAGGATCTGACCATGCTGCCTAGATCGGAGGACAACAGTTATTTTTTTAAACAAGGAGGTCTCTGAAGGGACTAGAAGCGTTCATTAAGTCCAAGCAGTGGATGTACAAGGACCCCATACATTATGGAAAAAAATCATAGGTCCCTGAAAATGCAGAAAAGACCCTACTGAAAGGTAGAAAATAGCAATCTAGTCCTTCTCTTTCTCCACCGCCGTCAAACCCGGAAGCGGTGACAAAACCACTTGCTTCCGTGCAGACGAGAAATACGGTCGCCGACCTCAAGAGGGGCCTCTCAAGAGGAGGTTTGATGCATGTCGGGACCCTTCGCCGGCTTCAGGATAGACCATGTTCTGGCCTTGGATGTCAGGCGGCTATCACCCGCCGCCGAGGTGGTGCTCAAGAATATAGCTTCCGAACTCCAAAGCTTCTTATAGCTTCTAAGGCGTAGCTCTCCATAAACTCCTGGAGAGCAGATATCACCGACCCTCTTGCCGGCGAGGTGACACTCAAGGGGAACTTCGAGCTGACAACCCCATCCCCTACGTGTCTCACCCAAACAACGAAAGCAACAAGGTCTCCACCCTCTCCCTCGCCGCCACGGCCGACCAAGAGGAGGGAGACCCACACCGCTTCACCATGCGTAAGACTGGAAGCAGACCAGCGCTTATTCCATGCTGGATTCGCTTGGAGTTGCTTCACCGACATCTTCAACCTCTAAAATTCGCCGGGAATCGCCCACCGTGGCCTCCTGCCGCTGCGCAAAAACGGCAAGAGACAAAATCCAGAGCCTCCACTTCCCGCAGCCACCGCCCCGCACGAAACCCACCTCCCCACGCCACCACGGCCGGCTGGAAGGGGAATCACGGGGAAGAAGCCTATACGGGAGAGAGGAGTCGCAGAGAGGCAGCCGCCATAGCTTAGCCGGCCAGAATCCCCCAAGCCTCCCTTGCCACCATGGCCGGCCGAGGAGGGGGGATCGACCCGCAGAGCAGGACGGCGCCAGACGGGGCCCTTATTGGAGGATTCGTCGGTCCTCCTCCACCACACCGCCGGCGAGCGGACGACATCGAAGGGGCAAAACCAACTCACGACGGATCTGGCCCCAAACCTCCATCGTTGACCTCCTGCCATAGAGCCAAACTCCGGCAAAAAGCCAAACTAGACACCTAATATATATAGGGGCCCCCGGCGCCGGTCCTCAGCCTCTCCCCGCCGGCGGCTCTAAAAGGTACTGTAGCAGCGGGAGGGGGATGGAGGAGTTCTTGGTAAGAAAAGCATGTAGTAAGAAGTTTCTAGTAACAGTTTTTGTGCACAGTTACCTTCCGATGGACCGTGATGGCACCAGTGCGCCACCAGGTTAGGAAGGCAAAATGGTGGTTAAGCTATCGATCCATACCTAATAATAAAGAACGCAAGGTTTCTGTCCTTCGTCCGTCCTAAAAAGACCTTTTTGCCCTCTGCGGTTCAGAGGAATTACAACCACTACCACCGCTTAGTCAACTGGACGGGTCGGTTTGCTTCGCTTCCGATGCGAGACAGAGCATACAGGGGATGGCCGCGTGAGACAAAGGAGACATAAAATGGGGATTAGAGCTCAGCCGCCGCCCGGCGGCTATGCACGCCCGTACCCTCCCTCCCACCTCGCCATTGTCATCCCCGCCTAGAACTCGGGCGCCGTCTCGTCGCATCCTACGGGCGGCGGCCACCGATGCGGACCGTATTACCGGAGGTGCCGCCGCATCCACCTCCACCCGATCCGCCCCAGTCCCGCCGCCACTCGATCTCTCCAAGCGCGCCGACACCTCTCATCCTTTCCCCTGCACCGGGTAGGTGTGGATTCAGAGCAGCAGGGTGCGGAAGCTCTCCTGTTAGGCGGGAGGCGCATGTGCTGCGCACGGTTCCTGGGTTCTCGCTCCTCCTCTTCACGGCCGCCCTCCTGGCCGGCCTCGTCTCCACGTCTCAATTCATCTCCAGTGCGTTTCCGTGCTTGTTGTTTCGGTATCCTCTGCTTCCTCGATCGTTTACTTCGGCTATGAATCTCCGCACTGTTCTGAACTTGCCAGGCCATGCCGCTATGAATCTCACCGGTGTCCGTGGGTGGAGGCCTGAGTTCAGCAACTCTGGGTGGTGCGACCTGCTCCTGGTGATGGGAGCTCGAGGAGATTTCTAGCAAAATCGAGCTCACCCCTTCATCAGTATTCTACAATGATTCTCCGCCTTGACCAAACAGCAAAATCTGTTCAGACATAACCTAAAAATTATCTGTTCAGACTGGTCCTGCTTCTCTCATGCCGGTTTACTGCTTGCTCTATCTTTTCTAAATCAACGAGGTACCTAGATTTGCCATGGAAGTAAATCGGATGTGATACAGCCGTAAAAAGCTTCTTGCTCGTACTAAATACCAGTGAGGCTGTTTCTGAATTTTTAGTCAACCTACGGGTGCTGTGCCTTGATACATTGCAAATGAATCTAAATTTTTTGATGTTCCATGCTTGGTTTTATCTACTTTATTATGTTTTGTCCACACTTTGAAATACTTTTCATATGATTTCTTGGACTAACCTATTAACAAGAGCCACAGTGCCAGATGCCTGTTTTCTGCTGTTTTTGGTTCCAGAAAAGTCAGAAAATGAATATTTTCGAAATTGGACGGGACAAAAGAAAAAGTCATTATTTTACCGGGGAACACCTGGAGCCAGAATACGAGACGGAGAGGGGCTGGGGCCCGGCCACACCACCTGGCCGCACGACCAGGCCTAGCCCGCGCCAGGGGGTGGTCTGGCCGCCCTAGACACCCCCTCGGCCACTCCTTCCGTCTATATATGCCTCTGATACGGAAATCCTAAGTATCCGAGTCGCCGTCATCTCCATCCCTAGATCGAGAGGGATCTGAATCTCTTCCCGGCACCCTGCCGGAGAGGGGAATTCACCCTGGAGGCCTTCTTCATCATCATGCAAGCCTCCGGTGTGATGCGTGAGTAGTTCAACTCTGGACTACGAGTCTATGTAGTAGCTAGATGGCTGGTTTTCCTCATTTGTGCTATCATGTTTAGATCTTGTGAGCTCCGTTCATGATCAAGATCATCTATTTGTAATTCTGCATGTTGTGTTTGTGGGGATCCGATGGATATTGTGATGCTATTTCAGATTGATTATTGATTCTATCATGTCTTTGTTATTTGTGATCTTGCATGCTTTCCGTTGTTAGTAGCTATCTTGGCCAAGTAGATGCTAGCAACTCCAAGAGTTAGTATTTATGCTCGATAGTGGGTTCATGCCTCTGGTAATCTGGGGAAGTGACAGAAATCTCTAAGGTACTAGATGTGCTGTTGCTACTAGGGAGAAAACAACAATTCTTTGTTCATAGAACAATCGTATTGTTTACATTACACGCAATTCGTAATGCAATTATCTGTTGCTTGCAACTTCATACTAGAGGGGGTTCGGATGATAACCTGAAGGTGGATTATTAGTCATAGATGCAGTTGGATGGCGGTCTATGTATAATGTTGTAATGCCCAATCGAATCTCAAAGGAGTCAAGATGAGTAGTATATGCTTGTATGCTTTCTCGATGCTTGTCAATTGCCCCGCTGTAATTTGTTCACCCAATATGTCTTCTATCTCAAGGAGAGCCACCTCTAGTGAACTATGGACCCCGGTCCTTTCTATCACATTCAATCTACAATCAAACTATTTACTGCTTTGTGTTTACTTTCTGCAAACTATTACTTCCTTCCATTCGATACTTTTAATCCTTTGTTTTCAGCAAAACCGGTGAGATTGACAACCTCATCGCAAGTTGGGGACAAAGTTATGTGGTTGTGTTGTGTAGGTCTCCACGTTGCTACAAGCACCGGTAGTGCGCCCTGCCAAGGCTCAGCTAGCAACACCTTTGGGGTGTTTCCTTGCTCCTACTGGATTGATAACCTTGGTTTCGTACTAAGGGAAAACTTGCTGCTGTGCTCATCAGACCTTCCTCTTGGGGTTCCCCAAAAAGCTCGATATATTTTGGGCCATCAAGCATATTTTCTGGTGCTATTGCCAGGGAGTCAAGGACATCTTCACAAGGGGAGTTCCTCATAACCAATCTCTTTACTTTGTTATTTTTGTTTTGCTTTGTTTGCTTGTTTCTTTATCAAAAACACAAAAAAATTAGTTTTACAAGTTTGCTTTCTTTATTAAAAACAGAAAAAAATTAAGTCTTTCTATAGTTGTTACCTCTTCCTTAGCTCACCATGTTGATCCCTAAATTCACCCTGAAAGACCTTTCAATAGGTAGTGGTTCTATAATTGGAAAAGATAATATTGAAGATTTCTTCAATCATGTTAGTAAACATGAGGATATTGATGATAGACCCCTTGCAGAACTTGCTCCAAACTATGAAATTGCTGCAGCTTCTTTAGTTCACATGTTGGAAGCTAGGTTTGTTAACCTCAACCCCTTAATGCAAGTAATGTTTCTTAAACTTAAAGAAATTGAGGACCCTAAAAAGAGGGATTTTATTATAGAAACTTTGTTTAAGGAATTCTATGATGTTGCCAAGGAATCTAGAAAAGTCTTTGAGCATTTTAATATGCTAGGCTCATGTGTATATGTTGTTGGTACACGAGAAAATATGAACAGAACTGAACCTAATAGGGAGGAAACTAAGATACCAATACCCTTTAAACTAGTAGCAATGCATGAAGCCATAGAAAAGAATCTTGATTGGATTGTTCCCGAAAACCCGTTTGATGAAAATAGTAAACCCAAGAGCGTTGAGAGAGGATCCTCTAGAACTTATTTGGATGAGATACCTTGCCTTGTTGAGGATATTTCTGGTATTAATCTTAATGCTTCTTCATTTGAGAACACTTGATCCTTTTTCTTGCTTCTTATGCCTAACTTAAAGGCGTTAAAGAAAAGTACTTATTGGGAGATAACCCAAAAGTTTTAGATGAGTCTTGGAAAGTAATAAATGCTTCTTATCATTTTTATTTGCGTTTTGTGCCAAGAGTAACCTCTAATGAGAGAGAAGTAATGATTAGGAAAGTTGCTGGCCCGAAACAGATTTCTGTGCTTCACCGTAAACATTTGTGTAAAATTTCTGTATGTCCTTTTAAGGAGTAAATTTTTGTGCTTCTGCCCCAGGTTGTTATCTATTTTCGTTAGTTCAACACTTTTTGATTTGAGCAACAGAAGGTCTTCGAAAAAATTGTCTTTACCAGCTGGTCTGTTTTGACAGATTTCTGCCATTTTCTGCATTTGCTTCTTGTTGGTTCCTTTCTGAGTTCTTTTGGGGAATTGAGCTTTTTGAGGGAAGTGATACAGTAGCTTGTGTTTTAATGGAAGTTTTATTGGTGTTAGAACTGAACCCAAAGACCTATTATCTTGAGTGCACTAATGTTGCTAATAAAGATTGTGTGAAGTTTTGTATGAAGGCAAAATTTCAGGTGTATGGAAGGAATGAGTAATGAGATGAAGAATGGACTAAAGCTCAAGCTTGGGGATACCACGCATGTCACCCGAAGAAATATCCAAGAAGTACAAGCGTCAAAGCTTGGGGATGCCCAAGGCATCCCCTTCTTCATCAATAAAAAATCCCAGGTTTCTTCCAAACGCTTCATTTTTATTGTTTCATGCATAGTTGTGTTGTTCTTGGAGCGTCTTCTTTTTCGTTTTCGTTTTAGTTTTTCGTTTGTTTTGTTTGCTTAGTTTGCTAAATAAATTGGTTGGACCCCCTCTTTCATACATTGGTTTTCAAATAGTTTGGCTTGGTTTGGAAAAGAGTAGGAACGTTCATGCTTAAGTGGTAAAGAGAGCTTGTTTTTGACTGAGGCCTATGATTTGTCATGCCATGCTTGATATTGTTTTGGCTTTATGCTTAGTATTCTTTGCTGTAGCATGAGTTGTTATAAACAATTGAGATTGCTTAATGTGCCTTGGATGAATCATGCATTGTTTTAGCATATTAAAGCATAATATTGTGGTATTCTCCTTTGATGCTTTATTTGGGTTGACTTGGCGCATGCTCACACCATGTTATGACTATCCCAAGTCACCATAGCCTTTATGATCGTTTAGTTTTCAACTTGTAGTATCACTTTATGCTTTGATCAATGATGTTTTGTCGCTCTGCATGATTATGGCAATTATTGCTCTCTTAGTTTGTCGCTCCCAGTCTTTTGCTAGCCTCCACAACCAAGTATGAGTTCCACTCATGCATACAACTCCCTAAACCAAGTTATTCCAAAGAGTCCGCCATACCTACCTACTAGCATATGCTATTCCAAGTATATTCATGTTTTTGTGTACCTTCCAAATTAAACTTGTTATGAGAAAACTAGTGATTAAAGATCTCACGAACTTGATAGTACACTTTAATTTTCTTGCACTTAATAAACTTGAACCATTGTGTCGTATATGTTATATATGCTTGCACTTATTTGTTGGGGATTAGCAGAACCATGCTGTCATGGGGAATGCTTTCAACATTGCACTGGTACTTTATACCTAGTTGATATCATGCTCTTTTGTCTATGGATGTCGTCGGTGTGAAATGAAAGGGGAGCTTGTAAGTCCATGGAGTTATGTATATGTGTTAGAGAAACGCCTGAGCCGCTGGTCTAATCCATGCTGACATGATGGAAACCTGCAGCGTAAATATAATGAGCTGTCTATGAAGCATTCTTCTTATAAAAAAAAGAAAGAGTCCGATATTGAGAAAAAAGAGAAAAGAAAAAAAAAGATTATGAAAAGAGGAAAGAGAGAAAAAAACACCATATTCCCATGGTAAATAAGAAGATTGCTGAGATGCTTGTTGTCTGCTTGCCTTGTCATTTTGATATGGGGATTCTTCCATATCATCGGGCAAGGGGTACCCCTTTGGCGATTCTCTATGATACACATGTACTTACGATGACAAGAACTTACTGGTGACTAAACTTGAGTAGCATGAGGAGCGGCCCTCGTATTCAAGGGACATGAGATTTCTAACTTATACTTCGTCAAGCATGTACACCATAGTTTGTTCACTTTAACCTTAATCACTTCAAGATGCTTATGATAGAGGCAATGAGAGCTTAAAGCTATTAAGTACCATAATTTTTGGAAGCTCTTTATGAGACTTGAATCCCTACTTTCTTCTATGAAGGCCTTTCTTCCACTTATATATTGAGTCTCCACCTTCTATCTTTATGCACCTACTTTGAGAGCATAGTGGCCATTCTTAGTTCTATGTGCATTGTCCCAAGACATGTTGATTGATACATACCTTGATATTGCTTGTTTTAAACTATTTGTATCTAGTCACTCTTATGAACTTTGAAGGTGTCCTATGTATTTATATTTGCTACTCTATGAGGGACAAGCAGAATACTACTATGCTATTTTTTCTGTATGTGAAACAAATAAACGTCTTGCAAAGCATTGTTATTCATGAATCTTTTGTTTGTGCCTTTTCATGGTGGACTCTTTGTAAAACAATCAAAGCTGGGATCACAGTTCGTCAATCATAACATGAAAGACAAAGTTATAGCAATAAGACAAAGAAACTATGTTGCAACATGAAAAGACACAAACAAAAGATTCATGAATAACAATGCTTTGCAAGACGTTTATTTGTTTCACATACAGAAAAAATAGCATAGTAGTATTCAGCTTGTCCCTCATAGAGTAGCAAATATAAATACATAGGACACCTTCAAAGTTCATAAGAGTGACTAGATACAAATAGTTTAAAACAAGCAATATCAAGGTATGCATCAATCAACAAGTCTTGGGACAATGCACATAGAACTAAGAATGACCACTATGCTCTCAAAGTAGGTGCATAAAGGTAGAAGGTGGAGACTCAATATAATGGTGGAAGAAAGGCCTTCATAGAAGGAAGTAGGGATTCAAGTCTTATAAATAGCTTCCAAAAATTATGGTACTTAATAGCTTTTAGCTCTAATTGCCCCTATCATAAGCATATTGAAGTGATTAAGGTTAAAGTGAACAAACTATGGTGTACATGCTTGACGAAGTATAAGTTAGAAATCCCATGTCCCTTGAATACGAGGGCCGCTCCTCATGCTACTCAAGTTTAGTTACCGGTAAGTTCTTGTCATCGTAAGTACATGTGTATCATAGAGAACCGCCAACGGGGTACCCCTTGCCCGATGATACGGAAGAATCCCCATATCAAAATGACAAGGAAAGCAGACAATGAGCATCTGAGCAATCTTCTTATTTACCATGGGAAAATGGTGCTTTTTTTCTCTCTTTCCTCTTTTCTCATATCTCTTTTTTTTATTTTTCTCAATATCCGACTCTTTTTTATAAGAAGAATGCTTCATAGACAGCTCATTATGGTTACGCTGCAGGTTTCCACCATGACGGCATGGATTAGACCAGCGGCCGAGGCGTTTCTCTAACACACATACATAACTCCATGGACTTACAAGCCCCCCTTTCATTTCACACCGACGACATCCATAGACAAAAGAGCATGATATTGACTAGGTACAAAGTACCAGTGCAATGTTGAAAGCGTTCCCCATGACAGCATGGTTCTGCTAATCCCCAACAAATAAGTGCAAGCATATACAACATAGACGACACAATGGTTCAAGTTTATTAAGGGCAAGAAAAGTAAAGTGTGCCATCAAGTTCATGAGAGCTTTAATCACTAGTTTTCTCATAACAAGTTTAATTTGGAAGGTAGACAAAAACATGAATATACTTAGAATAGCATATGCTACTAGGTAGGTATGGTGGACTCTTTGGAATAACTTGGTTTTGGGAGTTGGATGCATGAGTGGAACTCATACTTGGTTACGGAGGCTAGCAAAAGACTAGGAGCAACCAACTAAGAGAGCAATAATGGCCATAATTATGTAGAGCGACAAAATATCATTGTTCAACGCATAAAGTGATACTACAAGTTGAAAACTAAATGATCAAAAAAGCTATGTTGACTTGCGATAGTCATAACATGGTGTGAGCATGTGCCAAGTCAACCCAAATAAAGCATCAAAGGAGAATACCACAATACTATGCTTTAATATGCTAAAACAACGCATGATTCTTCAAAGGCACATTAAGCAATCTCAATTGTTTATAACAAGTCATGCTACAGCAAAGAATACTAAGCATAAAGCCAAATCAATATCAAGCATGGCATGACAAAGCATAGGCCACAGTCAAAAACAAGCTCTCTTTACCACTTAAGCATGAACTTTCTTACTCTTTTCCAATCCAAACCAAACTATTTGAAAACCGATGCATGAAAGAGGAGGTCCAACCAATTTATTCAGCAAACTAAGAAAACAAAGCAAACAAAAAACCAAAACAAAAACAAAAAAGAAGACGCTCCAAGAACAACACAACTGTGCATGAAACAATAAAAATGAAGTGTTTGGAAGAAACCTGGGATTTTTATTGATGAAGAAGGGGATGCCTTGGGCATCCCCAAGCTTTGACGCTTGTACCTCTTGAATATTTATTGGGGTGACACGGGTGGCATCCCCAAGCTTGAGCTTTAGTCCATCATTCATCTCATTACTCATTTCTTCCATACACTTGAAATTTTTCCTTGATACAAAACTTCACACAATCTTTATTAGCAACATTAGTGCACTCAAGATAATAAGTCTTTGGGTTCAGTTCCAACACCAATAAAACTTCTGTTAAAACACAAGCTACTTTAGCACTTCCCTCAAAAAGCTCAATTCCCCAAAAGAACTCGAAAAGGAACCAACAAGAAGCAAATGCAAATAAAGGCAGAAATCTGTCAAAACAGACCAGCAGGTCAAGACGAATTTTTTAAAACACCTTCTGTTACTCAAATCGAAAAGTGTTGAACTAACAAAAGTTAGATGACAACCTGGGGCATAAGCACAAACATTCACGCCTCAAAAGGACGTGCAGAGATTTTACACGAATTTTTATGGTGAAGCATAGAAATCTGTTTCGAGACAGCAACTTTCCCAATCATTACTTCTCTCTCATTAGAGGTTACTCTTGGCACAAAATGCAAATAATAAGGATAATGAGCGGTTATTACTGAAGTAATAACTTCCAAGACTCATCTAAAACTTTTGGTTTTTCTCCCAATAAGTACTTTTCTTTAACGCCTTTAAGTTAGGCATGATAGTTTGAGAGGATGCTCACATAAGAAATATGAATTGAAGTAAAAGAGAGCATCAAGAAGCAAATTCAAAATACATTTAAGTCTAACCCACTTCCTATGCATAGGAATCTTGTATGCAAATAAATTCGCAAAGAACAAAGTGACAGACATAGGAAGATAAAACAAGAGTAACTTCAAAACTTTCAGCACATAGAGAGGTGTTTTAATATCATGAAAACTTCTACATCCATATTTTCCTCTCTCATAATAATTTTCAGTAGCCTACTGAATAAACTCAACAATATAACTATTACATAAATCATGCTTTTCATGTTCTACAAGAACATATTTTTTATCAAGCTCAAAAATAGTGGGATTAAAACCTTCAAACCCACTTTTAACAATTCTATAACAAGATGACTGATCATTCAATATAGGACCATCGTCTAGAGCTTTATCATAAACAATTTCTAAGAAAAACTCTTTAGTACCATGCATATCGAAGTTGGGCACAAATAAAGGATTATCACAGATAACATGAGCATAACATTGATCCTCCTTTGGTAAGCATGGGGGACAATCAAATAATGTAAGGGATAAAGAGTTACTCTCATTAGAAGGTAGGCATGGGTAGCTAATCCATTCTTCCTCCTTTTGTTCATCACTCTCCTCCTCTTTTTCATCTAATGAGCTTTCAGGTTCATCAATTTCTTCTTCCATAAGATCCTGCAAGGCATTAGTCTCTTCCATTTGTGGAAAGCATCTATTAATATATTCAAGAATATAGCCATTTTTCTTCCTTGTAATTATCAAAGCAAAATTTAAGTATATCATAAACCTCACATTTATAAGGTGAATCATCAATATTTTCAAGCAAACTAGCAAGTTCAAATGCACCCTTCCAAGCAATAAATTCCTCAATTTGTTCCACATCATAAAAGTCATAATTTCCCTTAACATAAGAAGATATGGTAACATTATCATTATACTCACATTGAAAAGGGAGGTGTTTATACCTCTTATAGAAACAAGATTTATCAAACCAATAAGTAACATTATAAGTAGAGCACACGTTTCTAGCAATGGTATACAATTATCAATTTGTTCCCATAAGTGTTTCCCTTTTTGTGACAAGCGGTGTTCCTTATAATAATATTTTTGATCTTCCGTGAACCCACCTTGCCAATAAGATTCAGTTTCAAAGAAACCAACCATTGATAACAAGCATGATAAAGCAAGACAATAACAGACCAACGAAAATAACAACTAGAGTAGGAACTATTTTTTTTTGTATTTTTGATAAAGAAAGAAGCAAACAAGGCGGAAATAAACTAAGCTTGAACAATAGTGATTCCAAGTGGACTTGATAAATAAAGCTATGCTCCCCGGAAATGGCGCCAGAAAATAGTCTTGATGACCCACAAGTATAGGGGGTGTATCGCAGTATTTGTGAGGGAAGTGAAACCCAATTTATTGATTTGACACAAGGGGAGCCAAAGAATATTTATAAGCCTTAACAACTAAGTTGTCAATTCAGTTGCACCTAGAAACAATCTTGCTCACATCAGTTTATCAGTAGCAACAGTTTTGTAGTAGCAATAATAAAGTAACAGCAGTAGTAAAGTAAAGACAATAGCAACAATAGCAGTAAACAGTAGGATTCGAGTGCGGTAGGCATAGGGATGGATGGACGGGCGTTGCATGGACAAGACAATTCACATAGCAATTAGAACATAGGGCAATTGCACATAAATAAGATAAAGCATCCAAGTACTAGATAATCCTAGGCAAGTGTTCCATATATAGTATAGGTGCTCGCAATGAGAACTTGCACAACATCTTTTGTCCTGGCAGCCCGTTTGCAGCAGGGCCTCAAGGGAACTACTGGCAATTAAGGTGCTCCTTTTAATAGAGCACCGGAGCAAAGCATTAACACTCCGTGAACACATGTTATCCTCACATCAAAGCCATTTCCTCCGGTTATCCCGATTTCTGTCACTTCGGGGCCATTGGTTCTAGACAACAGCGTGTGTATACAACTTGCAGGTAAGACCATAAACAATACTATCATAATGAATCAATAACATGTTCAGATCTGAAATCATGGCACTCGGGCCCTAGTGACAAGCATTAAGCATAACAAGTCGCAACAAAGTCATAAAGCACTAATAGAAGATACTAGGCACCATTCCCTAATAATCCGATGCCATTACATGAACGATCTCATCCAATCCCTACCATCCCCATAGCCTACATCGGAGGATTACTCACTCATAGATGGGGGAAACATGGATGGTCGATGGAGAAGCGATGGTGATGATGATGGCGATGATCTCCAATTCCCCGTCCCGGCAGGGTGCCAGAACAGAGTTTCTGGTTCTAAACCATGAAATCTGGTGGTGGCGGCGGATCGGAACTCCTTCTGGAAAAATGTCGACCCCCTGAGTTTTTAGGTTAGAAAGCATCTTATAGGCGAAGATTGAGACCGAGGGGGTGTCTGGGGCAGCCAGACCACCCCCTGGCGTGGCCAGGCCCAGCCCGCGCGGCCAGGTGGTGTGGCTGGGCCCCAGCCCTACTCCGTCTCATATTCTTGCTCCGGAAGTCTTTTGGTGAAATAGGATTTTTGGCTTTTGTCCCGTCCAATTCCGAGAATATTCATTTTCTGACTTTCTTGGAACCAAAAACAACAGAAAATATGCAGCTGACACTGTGGCTCTTGTTAATAGGTTAGTCCAAGAAATCATATGAAAAGTACTCCAAAGTGTGGACAAAACACAAGAAAGTTGATAAAACCAAGCATGGAACATCAAAAATTATAGATACATTTGCAATGTATCAGACGCCACAAGTCCATATATTACACGCCACCAAGTGTGCATGATCAACAGAGCCACCACGACACTGCGCGACTCTAACGTTAACCCTATCCTCGATCCTAATGGTATTTTATCAGATGATAATGTAGGAAATCACGGCAAAGAAGGAGACCACGTAAACGGAGGAGGAACAACGGATAACTGCATAGTTCCAGGAGGAAGAGCAGAACCAAATGTCGAAGAGAGATAGACCCTTCGGCTACCAGTGACGGCATGTCAAAAGGCCAGGGAAGCAACTTTGGGTGCGGTCCCAATGACAGCTGACGCCTCACACGGAGATTTATTAGCATATCAATACGTGCTTCACCACAAGAAGAGAGACCTACTAAAGATGCAGAGGCAACTCAATGAAAGAAAAAGGCTAGCCGACGAATCCAGCCTACGATAGGCATAACTCAGCTCAACCCGAAGGTCTGGGAGCATAACAGGAGGAGCACCGCCAGGAAGGTGAACATCTCGATTGCAGAACATCCCCATAGCAGAAAGAAACGAACTGACCCGAGACCTCGATCTATCATTCATGTTAGTAGATCAAGCAGGAAATATCAAAGCAAAAATGGCCCAAGCAGCAATTGTGGCCGCACAAACATACCTGATCACAACCCAACCTGCACCCGACGATCCTCGTGCAGCTCTCCACCGTTCTTCCCTAATGAACCTTGGCATGGTAGGAGAAACTCTCGCACAAGCAGAACAAGGACTTACGCATCAACCCGATAGATCACCATGCCGTCGCAGCAGCCCTGGGCACGCAGGCCACACTAGGCGATCACAATCACCACATCGGGAGCGTCTTTCAGGACTAGAGCCACGAAGAAATACAAGAGACGAAAACCACAGCCAAAGAGAGCATGATGATGACAATGAAGACGACTACGAGTTATGCAGACCCAGCTGTTTCACTCAGTGGATTCGAAAAACCTCAGTACCCAAGGATTTTAAACTTCCACATGACCGTCAAAAATATGATGGTTGATGACTGCAAGTGCACAGATTGTTTGTAGCTAGTTTTGAAATAAAGATATCGATCCCACGAGGAGTAGGAGTCTGAAGTCTAATAATTCTTGAAATAAATATTATGAAAGAAATGCTAGATAAAGTTCTAAGTAACAAGATAAAATGCGAGTAATGTGTAAAAAGGTGTTTTTGGGTTTTGGGTATAAGATAAATAATAAAGTAAAGCAAAATAACTTCATACAGAAAGTAAGTATCACATATGTAAAGAAAGATTGGAACTACAATAGGGAAAAAATGTTCTTAGGGAGTAGCGGATACGCCACTAGTGTTGTAAAGATCTAAGATAAAGATTATCATCATGAACATTCTCAACTATGTATGTGTGGGAGGAACTCTGTATGTGGACGAATAGGCAACAACGTTGCTCACATCATCCTCATAACCACAACAGTCAGCAATCGACATCAATCGAATTATTGCGCTATTAAGGGACGTAATCCCGTAGGACATATCCCATGGCATGGATAGTGTTCCGTGAGTTTCCTCGATTTTCCAAGTTGATATGTAAGGATTGCTAACAGCTTTATAGTCACTGTAAGTGCTAGCATACCTTCGTATACCAACAAGTAGTTTCCTCCATCAAGTTCCCGCGAGAGGAAAATATTGATAGGTCGAGTTCTCTCAACATCAAGATGTAGAGAATCTAACACATGGCACATCGATGAATATCATAATAGACTTTATCTTATTTCAATCTCATACTAGGGTTTCTCCATCTCTCCAAGAACTAATGATCTACTCAGACATGGAGGTAATCAACATCATGGCAATGATAATGAAATCAATCATAGATGAATATTACTTGTATAAATCCACAACGAGTATAGGAATTACAACAAGATATAGACAAGATGTAGATGGGATGGATGGAGATGGTGGTGATGCAGCGGTGGATAATGAAGATCGATGCGTTAGCCTCTCGGATCTGCGCAGGGTGAAGATGGATCCCTGGCGGATGAGTTCCCCCTCTAGATGCCTTCCGAAGGTGAGGTTTCTGCGATTTCTGGGTGTTCTGTATGTCGTCTCCTCGAACCAATTGCATGGGGTGAAACTATTTGACGAGGTGGAGGCGGCGCTAACTATACGGCGAGAGCTATACAGGCGGAGAAAATTCTCCCGCCGTATAGTTGGTCGTTATGCTCTCTGCCTCCTTTGTTCGCTTCGGGTTTTCTTCTGGTATTATTAATATTTCCCAAATAAGAGATTTACGTTGTTTTTGACTCCTTTTCTCCACAGTACAACCGCTTCAATAATTGTATCCATTAGATCCATCATCTGTCCCGATCCTGGTGAAAGCAGACATAAAATGTGCACGCCAACACTGTAAGATACCAAAATCCTACATCTACAATGCAAAATAGTAATGTAAAACATGATGCAAATATGGACTAATCAACTTCCCCAAGCTTAGACTCTTGCTCATCCCGAGCAAGATTTTAGCTTAATGGATGTGATCCTCATATTCATGAAGCTGAGTCGAGAAAATAAATGAGGCAATTGCAGCATGTGTTTATCACGTACTATATAGGGGAATAAGTTCATGAATAGTACCTTACTCGAACCATCTAAATAGTATTGGAAAGCTTCCACATCTTAGTTTTCAATATTTCATAAAAGATGAATCTCAACATATTGTAAACAAATCTGGTTCAACCGAATAAGTTAACGAGGTAGTCCCAAGTGTTTTTAGGATCAACGTATTCACTTGGGATTCAAAATCTCAAAAGTGTCTCTTTGTCATACTACAATACGGTGGCATATGCCTATTTGCTCTTTGCACATTCGCTATTTTTCTTCTTTTCTTTTTATTTTCTTTTACATATATGCTCACACTTTTGTTTTAAGTGCTGTGCAAAGGAGGTAGCCATATATTCCACTTCATGTAGGAATTCAAAGTTCAACGATCTCAATTATCAAATTCCAACTGTATATGAAGCATTCTTATGACTTGAGATTCTACCATGACTTGTTCTCACTCTATTTAGATAGCACTTCATTTTCCTTTGTTCAAGGTTTTCTTTTTCAACTTAATTTGTATAGATATTTTTCTTTGTGAATCAAACCGTAAACTTACAACATATTGACCAAATTATCTTTATGCGTTCCATTAATACCAATGGTGTGGAAGACTCCTATTGTTATCATCAAGTGCAAGTAAAATCATACTCAAGCCATTCATATATCAATAAAGCAAACACAAACTCAATATTGCTCCATATATAATAATAAACTTAGAATTTCATAAAAGGGATTGCCTATTCCTGAAGGGAATTCTAACGATGCAAACTTTATTTCTAGTTTGAACTAATGCAATAATAATAAAAACTTATAAGATAGATTACAAGGTCTTAAAGATCTCCCCAAGCTTGGAATCAAGCCAGGCGGGATCAAATAATCCCTTGCGATTATTTGATACCGTGATTATTGTAGATTACTGTGGTGCCATGGCACGTGGTATCTTCTCCTCACAGGCCAGCCTGAGGCAGAGAGATTGATTGGCAACTTCTAATTCCTTAACACACAGCTTGTAGAAAAGATTATTCCTCTCCAACACTTTCATTTGTTCCTTATTGAACTCATTGTTATCTTGGAGTGTTTGTAGCGCCTTAAGACTCATGGCAAACCCACTTCGGTTGTCCGCTTGATATCTTCATTAAATTTATCAAGATAAAGTCACAGCAATCGAAGGTGTTTGGGTGTTCCTAGCTTCTCCTTGTCCAATTCCTCAATCTTCAGCTCCAGGGCCTTCAAGTCCCTCTTCCGACACCCATGGTCGGTGTCGAGGAACTCTATAGGGATGGTCTCGATCTCCTTGCCTTGGTTGCTGTTGCTCCCGATCTCCATGGGAGCCCTTCTTCTTGACTTCTATCCCTTGGTTGAGAGCCCTCTCGTGAAGAAGAGGTAGATTGGTTTCTGTAGATTGCGATTAGAGAGATAGACAATGGCAGTATATAAGGAGGGGGGGGTCAAAGGTCGGAAAAACTCGTGAGAAACAGCAAATAGTTGTCCAAGAAAAGAATCCAAACGGAACAGAAAAATAAATCACGGATTTGAAAGTAACCTTCCGCGTAACGACCAACTATACAGGCGCGGCCCGTATAGGTCTGGTCATGTAGTTGGTTTCGGGTAGATATTTCTAAATATCTCGAGTCTAGGTCGATTAAATCACGACTTAGAACCGACAATAACGTTTTTTTGAATCAAAAGAAAGATCAAACGAAAAACTTTCTGAGAGTTTAACGACCAACTATACGGCCAAATTTTTTGTTCCGGTCGTATAGCTGCAACTGTATAGTTTCAAAAAACGAAAATCAAAAGTGTCTGGGAGTTTAACGACCAACTATACGACCGGAATTTTTGCTCTGGTCATATAGTTGTGACCGTATAGATACATAAACCAAAAAGCAAAACTATCCGAGAGTTCAACGACCAACTATACAGCCGGAATATTTGCTCCGGTCGTATAGTTGCGACCGTATAGGCTTAGATATCGAAAATAATTTCATGAAGATAATACAGAGAGTTTAACGACCAACTATACATCGGGAGTTCCCGCTCCGGTCGTATAGCTCCGCTCGTATAGTTGGTAAAAACCCTCTAAAACTTTAGAAAAACACAAGGAATTCGAAAATAGAAATTTTAAGAGTAAAAATTGCGAAAATAAATCACTTATTTGGGTAAGAACACTTACCTTGCACTTACCACTTGCTTAATTGGGGATGAAAAGTTCCTCCCACAACAAGGACTCCTTCTCTCTTAGAGGAATTGACTTTAATTCATCAAATAATTCTCGTAAATGAAAATCACCAGGACTAAAGTTCCTCTCAATAAGATTAGTGTCCTCCTGGGCAAACATGGACACTGCATCTAACATCTTTATTTCTTGCCTTTGCATAATCTGCAACTCAAATTATTGAAGTGAAAGAATCCAACGGATCAGTCTTGGTTTATGTTCTATCCTCTCAAGGAGTTCTTTTAAGCCATCATGATCCGTATGAACTCTCACCTTTGCATCAACTATATAAGAACAAAATTTATCACAAGAGAAAAATACAGCAAATAGTTCTTTTTCTTCCTTAGGGTAATTCTTTTGGGCACCATGAATAGTTCTACTAGCATGATGTATAATATTAAGTCTACGACCAATATGTTGTCCAAGAGTTACTCCTACAACATCATCGCTAGCTTCACATATTAAGTCAAAGGTTGTAGCCCAGATAGGTGGTTTAATGATTGGAGCACGAGTTAAAGCATTTTTTAGTTTATAAAAGGCTTCAAGACACTTATCATCAAAATTAAATCTCATTCCCTTTTGCAAGAGGTTAGTCAAAGGTTTAGATATTCCAGAGAAATTTCTAATGAACCTTTTGTAAAAACCCACATGACCAAGAACAGTTTTTATACCTTTAATATCCCTAGGTGGTGGCATTCTGTCTATTGCTTCAACCTTAGCTCTATCCACTTCAATTCCCTTACTTGATACTTTGTGTCCGAGGACTATACCTTCTTTGACCATAAAGTGGCACTTCTCCCAGTTTAGAACAAGATTTGTTTCTTCATAACGCTGCAAAACTTTCTTGAGATTATCCAAGCAACTAGTAAATGAAGTTCCATAGACAGAAAAGTCATCCATAAATACTTCCATTATAAGTTCTATGAAATCAGCAAAAATAGCAGTCATACATCATTGATAAGTAGCTGGAGCATTACATAGACCAAAAGGCATACATCGGTAAGCATGTAAACCATAAGGACTTATGGAAGATGTTTTAAGTTGGTCATCCGGATGAACAACTATTTGAGAGAAACCAGAATATCTGTCCAAGTAACAAAAATGAGTGTGGTTTGCTAACCTTTCTAAAGTTTGGTCTATGAACGGTTATGGATAGTGATCTTTCCTAGTTTCTTTATTTAATTTCTTGAAATCTATGCACATCCTATGCCCAACAACAATTCTAGTAGGTATTAGTTCATTGTTTTCATTAGGAACAACAGTAAAACCGCCCTTCTTAGGAACACAATGAACATGACTTACCCGATCACTCTCTTTAACATGATAAATTATACATGCGTCCAGTAGGTGTACAATTTCTTTTCTTACCACTTCTTTCATTTTAGGCTTCAATCTTCTATTAAATTCCACAACTGGTTTAGCACCTTCTTCCATGAATATTCGATGGACGGCTATCATGGGACTAATGCCCTTCAAGTCATCCATTGAGTACCCAAAGGCTTGGCGATGCTCCTTAAGTATCCTCATGAGTTCTTCTTCTTTTTCTTCTTCTTGTTCTCCTAAAAGTTTAGCACTAATAATAACAAGAAATTTATTGGTATCATCTAAAAACCTGTATTTTAGATTATCTGGTAGAGTCTTCAACTCTAGGGGTGGTAATTCCTCGTCCCCTCTCTTTTCTAGCTCTTCAAAAGCCTCATCAGTTGGAGGTCCCAAAATAGGAAGTGAATCAAATTCATCTTCTAGTTCTTCTAAGGACTTGTCCTCCATAACTATTTCTTCATAATTTGGATCTTCATTTATTAATTCTTATTGATTACCAAGGAAAAGAGCTGCCATTTCCTCAATGGTTCTCTCTTCCTCTTCTTCTTGTACTTGTGGAGGTATGTCTTTAAATTTGGAAAAATGGAATTTGTTTTCCTTTCCCCCAAGCTTAAGAGTCACAATCTCGTTCTTGAAATTAACATAGGCACCATTGTGACAGTTGCATTGTCAACTACTCCCATTGGAATTCTAAGATTTTTGTTGGCTAACGTAATTGTTATATCAGTATTATCAATTGGAGCCGGTTCTATTCCTTCTTTTATTTCTAGGTAGAAATCATAAGATATAATATTAACTTCTGTGCCAAGATCACATAAACTGTAATGAGAGGTTTCTTTAAATATGTAGGGAAGAATAGGATTACCCACATCTTTTACCTTTCTTTTACCTTCAACCAATGTGGAAGTATCTACATCAAGTTCAACTATGTTACAGTGTGAGTAGATAGTCATAATTGCTTTCTTGGTTACCTCTTCATCTTTGTTTTCCTTCAGCTGTTCCTTGACTTCTAGCATGCTTTCCTCTTCCCTCTTTTCTTGTACTACTTTGACCTGTTCATATTCAAAAATATGCTTTTGTGCAGTGTTAGGGAAAGGTACTTCATATATTGGCTCTACGGAGGCAAGTGTTGCTTTATCTTCTCTTTTCTTTTCTGGTTTAGGTGGTGGATCATACTTGACTGGACCCTCCTTTGGAGCTTTAATATGCTCTGTAAAAGCTTTAAAAACTTGCAACACAAGATCTGAATCCAGATAAAGTTCTTTAGACAATTCTTTCACATGGCCTTTTTTGTTATAATCATGAATACAATCATGCTCTATTTGTACGCCTCCTTCACTTCCTAGACCAAAATTCTATGCTCTATGATCATGAATTCTATTAAGTAAAGCCCAAGCTTTAGGTATAGGAAGATTCATAAAGGCCCCTTCCGCAAAAGAGTCTAGTTCAATTTTATTACTCCCTCCGATCCATATTACTTGTCATTGGATTGGATGTATCTAGCACTAAAACATGTCTAGATACATCCATTTCCACGACAAGTAATATGGATCGGAGGGAGTAGGTTCAATTAAACCGCCATAAAAGATATGTAGTAAATACCATTCAGGAAAATCATGATGATGACATAGCCATAGTAAATCTTTAAATCTAATATAAGCTCTTACTAGTACTTCATTAGAAAGATTCTACCAAGTCATTATAAGACGCCTGATTCCAAAAGATTTTGATAATGGATAATATTTTGATAGAAATTCACAAGCTAAATTATCCCAAGTAGTAGTGGCTTCAGGGGTAGAGATTTATACCATGAGAGAGTTGTACTTGTCAAAGTTTGACTAAAAAGTTTAACCCTTACCTCATCGGCAGTATATCCTGTCAATAGAAAAGTGCCACATATATCTTTAAAACATGCAATATGCTCATATGGATCAGGATCTTCTTCATCTTTAGTAAATTGCTTCTTATGTAGAACACTAAGTAGTAGAGGATTTATTTCAAACCCCCTTGTCTTCTCATTGGAGTTGTCTCTTTTATAAATATCATAGGGCTTCCCAAAGTGGTTAAGTGGGTTAGCATTAGTCATATGCTCAAACTCCATCATGTTGGTGGAAACCTGTAACTCAAAACAAAATTTAGCAAGACAAAAATAAATAAGCAAAAACTAAAAGACCTACAACGCTTAGCTCCGCGACAATGGCGCCAGAAAATAGCTTGATGACTGCAAGTGCACAGATCGTTTGTAGCTAGTTTCGAAATAAAGATATGGATCCTATAGGGAGAAGGAGTCTGAAGTCCAATAATTCTTGAAATAACTATTACGAAAGAAATGTTAGATAAAGTTCTAAGTAACAAGATAAAATGCGAGTAATGTGTAAAAAGGTGTTTTTGGGTTTTGGGTATAAGAGCAATAATAAAGTAAAGCAAAATAAATTAATACAGAAAGTAAGTATCGCGTATGTAAAGATAGATTGGAACTGCAATAGGGAAAAGCGTTCTTAGGGAGTAGCGGATACGCCACTAGTGCTATAAAGATCTAAGATAAAGATTATCGTCATGAACATTCTCAACTATGTATGTGTAGGAGGAACTCCGTATGTGGACGAATAGGCAACAACCGCTGCTCACATCATCGTCATAACCACAACAGTCAGTAATCGATATCAATCGAATTACTGCGCTATTAAGGGATATAATCCCATAGGACGTATCCCATGGCATGGATAGTGTTCCGTGAGTTTCCTCGATTTCCCAAGTTGATACGTAAGGATTGCTAACAGCTTTATAGTCACTGTAAGTGCTAGCACGCCTCCGTCTACCAACAAGTAGTTCCCTCCATCAAGTCCCTGCGAGAGGCAAATATTGAGAGGTCGACTTCTCTCAACATCAAGATGTAGAGAATCTAACACATGGTCACAACGATGAATATCATAATAGACTTTATTTTATTTCAATCTCATACTAGGGTTTCTCCATCTCCCCAAGAACTAATGATCTACTCAGACATGGAGGCAATCAACATCATGGCAATGATAATGGAATCAATCATAGATGAATAGTACTTGTATAAATCCACAACAAGTATAGGAATTACAACAAGATATAGACAAGATGTAGATGGGATGGATGGAGATGGTGGTGATGCAGCGGTGGATGATGAAGATCGATGCGTTAGCCTCTCGGATATGCGCAGGGTGAAGATGGATCCCTGGCGGATGAGTTCCCCCTCTAGATGCCTTCCGAAGGTGAGGTTTCTGCGATTTCTGGGTGTTCTGTATGTCGTCTCCTCGAACCAATTGCATGGGGTGAAACTATTTGACGAGGTGGAGGCGGCGCTAACTATACGGCGAGAGCTATACAGGCGGAGAAAATTCTCCCGCCGTATAGTTGGTCGTTATGCTCTCTGCCTCCTTTGTTCGCTTCGGGTTTTCTTCTGGTATTATTAATATTTTCCAAATAAGCGATTTATGTTGTTTTTGACTCCTTTTCTCCACAGTACAACTGCTTCAAAAATTGTATCCATTGGATCCATCATCTGTCCTGATCCTGGTGAAAACAGACATAAAATGTGCATGCGAATGCCGCAAAATACCAAAATCTACATCTACAATGCAAAATAATAATGTAAAACATGATGCAAATATGCACTCATCAATGGACTCTAAGAACCCGAAGCTTGGCTAGCAGATTACCTGGGCACTGTCAAGCTACAGGGTGGCTCAACAGCCATAGCAATGCAAAGCTTACAATTGCACGTCACTAGCGCTGCAAGGTCATGTCTTAGACAACTACCTAAAGATTCTATTCGCAGCTGGAACGACCTCGAAGACAAGTTCATCTGAAACTTTCATTCCAAATTCAAGCGACCCTCGTCTTTAGAGCAACTGCGGGCATGCAAACAGAAGCCCGCAGAATCAATAAGAGCATTCATCCAGCGATGGAACATTGATGACCCACAAGTATAGGGGGTGTATCGCAGTATTTTCGAGGGAAGTGAAACCCAATTTATTGATTTGACACAAGGGGAGCCAAAGAATATTTATAAGCCTTAACAACTGAGTTGTCAATTCACTGCACCTAGAAACAATCTTGCTCACAGCAGTTTATCAGTAGCAACAGTTTTGTAGTAGCAATAATAAAAGTAATAGTAGTAGTAAAGTAAAGACAATAGTAACAATAGCAGTAAACAGTAGGATTCGAGTGTGGTAGGCATAGGGATGGATGGACGGGCGTTGGATGGACAAGACAATTCACATAGCAATCAGAACATAGGGCAATTGCACATAAATAAGATAAAGCATCCAAGTACTAGATAATCCTAGGAATGTGTTCCATATATAGTATACGTGCTCGCAATGAGAACTTGCACAACATCTTTTGTCCTGCCAGCCCGTTTGCAGCGAGGCCTCAAGGGAACTACTGGCAATTAAGGTGCTCCTTTTCATAGAGCACCGAAGCAAAGCATTAACACTCCATGAACACATGTGATCCTCACATTAAAGCCATTCCCTCCGGTTATCCTGATTTCTGTCACTTCGGGGCCATTGGTTCCGGACAACAACGTGTGTATACAACTTGCAGATAAGACCATAAACAATACTATCATAATGAATCAATAACATGTTCAGATCTGAAATCATGGCACTCGGGCCCTAGTGACAAGCATTAAGCATAACAAGTCGCAACAAAGTCATAAAGCACTAATAGAAGATACTAGGCACCATGCCCTAACAATCTGATGCCATTACATGAACGATCTCATCCAATCCCTACCATCCCCATAGCCTATAGCGGGGGATTACTCACTCATAGATGGGGGAAACATGGATGGTCGAAGGAGAAGCGATGGTGATGATGGTGGCGATGATCTCCTCCAATTCCCCATCCCGACAGGGTGCCAGAACGGAGTTTCTGGTGCTGTTTCGTGGAATCTGGTGGTGGCGGCGGAGCGGAACTCCTTCTAGAAAAACATTGAACCCCCCTGAGTTTTTAGGTCAGAAAGCAACTTATAGGCGAAGAGGGAGACCGAGGGGAAGTCTGGGGCGGCCAGACCACCCCCTGGCGCGGCCTGGGCTTGCCCACGCGGCTAGGTGGTGTGGCCTGGGCCCAGCCCCCCTCCATCTCGTATTCTGGCTCCTGGAGTCTTCTGGTGAAATAGGATTTTCGGCATATTTTCCGGGATTTTTCCTTATAGTTGATTTTCTGCACAAAAAGTAGACACCAGGGCAATTCTGCTGAAAACAGCGTCAGTCCGCGTTAGTTGCACCCAAATCACACAAGTTTAGAAGAGAAATAATAGCAAAAGTGTTCAGGAAAGTAGATACGTTTTGGACGTATCAAACATCATCAAAAATACAACCGAATCCATATCTGACGAAAGAGAAATTGATGCCTTCAATGACGGCCTCCGTCGCCGAGAATTCATAGAAGAACTAGGGCGAGTCAAACCCAAGACAATCTCACAGTTAATGAACATAGCAAATCGATGGGCTGATGGAGAAGATGCGCTGCATAACAAACGAACACGGTCACCCAAAGAAGACATGGATAAACGCGGCAATGATAGGAGGGGACGAAACAATGATGGAAACACGGGACCAAGATACACCGCGGCCAGTTTTTCGGGTGAAGGCAACAACAGGAATGGCGACTACAACAGTGGGTACTGCCGCAATAGGGACGAAGGTGTAGGAGGTCAATCAACGCAATGATATCAGCCAAGACTCAGGAACCACCCTTGTCCACAATGCAAATACTAGAAGGGCCCTGTAATATGCACTTTTACATCGATTCAGCTGGAAGAAGACAATCCAACCACCTCATGAAAGATTTCCGAATGTTCTTAAAGATGCAAAATCTATGCAATGCAAAAGCAGCCGAAGCAACAAGAAGAGGATACACATCCACGCCTGACACATTAGCCATCAGTGCACCGCCTCCGCCAACAGGACAACTGATAGCTGCGAGATTCGACACATTTTTGATGGTTTTGATTGATGGTTTTCTCCTGGATTTGATCGTTTTATAGCTTTACCTAATGCTAATACTTTGGTAGCGAAGAAAACTTGGTTTTTATGTGTTTTTCAGGTTCTGAATGTCAACAGAAGGTTTTAACAATAGAAACACAATATTTAGGCGAAAACAAGCAAGTCTATTTTTGGAAGCAATCGAGGGAGGCATCCAGAAGCTTTAACGAGCAACTATATGGTAGGAACATTTTTCCAGCCGTATAGTTCCCGCCATATAGCTACCGCTGCCTCCGTCTTGTCAAAAGGGACAACTTTCGTGAAGGGTCCAGACATGAAATCATAACACATCAGCCGCCATCCCATCCAGAAAGGAGAAAGAGGAGATCCGGAGAAGAAGGGGAAGACGTTCTTCATCTCGCTCCATGATCTTTGACCTCCCAACCATCACACCCTCATAGCCATTACTTGTACTTGAGAGAGAGAGAGAGAGAGAGAGATCTTCACCTTGCAAGATTAGGGTTTGAGATTGTTTCTTCCTATCTTGAATTGTGTTGGATTACTCTTCTATTCTTATTGTGGATCTCCACGGCAATATCAAGAAGAACTCCCTTTATTTAATTATATTGATGATTCTTTCTTCTCTCATGTGTAAGTAAGTTCCTTGGGCATGGGAGATGTGAGGGATTGGTGAGATGTGATGTGCCTCCATATATTTTCCATTAGTTTGTGATTGATTTTAATTACTATATTATGTGTGCTTGACTATCTGTGGGATGCCTAATGCTTATTGTCCAATTAAGGGCCTAGACAACATGATGCTTTGTTCTACATAGATAGGATCTTGTTCACTAGCGGACCGGCGACCCTCTAGTGACACGGGGATATCAATGGGAAACTAGTTGACTCGAGGATAATGAGGAACCACTGTGCTTATTGCATTAGTCTGATCCAAGGAGCATAATTGCTAAGCAACCTGAAGGATCTTAATTGTCTAGTGACTGACCATGGTTTTGGTAATAGGCTAGTAGGATTATTGAAGTTGGGATGAAATCTACCAAGAGGAGTTCTGGATAATTATGGGTTGCTCGTCTACACATATACTTATAGAATTATAATTATTACACTTATCATTCGTCCACCTAGCACAGTCACTATCACCATGAACTGTACCCCCCGCGCCTTTCTTTGTCATCTGCAGAAAACAACAAACAATCATATCGCTCTTTACTTTTATGATTTTTATTCCTGAAGTTTACATTTTAGTTTTATTTAAATACATCCAGTTTAATCCAAATCTCATTCTTATTTTCACACTTGTAGTCAATTCACTTGAAGACCTGTGAAAACTTTGAGTGTGACAGAGACTTCACTCAAAAACACTTACCTCTGGGCTCCCTGTGGGATCGATATCTATACTTCGAAACTAGCTACAAACAATCTGTGGACTTGCAAACATCAAGCTATTTTCTAGCATTGTTGTCGGGGAGCTAAGCACTAAGTGTTTGTCTCTGGACATTTCAGGTGTTACTACTACAAAACGGTCTCCTTAGGAGAAAAAGGGTCTACATGCTCTAGTAGGACCTATTTACCAGATTATTTTGAGTGCGTGCCTATTCAAAGGCTGTGAAAAAATTATTGAAAAACTTTTACAATCAGACAAAGTTGAAGTTGAAAACCTGAGTGATTTTATGGAAATCATGTCGATTTACAGGAAAACTCCCAAGAAACCTGAGAAAACTCTTAGAGAATACAGTGCTCCAAACTCTACTTTCCTTAAACAACCAATAGAATTTCCTAACCCTGGAGTTAGAGAATATCGATTTGATGGTGGAATTATTAAAATTTTGCAGGAAAAAGCTTTCAGTAGAAGGGAAGATGAAGACCCAGGAAGGCATATAAGAGAGTTTGATGATGTGATGACAACACTTGGACCAAAAGGTTTGCCAAGAGACTTCTCTCGACTAATTTTTTTTCGTTGGTCTCTTAAAGGTAAAGCTCTAGACTAGTTATATTCTCTCCCTCAACATTACATTAAATGTTGGGAAAACTATATTATGAAATTCATAAACAGGTTTAATCCTTTTGAAAAGGTAACCGAAACTCGAAAGAATATATGCAACAAAGTAGACTTGTTAAAATTTTTTACTGAAGAAGATGAAACTAGAAAAGTTTTTCAAGAATTAAAACATCGACAAGCAAAATCTCATAATATCCCGCATAAGCATTTTCAAAAACATAAAAAGATTTTGGCAGAACTCACGGAAAACTATGATGAGATTGGCCAAGAAATAAAGTTATTTCACAAGTATCTTAGTATGATTGAAACCCAATGTGAACAAATAGCATCTGGTTATCGAATTTTTCTTCGAGATGATATAGCTATTCCTGTTTCTACTAATGTTGTTACAAGAAGAGGTGCAGTTGTTACAGGACCATTAGGACCACCAGAATATGAAGCTGAAAAAGAGAGAAATGAAAAAAAAGCTTTGCTCAAAGCAAGCCAAGAATATGATACACTGGTGGATCCTCAAGATGAAACTTCTCAAGAAACACAAGATCAAACCAAGGAGGACCAAAATGATGCACATGATGACCATTATGACTCTGATGCTGAGACGGTTGATCCAAGAGAAGAAAAAGATACAAGCAATAAAGATGAAGTTGTTGTAGTAGAAAATAAGAAAAGCGATAAGTACCAACAAAAGAAAGCGACAAAAGAGCCTGACCCCCCACAAAAGGTAAAAGACAAAAATAAGAAAGGTGAGCAAAAGCTTCCTTATCCAGATCGAAAAAAGAAAGCACCGGATCAAGTAATTTATGATTCTTTCAAAAAGGCACTTGGTGATCTTCGTCTAGAAATTCCATTTGTGGATGCAATAAAAGTTCCCACCTATTCTAAATTCGTCCGTGATATTCTTAGTAGAAAGAAATAACTAAAACCGTTGCCATGGTGACTAGTTATCTTGCTAATGGGAAGCTATTGTCTAAATCGGGAGATCCCGGAATACTAGATATTTCATGCTCAATTGGCAAAACTGATATTCATAATACCTTGTGTGATTTAGGTGCAGGAGTTAGTGTAATGGTATATTCCCCCTACAAAAGGTTAGGATTAGGGGAGTAATCCCTTACTACTATCACTTTACAGATGGCTGACAAGTCCACTAAGCAACCTATTGGTATGATTGAGGATGTTCTACTTAGAATAGATGAGCATGTTATTCCCACTGATTTTATTATTCTTGAAATGCCAGAGGATGAAAAATTATCCATAATACTTGGAAATCCTTTTCTTATTACTGCAGGAGCATCAGTTGATTGTGCTGAAGGAAAAATAATCTTTAGTGTTTATGATGCTAAAATCATCCAGTATTTTCCAAAGAAGCTAGAAGCAGGAGAAAGATATATTCCACTAGCAAAACGAGTTCATGTGGTAAGTGCCTTTGATAAAGGGCAACCCAAGGTAAGAATTTGAGAACAGAGAAGGGGTTGAATTATTCAACCGTTCTTAATAAAATGCTTAATGGGAGTCAACCCATCACATTAATAAAATAAATTAAAGAATAAAATGTTCATCGCATTGCTACAACTTTTTCACAGTCATTCTTGCGGAAGCGCGCCCGTGAAGATGCAGTTGTCAAAAAGTAGTAGAAATATCGATTGGATAAGTATAAAAATAAAAAGTTTGAGTTTTATCTAGAAAAACTAGCTTAATCATTTTTGTCCAAGATCAAAAAGTGAACCTCCGGTTGAGGAGAAGAAGTTAGGTAGTACTAGAAATCCTGCTCTATACATGCTATTTTTGGTTGATAATTTCAACTGTCATTTTTCTATCAAAAACAAGGTGTTTTGCTAAGTTTCAGGATAAGAAGGTATTCTCGAAGAAACAGAACTTTTTTAATGAGTACTTAAGGTTTAACGACCAACTATACGACGGGAATAAAAATTTCGGCCGTATAGTTTGGCCGTATAGATATCTTTGACATCAACAAATTTTCTTGCGTAGGCACAGAGGATTTAATGACCAACTATACGACGGGAATAAAAATTCCGGCCGTATAGCTCCAGTCGTATAGATATCGATGCCTTCGTACAATTTCCTTCCAAAGGTACTAATGGTTTAACGACCAACTATACGGTGGGAATAAAAATTCCGGCCGTATAGATATCGATGCCTGTTTTAGAAAATTTATCTCGAGGGTATAGACGGTTTGACAACCAACTATACGGCAGGATCATTATGATCCGGCCGTATAGTTGCGTCATGATAGCTGTGTTTTGCATAAAGAAACCCTAATTGGCGGCGCCGCCGGAACTATACGGCGGGAATACATATCCCGCTCGTATAGTTGTGTCTGTATAGTTCGACGTGACCTCAAAATCGCGTCGGGGCTGCTAGGTTTCTTCTCCCTCCTCACTTTTTCTCTCATATTCTCTCTCCAAACCTCTCAAAACCCACCTAGAACTCTTTATTCTCCGCGGATTTCATTCGTTTGAGTGGGGAAATCAACAGATCGGTATGTTTCTCTCCCTATCCATGCTTTATTTTCAGATTTCTATGGTTGAAACTCTCACATTGATCTAGTGGATGAACTCAAGCTTATTTTGCTTTTCCTCTTAATTTCTCGTGTTAGGATTAAATTTTTCACGTAGAATCGTTCGTATATCATGTAGAAACTATATACCTAAGGTTTCATGGTGAAAATTTTCAGTGCATCAAGATGAACAAAATTGGTAGCATTTTTCGCAAGAGTAAGCGCCAACATGGTGAGAGCTTGAGGCGCCGGGCCGAGCTCAACTCCAAGTTGGCCATTGTTTCAGCAAGGAGGGTGATGCCCACATGTTGGGCCGATGATAGCTTTCTCGCCGCGGTAGGGTTGAGGGCGGACTTCGACCTCATGTGTGCAAATTCCAGGCTTGCACTACTCTCCTATGCAAGCCACAATACTTATGCCGAGCTCACCCATGAGTTCCTTGCCTCCTTCTACGATGACCATAGGGAGAAAGGTAATGCGTGCACTGTAAGCTTCACCATGAACCAGCAGCCATATGGAATATCTTTCAAACAATTTTGTGATGCTTTCGGCTTCCCTCATGTTGGGGAGTCAACTCTTACAAATCTATATATAGCGTCTCAAGTGGAGAAACTTGGGAGGTTATTTCTATTAACAGTGGCAGTGACTTCTACCAGAAGAATATGTCCATCATTCAGAACCCAACAATTCGCTACTACGCCTTGTTCCTCGCCAACACACTGCTGGGAAGAGGAGGTACCGGTTCGATGGCTAATGCGTACATGGCCATGATCACCAAGGAACTCTTCCCAAATGCACCGCAAAGCCCCAATCCTGCGTCTCTACTCATCCAACACTTTCGTCACCAAAGAAACAAGACGAAAGGTGATATTCGCATTGGTGGATTGGAAACCCACCTTGCCAATGCATTAAACATTGTACTACCTCTGATGCAACCTATAGATGGATCCAAACTTATGGATGTCAAATATTTGACTGCTTGTGGCTTCCTTGGTGTTTACCGAGCTAACAAGAGGCTCCGAGCATATCAGTATGGTTATCTTGGTGATGCATAGGTTGAGCAGGTTCCATTGCCCTGTCCACAAGCCTTCACGATTGTGGAGGACAACTAGATCCTCACCAAGGATCAAGTGGTGGAGATCATGGCTGAATTCCAACCTGATCAGGAGGATGATGAAGAAGAAGAGCAGTAGGATGAGGGTGAGCATGAGCAGGAGTAGGAGTAGGAGTAGGAACACAATCCTGCTTGGGAGGGACAGCCGCAACAACAGCAAGGGGGAGCTTGGGACCCATGGCCCAATCAGCCACAATAGGGGTTCAACTACATCCCCTATCAAGAATTTCAGTAGCTCAACCAGCGCGTTGGGGAGATTGACCACACTCTACAAGGAGTGAATGAAGATATGAGTGCCTTAACTCACAACTTCAGTCACTTCATGACCAACTTCCCCAACTACTACCAGCAGTATCCGCACCAGCCGCCGAATTACGGCAACAACTAAGCTTGGCAATAGCCTAAGCTTTGGGGAGGTTTGAAAACCTCCGTACCTTGCATTCATATTTTTATTTCTTCTTTGGATTTATTTTATTTCTTCAAAAGTGCATGCTTACTTTCAATTTGCATTCCTAAATTAAAAATACAAAAAATTAGTTGTAACTTTTATTTGCAAATTTGTTTCTTTGTTTCTCTCGGAGATTGCTCAATTTTAGGTGACTTGGCAATAAGGAAATATTGAGGAGGTTCGACTCAAGTATGAGAATGAAGCAAGCAAGAGGAGGTATCACATTCCTTTCATCACCTTTTCTGAAACTTTAAATTGATCCTACAATTATTTACTCGCTTGCACTTGAGTCACTCCCCACTTAGCTTGCTATCCTATAAATTCTATTCATTTGCTAGTGTCTCCTTTTAAGCTTTGAAACAATGAGCAATGAACTTGGTTAAAAATATTTCCTACATTTTTACAACAAGAAAAAGCATCCAAAAGATGACTTCAGTCCATGTTTAGCCTAAGGATTTGATTTTAGAATTACTCCATCCCATTTGAGCTTAATGTAAATAGACTCGATAGCATCCTTGAATAAAATTATCTGATAAAATGGATGCTTCGAAGTAGTAGATATTATGCAACTGCCTTTTCTAATAATTACCACAAGATATTGCTTTACGCGTGTCATTACAACACTGTCGTGCTACATGGGGAACTATTAACTACGCTGGCCAACGAAAGATCTAAATGTGGGAAACCACTTGATTTCGGCTATTGAGTTATGTAAACGTCTGTAGCAGCAATGCTATGACGGGTAAAATTTTAGTCTCCTCGTGGTTTCACATTCCAAGTGAAGTTGTAGTACTCCTCTGACCCACTATTGTTCAACAATTATTTATTGGCATGGTCACGAGTGCGCAACATAGTCCCAACTAAAATGCTAAAAATAATGCCATGATTTCTCTATGGAAGAGCTGAAGTTTTTGAAAAGCAAGGAAAGGAAAAAGGTGCTTTGAGAGTCTTGAAATTTGGACATGGGAATAGATGAGTTTTTCTTAAATTGAATGTTTTTGGTGCCAACTTGAGTACTCTTAATTGATTAATGAAACAAGAGCAAAAAGTTTTCATCTCTCAACAAAGAGAGACAACAAAACAATTTGTTTCACTTTCCTAGCTAATCTTTTGACACTTTCTCGAGCATATGATTTATTTTCTAGCAAGATATACGTGGTTAGGAAGTGGACTCAGTGCAATCTTGTGAATACTTTTATGATCATGTTTAAGGTTGCATGAATTGTGAAAAAAAGAATTTGACACCAATTTGAGCTTGTAAGTTCTTTTATTTCAGTCTCGAATCTCCTTTATTCTTCCTTATTTTCTTGTCACTCGAGGGCGAGCAACATCTAAGCTTGGGGGAGTTGATAGTTGTGAGATTCGACACATTTTTTATGGTTTTCTCCTGGATTTGATCGATTTCTATCTTTATCTAATGCTAATACTTCGGTATCGAAGAAAACTTGGTTTTTAATGTATGTTTAAGGTTCTGAATGTCTATAGAAGGTTTTAACAAGAGAAACATAATATTCAGGCAAAAACAAGCAAGTCTCTTTTTGGAAGCAATCGAGGCTCCATAAGCTTTAACGAGCAATTATACGGCGGGAACATTTTTCCGGCCGTATAGTTCCCGCCGTATAGCTGCTTCTGCCTCCGTCTTGTCAAAAGGGACAACTTTCGTGAAGAGGCTAGACGTGAAATCATAACACAATAGCTGCCATCCCATCTAGAAAGGAGAAAGAGGAGATCCAGAGAAGAAGGGGAAGACGTTCTTCATCTCGCTCCATGATCTTCGACCTCCCAACCATCACACCCTCATAGCCATTACTTGTACTTGAGAGAAAGAGAGAGAGAGAGAGATCTTCACCTTTCAATATTAGGGTTTGTGATTGTTTCTTCCTATCTTGAATTGTGTTGGATTACTCTTCTATTCTTATTGTGGATCTTCGTGGTAATATCAAGAAGAACTCCATTTATTTAATATCGATGATGCTTTCTTCTCTCATGTGTGAGTAAGTTCCTTGGGCGTGGGAGATGTGAGGGATTGGTGAGATGTGATGTGCCTCCATATATTTTCCATTAGTTTGTGATTGATTTTAATTACTATATTATGTGTGCTTGGCTATCTATGGGATGCCTAATGCTTGTTGTCCAATTAAGGGCCCAACCAACATGATGCTTTGTTCTACAAAGATAGGATCTTGTTCGCTAGCGGACCGGCGACCCTCGAATGACACGGGGATATCAATGGGAAACTAGTTGAGTCGAGGATAACAAGGAACCATTGTGCTTATTGCATTAGTTCGATCCAAGGAGCTTAGTTGCTAAGCAACCTGAAGGATCTTAATCGTCTAGTGACTAACCATGGTTTTGGTAATAGGCTAGTAGGATTATTGAAGTTGGGATGAAATCTACCAAGAGGATTTCTGGATAATTATGGGTTGCTCGCCTACACATATACTTATAGAATTATAATTATTACACTTATTATCCGTCCACCTGTCACAGTCACTATCACCATGAACTGTATCTCCCCGCGCCTTTATTTGTCATCTGCAGAAAACAACAAACAATCAAATCGCTCCTTACTTTTATGATTTTTATTCCTGAAGTTTACATTTTTAGTTTTATTTAAATACATCTAGTTTAATCCAAATTTCTTCTTATTTCCACACTTGCAGCCAATTCACTCGAAGACCTGTGACAACTTTGAGTGTGACAAAGACTTCACTCAAAAACACTTACCTTTGGGATCCCTGTGGGATCGATATCTATACTTCGAAACTAGCTACAAACAATCTATGCACTTGTAGACATCAACAACCGCAAAACACAACCAATCATAATGACGATTACCCTAGGTCAAAAGGGGAAATGTTGATGATTCAAAAAGGGCGTCCATCCAATAGAATTCAGAAGCTAATCACAATACAAGTCAACATGGCAGAAATGGCTCCACCAACCACACCCGAATATCACCACTGGTCAGAACAGGAAATCACATTTAGCAGAGCTGATCAATCTCATCGCATACCAAGACCAGGCCATTCGGCCTTGATAGTTGAAGCACAAATTGGCAGATTCGACATGAGTAAGGTCTTCATGGACACAGGAAGCAACATAAACCAGATCTACGCCAAGACACTTAGGGTAATGAATTACCCCTTGGCAAATTTGGCACCAACAGAAACATCCTTCCACGACATAGTACCAGGTAAAGCCGAAATTCCTTTAGGTAAAATTTTCCTTGATGTTGTGTTTGGATCCAAAGAAAATTTCAGGCGGGAAAAGCTTGATTTCAAAGTCATGGACTGGCCATTACAGTATCACGCGATCCTGGGACACCCAGCTTTCACACGATTCATGGCAGTTCCTCACTATGCATACCTAGTCATGAAAGTTCCATCACCAAAGGTAATCATATCAAAAAGAGGAAGCTTCACACGTTCTGATAATTGTGATCGGGAATTCAACAAAATTTCTGAATCTTTCAGGATGGCAACCGAGTTTGAGCAGCTCAAAACGACAACAACCGCAGAACCTCTCACAGTAACACGCGTCAACCCTGACCAGGCCTTCGACACTGCAAAGGACACTAAATAAGTACAAATCCACCCCACCGATCCGAAAAAGACAGCATTTGTGGCCTCCAACCTTGGTCTCACATAGGAAAGCGTGCTCATCGAGTTCCTCCGTGAGCACTGGGAAATCTTTGCATGGCTACCTTCTGACATGCCGGGAATTCCCACGGAACTCCCTGAGCACGCACTAAATTTGGATCCAAAAGCAAAACCAGTTAAGCAATCGCTTCGTCGTTTCGCGGAACCAAAGCGCAAAGCTATTGGAAAAGAGCTACATTGCCTCACCAATGATAATTTCATAAAGGAACTAAAGAAAGCAGAGTGGGTCGCAAACCCAGTATGTGTCCCAAAGAAGAACACCAAAGAACTATGGATGTGCATCGACTTCGCATCCTTGAATAAAAATTGTCCAAAGGATCACTTTCCACTGCTGCGAATTGATCAAATAATCGATGCGACTACAAGATGTGAACTTCTTTCCTTTATGGATGCATACTCAGGATACCACCAGATTCGGATGAAGGAGGAGGATCAGGAGAAAACAACGTTCATCACACCTTAAGGTATATTTTGCTACACAACAATGTCGTTTGGCCTAAAAAACGCCAGGGCAACATATCAACGGATGATGCAAAGCTGCCTGGGAAACCAAATTGGCACAAATGTACAAGTGTATATTAATGATGTCATAGTTACATCAAAGTAAAGCTCATCACTTATCAAGGATCTCGAAGAAACATTCAACAACCTAGACAAGTTCTGCATCAAATTAAACCTGATGAAGTGTTCCTTTGGAGTCCTAGCAGGGAAACTCCTTGGATACCTGGTATCAACAAGACGAATCGAAGCCAATCCCAAGAAAATACAGGCAAAATTAACAATGAAAAAACCAACAAATTTAGGAGGAGTGCAACAAATGGCCGGGCGAGTGGCAGCGCTTAGCCATTTCAATGCTCGATTAGGAGAAAAAGCATTACTGTTCTACGCCCTGATGAGAAAATCAGATAAGTTTGAATGGATCGAAGAAGCTCAGCACGCCTTGGAAGACCTCAAGAAGACACTTTTGACGCCCCCATCGTCGTGTCTCCACTAGAAAAAGAGCCACTACTTCTTTACATAGCCACCACAAATCAGGTGGTCGACATAGTCCTAGTTGTGGAGCGACCCGAAGAAGGAAAAACCCACGATGTTCAAAGGCCAGTTTTTTTTGAGCGAGGTCCTCTCACCATCCAAACAAAGGTACCCACATTACCAAAAATTAGCATATGGAGTATTCATGACAGCACGGAAACTACGCCATTATTTTTTGGAATGTCCGATCATAGTGGTCAATGAGGCACCTATGTCGAACATCCTTAATAACCTAGAAGAAACTGGGCGTGTCTCCCTATGGGGCATCGAATTATCCCCTTGAGACATCATGTATGAGAAGCGAAAAGCTATCAAATCACAAGTTCTGCCGGATTTCATCACGGAATGGACCGAGTTACAATGTGCGGGTCCACCTGATCTTTCAAGCGCTTGGACAATGTACTTCGATGGATCAAAAAGAACACAAGGAGCAGGAACGGGGGTCATATTAATATCATCGCAAGGCGACAAGATGCGATATATACTTTAGATGAGTTTTGTGAACGCATCCAACAATGAAGCCGAGTACGATGCCTTGTTGCACGGCATGCGGATGGCAAAGGCTTGCGGTGCAACTCGTCTAAAAATCTTCGGTGACTCTAACTTCGTAGCGTAGCAAACAATGAACAAGTGTGATGCTGTCAGCGATAATATGATTACTTACCGCAATTTATACAGCATCATGGAAGCTCAATTTGACGGATGTGAGGTATCACACATAGGAAGAGGAAGCAATGAAGAAGCCGACAATTTGGCAAACATCGGGTCAATGCCACCCGAGGATTTTTGGGAAGAAATATCTGAGCGTTCTATCAAAGCAAAAAGAGTTTGTGAGGTCATAGCACCTAAGACAGGAAAAAGAAGTAAGACGTGAAAATACTTGGGGGATCCATCAACCAGTACAAGCAAAGAAGGAAAAGCCATACTCAAGGATATACATGAAGGAGTTTGCGGTCATCATGCTAGCAGCCGAGCAATTGCCGCCAAAGCATTCAGGGCAGGATTTTATTGGTTTACATCAGTTCAAGATGCAAAGGATATAGTCAGAACATGTGAGGCATGTCAACAATTCGCAACAAAACTAGGAGCACCAGCAGATGAATTAAACCCTATGCCTCTAGCTTGGCCCTTTGCTCAGTGGGGGCTTGATATGGTGGGTAAACTTCACAAGTCATCTCCAGGAGGACACATCTTTCTGCTAGAAGCAGTCAACAAATTTACTAAATGGATTGAAGCAATGCCAGTCACCACTTGATGACTGCAAGTGCACAGCTCGTTTGTAGCTAGTTTTGAAATAAAGATATCAATCCCATAGGGAGCAGTAGGCGAAAGACTAAAATGCTTTTAACTAAAACTAAACAAAGTACTTAAGGAATAATTTTGAGATGCAAGTAAAGTAGAATTATTTTTGGGTTTTTGATTGAATGAAGCAATTAAAGTAAAATAAAACTTAATGCAAAAAGTAAGAATCACGTGTGTAAAAGAGCTTGGAACTGCAATAGGGAAAAAACGTTCTCAGGGAGTGGTGGATACACCGCTAGCAATTTAGACTAAGCAATCAAGATTATTATAACAAATATTCTCATGATATGTATGTATGAGGGAGGAGCTCCATATATGGAAAAATAGGCAGCAACCACTGCTCACATCATCCTTCATAACCATAACTGACAGATAAACGACATCAATCGTATTATCCCGCTAGGGATTTCTCCCGTGGCATGGACATGGCTTAATGAGTTCTCCTTGTTTCCCCAAGTTAGTACGTAAAGAATGATAATAGCTTTATAGTCACAGTAAGTGCTATCATCCCTCCGTCTACCAACAAGTAATCCCCTTCATCGTGTCCCCATAAGAGGCAAATATTAAGGAGGTGCACAACTGCCAACATCAAGATGAAGATAATTAACACATACACATAATTATGTATAACATAATAATCTCTATCTTATCTCAATCATATGCTAGGGTTTCTCCATCTCCCAAGAACTAATGATCTACTCGGACATGGGGGCAATCAACATCATGGCTATGGTAATGGAAACAATTATAAATGAATAGTTCTTGTATAAATCCACAACGAGTACGAAAATTACAACATGATCTAGATGGGGTGAAGATGGGATGGATGGAGATGATGGTGGTGCAGTGGTTGGTGAAGGTGAATGCCTTAGCCTCTTAGATCTGCATATGGCGAAGATGGATCCCTCGGGAAAGTTCCCCCTCCAGATGCCTTATAGGGGTGAGGTTTTTGGCGATTTCTGGGTGTTCTGTATGTCGTCTCCCCGATCCAGTTGCACAGGGTGAAACTATTTGAGGAGGCGGTGGCAATGCCAACTATATAGCCAAAACATTATTCCAGCCGTATAGTTGGTTGTTAAACCTTCTGGATGCCTCGATCGCTTCGGGTTTTCTTCTGGTGTTATTGATATTTCCCAAATAAGAAATTTCCATTGTTTTTAACTCCTTTTCTCCTCAATACAACTGCTCCAAGAATTGTGTCCATAGTATCCATCATCTGTCATGATCCTGGTGAAAATAGACATAAAATGTGTGCATGAACGCCGTAAAATACCAAGATCCTACCACTATAATGTAAAACAATAATATAAAACATGATGAAAATATGCACTCATCAACTTCCCCAAGCTTAGATGCTCGTCCCGGGCAAGTTTAGCTTAGTGGATGTGATCATCATATTCATGAAGCCGAGTCAATAAAATAAATGAGACAATTGCAGCATGTGTTTATCCTATAAGATACATAGGAATGAGTTCATGAATAGTACCTTACTCAAACCATCTGAATAATATTAGCAGGATTCCACACCTTAGTGATCAACAGTTCACAAAAGATGAATCTCAACATGATGTAAAAGTATTCGGTTTGACCTAATGAGTTAGCGAGGTAGTCCCAAGTGTTTTAGGATTAGCATATTCACTTGGGATTCAAATCTCAAAACGTCTCTTTGTCTTACTACAATATAGTGGTATATGCCTATTTGCTCTTTGCACATTCTCTCCTTTTCTCTTATATATATATGCTCACACTTTTGTTTAAGTGATGTGCAAAGGAGCTAGCCATACATTCCACTTCATGTAGGAATTCAAAGCTTAACGATCTCAATTACCCAATTCCAATTGTATATGAAGCATCTTTATGACTTGAAGACTCTACCTCGACTTGTTCTTACTCTATTTTGATATCACTTTTAAATTTTTCTCTATTCGAGGTTTCTTTCTCAACTTGACTAATCAGATTATTTTTACTTTTGTAAATCAAACCATGAACTTACAACATATCGATTTAAATTATCTTGATATATTCCATTAATACCAATGGTGTGGAAGAATCCTATTGCTCTCATCAAGTGCAAGTAAAATTATACACAAGCCATTCATATATCCAATAAGACAAGCACAAACTCAATAATGCTCCATATATGATAATAAACTTGGAATTTCACAAATGGGATCAACTATTCCTTAAGGGAATTCAAATGATGTAAACTTTATTTCTAAGCTCGAACTAATGCAAAACTAAAATAGTAATATAAAACTTATAAGATAGATTACAAGGTCTTAAAGATCTCCCCAAGCTTGGAATCAAGCCAGGCGGGATCAAATAACTCCTTATTGGTACCTATTCCTCCTCCTGGGTGGAAAGAGTATTGCCTTCTTCCCCTGTGTTGCAAACTTTAGCTATGCTTGCGAGGCAGATGCTGAGCTCGGCCATGTCGTATTCAGGCTTCAAAAATTTTTTCTGGACGAATTTCTTCTCATATGTCAACTCAAAAACAGTTTAAATCAAGAAACCAACTCTACCATCGATGTCATTGACCTTTTTCTCAAGGTCTTTGCTCATCATCCATTAGGAGTCAATCCCTTCTCCAATTGTTTGAACACATGCTTTCGAAGCTTTTTCCAACTGATAGATCTTATCATGAATCTCATCTTGCCACACCTTCTTAGGCTTAAGAGGCGACAGACCAAGAGGAGCTTTATAATAGGATCCTATGTTGTGACAATAGGGATTAGGGAGATACTCATCCTTGCTCTTTCCCTGCTCTACTTGCCTCATCATCTCCATCCTTTGCGGGAACATGTCCTCCTAGTTTGGGAGAGGCTTGATCTCTGGGCTGGACGATGATGATCCTTTAGGTTCTACTTCTTCGATCCTCTTCACGGGCTTCTCTTCTTTCTTCCTCCAAATCCTGTTGACATGGAAGGGCTGCATGGCTTTGCTGCACGGATATTGTTAGAAGGGGCTTGTATAGGGATGACGAGGATTCTTTCGAGGCTAGAGGCTGTAGCTCTACGAACACTTAATGAAAAAGGTTAGATGCGATCAACTTTAAAAGGGGAGGTCGAAAACCCTAGCCGTAGTTCGTAACGAGCAACTATACGGGTGCGGCCCGTATAGGTCCCGCCATATAGTTATGAACCGACTATAGATTTTACTTCTATGGTGGAACAAACTATACAGCCAGAACTATATGGGCGGAAATTTTTATTCCCGCCATATAGTTGGTCGTTAATCCTTAAGTACCTAGAAAAGAATTCTGACGAAGGCATCGATATCTATATGACGGCGACTATACGACCAGAATTTTTATTCCCGCCGTATAGTTAGTCGTTAAACTATCAGTACCTAGAAAAGAATTCTGACGAAGGCATTGATATCTATACGACGACGACTATACGGCCAGAATTTGTATTCCAGCCGTATAGTTGGTCGTTAAACTATCAGTACCTTTCATAAATGGAAGGGGTGATGTCGAAGCAACTATACGACCGCAGCTATATGGCCAAAATTTTATTTTCACCGTATAGTTGGTCGTTAAACCTTCTGGATCCACCAAAAAATACCTTCTTCTCTGAGAATTCTTTATTAATCTGAAACTTAATGAAATATCAAGTTTTGACAGAAAAATGACAGCTTAAATTTTCAACCAATATTAGCATCCCTTGAATGGGATTTTAGCATTATCAATCTTCTTTTTCTTCACTAGAGCTTTAAATGTTCCTTATTTAACACAAGCTCAATTAAAACTTAATTGAAAATTTAAAAACTTACTCAAACCTTTATTTTGCATGGGTTGCCTCCCATGAAGCGCTCTTTTATGGAAAATAGATTGACCATAGTGTTGCTCATTTCATCTCGATTCCATCCTTCTTGGAGTTGCCATTTCTTGTATATCTTTGCTTAATAACCTCTTCTAGGGTGATCACTTGTATGGTGAACGCACTTATATCTTCTTTTTATCGATAATGATTCAGGCATTGTCCATTTGCCACCCATGAAAGATAGGGTGTTTTTCCCTAGAGCTTCACTGCTCCTGATGAATAATCTTCTTCAACTATATAGGAGCCTTCCCACTTTGATCTGAGCTTACCTGGAAACAACTTAAGACGATAATAGAGCAACACCTTGTCTCCACTTTTAAAGGCCTTATTTTCTATTTTTCTATCATGCCATATTTTCACTTTTTCTTTAAACAATCTAGAATTCTCATAAGCCTCACTTCTAAACTCATCTAGAGCATGAATATCTAATAACGAAAATAGTCTACTGCCCCGGGGGATAGCTGCCCCCCGGTGGATGCCCGCCAGTGTGTGCACTGAGATACATGCAAAACCAGCATAAGTTAGACAGTTTGATTAACCAGACTGTAATAAAGCTGACATGCTACAACAACCATATTGTGAAAGCTGACACGCATGCAGCTACAGAATATCTCGGGCAAACCTATTTTTCCGACCGACATATGTTTATTACTTGCTTGTGCTAGCTAACGCTTACTCGTCTCTGGCGTATTTTCATACAACGCAGAGACTGTAAAAAATAAGTTTTGGGCTCCAAGATTCCCAAGTATGCCAACCGACAAGACCAAGTCTTATCCATGTGCAGCTAGCACTCTGTACACACTGACAATAAATTTGCATGCACTATTTACCTGCCATAAGCCAACAAACAAGGCAGTACACGCGTTGCAGAGTACTGACAGACCTGGCAGCCAAAGCGTTGTTTAATCAGTGATTAACACCACTTCAAGACCACCATATCAAAAGACAGCAAGATGGAAGTGCAAATCTTGACAAGAATCGTACGGTGCTGCTAGGGGAGGCAGCTATCCCCCTGGGCATCAAATCCACACTCTATCTAATAAACATTTTTCTTCCGCTACTTTAAGATCATAGTTTAGGTTCTTGATCGCCCAAAAAGCTCTGTGTTCCAATTCTAAAGGTAAATGACATGCCTTACCGTATACCATCTTATAAGGTGTCATACCCATTGGATTTTTAAACGCAGTAGGGTATGCCCATAGAGTGTCATTTAACTTGTATGACCAATCTTTTCTTGATTTGCCACTGTCTTCTCAAGTATGGTCTTTAATTTTCTATTAGAGAGTTCCACTTGATCACTCGTTTGAGGATGATATGGTGAAGCAACATGGTGAGTTACTCCATATTTGCTGAGAATTTTCCTAAAAGTTCCTTTCATAAAATGAGAACCACCTTCACTGATTAAAAATATAGGAACTCCAAACCTAGAGAATATAACATCCTTCATCATCTTTACTAAGGCAGTTGCATCTGCATGGCTTGTTGGAATAGCTTCAACCCATTTAGTAACATAATCAATAGCAACAAGAATATGAGTGTAACCATTTGATTCTATAAAAGGTCCCATGTATCCATTCCCCATACATCAAAGGGTTCGATTGTAAAACTATAATTCATTGCCATCTCTTGTCTCCTACCTATATTACCCCTTCTTTGGAAAACATCACAATGTTCTACATACCTGTGTGCGTCCTTGAGTAAGGTGGGGCAATAGAATCTGGATTGAAGTACCTTTGTTGCAGTTCGCTTGCCTGCCTGATGTCCTCCATATAGGCTGTTATGACAAGCTTGCAATATTGCATTCATTTCATGGTTAGGAACACACTTCCGAATCATTCCACCAGGTCCATGGCGATATAGATACGGATCATCCCAAAAATAATATTTAAGATCATTAAAGAATTTCATTCTTTGATTTCTTGTCATACCAGGAGGTACAAATTTTACTGCAAGATAGTTAGCATAATCCGCAAACCAAGGATCAGCAATTTCAATGTTTGTTAAATATTCTCCTGAAAATGACTCATTTATAGGTACGGGATTAGTTATTATTCCCTCCATCCTAGAGAGATGATCTGCTACCGGATTATCCTTACCCCTCCTATCTACTATTTGCAAATCATATTCTTCCAGTAATAAAACCCACCTAATCAACCTAGGCTTCGCATCCTTTTTCACAAGGAGGTGATGCAAAGCTTGGTGATCTATATGAACTATTACCTTAGAATTAATGATGTAAGATCTAAATTTGTCATAAGCAAAAATTATAGCTAGGAACTCTTTTTCTGTAGTAGCATAATTTTTCTAAATCTTATTAAGAGTTCTGCTAGCGTAATAAATAACATTTAAATTCTTTCCATCTCGCTGTCCTAAAATAGCCCCTAAAGCATAATCACTAGCATCACATATGATTTCGAAAGGTTCATCCCATTTTGGAGATTGCATGATGGGTGCTGAAACTAGTTTGTTTTTAAGGTTCTCAAAAGCTGCAATGCAGTCATGATCTAAGTAGAATGGAGTTTCTCTCTCAAGAAGGTTGGTGAGAGGCATATCTATTTTAGCAAAATATTTTATAAAATTCTTATAAAGACCGTCATGTCCCAGAAACATTTTTAAGTTTTTTATGTCCCGAGGTATTGGAAGATTTTCTATAGCATTTATATTAGTTTTATCTATTTCCATACCCTTCTCTAAAACCTTATGCGCAAAAACTTTACCTTCTCTTTCCATGAAACGGCATTGTTCCCAATTCAAAACCAAATTTAATTTTTGCATCTCTGCAAAACTTTGGTTAAATTGTAGAGGCAATTATCAAATGTTGTTCCATAAACAACGAAATCATTACAAGAATCTGGACGATCTGTGACGTTTTTAAATGACGTGACCTAAAAACATCGTGGATTCCTAATGTTCTAGAACGTTTCGTCATAACAAGCTCTAAGCCCCTCCAGCCCGGTTATGCATGACGTTCCTTGTTTTCGTCGTGGCAAATTCGTCGTAGATTTCATCCTAGGCCCTGAAGTCCAGTGTGCCAGTTCGTCTGGTGCAAAATTCGTCATGGATTTTGTCACGACACATATTCGACATTTTTTTCTCGCATCGACCGTCTCCTTCGTGCTTCAACCCCAGTTGTCAGCTCGGTGCCGACGTTACGTACGTAGTGTATCTCACATTAGTGCTGGGTTCGACGCGGCTTCGTGACATTTTCCGCCGGCCCCAGCTGTCAGTGCGTTTGATAGAAATTAAATAACAGAAAAACATTTCATGCAGGTAGACGGAATCGAACCGTCAACCAATCTTTTGCATAACTAACTTGCAACCTATGCATCTGTCCATTGGTTTTGTGCCGATCTACAACTTTATTCTGTATATTACATACCAGCTCTCAATCACAGGAAAGCAACAACATGAACACAATGAACCAAAATATATACATAGCATATGGAGATAATATTACTTAGCATGTAGAGCACCAGGTTGACAACAAGTTCCTTACCACTACAAGTTCACTGACAACATATTACGTTAATGGTTCATCCAATACCACAACATAAACAAGAAGATACTTAAAAAGGTGAAGATACATGAAGCCATAATAACACAACCCATGAAGCCATGTAGCCCCTCATTTAAAAAGGTGAAGATACACACATTCCCCTCCCTTATTCCAGCGAGTTCGAGAACATTAGACCAGCCTCTTGTCATCTGCGCAGCATCATTCAGGCCTTGGAAGAGGTTAACATGCTCAAAAGTGGACTTGTAGGAGCATGCAAGTGGTAACACCTTTGGGAGATAGCGGTTGAGGTGTGCACGGCTGTAGCTAACTGAAAAGTACTATAGGAGAAGAATAATATTAGTTGTTGGCTAGAGTTCAGCGTGCATAATAAAATTTAACTATTGAAATGTCAAATTTTAACCATTTTGGCCTTCCCACGGATGACATTTGACTTGTTCATCTTGCACAAATAGTATGGTATAGTGTCGTTTAACTAACACTCTGAGGGAAGCAACTTGGTCAGAAGTCAATTCCAAATTGTTTCCAAACACGCAGTTCTCATCGAATTCCTCCACCCCATCATACTTGGACCTAGAAAGAAAATATTAGAAGGTAATAACATGTATCTGCATATATATAAATGTAGCAAAACATGTATATAATGCCACACCTCTAGGAATAAGGATCCTCGGTTTCTCGACTACTCTAAATCTTTTCATATAAGCTTTAGCTCTTCGCCTTGCTATCTTAGCTTTCATCTTGCGAAAAACTACAGCAGCAAGTTTCTTCACATCATCATCATATGAGACATCAATGGCGACAACATCCTTCGTAGCCTAAGTTATACATTTCACTAATTAGAATGTTTAGTTTTTATGCCATATACGGTAGTAGTGCCAGTAGCATCAATTTTAGAACCTTCTCATGTATCTCCCTGGCCTTCATTGTACCTGCCCCAAAGAGTAAATACAAGAATTAAGTTAGAATACAATTCTAATTAGTCAATTATTACGAGAATCAAATTAAGTGAGTAAACTAAAGGGTGCTTCCAGTGAACTAGATTGAGCCTTTCCGTAAGCAGCAACATCGACGCGTGGAGCACTAGATTGTGAGTACATACGCGCTGCCATAGAACAAGGAGGCGACACATCGAACTAACACTAATTAAATAGCAACATCGACACGGTGTCTTAGAACAAGGAGGCGATGCATCGAACTAGAACGAGGACGTGACCACATCGCCGTCCAGTTAACAAAGAGTTGACGCGGTGAAAGGGCGCTAGGTTGAGGAGCACTTACACGTCAGTATGCAGCCTCTGCTGCCACCGTCGTCGCCGGGATTTGGTCGTCCGTGGGGAAGGGAGAAGGTTTTCTGTAGCGCAGATTTGGGGGAAGTGGTTTGGGATTTGGGAGTGCATGGAGGGGAGAGGGTTTTTTTCTACCTGCTATGACAGGTGGGTCCCATGCGTGAGCGGTTTTGGTTCACAGTGGCATCGTCTGGTAGGCTGACGAATAGGTCCCACGTGGACTGAATAACAACACAATTTTTCTACCAGGAAAAGAGCTTTTGCTTAGCCAAGTTTGACAGACAGAATAACAGCACAATGTTGTGGCTAATTTTCCAAATGAATAACTATTAATTCCATGAACTAAAGGACAATTATATTGATCAGTTCAAATGCATGCACACAACCATTAGTTCAACACAAAACATGCAACATATGCATGCACACAACCATTAGTTCAAGCATGCACCACAAAGCATGCACACACGATCATCAGTTCAACACACGCATGCACACATCCATCAGTTCAAGCATGCAACACAAATCATCCAACACTCCACCACCATAAGCTAGAACTACTCTTCCTCTGTATCATCTTGTACTTCATCTTCTTTGTCACTACAGTACTCCTCAATGGTGTCGTCTACTTAAGGCTCACTGTCAACTTCCTCCTCTTCAACAGCTTTCCTTTTGCCTCTGATACAATCGAACACTGAAGCATCTATGATGCGGCCTACGTTGACAGAGGGTCGACGTTTTCTGAAAGGTAGAGCCTCAGATACAGTCTCATTGTCAGAGCCTACAAACTGTTGGTATGCTACATCAGTATGCACTGCCTCCTCCTCCTCTCCTTCGGCAACATCAAACTTATGTCTTTGAACTATTTGTTGAATCACCCGCCAGTTTTTCCCTTGGCTGTGTCTGGCACGTAGAACACTTTTGTAGCTTGGGTTGCCAAGATGTAATTGTCATCTTTGTACCAAAAATTGATAATGTTGACACTCCAGGAGAGTTTATCATACACCATCTCAGTATCCTTGCGACCCTCAAGCTGATACCGATCACAATGGAATAACACAACTGATCATTGGTGTTCCAAATCAAAGTTAAAATACAACAGCTTGATATCCTTGAGGACACCATAAAAATGGATATCCATCTCCAAGTGACAACCTTTAGTCATTACTCCACTATTTTGTGTTTTCTTGCCCTACTCACGATCAGCGGTGAGGAACCGAACACTATCCACAATACAAGCTGAATATGTTCTTACTCGGAAGCCTGGGACACACGCCAATGCAAAAAACTCTTCATCTACAACTTCTGGATTCTCATGTCGCTTTTTCATGATCCGTATGTACCACAGCAGAAATACAATATGGTCAAATCATGCATTGAAATGATATATATAAAGGACAGAGATAAATGCAAAAGGAAACTAACATGGTCCTTGAACCATCTTTGAAATCCCTGCTCAAGCTTTCTTTCCACATTGGGCATCCCATCGTTCACCAGCTGTTCTCGGCGAAGACTGCAATCCAGAGAGTAACTCGGAATTAAAATCTTTAGGTGTATGGCAATATTGGATTCATAAGTATGGGAGATCAGAACATACATGATATATGGCTTAACCTCCTCGCAGTTATTTAGGACATACCAAGTCATCTTGTGTAGCTCCCTTTGGAGGGTCAAATCAGTATCATCGCTTCCTACATAGCAGGTGGCATGGCGTCCTCCAATTAAATTCACACAGTGGCCAAACACATCACAAGCTGATTCATGTTGGTCACCTACATTTCTCGTTGGTCGATTGAATCTTGTCACAATATCATCAAGGTATCTAGCAAAAAAATTCACGCACTCGGCAGCCATGTAGGCCTTTACCAGTGAACCTTCTGGACATGACATGTTCGTGACATATCTCTTCAGAGTACATAACAACCTCTCTATTGGATACATCCACCCATAGTTCACAGGGCCTCAGAGCATTGCCTCATCAGGTAAATGCACAGCCAGGTGGACCATCACATCAAAAAATGCCAGCGAAAAGGTGTGTTAAAGTTTGCACAAAATTACTAGGATTTCATCTTTGAGCCTTTCCAACATCGACAATTTCATGTTTTTACAGCACAATTGCCTGAAAAATCTTCCTAGCTCTCCAAGTGCCGTGTAGATATCGGGATGCATATACCCTCACATGCCAGCAGCCAATATTCCCTGCAACAGGATGTGGCAGTCATGGGTTTTAAGTCCTGTGATCTTGCGTGCAGGAACACTGACACATTTGGCCATGTTTGAACAAAACCCATCAGGAAAAGTGCAGTCCCACATATATTGACAGAAACCCGTCTTCTGCTCCTTATTTAGGTAATACAGTGCATATAGACAGAGAAGGTCCTTCTCTATGTCTGTGGGTTGCACATGTAGATCTCGCCTAATGCGTAGGGATTCACAATTATACCTAGCCTTCAAGGTGTCCTTATTCTTCCCATCAAGTTCAAGTAGTGTGCCAATCAAGTTGTCGCAGATCTTTTTCTTGATGTGCATCATGTCGAGATTGTGCTAAAGTTTCAACGATGCCCAGTAAGGCAAGTCCTAGAAACCATGCCGTCGGTTCCAGATCGGTGAAGGATCTATTCGCTTCCTCTATTTGCTCCCAGGATCACATCTAGCTCCTAGTTTAAGATGCCTAACCTTCTCCATCTCAGCTTGTAAATCAACTGCAGTAAATTTTCTAGGCTTCGAGTAGTCATCATGAATGTCGGCAAGCTCCGTGTCTCGCCCCAAGCGGTGGCGCTTCAGGAGGAAACGATGGTGCCCAATGTAGCATATTTTGCTCTTTATGGATTTGGACAGAGGATTTTTGTCACAATGCAGGCATGCATAATATCCTTTTGTTGTACGCCCAGACATAGTGCTGCAAGCTGGGTAGTCATGGGTACACCAAAGAACCGCTGCTCAAAGATCAAACGTTTCGTTTTGAAATGCATCGTAAGAGCACACACCCTTCCAAAGCTATTGCAAATCGTCCAGCAGAGGCTCAATAAAGAGATCGAAGTCCTTTCCAGGACTTGATTTGCCAGGGATTAGAAGGCAAAGCATGTAGTTTGATGCATCCATGCAATCCCATGGTGGAAGGTTGTATGGAACGACAAATACATGCCACATACTATAGCTCATGCTCATGGTTCCAGAAGGATTGAAGCCATTGGTGGCAAGGCCGAGCCTTACGTTTCTAGGGTCAGCTGAAAAGTCCTCCCATGTTCTGTCAAAATCCTTCCATGCTTCACCATCAGCCGGATGACTGAGTATACCATCTCTAGGCATTCTCCTTAACTTGTGCCACTGCATGTTCTCCACTGTTTTCCTCGAAGAGAACAATCTCTGCAGCCGTGGCGCCAAGTAAAATGACGCAGCACTTTGACAGCCGACGACCTTCTTTCCGGATATTTCCACCTTGAGGCGCCACACGTAATGCAGTTGCCTAGCTTGTCATTGTCCTTCTAGAAGAGCATGCAGTTGTTTTTGCACACGTGTATGCTAGCATAGGAAAGTTCAAGATCCTTTAGATAAGTTTTTGCTTCATGGTATGATCTCGGCAGGGTATTGGGATCCGGCATTGCATCAACAAATAGCTTCATCCAATCAGCGAATGCAGTGTTGGTGATCCGGTGATATGACTTGTGATGAAGGAGCTTCACAACAAATTCAAGCCTGGAGTGTTTACTTCCCGGGTAAAGCTTGCGCTTTGCCTCTTCCATCAACTTTGCAAACAATTTCTCATGTTTACCGTCAGTTGGGACATTAGTAGCAATCTGGTCTGCCGTTAATGCATCGCCTGCGTGCTTAAGGTCTTGCAACATATCTGGAACACTGTGACCTCTATCATCATCGCATTCATCATCCGTATATATATTGTCATTGTCATCACCAGCATGACCACCATTGGGTGGATCTTCAATAATAGCAAGATCAAGTGGCTCTCCATGCTGTATCCACTGAGTATATGTGTGCGACATGCCACTGATGAGTAAGTGGTGATAAAGAAGGCCTACATGTACCGTTCTCAAGTTGAGGCACTTACAGCAGGGGCAGGGAACCTCAGCATTCTCACCATATCTCTCCTTGACAAATCTAACAAACTGTTTCAGGCCAGCTTTATAGGGTTTAGTAAACTGCTGCCATGAACAATCCAACTCCTATCCATCTATTAAGAATTAAATAAACAAATCAAACTTTTAGAACAGTCTAGTGATTTTTTAGAACAGTTTTCTTTACAATGAACAAGCTAGCTCATATCCATGTGTTGAACAATAAAAACAACAAATCTCATTTCTAGAACAGGCTAGTCATTTATCAGAACTATTTACATTACCATGCAACAAATCCAACTCCTATTAATCTGTTGGACAATTAAAAAAACTAATCACATTTTCTGAGAAGAATAATCCTTTTTAAGAAGATTTTTATGTAGATGAACAATCCAAGTGATATCCATGTGTTGAACAATTAAACAAACTATTTTTTTTACCTTGGCAGACACGGAGACGAGCGAGTTGAGCACGGAGATGGTTCTCGGAAGGGGAGCTACCGAGGTGTGCGGAGATGTCGGCCAGAAGGGGACAAGCTTGGAGTGCGGATGCCGAAATGGATGGGGAGACGCTGCCGCCGCATGTGGTGGACCGGCAAAGGCAGTGGTGTCCTAGCCACCGCCGCGTGTGGTGGACCGGATTTCAGATCTGATTTCGAAACCTCCCGGGTGGAGTTCAGGTGAGTGTGGGCGGCAAAGAGGTGGGCCCCACAAGTCAGCGAAAGAATTTTCACTTGTCTAGTTGACACGTGGGGTTCATCGTAGGTGGGTCCACTGGTCAGGGTCCTCTTGGTTGCGTGTTCGAGACCTGGAGGTTTCCATTTTATTGAATTTCTTTGGACTTTATTTTCACTCCATTTTGTCAGAACCGAAGCGGCACATAGAGAGAGAGTGGACAAGACGGGTGCAACTAGAGAGAGAGACATAGCATGCCCCATCGCTGCCTCCGGTGAGCTTTCACCGGAAGCAGGTTTACGACTTATATATTATCCAATCTCCGGCGAGCTTCCTTCGCGTATATATAGGTGCGCAGTGTGTCGCCCGATCTCACACATTTTCTAGGCGAATGCAGGGGAGCTACAACATCCACGGGCGTGATGACGGCGGAGTGAGGGATGCAATCTGCCGTGGAATAACCGGCGACGAGGCTCTACAACAACGGTAAGAATTCCCTTCACCGGAGTATAACCAGTGGCAGAGATCTTCAGCAGCAGCAACTCGATGAATCTATAGGGTTTTTAGAGCTGCGTAAATAGTACTTGTTCTTCATCGAATCTGTAGCATTTTCTCTATGATTGCTTTATCGAATCCGTAGAGTTTTCTCTAAGATTACTTCATCGAATCTCTAGAGTAAATCTAGGATGTGCAGATTTTGTTGGGTTGAATTTCTGTAGACTTTTTGTTGGTACAATTTGTGCTGATATTTTGTTAATAACAATCTTCAGTATTTGTATGCAGAACTGCATATTAGTACAATGTGCACATCATTAGTTGTGTTTTTGCAGGATTATCTATGTAGAACTGCAGACTAGTTGTATTTCTGCACATATATAGCATTAATTGTTGTTATAAAGTACAATGTAATTAGTGATAATATTAGTAACCTCATATCATTTATTTTCCTGACCTTTTGTAATTTTTGTGTTCAGAAAAAAGGAATATGGCTCAAAACGAATGTGTGACATGTCAGTAGCAACCTGCTTGGTGTGGGAGTGGAAACACAGACCATGTGATGTATTTTAGAATGAGGGTGAGATCACCTTTTTTTGCAGAGGGATTTGTAAGTATTCTTGATTTTCATATAAATATTTTATTTTAAATTTCCATATAAATTGCTTTATGTTCATGATCTTATGGGTTTTTTCTATTTCACAAATTTATGCAAGGTATTCCTTGTTGTTTCACTGAGTGTATGCGACAATTCGCTCTTGGTCCACATCTAACCTAGATCCTTGCTCGGAGTGACTACTTCTATGTGCTGTATGGTGGGAATTTTCGGAGCTCTGTAGCATTATGTGCGCCATATTGGAGGGGGTTCTGTGCATCTTATAACATTGAACAGAATGATGTTCTGACATTTGCATACAATAGAGTAGACATGTGCTTTATTGTTGAAGTGTCAAATGCTGATAATGTTGTCAAACCTTGGGTCGATCAAGACCAGTGTATGTATTGACTTCTTTGCATTGAAATGGTTTTTTACTTACACACATGACTAGTTTCTTAATTATGTATGTTCCTTACACACAAACCTTCTTCAACTTCATATGCATGATCAGGGTGTTATAAGACCGAAGATTGTTGCAAGGTGACACTAGAGAAATCCATATTTCAGCACCCATGTAATGCCAATTGCTCTGAAATGAATTCCATATCTTGGGCATTCTACAAGGAGTTTGTAAGAGACCTAGATGAAAATGAGGTCTTTGAGATCCCTTAGTTCTTGGTGCACCGGGTGCAGGATGAAGATGGTCTTCATCAGATGGTTAGTTTAATCACTTTTTCCTATACTTTTCCTTCTTATTTTGTAAATTTATCAGGGTGGCCAATTAACTAAGATCTATTATATATTTTTGTTACTCAGGAAGTTCCTTTGAGATGCACAAGGGAACACCAAATCCCAAAGAAAGGTTTCTATTGTGTATGCATGAAGAATAATTGTAACAAAGGCCTGAAAATCTTGGGGCGATATCGCATATCGAAAGTATATGACGATTGCATTGAGTTCACCGACCCCTGGGCTGAATTCTGTGCTAAAAACAGAATTTTCCTTGATGAGGTCAAGGTGATGAGGCACTATATCAAGCTAATTATTGAGGTGGTCACCGGTCTGGTAGAGGAACAAGATGATGCAGAAGACGACAGCGACAAGCAGTAGGAGGAGGACGAAGACGAGCGCGTTGGCTCTGTGATGTCGGTTGTAGCTCAGAACTTCTGAATAAATCATCAGAATTTAAATTTCAAGAATGCATGCTCAGAAACTTTTGTGTTGTTGTATGTTAAACTAGCAAACCTCTTTTGTTCAAATCTCTTGGCTTGTACCAACTTCATTATGTTTAATTATGAAAGACAAAATATAAATAATTTCTCTCAATTTCTCACATAGAAAAATGCACAACTAATTTCATATTCTCGCAGGAACTGGCCCCACTTGTTGAACCGGCGGCACTGCCATGATCTCCACGTAACCACGGTGAGTTCTCGAACCGAAGCTGCAGTTACCACGTTTCCTCTTCCTCTTCAGTTTTTCCTGGGCGCTTCTTCTTCCTCTTCCTGTTCATTCCTCTGTAGTTTTTCTTGGGCGCTTCTTCCTCTATTCTGGAACCATTAGTTCATCTTCTTCTTCCTCTCGCAGGCAGTTCCTTGTAGGCATTTCCTGTAGCATCCCAATTGTCTAACAATTGTAATGCTACTTGTCCTAATAAGATATTGGCTACTTCATATATATTATTATTGCATCATAATTATATCATGCTCATGTCATCATGCCACCTTGCATTTGAGCATCATATAAAACCCTTTTTCTTTTGGTTCTTCTCTCGCATGCATTATTAATTGTATTTTCCTCTTGATATTGTATTTGGCTATTGATATATTGTCTAAATGCCCAAGTTGAGTTGGGGGCATATCTTTTGTTTCAATTCCATCATCTTTCTTTTCCACCACTTTATAATTCCACCAACCTACTAGTTCATGAGCTTGTTGTCTTTATTTTGGTTTTATCTAGCTCATGGGCAATAGGGTGAATCTAGTCCTTTAATTTCCTTTGCTTGGCTTTATTCCACTTCTTGAAAATGCATGAGAATAATGCCATAATATTATTATTGTTTTCACAAAATAAATCATGGCATTATTATTTTGCATGGGCCATGCACAATTCTTCACCACCTTTTTACTCCATGGGTTTTTCTTTGGATTTAAGGGATCCTATCTTGGGAAACCATCTACTACCATTCCACCATCCCCATAGTCTCACCCACATCTCTTTCTTTTATTTATTTTATTTTCTACATGTGTGTTCATATGTGACTCTTTCCACCTATTTCTTTTCTTCCTTTTTCTATCTTGTTTCTCCTCCACATTATCTCAAGCAAGATCAAGCTTCATGTTTCTTCTTGGTTTGGCCTCATAAACCAAATTAAAATCTAAATACCTAATAAAACCTAACCTAGCTTTTTCCTCTCTCTCTCTAACTTTCTCCTAAACCCTAAGCCTCTCTCTCTCTCTCACTAGCAAGACCTCCATGCCAACCCCCTCTCTCTCTAACATGCTGGCCCCACCTCAGCTAACCCTAACCCTCTCCCCAACCCTAGCTAAGCCTAACCCGAGCCCATGTCTACCCTAGCCGAGCTACCCCCTCTTCTCTCTTTCTTACTCTACCGAGTGCTAGCCCCACCCTGCAGCCACCACGCCGCCCTGATACCACTCTGTAACACCCTCAAATCGGTCCTATGCAAGTTTTAGCCCTTTCCGCCAAACTCGCATAGAAACGATTCAAGGACGCCCACCAGGCACTTTCGTGCGGGTGGATAACGAAGTAATACCATTACACAATAGTCCTTGATGGGACCCACAGAACAGAGGAGTTTGAGGAGTCAAAGAAACACAGCCGTGATACAGCAAGCTCTCCTGCTATGACAACTCCTTCTAAGCGTCGTGTCTGGGTTCCTAACACCCCACCGTCGCTCCCTGCTCCACCAAGACCTTCAAGCTACGCACCAAGGCCACCAAAATCCTTCACTGCGGCTCCCAGGGGCTACAACCACAACTACCCTGGAGCGTCTGGCGGAGTCCCTGGCTACGTTGCTCCACATCCACCTGGTTCTTGCTATACTTGTGGAAACACTAGGCATCAGCACTAGAATTGTCCAATGAACAACAAAGCTCTTCCACCACCACCTCCAAGACCTGTAGCAAGTTCTCCTATGATTCGTGCACCTCCACCTCGGGCTCTCAACATCAACACTACGTTGGGGTCTACGGTTGCTCGTGCCAACTGTGTCATCGCCGCTCAAGCTGAGCATACACCTGGAGTTGTCATGGGTATGCTTTCTGTTAACTCAGTTCCTGCACGAGTTTTGTTTGATTCGGGTGCTTCGCATTCTTTTGTTTCTCACAAGTTTGCGCATGAGCAAGATCTGGCTATGGTTCCCTTATTACACCGTCTTGTGGTACAAACTCCTGGGTCAAACATGAGGGCTGCTCATATCAGCCATGGCAATCAAATTGAGATTGGTGGCTCTTCATTTCCGGCTTCCTTAATTATTCTGGGCAATTCTGATATTGATGTTATCTTGGGCATGGATTGGTTGACAGCAAATGCAACTGTGATTGATTGTGCTGAACGTTCGGTTTCTCTGAGAATTCCTGAAGGCCATATAGTCTATTCTCCAAATCTGACTCCTGCAATTCAGCTTTATTCTTTGGCGGCTCTGAATGATGATGCTATGGAAGGTATTCAGAGTGTTCCTATAGTTTGTGAGTTTCCAGATGTTTTTCCTGAAGAGTTGCCAGGTATGCCTCCGGATCGTGAGGTCGAGTTTGTCATTGAACTTGAACCTGGTACCGCTCCTATCTCCAAGCGGCCTTATAAAATGGGTCCTGCTGAATTGGCTGAACTCAAGCGTCAGTTGGATGAACAAGAGAAGTTGGGTTTCATTCAGCACAGTACTTCTTCTTGGGGTAGTCCAACCATCTTTGTGAAGAAGCGAGACAAGACTGATAGACTTTGTGTTGACTATCGGGCACTCAATGCTAAAACCATCAAGAATAAATATCCCCTTCCATGGATTAATGATCTCTTCGATCAGCTAGCTGGAGCTGTGGTATTCTCTAAGCTTGATTTGAGAAGTGGTTATCATCAAATCAAGATCCGCAAGGAAGATGTTCCTAAAACAGCTTTCACCACCCGCTATGGTATGTATGAGTACACGGTCATGTCTTTCGGTCTCACCAACGCACCTGCCACCTTCTCGAGGCTTATGAACTCGGTTTTCATGGAGTATCTTGATAAGTTTGTTGTGGTCTATCTGGATGACATTCTAGTCTATTCTAAGTCAAAAGAAGAACATGAAGAACACCTTCGGTGTGTCCTAAACAAGCTTCGTGAGAACCGTTTGTATGCAAAGTTCTCCAAGTGTGAGTTTTGGCTGCCTCAAGTCACCTACCTTGGTCACGCATCTCTGCCAAGGGCATTGCCGTCAACCCAGAAACTATTAAGACAATTATGGACTGGCTTCCACCCATAAATGTCAAAGAAGTCCGGAGTTTCCTTGGTTTGGCTAGTTACTGTCGTCGCTTCGTTCAAAACTTCTCAAAGATTGCGAAGCCTCTTACCGATCTCCTCAAGAAAGGCAAGAAATATCTTTGGACTCCTGCATGTCAAGCAAGCTTTGAAACAATCAAAGAGAAGCTCACTTCCACACCAGTCTTAGTTCCTCCAGATACATCAAAGCCTTTCCAAATATTCTGTGATGCTTCTTTGCAAGGATTGGGTGTGGTCCTTATGCAAGAAAAACAAGTTGTTGCTTATGCATCTCGTCAGTTGAAGACGCATGAGATCAACTATCCTACACATGACCTCGAACTCGTAGCAGTTGTCTTTGCTTTGAAAGTATGGAGGCATTACTTGCTTGGCAACCGTTGTGAGATCTTTTCTAATCACAAGAGTCTGAAGTATATCTTCACACAGCCTGATCTCAACCTTCGTCAGAGGAGGTGGATTGAAACAATCAATGATTTCGATTTGACCATCAACTACACCCCGGGCAAAGCTAATGTCATGGCAGATGCTCTCAGCCGAAAAGCTTATGTCAACAACCTCATGGTGGAAGAACAACAGCCTCTCTTGTGCGAGGAATTCCGCAAGCTCAACCTTGAAATTGTGGATCAAGGTTATCTTCTGAACCTTCTAGCAACACCTCTCTTGGAAGAAAAGGTCCGTTCCATTCAGCTTGGTGATCCTTACACTAAAAAGATCATCTCCAACATTCAACTTCCGAAGTACGAGTCTTTCCACGTTGATGACCAAGGCACTCTTTTCTTTGAACACCGGATGTTTGTTCCGAACTACCCGGGTTTAAGAGAGCAAGTTCTCAAGGAGGCGCATGATTCTGTTGTTTCTATCCACCCTGGAAGCACTAAGATGTACATGGACTTGAAAACACAATATTGGTGGCCTGGTTTGAAACGATATTGTGCCAAGTATGTCTCGGAGTGTGATGTTTGTCGCAGAGTTAAAGCTGTCCATGAGAAACCTTCCGGTCTTCTACAGCCATTGAAGCCTCCGGAATGGAAATGGGAGAAAGTAGAGATGGACTTCATCACTGGTTTTCCAAGGTCGCAGAAGGGCAACAATGCAATCTTTGTTGTCATTGACAGGCTGTCCAAAGTAGCTCTCTTCTTTCCAGTCAAGGAAACAATTTCTGCAATTCAGTTGGCTGAGCTCTATATCAACAGAATTGTCTCTCTGTATGGAGTTCCTCTTGAGATCAGTTCAGACCGTGGAAGCATCTTCACTTCCAAGTTCTGGGGAAGTTTCCAAAATGCTTTGGGAACAAAACTAAACTTCAGCACAGCTTACCACCCTCAGTCGCAAGGACAAGTTGAAAGGATCAATCAGATTCTAGAAGATATGCTCCGTGCTTGCGTTATCTCTTTCGGCATGAAGTGGGAAGAATGTCTTCCTTATGCTAAATTCTCTTACAACAACAACTTCCAGAAAAGTCTAAAGATGGCACCATTTGAGGCTCTCTATGGTCGCAAATGCAGAACTCCGATTGGTTGGTCGGGCGCAGGTGAAAGAATATTGTTTGGCCCCGACATTGTAACTCAAGCGGAGGAGAAAGTTCACATCATTCTTGAAAATCTGAAGATTGCTCAAAATCGTCAGAAGAGCAATTATGACAGAAAGCACTCAGACATGGAGTATGTCCCTGGTGATCTCGTTTACCTTCGTGTCACTCCCATGAGAGGCACGCACCGCTTTGGTATCAAAGGAAAGCTGGCTCCTAGATACATCAGTCCCTTCAAAATATGTGGAAGAAGAGGAGAAGTTGCTTATGCTCTCGAGCTCCCTAAACAACTCAAAGTCCATGATGTTTTCCACATTTCTCAACTCAAGAAGTGCTTCAAGGATCCCGGCAGGACCGTGGTCCATGAACTCATCAATCTCCAAGAAGTACTTTCTTATCAAGAACACCCCACAAAAATTCTTGAAGTCGCAGAAAGAAGGACTCACAACAAGTCCATCAAGTTCTGCAAGGTGCAGTGGTCGCACCATTCCGTTGATGAAGCCACCTGGGAACGTGAAGATGAGCTCCGTGCCAAGTATCCTACCCTCTTTGAGTCTTCTTCTTCCTAGAATCTCGGGGCAAGATTCCTGTTTAGTGGGGGAGAGTTGTAGCATCCCAATTGTCTAACAATTGTAATGCTACTTGTCCTAGTAAGATATTGGCTACTTCATATATTATTATTGCATCATAATTATATCATGCTCATGTCATCATGCCACCTTGCATTTGAGCATCATATAAAACCCTTTTTCTTTTGGTTCTTCTCTCGCATGCATTATTAATTGTATTTTCCTCTTGATATTGTATTTGGCTATTGATATATTGTCTAAATGCCCAAGTTGAGTTGGGGGGCATATCTTTTGTTTCAATTCCATCATCTTTCTTTTCCACCACTTTATAATTCCACCAACCTACTAGTTCATGAGCTTGTTGTCTTTATTTTGGTTTTATCTAGCTCATGGGCAATAGGGTGGATCTAGTCCTTTAATTTCCTTTGCTTGGCTTTATTCCACTTCTTGAAAATGCATGAGAATAATGCCATAATATTATTATTGTTTTCACAAAATAAATCATGGCATTATTATTTTGCATGGGCCATGCACAATTCTGCACCACCTTTTTACTCCATGGGTTTTTCTTTGGATTTAAGGGATCCTATCTTGGGAAACCATCTACTACCATTCCACCATCCCCATAGTCTCACCCACATCTCTTTCTTTTATTTATTTTATTTTCTACATGTGTGTTCATATGTGACTCTTTCCACCTATTTCTTTTCTTCCTTTTTCTTTCTTGTTTCTCCTCCACATTATCTCAAGCAAGATCAAGCTTCATGTTTCTTCTTGGTTTGGCCTCATAAACCAAATTAAAATCTAAATACCTAATAAAACCTAACCTAGCTTTTTCCTCTCTCTCTCTAACTTTCTCCTAAACCCTAAGCCTCTCTCTCTCTCTCACTAGCAAGACCTCCATGCCAACCCCCTCTCTCTCTAACATGCTGGCCCCACCTCAGCTAACCCTAACCCTCTCCCCAACCCTAGCTAAGCCTAACCCGAGCCCATGTCTACCCTAGCCGAGCTACCCCCTCTTCTCTCTTTCTTTCTCTACCGAGTGCTAGCCCCACCCTGCAGCCACCACGCCGCCCTGGTCCACCTGCAGCCCCTCCCCGCTGTGCCTACCAGCCCCAGGTCGAGCCCCAGCTCGAGCTAGCACGTGAGGGAGAAGAAAAAGGTGGCACCGAGGCCACCTTTATCTACCCCCTGCCACAGCTGCCCTCCTCCCTCTCCCTCCTTTTTCCTCCTCCCACACGACACTTCTGGCTCTCCAGATCTGCCCCGAGCTGCCCCTCCTCTTCTCCTTCTTCCTCTCCGGCCGCAGCTCCTGCCGCCGGTCGCCGCCAGCACCACCTCGTCCCCGTCGTTCCAGCCGTGCAGCTCGACCTGGAGGTGGCCTGGAAGCTCGAGGAGGTTCCTCTACGACGCCCTGCCCACGCCAACGCGAAGGAGAAGCTCCCAGGGCCGCCAGATCCTCGCCGTCCCGACGAAACCCTAGCCGCCGGAGCGCCAGCGATCTCGCCGCTCCGCCGCTCCTCGCCCCGATCCGTGCCCACCTACGAGCCCGCGGTGAGCCCCTCTATTCCCCTAACACGATCCGCCTCGCTGTACCGCCCTAGCCCCGCCGTTCGTTTCGTCGAACGCTCACCGTGCACGTCGTTCGCCGTTGTCTGCAAGCCTCCCCGCGCCGCGCAGCACCCTAACTAGGCCCCCGCCACCCTCCTGACAGCTACCCGAGCCAGCCGCACCGGTTGGCCCCCTCCGCGCGCATGCCCGCATCCCGGGATCGAATCCCCGCTCCGCGCCGCGCGCACACTGTTCGTCAGACGATGAACACGAAGAACAGTACCCGGGCTATGGAAATTTACATTAAGCCCCCCACCTTTTTGACTCCTGCAACCCGCGCTCCTGGAGGACCCACCTGCCAGCCGCCCTAGCCATCTTGCAGAAAGCCCCTCAGCTTTTCTCAGGCGTAACCCGCGCTCCAGCCCCAGCCCCACCTGTCAGCCTCAGCCATCTTCACCGCTGTCACGTGGGCCTGCGTCAGTTGGCCCCACCCCGCAGTCTCAGTGGCTAGCCCGAGACGCGGTGACAAAAAGATTCCCCGCGCGTGGCCCAGTCAGCGCAAAGGCCCACCCGTCAGTGACTGGGGCTGATTTCGCCTGGGTGACAAAAGTACTTTCCTGTGTCTGTTTTTATTTAAACCTTTTTCAAATTGATTTAAATTCAAATTCCATTCAGATTCAAATAATTTTAAAAATACAAATCCAAATAATACAAGTAATATATGTTTTGGAATCAGAAAAATGTGAGGAATTCAAATATGCCATTCAAAATAATGTTTGAACACTTTAAAATTTCGAGATGATTAAAATTACAATAAAATGCCCTTTTCCTTAATTAATTAATAACTTTTGTTTTATAACTCCAAATTTGACAAATAATATGTCTAAATTGATCAGCGCGACGAGCCCGTTCTATCTATGCAGTCCTTGTTCTGAATTGAAGCATGCATCATGTTGTTATTAAAAATCTGAACTGTTTATGACAATAAAACTTGGTTAAATAAATAATAAAATGCTTTATTTCTTGTATCCACACCTCACCTTTGCCATGCTACTTTAATGCCATGTAAATTGTGCATCATTCATCATGGCATGCTTGGTTGCTTGTTGCATTTTAATTCATATGCTTGTGCACTTTATTTATGTTGGCCCTTGTTTGTTTGGTTCTTCTTCGGATAGACGCCCAGCAGGAGAATTACCAGGAACCACAGGAGTACTACCCAGATCCATCTCTCGCTTCAACTGAGCTGCCAGGCAAGCACTACCACATGCTTGCATACATATAGTACCTATTGCCTCTATCTTATTCTTGCATCACTGAGTCGCGATTGCATTAAATTGAATCCCAAGTACTGCATAGCCTTTACTTTTAAACCCCACCGAAGCTTGTTCCTCCATCCCATGAGCCATTACTACAGGAGTTGTTTGAGCCATGCGAGTCGTAGAAAAGCATGTGTAGGATATGTGAGTGTCTGAGGAATAACGAGGTACCTAAACAACATAACCTGAGTAGTAATGGGATAACTAATGAAAGAGGCACCGGTGAGCAATATCTGCTATTTGGTTTTTGATGCTCACTTGTGTCCCGTAGGACCCCGAGTACTTGATTCCTGTTCCTTGAATATTCGCACTATCCACATCCGAGAGGCCTTATGGACCCCCCTGAGCCAGAGCTTGATTCATTTCTATTTCTTGGGGCCACACACTAGTTTGGGGTTTTATTACTATCCTGTACTTATGCCATGTTACTGCTTTATTAAGATTGTGCGAGGAGCACATGTACTGTTTTGGATCGTGACACGTTTTCGCTGTATCGACAAGCCCAATCACACTTTCGGGTTCCCAGTCGTTTACAACCGTCCACACAAACCCTAGGTCCGTTCCGGAGCCGACCAACTTTGTTGCGGGTAGCTTAGTGGGGTGCCCCCCTGAAATATTTCTGAATCCTGTGATCGCTTTGTCGTGAATGCCTCGTTGGGTTTTGAGTTGGTTTTTCCGAGGTTGATCGAGTGTGTGTTGCTATTTGTGCACCCCTGTAGGGTAAAACTTTCTGAAAGCCGTGTCCGCGGTTATGGACGACTTGGAGCACAGTATCTCGATCATAGACAATTATAACTAAAGTAGTTCTATAAATTTGACTTAATATGTGACTAGCAATCAGCTCAAGTATAACGGAATGGATATTAAAAATGCCAACAGTTGGTGGATCTGGGTTGTGTTGTGACATGCTATATGCCTAGTAAGTATTGCAACTCCAAGGGAATGTGATAAAAGTGCCAACAACTGCTGGGTTTTGGGATTCCTCAGGACAATTATATCTGACTAGTAACCACTGCAACTACCACTGAATGGTAATTAAAAACTGCCCACTACTTATGCTATCAGAATGACTCAAGCTATCTATAGCTGATTAGTAATTGCTGCAACTATAACGGAATGAGTAAAATTGCCAACTGTGTGAGTTCCTTGGTCTGACTTCCTCGTTTGGTCTCGAGGGGGAAATACCAGGATGGGTTTGTTTGGTGTTAGCTTCAGGTTGGATCCGAATAGGTCTTTCTTACCCCTCTCTGATAACCGCCAGTTGTACCGAGTCTCTATAGGTTGTTTAGTGCCGCTGCGCTGCCGCTTCAGCCCACCATACCTATGTAGGCGAGAGCCGCCGAAATCTAGCCTCGCCGTGTACTGGCCTCAGTACTGACGCTCCTCTTTTTCCTTTGCCCTTTGTCGGCACCCCTTTTTGTTTAGCAGGTTTGAGATCGCCGTCGTTAGCAGGGTTACCCTTCCGACTTGGCCTGGGCAGGGTTATGGACGCCATTGGTTATTCTTCAGGGCTCTCAGCCCCATTTGCATCTTGTCCATAGTCGGACGCTCTGTCGTTTTCAAGGTGATTTGGCTCTTTGTATTGTATATCTGTATTCTTGACTCAGGGAGTCGCTGTTGTATATATATCTGTTCTGTGGGTCCCATCGAGGACTGTTGTGTAATGGTATTACTTCGTTATCCACCCGCACGAAAGTGCCTGGTGGGCGTCCTTGAATTGTTTCTATGCGAGTTCGGCGGAAAGGGCTAAAACTTGCATAGGACCGATTTGAGGGTGTTATATTTCCTTTCACCCATTTCCTTGTAGGCATGGACATGGGAAACGCACAACAGAGACCCACTTGGTCCCTGCCCATGGCACCACAACTTTGACAATGGTGTACACAAATGATGAAGTGACTATGGAGACAACTCTCGCCAGGTATGAGAAATTGCTTGAGAAAGAGAAGCACAAGTTTGTGGGTCTAGACTTGGAGTACACCGTTGCAAATAAGAGAAAAAAATCCTCCACAAGAGATCGCTGTCGTGCAAATCACCATACATGAGGAGGTCCTCGTTTACCACTTCTGCAGGTATCTGAAATTTAAATTTGAGATCACCACTTCTGCCTCCCTTGTTTCCTTACATCCCTAAAACCATCTAACTGCAGGAGTAAACCAACCGAGAAGCATTGTCCGGCTCTGGTCGAGTCCTTGTGTAGGAAAGGAATAACTTTCACTAGCGTGGATATCACAAATGACACAATTATGCTTTCTCGTGCGTTGATAAAAGTCCCAGATGGGTACCACATCGACATCCAAAATCTATACAAGGTCAAAGAATACCCAGCTAAGGATGGCATGGGTGATCTAGCAGCGGAAATCATCGATAAATCCTACGCAAAACTGAAGAAATTGAAGCGACTCGAGCATGACTACTGGGAGTTGAAGCCGATGAGCCAGGTGTGCCTCGAGTATGCAGCCAGAGACACCTACATGGCGTACGAGTTGTACAGTAAGCTCATTACCATGAAAGATGGGATGGTTAAGGCGGGATTTTTTGTGAGAGAGCTATGCCCTGGTTGCAAGCTAGCCTAGGAGAAGAAGCGCGAGGAGGACAGAAAGAGGTATCAGGACGAGTAGGGATCTTGGGACGATGGCGACAATAGCGGTTGAAGGGGAAGCAAGTCAAGGACGCCAACAAGTGGTGGTGATACATTATGTGTTTGAACTAGATTAGTTGATAGTTTATTTTTTGTACATAGTATATATTTTGGGATGTACATATTAGTTTGGGATCTAAGTGTTGGAAGAACTTGCATGCATATGTATGTGTTTACCTATATGATATATATGTATAAAAGTGTGATGGGTTGTTGCATTGAGATATGCATTATATCTAGGCCCCTGGTGAGCATATGGTATCTCACATATATCGATCGATATGCATGCGCATGTTCCAACATCTTCTTGGGCTAAAACTTTGACATAGGTATCATCTAGGCAACTTCAGTGGATTTTGTGATGCACCTTTTCCTTTGTGTTATGCATGACCACATACACATGCTCCATTGCATGATGTGTGTGTGTTCTTTTCCTACACCAGTACACACTGATATATATCCACTAGAGCCACTGATCCCATCACATGACCACACATTGCATATATATGACCACATTGCATAGATATCCACACTATCTAGATGTCATTGATCTACATACATGACCACATTGCATGTGTTCTCTTTTCCAAAACCACATTGTTGGTATATGTACCACACACTAGTGGATTTTGTGATGCAACTTCTGTCACACTGGTGCAAAATGTAATATGTTGCTTTCCTATGTGTTTTGGTCTATATGCATGTGACCATGCATGGTTTAATACACATGGATCCTCCCCTAGAGACATTGCATGATGTGTGTTCTTTTCCTACCAGTACACACCGATATATATATATATATATCCACTAGAGCCACTGATCCATCACATGACCACACATTGCATATATATGTACATTGTTCTTTTCCAAAACAACACAAGATGATGATATATATCTCTCTACATATATATGCATGACCAGACACATGCATATACTCAAGGATTATGTGATGATGCACAAATTCTGTCACACTGGTCCATGCATGCATGCAATGTGGAAGCTCCTTTATTTAATTCCTATGTGTTGTTGGTCTCTATGACCAATATGGAATATATATATATATCTATCTATCTCCTATAGGGGGTCATATTGCATGATGCATGTGTGCTTTTCCTAACCCACATTGATATGGCCACCAGAGTCATTGATAGATCCACCTACATGATGATCTGACCACATTTGCATGTATGTACATTGTTCTTCCAAAACCTACCACAATGATATCTCTATACATATGCATGACCACACAATTAATGCATATGCTACTCAAGTGGATTCTATGATGATGCACAACTAATAATAATTCTGTCACACTGCATGCATGCAATGTGTGTGGAAGCTCTCCTTTATTTAACCTATGTGTTTTTAGTCTCTATGACCATATATGGATCTCTCCTAGAGTCATATTGCATGCATGTGTGTTCTTTTCCATGGATATATTGCATTATTGTTGCTAGATCCACATGATATGACCACATTTCATGCATGTGTGTTCTTTTCCAACAATATACCACATTTTGACATATATCTACATGATGACCACACATATATAACTTTGGATGATGCAACTTATGTAACACTGGTGCAATATGCATGCAATGTGTGTGGAAGCAGCTGTGCTTTTCCTATATTGGTCTTTGTGACCCTGCATGTGGCTATACCCATGACCCCTAGAGTCGTTATTGCATATTTGTTCTTTTTCCTAAACCACATTGATATCCACACTACTACTAGTAGCTAGATGTCATTGATCCACATACATGATCACATTGCATGTGTTCTCTTTTCCAAAACCACATTGTTAATTGGTATATCTACCACACACTAGTGGATTCTGTGATGCAACTTCTGTCACACTGGTGCAACATGCAATATGTTTCTTTCCTATGTGTTTTGGTCTATATGCATGTGACCATGCATGGTTTAATACACATGGATCCTCCCCTAGAGACATTGCATGATGTGTGTTCTTTTCCTAAACCAGTACACACTGATATATATATATCCACTAGAGCCACTGATCCCATCACATGACCACACATTGCATATATATATGTATGTACACTGTTCTTTTCCAAAACAACACAAGATGATGATATATATATATATCTACATATATATGCATGACCAGACACATGCATATACTCGAGGATTATGTGATGATGCACAAATTCTGTCACACTGGTCCATGCATGCATGCATGCAATGTGGAAGCTCCTTTATTTAATTCCTATGTGGTGTTGGTCTCTATGACCAATATGGAATATATATATCTATCTCCTATAGGGGTCATATTGCATGATGCATGTGTTCTTTTCCTAACCCACATTGATATGGCCACTAGAGTCATTGATAGATCCACATCCATGATGATATGACCACATTTGCATGTATGTACATTGTTCTTCCAAAACCTACCACAATGATATCTCTACACATATGCATGACCACACAATGCATATACTACTCAAGTGGATTCTATGATGATGCACATCTAATAATAACTCTGTCACACTGCATGCTGCATGCAATGTGTGGAAGCTCTCCTTTATTTAACCTATGTGTTTTTGGTCTCTATGACCATATATGGATCTCTCCTAGAGTCATATTGCATGCATGTGTGTGTTCTTTTCCATGCATATATTGCATTATTGTTGATAGATCCACATGAGATGACCACATTGCATGCATGTGTGTTCTTTTTCAACAATATACCACATTTTGACATATATCTACATGATTACTACACATATATAACTCTGGATGATGCAACTTATGTCACACTGGTGCAACATGCATGCAATGTGTGTGGAAGCAGCGGTGCTATTCCTATATTGGTCTTTGTGACCATGCATGTGGCTATACACATGGAACCCCTAGAGTCATTTTTGCATATGTGTTCTTTTTCCTAAACCACATTGATATCCACACTACTACTAGTAGCTAGATGTGATTGATCCACATACATGACCACATTGCATGTGTTCTCTTTTCCAAAACCACATTGTTAATTGGTATATCTACCACACACTAGTGGGGATCCTGTGATGCAACTTCTGTCACACTGGCGCAACATGCAATATGTTGCTTTAATTACTATGTGTTTTGGTCTGTATGACCATGCATGGTTTAATTTGACACATGGATATATCCCCTAGAGACATTTCATGATCGATGTGTGTGTTCTTTTCCTAGTACACACTGATATATATCCACCTGAGCCACTGATCCCACATGACCACATTGCATACATTGTTCTTTTCCGAAACCACAATGATATATCTCTAGCTAGCTAGATGTACACATGACCGCCCACATGTATATATATACTCAAGTGGATTATTCTTCTATAATGATGCATAACTTGTGTCACACTGGTGCAACCATGCATGCAATGTGTGGAAGCTCCTTTATTAATTAATTAATTCCCATGTGTCGTTCTTGGTCTCTATGACGACCATGGATCTCTCCTAGAGTCATATTTTGCAAATGATGTGTTCTTTTCCTAACCCACGTTATTGATATGGCCACCGGAGTCATTGTTGATAGACCACACATGATGATGGCCAGACATCATTGCATTTGTTCTTTTCCAATAATATATACCACACATTGATATATAACTCTAGTGGATTCTGTGATGCAACTTAACGCTTCTGTCACACTGGTGCAACATGTGCAACATGGAGTTGAAAGCTGGTTAATTATTATTTCCTATATGATGATGTTTAATTTAATTTAGTCTTGACACACATGGACCCCCGCCCCCTAGAGTCATGCATGTGTCCTAACCACATTGATATATCCACTATACTCTAGTCATTCACATGGATATATGTGGAAGCTGCTTTAATTTTCCTATGTATTTTGGTCTGTGTAGTGATGCATATTCTTTGGGCTCAAACTAATTTGATATATACCATATGTGTTGGTATGACCTAAAACTAACCAAAACAAGGATAGAAGTCCATCGTTCAACCATAATCTGGAGAAATCCATTGTTCAAAATAAACCACATTTTGAATCTTATCTATAAATTTGAATATATTATCCAAAATACTTACCTCTCCTGAGATCATTATACAAGCCAGAATATAAACTAGTAGTCCACATTATTGCTTTTTTTTCAAGATTTATTCGTCAATAATTTATAGTTTTCTTCACCAAGGCTCTTTTTAATGAAGACTTTCTAAAATATGGTTAATTTTTTTGAACCCTCCATCATGCATCCGACGGCTAGGACACCAACCCCAAATTTCCAGGTCAGATCCTCCCGCCCACGCGAAATTTTGCGCAGCGCGGTTGAGTTTCTACGCAAACAAAAATTTCTCGAGCTGCAATTATGTTTGAGCCCACCCGCACAACGCCACCCAAGCATTCGTGCAAAGGTCATTTACATAATCTATTCCAAACCCTTTTTATCCCCTCACCGAAATGAGACAGATCCAAATTTCCCCACCGCCCTTGGTGCCACCGTCCTCCCCCTTTTCCCCTCGCCCTCCCCGCTGTCCTCCCCCTTTTCCCCTCGCCGCTGTCCGTCCCTCCGCCATCTGCCTTTAATCCCCTCGTCTCCATCCATCCTTCTAGTAGTAACCTCTCCATCACCCTAGCACAAATCCTAGCCCCTCCTCACCATCCCAGTTTTCCACCACCTACGTCGACCTCACCGGTCGTCCACCTCGCCGACAGCCGGCTGACCTTTTCTACCACCTCGATGTACACTTCACCTGCAAAGTCAGCCAGCTCTCGATCCATCTCCCCGTCTAGGTCGCCGTCCAACTCACCGTCCACCTCGCTGACAAGGCCCGCACCACACTGACAAGGCCCGTCCACCTCGTCGCCCACCTCGTCGACGAGGTCTGCTACCTCGCCGTCCATCGACGCCACGTGCCCCGGGTCACTGCAAGAAATGCGGTATCAAAAAAGCCCTACAGCCTGCATGCAAGGAAACACGCTCATCCTTGATTCTCATGTTTTTTTATTTTGCCTGAGAAATGTTGTTCATTATCCTGTTCATGCCACCAATTTACCTTTTTTGTTGGAGTTATTCTCTCTTATTTATTCTTCCTGTGAAATTGCTTGTGATTTTACAAGTCTTGTGATCAGGGTTGCATTATCCTGTCTGTTGCATGAGGTTGACTGCTTCATGACATGTCTAATGAGCAGAGTATAAATTGTTCATAGTAGTCTGTTTTACATGATGATTACTATTGAACAATCAACATCATATGTCATGACTTGTTTAATTGCCTATTTTAATTGCATGAAAGATGCTTATCCTTCTGATGTTTAATTGTCCTGCCCTGCTTATTAGTGCAACCAGCCAACCAATTGACAAGTGAGATTCCGAGTATTTGACTTATGATCAATTTACATACAGATAAAGTTTGCATTATCTTGGTTGTTCCATTGGTTTGGCTGCTTCATCCTATGTCTTTTGATCAAAGTAGAAATTGCTCATAGTGGACTCTATTACATGATGATTACTATAGAACAATCAACACCATAAGTTATATTTTGTTTATTTGCAGGATAGTTGCTTATCCTGCTTATGTTTTATTGTGATTATCCTCTTTAATTGCGTGTATACTATTTCGTCTTATGATCTGTTTGCATGTGATAAAGGTTGCATCATCTTGCCTTTTTGCATTAGTTTGGCTGCTTCATCATATGCCTTATGATCATAGTAGAAATTGGTCATAGTGAGCTGTCACATGACGAGTTCAATAGAACAATCAATACAGTAGGTTATGTTTCCTGTTTAATTGCACTATTGCTGCTTATCCTGCTTATGTTTTATTATCTCACTCTGCTTATTACTACAACCAATTGGTGAATTGTCTAGCTTATTCATCATCTTGTCTCTTGCTTTGCTTTGGCTGCTTCATCGTTAGTCTTGTGATATGAGATTCAGAGTAGAAGTTCCTCATAGTGGACTGTTGGACATTATGATTAGTATAGAACAATCAATACCATAGAACATAGGTTATATTTTTGTATCTTACTAGAGTTGTTTATTCATGATAGAACCACAATTGCATCCCATGGAAGAAAGACGGCTGGAAAACATCACACAAAACAATGCGCGGATGCAAAAAATGGGTCTTAGGCCCCTTGTTTATCCATCTCCCACTGAATTCTCCCCTAAAAAGAGCAAGTATGAAGGCTCTGGATCTGGCTATTATCCTGAAGAGGAGGGGGAGGATGAGCTGGAGGTAGTCCCCTTACTTGCCTACTCATCTTTTGTGTAATTATTTGGTTACTTAATATTCCATATATGTCGTGCTTTTTTATTATCCCGAATTGACTACCTTTGAATTGTGTAGACTGAGAAGAGGAAATATAAGAAGAAACATGTCGTCATGACAAGGATGGCTGCTGGTGGTGGATCAGCTTCTCGGAAGCACGTCTCGTTTAGCATGGCTGCCTCGACAAAAAGTACAAGACATACCAGGTCCAAGGGGAATCCGCCAGAAGTACTTCCACCTCCAAGTTCTCCACGGAGCCCACCAAGACCGCCAAGTGTTGCGACCTCTTCGCAAGAAACTCAGAGTCCTGCAGATCCTGATGCTCGAGGAGAGAAGGTAGCAGCCCAAATCGAGATGGTAGCACTCCATGGCAGGAAGATAGCAGTCCAAGATGAGCAGACAGCTGCCCCAGGCAAGCAACCAACTCCCCAAGGAAAGCATATTATATTGTTTGAATGACACTTATTATATGGTAGAACACTAACTCCACATTATATGTTTGTAGATGATTTTGGCCATCGTCCTTTTGAAGATACTATTAAACATGATGATCCTCAAATTGTCTTGAGGGAAAAAAACATGGGGAAGCAGCGTGAGAACGTGTCCAAAGGAGGAAATCTTCCATTTGCCATTCCTCTAGGAAGAACTATTGCTTCCAAGTTCGCCACTGAGTGTGCAAAAACAGTAAGGACTGGTATGCCTATCTTCCCCTGCTGGAAAGAGTACAAGGAGAGGTCGGATGTAAGAGCAGAGTTCTACGATAGAGTTTCCGTATGTTATGTGACTCAACTGCCCTTTTCTTCTCATTACTGTTCAAGTAGAGGCTAATGCACGATGTTTTATTTCAGCAAAAGTTTGTCATGGATGCATCACACCTAGATGTGCAGGTTGCTTGCAACCAGCAGTTAATGAGGCACGCAAGAATTCAAAGGCATCTCCTGAAGAAGCAATTTTTTGACCCCCTCCCACTGAATGAAGTAACAAGGATTTCTCCTGTTGAACTCATGAACAATGTAGAGTGGTGAAAGCTTGTTGATTCTTGCACTAACCCCAGGAACCAGGTCAAGTCTTGTCTACTCAACTTCCCCATGTTTGTGTTTAACCAGGACTGCCTCTTATACTCTATACTCTCTCTTTGTGTAGGCCTGTTGTCTAATAAACATGCAAACAAGAAATAAACAACCTTATCACAGTGACTTTTCTTTTCTCTAACAGCCGGGGCTTCTTCAATCATAGTTTAAAAAAAGCAACAATAAGCCCTCCAGAATACTTTTCATCTTTCTCATCTTCCAAAATTTCAATGCCATATTTGTCTCTAAAATGAGTATGATCATTTGTAATTTGCTGGATATTTTTCTAATGTTTGATTATATTCCTATAACTCAATAGGCAACCAAGGAAAGCAAGATGGCACCTAATGGTACAGAAGATATCACTGAGGCTGGACAACATACTTCCACCAACACGGTGTACTATGCGCTGTCGCATGACATCAACATCCATTCTTCAAGACCAGCCAAGACTCTCCTTGAAGTGTAACTCAGGGCTCAGAGAGCAGGGAATGCGATACTGCGTAGTGCCATTGTGGGGTTGCAGATAGAGAGGCCAGATGACAAGGCAGAAGCCCTGAAGGAAGCACAAGAAGTGTGGAAGAAGCTATACCAGGTCCATATTTGTCATCTTCGTATAATTCAATACCCTGTTTGTCCATGAAGATGTGCTTGGAATTTGCTTGCTACTTTTCTAACGTTTGCTTCTATAACTGTCAGGCACCCATTGGAAGCACGGTGGCGCCATCTGCTGTAGAAGATATCATTGAGGATCAACCCCTTGCTTCCATTGATGAAAGCATCCATGCTTCAAGACCAACCAACTCTCTCCTTGAAGCACAACTTTTGGCTGAGAGAGCAGCGAATGAGGCACAGACAAGACACATTGCAGCATTGCTGAAGGAGATAGAAGCAAAGATTGAAGCGCAGAAAGCACTTGTGAACTTCGCAGACCTTATAAATGCACCACTTCAGCAATTCGTAGCTATATTGCGTAAGTGAACTGGTGGTGTGACTCAAAGCTTGTTAGGCTCTTTTCTTTATTTTGTTGGAAACTTATGTGCGAACCTATTTATGTCCCCTGAAACATGTGCCCTGCAATTTCTGTCATTTTGATATGCATGGTGCAATCTAGCAAAGTTGCTAGCACTCTTCTCCGACGTAAATGAAAACGTCATGCTTGTTTAGTTGACGAAAATATTTCCGTCACCGATAGACGCCTACGTGGCGCACTTTCACTCATCAACATCCTCGACGAAACATGAATGTCATCTCTTCTGCCCTAACGAATTGAGTCCTTCATGCATTGGAGATACGCGTCCAGCTCTCATTGGTACATGATTCGCGCCGCAGATGGACCACATGTTACCTTCCTATTGGTCCACATTTCACCCTAAAGATCGGCCACGCGTAAGCTGGCCAGCTTATTGTCATGATGAAAACGAAATTTGTCTCCACCAGCGTGACGAAATGGGAAGGATGACATAAGCAAATGAAAGGATGACGTCAGCAAACGGCTTTAGTGGAATCAGGCCATGACGGAAAAAACGTCAGGAAGTAGATGCCGTCGTAGATGGCGAACAATGATGTCAGCAAACGTCGCTGACGAAAGTTCGGGGTGCCGTCCGCCACGTGGCATCATTCATGACGAAATAAAAACGTCATGATAGACCGGACCTAGGCCGGGCCGGTCTAGTTTGCCGCGACAAAATTGGAGGAACGTCACGGACGAGCTGTGACGTTTTCAGACAGAAAAAACGTCACGGATTGAATTATGACGTGAGGTCCCTAACCTATTTTTTCATTGAAGAATTTTTCGCGGATGGCCATCTACGACGTTTTGGGCCTCATCCACGACAATATCAGATTGTCATGAACCGCCCAGATTCTTGTAGTGTATTTGTTAGAACTTCCATAGTCTTTTCAACATGATCATCAAAGATTTTTAAAACACATTCTTGAAAAGTCGCAGCTGCATTCCATAAGCCAAACAGAATTAATCTATAAGCATATGTGCCATAAGGGCAAGTGAAAGTTGTTCTCTCTTGATCTTCCGGTTGTATAGCAATTTGAGAATATTCAGAATAACCGTCAAGAAAACATAAATAGAATTATTACTAAGTCTTTCTAAAATTTTATCCATGAATGGTATAGGTTTATGATTTTTCTATGTCTCACGGTTTAGTTTCCTAAAATCAATGAACATGCATGCGATATCCAACAATAGGTTTTACAGGAACTAGCTCACCATCCTCATTCATAGCAGCATCAAGACCCCCTCGTCTTGGTATGCAATGAGCTAGGCTAACCCACTTACTGTTTGAAATATGATATATTATGCCAGCATCTAATAACCGTATAACCTATTTTCTTACTACTTCCTTCATTTTTAGATTAAGCCCTCTTTGTGTATCAACTACAGGTTCAGCATCATCAAGCATGGTAATCTTATGTGTTACAATAGATGGATCTATTCCTTTAATATCACTTAGAGTATATCTAAAAGCTTCACGATGCTTAATCAAGACCGAAATGAGTTTATTTGTTTCATTTTCCGATAGATTTTTACTAATAATAACAGTACATTTATTTTCATTATCTAAAAAATCATACCTCATATCGTCTGGAAGTTGTTTCAATTCAATTGGCGGAGGTTCTTCATCTCCTTTTCTTACCAGTTCTTCATAGTCATGTGGATTTTGTGCTTCCGGAACTAAATCCAGGTAATCATCCATGTCTTGTCTTTCCTCATCATCTGGTGCTTCCTCCCAATTAATTAGGCTCCTCTCTAATTCATCTTGTGGAGTACTGAAATGAATTGCGACCAACTCGGCAATCGTTTTCTCTTCCTTGATATCTTCCACTTCATACAGCTTCTTGTTTAGTTTGGCAAAGTGGAATGTCATTTCCTCTTCTCCAAACATCAATGAAATAGTCTCCTTCTTATTATCAATTCGAGCTTTGGTTATGGAAACAAAAGGACTGCCTAAAAGAATAGGACAAAAAGAATCTCGAGGCATATCAACAATATGAAAATCAAGGGGGTACATGAGTGATCCAATAAAGACATAGATATTTCTAATAACACCTTCCAATTTTATATTAGTTCTATTATACAATTTAATATTAGTGTCTATCGGTTCCACATCTGGATTATTTAAGTTGTAGCGAAGTTCCTCATAAAGTGATGAAGGCATAATGTTTATAGTGGAAATCGGCTCACAAATTCCGTATAAGAAAGTTTCTCCGCAATATATAGGAGTCATAGGTTTAGAAGTTTTGTTACCTCGTACCCTACCTTTGATGAATTCTGAGGTTTAAAAGTCTAGCATAAGCACTTCATTATCCACTATTTGTGCTTCCATAAGATCCTTCAATATAACATTATTTATATTGGTAGCTTCTGTCAACACTCGGATTTTTAATCCCAGATGCCCGTTATGCCATACCTCGCAATCCCAAGATTACCATTTTTGCGAGACATAACGGATTGGATATCACAGTACATCATCCATTACAAACCATACATAAGGTCTTACACAAATAAGGATCTCATGATCCATGTACAACAAGCAGCGGAATTAAAAGATAAGCGTAGTGGTGGGGTCCATCTTGAAGGGCACAGGCAATGCTGACGAAGGCAGATAGTCCTAGTTATCATAGCCGTCCTGCTGGCCATCATCTTGATAGTCTCCGTCATAGTCTAGCCATGAGAATAGCCAGGGACAAAAGCCATGAGTACTCTTAAAGTACCCGCAAACTACCACTAACAAGTAGTATCATCTAAGTTAAAGTGCTAACTCTATGTTTAACTATAAAGTTAAGTTTGAAACCTAAGCTGAGTTCTAAAGCAAACAAAGATAAAATAAAGTTCTAGAATCACTTAAGTTGGGAAGCTATTGTCATAAAACACAACCCTGTTGTGATCAAGTCAAAATTCATCATTCATTTCATAAGTCATTTTGAAAACATTTGACAATGAAACAGTATGGCCATTCCAACTGTCCATAACCACGGACGCGGCTATTAGAATAGTTTGACACTCTGCAGAGGTGGTACACTTTCACCACAAGATTCGATATATCTGTCAGGGATAAACCTGAATCATCATACTTAGTATGCAGATAATCAAACATAACCTTCCCTTTACACACCCTAGTATAAGCACCTCTCCTATGAGCATGGCCTCCTAACCATGACCATCCGTCATCTTGGGCACTGCATAGGTGGACAACATTGAGAGGTAGCCTCAGCTCAAACCTCTCCCGCGAGGGAACTAATACTAATGCATATAAACTTCCGGCGAAGCCTTACCCAATTCAGGTATTGTGGTTCTATGGTAAATTTGGAATGGTATCGCATCTGAATCCAACCATCAGTTTTATAAAAGGGTTAAGGCTCATGCCTCAACATTTTCATCATCATAAACCCTTTTGTGTTTCTCAACACATGTCAAAACAATTCAATAGAATGACTCATCATTCCAAGGTTTTCACAATTCATTTTCTCCAAGTGTTCCGATCTAAAGTGACTCAAGTTTTTATCTACTCCAACCTACTAAGTTAAGAGTATTCACTAAGGTGGGAAAGATGGGATCAATCTGATGCCATTGAATGACATCAAAAGAATTCTATATAGGCCAAGTTTTATACTCTTTATGCTACTTTCAAAACAAGTAAGGAACTTTGGGTAAAGTAAAGGAAGTAAAGCTTGAAATTAATACTTGGGGTAAATACTAGTCAAGGTAGTGTAACCAAAGAATTCCTAAAGCATCTTTGCTAAACCATCTAGTTCAATCCTAGGTTGCTAAGCATTATACTTGCAAGTGTTAGCTTGCATTGTTATGGTGGCTTGCCTTGGTTAGTGCAGTGGTTGAAGTTTTCTTCTTCTTCTTTGTTGGGGATATACTTTCCGGGTATCCTCACAGTTCCTCACTAACCAGGGTGGCCCACTTAGGGTTAGAGCTTTGCTTCACAGGCGGCCTAGTCAGGAGAGAAAACGGAGTCCAATCCGGCTACGGGAAGGCCCAGAAGACTTACCGACTTAGGCCCATTATGTTACTCGTAGTTCATGATGTACTCTGTAACCAACTCTTAGTCGTAGCCGGATTGATCTCTCCTGTAAACCCTAGGACGGATATCTATATAAGCCGTCCTAGGGAGAGCCTTTAGGGCACACACCCAATACTTTAGACCCTCAACTCGCACAGGCGATACCATTGTAACCCATATTCTGGCTCTGCCATATTACTGGATTACTAGCAGGAGTAGGATCCGTCCAAAGCCGACAAATTCGAACCTGGGTAAACTTGTGTGCTCAGTGTCCCGGAATACCGTACGTCTCACCCCCGCTCTTCCGCATGCCTCGAGGACCCCCTCATGGCATACTTGTCATCAATCCGACTACAGTTGGCGCCCACCGTGGGGCAAGTGAGCTTTGGATCTGCGTTTCGAGCGGAATCTGCAAGAATCGGAATCGGCGAGACCATCGTCGTCGGTCGCATCCTCTACGCCAGCGACGTCCCTCTCATCGTTCTCGACGAGACTTGGATTCCGGCTAGGGAAGCCGTGACTACCTATACAATCATGTCTTTTGGCGAGATCGATGTTTACATCGGTTTCGCTGAAACTGCCCAACCCACCCCAGCAGTGATGATAGAGGCAGAAGAATCTTCTGGGTCCCCTTTGTCCACGGAGGCGGCAGAGTTCCGGATCTCAGAAAACCCTAATCCCACCCAGCCCGCACCAGTTGCGGAGATAGTGGAGAAATCCGAGCCTGAAGAAGACCTCACGGTCCAAGTCGAATCTGGAGTGGATCTCCCTGGAGAAGCCAGATCCCAGATCGACCCACCCGTGGAAGTCGAAATCTAGGAGGAGCATATCAACGAAACTGATTCCGGCTCTGACGATGCCGGGACAGACATGCCCTTCCTCGGGTACACACTAAGACGTATAATACTACAAGGCGCTAGCGCAGATGCAATCCTCGAAACCATTAAAAGTTTCAATATGGCTGATCGCGAAAGCCGCAGGTACCTCAGGAAGCACGCATCACACTTCGTCGGATATGTTGGATCCAGATCCGGCTCTGTCGATGCTGGAGAAAACACCGACTAGGTGCTGGAGGCAATTGGAACAAACGCCGATGTTCCCGCATCCTCAGATGAATCTATGACATCGACAGATTTCTGAAAGTTCTCCATGGAATATGAAGAGGAGTACAACTCCAAAGCTGCAGAAGAAGGAGAAGCCATGGATGAAGGATCCAGGGAACACTCTCCCAAAGCGCAGGATGACATGGACGTCGGAGATAATCCCGAGGTCCAGATGTCCGAAAGTACCGATCAGAGCTTGACTCCGGGAAACGGACCCAAAGCCGTCTTTGCTACCGGCACTGCCAAGAAAGCAAAGAAGAAGAACAAGAAGAACAAGACCCCGGTAAAAGACCCTCTAACAGAGGAGGTGATTGCCGAGGAATACGAGCAAGACTCGGATGGAGCACTTATCCCAGACGAGCCGAAAAAAGAAGCATCGGTGGATGGACACGTGATCACTGAAGGTGCGCGTAAACTCATCGATGCCGTCTTAACCACACCTATCCCTATAGCTGCAGAACTTACTGCAGATGAGCTAGACAAAAGGGCCCAGGCCCTAGAAGCGTGTCGTTAACAACTCCTTCATGAAGCCAAAAACATCGAGGTGGAGAAGAAGCACATGTCAACCAAGGAGTACATGTCCCGTCTACATTAGAAGAGACGAAAGCGTCACATAGATGACAACCAATTCCCACATGTCTGTGCCGTCCTTTTCAGAGATGAGATGGGGAAGCCACAGAAGGATAGCAACGGAGATTGGGTATACCCAACACCAGTGCAAAATACCGTGGCAGCTCGTGAAATTCTATCAGCTAATCCAGGGCCAGAGGAGATACGCTTGGGTATCAAGCTACTCAACAAGGGACTGGAGCAGCATAAGGTCGCCCTGTCCGGAAGTCAAAAATTGGTCTCGGATTCTGACCAATGTCGCACAGATCCGGCATGGGCTGACGTAAGATCCCATTACGTTCGGGCGTAGTACCATCACCCCGAACACAGGGAAGACAATTATTCAATAACCGGATCGTCGAGACAGCATCGCAGAGCTACACATAATTGGAGCAATGTCGCTGCAACAGCCGAGAAATACGCGATCGCTGCACTAAATCCGAGGAATCCTCCCCGACGAGAATTCAACGATCGAAAGGGAGAAGATAAGGAGAAACGTTGGGAGGAGGATCGTCAGAGAATGCCACCTCCTAGACATGAGAGCCGTCCGGCTGAGCCTCACCATGGTGGGAACGACGGACGAAGGAACGAAGGAAACCACGCTGGAACAAGCCTGCAGGGGGCTCGTCATAGTCAAGAACCTCCCCGGAACCGGAATAATGACGCTCCGGATGGAGGCCGGCGATCAGCCGGAAACTATCCAGCTGCACCACCCTCTCCACCACACAGTTATCACAACGGCCCCCAAGGAGGTCAAGGAGGACGACATGGCGGAGGAAGTGGTGGCAGAAGCCGAAGTCCGGCTCCAAGGCACCGCAGCCACAACCGACATTCGGGACGATCTCTATCCCTCAACGACGCAAGGCACAAGATCAACTCCAACATAGAGGCTCGGCGCTATGAAAACGATGACGTGTACGTGGGACCAAAGTGCTTCGGACCACGCATCAGAGCTACAAAATTCCTGGAAGGATTTGCTATCTCAAGACATATCCAAGCCTATGACAGCATTGCTCGGCCAGACACCTGGTTACAGGATTTCTTCCAAGCTTGCTGCATCGCTAAAGGCGGAAACAGCCTGGTCGCAACCCGATATCTCCCACTTATGTTGCGGAAGACGGAACGATCATGGCTCAATGAACTTTCGGCAAACACCATCCACAACTGGTATGACTTGCAAAGTGCGTTCTTTCGGAATTTCGAAGGCACATATCGGAGGCCCTGTACGGTTTGAGACCTACAGCGTTGCACCCAGAAAGCCAGAGAAACTTGCCGGGATTATCTCGGATGATGGATCGACACAAAGAACTCCTGCGAAGGAGTAAACGATCAAACTGCGATTGAAGCTTTCATCGCAGGTCTCCCAATTGGTTTACTACGCCATCGCTTGAAGTATGACAAGGTTCCTGATCTGGGGGAGATGATAGAAATAGCGAGCAAGTATGCAGATGCTGACGACGATGCAGCGGGATTACTCAATGCCCTGGCTGTGCCTCAGTCGGCAAAACAACCAAAGCAACAAGCTCAGAAGCGAAAAAATACCTCGGAAGAAAACCCAACACGGAGACAGCAGTGGTCACTACTGTTTCCGGGTCTAGAGGACGTGGCGGAGGCCGCGGGCGTGGCCGTGGGACGTCAAGGGTCCAAGGCAGAGGAGAGCAACAACCAGGCAAAACCTACACTTGGGCCGACATTGCCAATAACCCATGTGTGCATCATTTAGATGCCAATGGGGGCTCGTCCCACACCAACACTGAATGTCGTTTTAATGACGACATCAAGAGATATGATACCGCGGGCTACAAAGATAAGCGGAAGAAGGCAAAGAAAAATACCAAAAAGACAAGGAGACCAAGGAAGATTCCGACATGGAGGAAGCTGATGCTTCAAATCCCAAGTCAGAAGGGAAGAAGACTTTTCCCACCAAGAAGGACACTTACGTCACCTTCCTCGGATCTCAACCAGCAAAGGTCAAGAAAGCAGTTCTCCACGAGCTCAATGCAACAGTTCCGACTGTCCCTCAGTATCTGGACTGGTCGGAAGTGGCAATCACATTTGATCGAGCTGATCATCCGCCTAAACTACACAGGCGAGGAAAATACGCCTTAATCGTCAATCCACTTATTGACAGTTATGGTTTCTCCAAGACCCTCATGGACGGTGGTAGCAACATCAATATTCTCTATGTCGAAATGCTACGCCGGATGAAGATCTCGGAAACACAGCTGAACCATAGCTCTGTGATATTTCATGGAGTTGTCCCAGGAAGACAAGCTAATTCCCTAGGAGAGATCACTTTGGATGTTACTTTTGGAACTCCAAAGAATTATCGGACGGAGGCACTTTCCTTCGAAGTGGTCCCATTCAAGAGCGCATACCATGCTATATTCGGACGTCCGGCTTACTGGGCTTTTATGGCTCGTCCATGTTACATTTACACTATGATGAAAATTCCAGGTCCCAACAGCATGATCACCATCAGGGGAGACCCGAAGAAGGTGCGAGAGTGCGAAGATGGAAATGCCGCCTTTGCCGAAGCCGTGCTGCACGCCTAGGAGTACCAGGAGATCAAGAAGAGCATAGATCCGTCCGAGATAACCGCAACAAAGAAGGAGGTCACAAAGCCAAATCCGGAGTTCAAGGCATCAGAAGAGACGATGACGACGCCGTTGAAGGATGATGACCCCTACAAGGTGACCCAGATAGGCGTAGGCCTAAGTAGCGCATAGGAAAGCGTGCTCGTCAAGTTCCTCCAAGCAAATCAAGATATCTTCGCATGGAAGCCATCTGACATGACCGGAGTACTAGGGAACTTGCCGAGCACTCTCTAAATGTAAACCCGAACGCTAAACCCGTCAAACAGTCCTTACGATGGTTTGGTGATGAAAAGCGTAAGGCAATAGCTAAGGAACTAGAGCAGCTCGAGTTAGCCGGATTCATAGAAGAGGTCATCCATACTGATTGGTCGGCCAACCCTGTAATTGTCCCTAAAAAGGACACCACTGATTTCAGGATGTGTGTTGATTATACTGCCTTGAACAAGGCTTGTCCAAAAGATCCATTCGCTCTTCCTAGAATTGATCAAGTTATCGATTCTACGGCAGGCTCGGAACTCCTCTGTTTTCTCGACGCATATTCCGGTTATCACCAAATCTGGATGAAGGAATCTGACAAAGTCAAAACTTCATTCATAACCCCCTTCAGAACCTTCTGTTTTGTTACCCTTTGGGCTGAAGAACGCAGGAGCTACGTACCAGCGCACGATGCAGTGTTGCCTCCATGATCAACTCGGACGCAATGTACATGCATACGTGGATGATATCGCGGTCATGTCCAAAAAGAAGGAAACATTGATTTCTGACTTGGAGGAAACGTTTGCCAATCTACGAAAATACAACATCATGCTTAACCTGAAGAAATGCTTCTTTGGAATACCAGCCGGAAAATTGTTAGGTTTCATCGTGTCTCAAAGAGGCATAGAGGTGAACCGCAACAAGATCAAGGCTATTCTCAATATTTCCAGGCCAACTCGCCTAAGGGACGTACAAAGATTAACTGGTTGCATTGCTGCAGTCAGTCGATTTGTAAGCCGGCTTGGTGAAAGAGCCGCACCATTATACAAACTCCTGAAGAAGACCAAGGATTTTGTCTGGACTGACGAAGCTGAAGCTGCACTACAAGACCTGAAGAAAGTACTCTCATATGCTCCTATCCTTGCAGCGCCGGAACCTCAGGAACCGATGTTGCTCTACATTGCTGCGACAAATAAGGTTGTCAGTATCGTTATGGTAGTGGAGAGACCAGAAGAAAATCAGGAACACCTGGTGCAGCGTCCGGCGTACTTTGTCAGCGAGGTCCCGACAGAATCAAAACAACGGTATCCGCACTATCAAAAGTTGGCTTATGGTGTTTTTCTAGCATCTCGTCAGTTACGACACTATTTTCATGAGCATCCAATTAACGTGGTGAGCAAAGCTCCCATGAGAGATATAATCAACAATAGCGATGCCACAGGACGCGCCGCCAAATGGGGCATAGAGCTTGCAGCTTTTGATATTGAGTACAAACCCCGGACAACAATCAAATCCTTTCCTTGCTGACTTTGTCGCTGATTGGACAGAGACCAAGGAGAACATGGTCCTTCCCGAGTCGGAATATTGGACCCTCTTTTTCGATGGGTCTAAGGCTCGAGGGGGCTCGGGGGCTGGCGTGTTGCTCAAATCACCCCAAGGAGATAAAATTTTATACGTGCTGCAGATCCACTTCACAGCGACAAACAACATTGCCGAGTATGAAGCACTGCTGCATGGAATCCGGATTGCTAAGGATATTGGCATCCGACGTTTGATGTGTTACGGAGATTCGGATCTTGTTGCTAGCAAGTCTCGGATATTTGTAATGCAAATAAACACATGGCATCATATAAAGCTGTCGTGGATGATCTATCTAAATCGTTCGAGGGGTTTGAAGTTCAACACATCCCTCGAGCAGAAAATGAGGAAGCAGATGCACTATCTCGAATAGGCTCTGCGCGGAAAGAGGTCCCGGATGGCGCATTTTTAGAGCACCTCAAAGTTCCATCGATAAAGGGAGTAGATGAGGAATATCCAACCAAATCCGACTCACCTTTGATAGCAGTTCTGGCTGTAATCCCCAGCTGGACTCAACCCTACCTCGATTATTTGGTAGATGGCAAATTACCCGAAGACGAGGTACTGAGCCGACAGATTATCCGACGAGCAAAAGCCTATACTATTGTTAAAGGTGAGCTCTATAAACGGATTGTTTCTGGGGGTTTTCAGCGTTGTGTATCTCTAGAAGGAGTGGAAATCTTAAGGGAAATCCATGAAGGCGAGTGTGGTCACCACGCTGCAGCCAAATCTTTAGTGGCAAAAGCTTTTCGACATGGATTTTTCTGGCTTACAGCTCAGGCAGATGCCGAACGATTAGTCAAGACATGCAAAGGCTGCCAAAAGTATGCCAAGCAAGCTCAGGTTCCAGCTGATCAGCTGCGAACAATACCTATAACATGGCCCTTTGCGGTCTGGGGGCTTGATATGGTAGGACCTTTTAAACGAGCCCCAAGTGGATTCACTCACCTCTTAGTGATGGTGGACAAATTCACAAAGTGGACCGAGGCTAAACCTGTCACTAGTTGTGATGGAGCAACAGCCAAAAGATTTGTCGAGGATGTTATAATCCGGTATGGTTATCCGCATAGTATTATCACGGACAACGGGAGTAACTTTTCCATGGGAGAATTGGCTGAATTCTGAGATGAGCAAAATATCCGGCTTGACATTGCGTCAGTCGCACATTCACAGGCTAACGGACAAGTCGAAAGAGCAAATGGTTTAATTCTACAAGTCTTGAAACCAAGACTCGAAGCACCACTACGACGTGCTATGGGGGCTTGGGCAGAGGAATTACCCTCTGTAATTTGGAGTTTACGAATAACTCCGAACAGGTCAACAGGATACACACCTTTCTTCTTGGTCTATGGTGCAGAAGCAGTTCTTCCTAGCGATTTAATTCATACTTCTCCTAGAGTGGCCGCGTATATCGAAGAGGATGCCGAGATTTCTCGACAAAATGATCTCGACTTAGTCGAAGAAGTTCGCGTTGTTGCTGAAATGAGATCTATAGCCTATCAGCAGAAGTTACGCAAGTATCATAGCCAGAGAGTCCGAACTAGATCTTTCAATAAAGGTGATCTGGTTCTCCGGCTTGTGCAACAAAGAAAGCACAAACTTTCCCCAGTATGGGAAGGGCCCTTTTTAGTTAGTTGAGTATTACACAATGGATCGTACTACTTAACTGACATGAGGCCAGTCAAAGAAAGACCTGCTACTAAGAAGAGAAAGAGAGCTAGAGGCAGTACAAATCTGGATGAGTTAGACAGACCATGGAATATTGCTCAGCTACGTCCCTTTTATTCTTAGTTTATCCTTCTTTGTAATCATACATATGTACATGTTCTATGAGAAATAAAAGTTTTGGTTACCTCAAAGTTTTTCTGAGAAGTTTTTACCATCTTATTTCCTAAATGATCATGTCATAGTCGAAAATCCCAGAATGCTTGAAAGTACTTTATGCTCATGTTCATTTTGGTTTAGATTTCCGATTCTAAAACTGCTACCTTCGGGTATAACTCTAAAAAATTCTAGTCTTTACTTGGGTTATTTGTCTGATTGCTGGATGCGGGTATCTTCCGAGTAGTGAATTGTTGGTACTGGAAGCCGGCTTTGTTTCCGAGTTTAAACTGGTTTAGCAATTGAGCTCCGTTGCTCGGCAAAGTTTCCGGCTAAAGGGTTAGCCGGCTCACGAAAGGGACAAGGCGGAAAGCCAGATAAATGATAAGTAGAGACGGAAAATTTCAAGTGTTTATGTGAACATTTCAGGCACGCAAAAATTTCAAAAGCCAAAAAGTGTTTATGTGAACATTTCAGGCACGCAAAAATTTCAAAAGCCAAAAAGTGTTTATGCGTAGGACATGTTCTAGTCCCGAACAAGCTGCGGCATCTCCTTGGCCTTGTCTCGCACCTGAAAATCCGACATGCTTGGCATGTCCGGAATCCTGAGAGACTCGCCAATGGCTTCAATAGACTGGCGGAAGTCATGCGGAAGATCACTGACTTGAGTAAGCCAGTGGGTGCGGGGCTCGGAGGAGGAAGATTTCGTCAAGTTCAGAGGACCTATACACAAAACACGCCAAGAGAAATCCGACATTGATGAAAGTCGAAGAAGTGATAAGTCAGACAGATGGAACGTACTAAGAATGACGTCGCCAATCTTGGTCTTCTCCTCCCGAAGACTCTTGAGTTCAGCCCGGAGCGCCTCGGAGATATCCTTCTCTCTGCCAAGCTCATTCTTGTGGTCCGAGATAATTTTATCTTGAGCAGCGATCTTGCGATCACGCTCTTCGGTGGCCATGGAGGAGGATTCCAAGACTTGAGCTATGCTCCTTTCATGATCTGCCTTGAGCTTATCCAGCTCTTGGCGGAGTCCCTTGTTCTCCACCACCAGGGTCTTGAGGTTCTCGGCCTCTTCAATCATAGCGATGGATTGTTTCACCAACGCTGTAAGTCAAAAAGAACAACAGTTCAGAAAAATTCGACATTGAAAAAGCAAAAGACAAGGTTTGAATCTCGAAATGATTTACCTTCGGCTTCATCCTTGGCTACCTTGAGCTCAGCATTTTTAAGCCGGAGAGCTTTGATCTCTCTCCGCTTATCGCAGACATTGGATAATAATTCCTGGTTATAGGAACATACTTTCTGTAAGTCAGAATACCCAAAGTCAGAAAGCTACTTAAGACTCGGGCTAATATTTTTTGCTAAATATCAGCACGATCCTTGGGGGCTACACTAGTTCATTCTTTGGCATCCTAATGAAGCGTAAACTCGGATTCTCTATCCTACTTCATGCTTGGGGGCTAGAGGATATGATATAACATAATGTAAAAACAAGAGTTGGAATTCCGAATTACATATTGCTCGCGAGTGAGTGTGTCTAAACCCGCGTTCACTTCAGCTGCCACCTTCTCGGCGAGGGTAAGAGGGATTACTGGGGCTGTTGGAAGCTCGCTAGTCCTGATCCTCTCGTCGCAAAGGCGGACTTGAGCAAGAAGGTTAGAGAACTTGACGTCCTCTGCTTCTTGCACTTCCTCCTCGGGGGATAGATGGCTTTTGTCCAGGACTTGCCTGGCCAGCCGCTGGATTTCCTCTGCAGATTTCTGGGATAGGCCAAACTTGGCAAGTCCCGGATTGCTGAGGCGGTTTTCAGCGAAGACTTCAGCCGAGGGATCATTACCCGAAGAGGGTTCACCCTTATCTTGAGCTGACGCACCCATGGTGACGTCAGTCTGTGACCCAAGGATCGCAGGCTCCGTTGGAGGAGCCAGATCTTCTGCGACCATCGGAGAAGGAATGATCGCCGGAGTTGCAGAAGGTTGAGTGGCAGGAGTTGGAGGAGCCACGGAAGGAGAAGCTATGGTGAGCTTTGTCTGTCGCAGGGGCTTCGCAGGAATCCCTTTCCCCTTACCCTTGATGAGAGGCTTTGCTCTGAGAATGTAGTAAAGTCGGAAACATTACATCTCAGAAAGAAATTCGAGAAAGGTACAAAGGCGGAAATTGTGAATGAAAGTTACCTCTTCACAACAGGCACTTCCTTTGTGCCAATAGCCACTATCGGAGCTTTGCGCTTCTTGAGCGCAAGGTCCGGCAATGGGACCACTTCAGTCTCCTGAGAAAACTCAGGAGGATATCCTTCGAGTGGAGCAAGCTCCGACTCGGGGAGGTCAGCAAGCTAAAAACAAGAAAACATATCAGCATTACAGTATATAACTTAGAGATTGAAACACATAAAAGGTGTATTGATGGAAGCTTACCGGCACCACGGGGTTTTCCGCTGTGTACATATCCAGAGAAATCTCCGGAATCCTCCTCTCGATCCACTCCTTGATCAACCACTTGATCTGGCTGATGTAGCCTTGAGTGGTGTAGGATTTGGGGCTGATGCGGAGGGAGTCTTTTTTGGAAGACGTGATGGAATGCATCAGTCTATCCCCGTGGTACTGAAGTGGCTGGATCCGACGTGAGACCCAGCACTGGACCAAGTCGGATCCCTTTAGACCCATGTGCTTGATAAGATATTCGATCCGCCTCTTAGCGAGGATCAGATTGTCGGTGAGAGCCGGAGCAGCCTCGTCCCAGGAAGGCTGGGCCGTGTCAGCTCCGTCGACAAAAGCCGGGAAAGCAGTAGCTTTGCCGGGAGCTGGAATATCCCTATGATAGAAGAAAGTGGCTGGCCATTGTTTGACCGAGTCACTGGCAGAAATTTTGGGATATGACCGGTCTCGTCTAACAGATAAGCTAATGGTGCCGGTGATGTAAGGAACACCGGTAGTGATGGAATTCCTCCGGACATGAAAATAGTACCAGAAGAGAAGCAAACTCAGCCTAATGCCGAGAAATCCCTCGCAAAGCGCAGTATATGCGCTCATTTCTAGAAGAGAATTGGGAGGAAGATTGTGGAGTTGAACTCCATAGTGATCTATCACCTCGGAGAAGAACTCCGAGGGAGGAAAAGACAGACCTCGGTCCAGATGGGTGCCGAAGTGGACATGCTCGCCCTCGCGCGGGTTGTTGACGGTTTCGCCGGAGCCGCTCCGCCAGTCGCCGGGGGCGAGAAGCCCCTCCTTCTCCAGGTTCTTGAGGCCGCCTCGTCAAGGGCGCAGAAGATCCAGATTCCCCGGAAGCTCTCCTTCTCCACAGCTGCTTCCGCCGACGCTGTCGCCGCTGCCGCTGCCAAACCAGAGGAAGAAGATGATGAAGCCATTTTTCTCTAGTGAGAAAGTGACCTAAAAGCGGCGACGCTGGGAGTTTTCTATGGGGGAAGGACGAGAGAGCTCTGAGCGCGCAGGAGGATTGGGAAGAAAGGAAACGGCAAAGACTGGTGGAAAGGAGAAGGAGAAATCCAAACCCCTTATATCCACCTAACTGCGCCAAGATTTGTGCAAATGCTACAGTGTAACCGCCACGCATCGTGGAAAGAACTGGGAAGGACCCACGCTATGATTGCATCTCCTCGATCTCCACACTCGCATTGAAATGGCGCCTCGGTTCCGCGAACCGCGGACCCACCAATGGTCGTGCTGACGGCATGCCTGTCAGATGACGTGACTTGACCATGCTTGTGTCAGGTGGCGTAGAAACCAAGTTCCGGCTTAGTTTAAAATCGAGCTGGAAAATCCGAGTAACTAATTGATAGGTCCGACTTATTTTTAAGACTCGGATCGTATTTTTGTAAAGTTTCAGGAACCCTTCAAGATTCTACAAGCCGAAGATCAAGCTAGACGATGATAAAAATCCGACTTTGGATCTTGGAGGCCTCCGGGGGCTGCAGTTGGGGATATACTTTCCAGGTATCCTCACAGTTCCTCACTGACCAAGGCGGCCCACTTCGGGTTAGAGCTTTGCTTCACGGGCGACCCAGTCAGGAGAGAAAACGGAGTCCAATCCGGCTATGGGAAGGCCTAGAATACTTATCGACTTAGGCCCATTATGTTACTTGTAGTTCAAGATGTACTCTATAACCAACTCTTAGTCGTAGCCGGATTGATCTCTCCTGTAAACCCTAGGCCGGATATCTATATAAGCCGTCCTAGGGAGAGCCTTTAGGGCACACACCCAATACTTTAGACCCTTAACTCGCACAGGCGATACCATTGTAACCCATATTGCGGCTCTGCCGTATTACTGGATTGCTAGCAGGAGTAGGATCCTTCCAAAGCCGGCGAATTCGAACCTAGGTAAACTTGTGTGCTCACCGTCCCGGAATACCGTACGTCTCACCCCCTCTCTTCCGCTCGCCTCGAGGACCCCCTCATGGCGTACTTGTCATCAATCCGACGACATTCTTCTTGGTAGAACTCCTCCTCGTCGTAGACTTGGTCGGTACTATCGTCTATAAATACATATGGAGTACACAATCACCAACAATACTTAACTAGTCTAATTAGCACTCTTAGGCATATAGTTTATGATCTATTATCATCACAAGCATCACAAGTTTTAATTTAATAGTTTCACTCTTTTTAATTTAGAAAAGTAATTTCTACTCACTGAAAAATTAACTAAGATTTAATATTCACCACTTAAAATATGGGATCATGTGGACACATGTCATCACCACATATCCTAACATGTGGGAATGTGATTTAAGGGTTGGATCATAATTACTTTGGTTTAAGTTCATTATTTAATGATTTAAAGTGACTAGAAATGCCTATATAGCATTATTTTGGTACTAGTCCAAAGTCACTGCATGTAAACCTTAATATTATTACATATTCAGATAGATATAGTGAAATGTGATTTTTGAGAGTTGGAATCAACTCAAAATCTATCTTGGTTGATTTTATAAAAATGTTGCAAGGTGCAAATGCTTCTGTTTTATTATTTTTACTAGGAGATCTATAACTCTAATGGAATTAAATCCAACGCGCTTAGGTAGATCTTTTCAGTAGCTTTCTAGCAAAATTGGTTTCATGCAGTTTGGATTTGTAAATCTCTCTGAAATGATTTTCAAACACAGAGACAGAACTAAGTTTAAACTAAAAAGGAAAATCCTAATTGAAACTAACTGGGTCGTGCGGGAAACTCTAATGGGCCGACCCAGTGTCACTCCGCAGCATGGGGCTCAGCTGACAGGGGGTCCACAAGTCAGCGGCTCATAACGCGCAAAGCGGTACAGGGCAAAGTGGGACGTTGGATTAGAACGGGAATCAACAGCTATGGATCATCGTCGACGACGGACCTGTCACCGGCGAGCTCTAACCCTAGCGGCTCGGTGGGGGTGCATAGGGGGCGTACCAGGGCTCCAGCGATGACGGCGAGGCGGGAAAAGGGACTGGTGGTCGACGGTGAGCTCAGGGACGGTCGAGGCAGCTCCGGGGGTGGTCGCAATCAGCTGCGCCCTTCTCCTCAAGAGGCGGCCTACTCCGGTGCATTCCGGCGAACTGCCGCTCCCCTTGCTCCGGCTAGAGATGTGGGACGATCAGTGAGGTGAGGGGAGTAGAGTGGTGTGCTGCAAACGGCTGGGGGTGCCCTCCTTTTATAGGCTCGATGACGAGACCGAGAGGGATGGGCAGGCGACGGTGGCGACATGGCTACCGTCTGCTAGCGGCATGGCTGAGGGTGGCGATCGACGCGCGGTCTCCTGGCGGTGCTCTAGGAAGTGGATGCGGGCTTAGGGGCGGTGGTATGCGGTCGGGCTGAGCGGGCGCTCTGAGTGGCAGAGGCGGCGATGTCCACGGCGAGCGGTGGCTGTGAGGCGTTGGGCGGCGAACGGGGGTGTCCGGCGTGCTCCCTGGGTCATGGCAATGCGGTGGGCGCAGGCTGCGGTCGAGCGGCGGCTTGTGCACGCGTGTCGGGCGCGGTGCTCTGGCGTGTGCTTGGCATGGTCCGGTGGCACTGGGCGCGGGGATTTCTCGGTGGTCCATGGCTGGGCCAGGCTCGGGGAGGGGATAGTGGGCGGCGGTGAGGTGCTAGCTAGCTGCTAGACATGGCGTGAGAGGCGGAGGTGGTCTGCTGCGGCAGTGACCATGTTGGCCGGCAATGTGGGGCTCGGCATGGCATGGCAAGGTCACTAGGGGTAGGGGAGTGGGTTTAAATGGCCTTTTTAGATCATCTAGGGACAATGGGAGCAAAAGGGGTTCAAATGGGAGACAAGTTTGGCTAGAACACTATTCAAAATAGTGAATTTGATTTTGTTTGAAATCTGTCCACAAGGTGTTTGATGAAATGGCCGCAAGAAAATTCTTTTTGAATTTTGAAAAGACTTTTGGTGGGTGTGGTAGGCATAAGCTTGAGACTCTGTGGGTGCTTGGGTTTTGAAAATTGAGCTTGTTTGAGTGGTTTTTGAATTAGTGGGATCTTCCCATATGAAATAGATTCAATTTTGAACTGTCATTTAAAAATAGTATTTGAATGTTTTTAGCAGATCACAAAGTGGGCCTTGGTACCTCATTATGTGTACTAGCAAGGGGTGCAAAGATCCAGAATTGTTTCTGTTAGGTTTTGAGTTCTAGGAATAGCCAAAGTAGGCATGATAGTTAATTTGGCCAAAATGACCATTCACTTCATTTATTCATTTTTGAGTTGTTTTTCTTTGGGAAAAGTTTGGGAATGATTTAGATTATGTTTATTTCAGCTAAGAATCATTTTACAAGCAATGGATCACAAAACTATGGCAATTCAAATCAACTCCTAATTTAAATGCACATACACATGCATGCTTTAATAATTTAATTGGAAAAGTTTTTGTTAACCCCAATTTTGGTGGTTTGGATCTTGATAAGCTTGGATTAAAGTTTTGGATATTACAAACCTTCCCCCCTTAAACAAAATCTCGTCCCGAGATTTACAAAGAATATTAGGAACTAAAGAGATCTGGAAACTCTGTCCTAATGTAATCTTCGCGCTCCCAAGTGGCTTCCTCCTCGGTATGGTTGCTCCACTAAATCTTGAGAAACTTGATGCTCCTGGTCCTGGTGGGTCTGTAAGCTTCTTCTAAGATACGGATGGGGACTTCCCGATATGTCAGGTCATTGTTGATCTCCACAGCTTTGTGATCGATGTTCTTGAAAACTTTAGTCTTCTCTAGCACTTCTAAGCATTTGCGAAGCAACGAGATATGGAACACACTATGGATGGCTGACATCTCTTTAGGTAGTTCCAGCAGATACGATACTTCTCCTCGACGGTTCAGAATCTTGAAGGGCACGATATATCTGGGGGCTAACTTTCCTTTCAGACTAAAGCGTTGGGTTCCTTTCAATGGTGAAACCTTGAGATATACAAAATCTCCGACATTGAAAGTCAGGTCTCTCCTCCTTTTGTCAGCGTAACTCTTCTGTCTGGATTGGGCGGTCTTGAGGTGCTCATGGACTTTGTGAACCTTCTCCTCCACTTCCCGGAGGATGTCGGGTCCAAAGATCTGACTCTGTCCTACTTGCGACCAATTCAGAGGGTACGACACTTTCTTCCGTTTAGGAATTCAAATGGTGCCATCTGCAAACTAGCTTGATAACTGTTGTTATATGAGAATTCTGCGAAAGGCAAGCAGTCTTCCCATTTTGATCCGTATTCCAACACACAAGCTCTTAACATATCCTCTAGGATCTGGTTGACTCTCTCAGTCTGTCCATCAGTTTGCGGCTGATAAGCGGTACTGAAGTTCAACTTGGTTCCCAATCCTTCCTGAACTTTCTACCAAAATCTCGAGGTAAACTGGGTTCCTCGATCTGATACTATGGTCCTGGGGGTTCCATGCAGACTAACAATTCTAGCAATGTACAGCTCTGCTAACTTTGCACTCTAGTAGGTAGTGTTGACAGGTATAAAGTGGCCTACCTTGGACAGTATATCCACTATGACCCAGATTGAGTCATTTCCCCTACTGGAAGTAGGCAAACCGGTGATAAAGTCCATTCCCACGGAATCCCATTTCCATTCCGGAATCTGCAATGGTTGCAATAGTCCTGCAGGTCTCTGATGCTCTACTTTGACTCTTTGACAGATGTCACACTTGGCGACGTAGCTTCCGATTTCCCTCTTCATCTTGTGCCACCAAAATTGCTCTTTCAAATCCTGATACATCTTCGTTCCTCCGGGGTGGATAGAATAAAGAGTATCATGAGCTTCCTTCATGATAACTTGCTTCCGCTCCGAATTTGTTGGCACACAGATACGTCCTTTGTACCACAGTACTCCTTCTTCGTTTTCCGTGAATCCAAGTACCTTTCCTGTACCAATACGACATTTGATTCCGTTGATACTTTCATTTCCCTTCTGGGCTTCCTTGATTTGGCTAATCAAAGTGGGGTGAAGTTCAATGCTAGCTAAGAACCCTTTGCTAACTAACTCAGTTCTGAACTGCTCCAACTCTTCATACAAACTTGGTTGCTTCTCCTTGCTCATAGTGTTTAGCCTACACGGCAATCTGCTAAGAGAATCCGCTACCACATTGGCTTTGCCGGGGTGATAGTGAATGTGAAGGTCATAATCCTTGATTAACTCTATCCATCTCCTTTTCCTCATATTCAGTTCCTTCTGAGTAAAGATATACTTCAAGCTCTTGTGATCTGAGTAAATATCACAACGATTACCCATAAGATAATGACGCCATGTCTTTAATGCCAAAACTACGGCTGCTAATTCAAGATCATGGGTCGGATAGTTCTGCTCATGCTGCTTCAGTTGTCGAGACAGATATGCGATGACTTTGCCTTCTTGCATCAATACACATCCTAGACCAATCTTGGATGCATCACAATATACATCAAACGGCTTCTTGATGTCTGGCATAATCAATATTGGGGTTGATATCAATCTCTTCTTTAGTTCCTAGAAACTGGCTTCACATTTGTCTATCCATTCAAACTTGTTGTCCTTCTTCAACAATTGGGTCATTGGTCCGGCTATGCCCGAGAATCCTTCTACGAACTTGCGATAATATCCCGCTAATCCTAGAAATGCACGGACTTGGGTTTGAGTGGTTGGGGCTTCCATTCTTCGACATCTTTGATCTTGGTGGGATCAACAGAAACTCCTCCGGCAGACACAATATGTCCTAGGAATCCTACTTCTTTCAGCCAAAACTTGCACTTGTTGAACTTGGCATATAACCGATGCTCTCTCAGGGTTTCTAGTATGATTCTCAGATGTTTCTCATGCTCTTCTTCTGACTTGGAGTAGATAAGGATGTCGTCGATAAACACAATTACAAACTTATCTAGGAAATTATAAAGATCTTATTCATGAGATTCATGAAATAAGCGGGGGCATTGGTTAATCCAAAAGACATAACCGTATACTCGTATAAACCATAGCGAGTAGTAAAGGCGATCTTCAGAATATCCGTTGCACGAATCTTAAGTTGGTGATAACCAGTCCTAAGATCAATCTTTGAGAATACCTGGGCTCCAATCAACTGATCAAATAGATCCTCTATCTTTGGCAAGGGGTACTTATTCTTGATGGTGACGTCATTTAATTTTTTGTAATCTGTGCACAAACGATTTCCTCCATCTTTCTTGTCGACGAATAACACTGGTGATCTCCATGGCGATGCGCTTGGTTGAATCAAGCCTTTCTCTAACATGGCATCCAACTGCTTCTTCAGTTCCACTAACTCTGAGGGATTCATGCTATAGGGTCTCTGAGCTATGGGTCCGGTTCCGGGGATTAGTTCGATAATGAACTCAATATCCCTGTCCGGGGCCATACCTAGCAATTCATCTGGGAATATGTCAGGGTATTCACAGACTACTCTGACCTGGTCAATGGTGGGCAGGGCTATACTCTTGTTGCACTTGAATTGACGGGGTAAGGTTTCAGAGATATGCTCTACTGTTACTCCAGAACTACTGGTCATGGTGATGGCTTTCTTAGCATAGTCTATCGGTCCTTTATGCCTTGACATCCAGTCCATACCTAGTACTACTTCCAATCCTTTGGTTCCAAGTACGATTAGGTTGGCATAAAAATCTATCCCATGTATTCTGATAGGCACAGCTTTGCAAATTTTTCTAGCTTTGGTTGTTGAACCGGGGATTTGAACTATCATGACATGCTTCAGGTTGGTTGGGTGAATCTTACTAGTGCATAAAAATTCTTCGGTGACAAATGAATGCGATGCTCCAGAATCAAACAACACTCTTGCTAAAACTGAGTTGACAGAAAACATACCCAGCACTACATCTGGTGCTTCCTGGGCTTCTTCTGCGTTCATGCGGAAGAGACGACCGTTGCGGTTGTGAGGGTTCCCTGGGGAAAATCTTCTTCCTGGTTGAACACGACGTTGCTGATGAGCTGGGGCATTCACATTGGCATTGGCGGCAGTCTTCTTGGGACACTCATTGGATTAGTGACCCTTCACTCCACACTCGAAACAAGTGATCTGGGACTTGTCCTTGGCTGCGACAGGCACAACATTGCTACCAGTTCTGGGTGCAGTGTTGTTGCCGTTGTTGTTGTTGCTCTTGGGAGGTGCACGGTTGAAATTGTTGGCATTGCCAGAGTTGTGATGGTTTCCTCCGGACTTCACATTGCCTCCGCTATGGTTGGGGTAGCTTGGGCGAGACGTTGGGGGTCGGTTGTTCCTTGGTGCATATCGCAATGAGGGGTTGGGACGGTACTTCTGGTGACTGCTGGATCCATATTGCTGCATCATACGACGCTTGCGGTTGTCGTTTGCCTGGTTAATCTTCCCTTCCATCTGAATGGCAGAGTCGACTAGCTCTTCAAGATCCTCGAAGCGGATGTTGACGAGGACAGTCTACATCTCATCATGCAGTCCGTTCAGGAATCTCTCCTTCTTCTTGGCCTCCGTGTTGATCTCATTAGGTGCATATCTGGCAAGTGATGGGAATTTGTCACGGTACTCCACCACAGTCATTCTTCCTTGCTTCAATTCGCGGAATTCATCTCTCATCCTGTTGACTAGACCTTGCGGTACGTGGGTGCGGCTGAACTTGACTTCGAATGCTTCCCATGTCATAACTTGACCATGGTTCATCAGGCGGATACTATTCCACCAAGCTCTTGCATCTCCCGCCAGATATCATCAACTCTTGCAACTTCTAAGTTGTTTTCCATTGTCTATAACCAGTCATCGGCATCTAATGGGTTTTCTGACGTGCTAAAGATTGGGGAATTGGTATTTTGGAAGTTCTTCAACTTGGATCCTTGATGATCCTGATTTCCATGTCCCTGGTTGTTGAGAGCCATCTAGGCAATCTGCTGCAATGTTGCTAAGTTGGCTTGGCGCTCTGCCCTGCTTGCGTCACGGTCTGCGATGAGATTCTGCAAGATCTGCAGCATTGGGTCTTGCGACGAGCTGCTCCCTCCCTGGTTTCCACGAGTCATCTGAAGATTGAGATAGAGATAGGGGTAAGAGGGAAATTCTAAGGTTCATGGTTTTGGTTTTAAAGCTAAAACTTTGAGTTTGACTCAGGTTTTGCTACTAACTTCATTTCATTCATGCAAACAAGCACACGATACAACACACACCACAACAATCAAAGGAAAACAGATGGTTTGAAGAACCATTCTGCAAGCTACGATATAGTGGGACCGATACATCTCATGCTACGACAGTGCTCTAGTGCATCTACTCATCGTCGATGAAGTCGGAATCATCATCGTTAGTGTAGAAGTCCACAACATCTTCCTCCAGAAAGTCATCATCATTGCTGAGGTAAGAATCCATGTCTCCCTGGATGTCTTCACCCTCCTCTTCTTCCTCCTTTGCAGCAAGTTGAGCTTCCTGCTCCTTGACTGTCTTCTCGAGGTCGGCCACCTTCTTGCGAAGACGGGCGATGGTGCGATCCTTCTTTGCACGCTGGCGGCGAAGAGACTGACGATACTGGATGAGCAGTGCGAAAGTCTGGGCCTTCTGGTCGGCAATGGCATGGTTCTGGTTGGCTAACTCCCTGGCATTGTCCTGTTCCTTCTGACGGTCATACAAAAGGAAGTCGAGGTTCTCCACTTGGTGCTTCAGTGCTGGATGACTTGGCATCTCCATCGGCATTCCCATGAAGTCACCTCTTGCATAGTGAGCAAAACGGGTTCCTTGGATTTGGTTGACGCCGAGGGCACATAGAGAGAGAGCTTCATGCATTGCCCTGGCTAATCCATCTAGCCAGTTGTTCTCTCTCACGGAGAACTGAATTCTCCCAGAAGTTGGTGCTTCGATGCTTCCCCTAAGATCCGCGGTGACTAGCCACTGTAAGTCTCCTCCTGGGGGTCCTGGAAGTTGAGCTCCAAGAAACTCCGGATGTGGGCATCCTAGTAACTCTGACAGTGAATCAAGATCCCTCTCGAAGATCAGTTGACCTCCGTTTCCCAACTAGTAGAACTTGCTGAACTGAGACTCCATCTACAAGGATTTAGGATAAGGAAGTTAGTGAAGTGATCAAGTGTGTCAAATTTTTAAGTAGTAATGTAAGAATTTTGAGGCATATGAATGTTTGAGAAAAAATGAATTCCAAGGGATAAGAGAGGAAATAGTTTTTCATAAATACTCACTTTGGTTTTGAAACTAAGTTTTTGTTTGGTCATCCATTCTAACTAGGGTCTCCTATGGTCAGGATGGCTCTGATACCAACTTGTCAACACCCGGATTTTTAATCCCATATGCCCGTTATGCCATAACTCGCAATCCCAGGATTACCATTTTTGCGAGACATAACGGATTGGATATCACAGTACATCATCCATTACAAACCATACATAAGGTCTTATACAAATAAGGATCTCATGATCTAGTCTCAATAGAACAAGCAGCGGAATTAAAAGATAAACGTAGTGGTGGGGTCCATCTTCAAGGGCACAAGAAATGCTGACGAAGGCAGATAGTCCTAGTTATCATAGCCGTCCTACTGGCCATCATCTTGATAGTCTCCTTCATAGTCTGGCCATGAGAATAGCCAGGGACAAAAGCCATGAGTACTCTTAAAGTACTCGCAAACTACCACTAACAAGTAGTATCATTCTAAGTTAAAGTGCTAACTCTAGGTTTAACTATAAAGTTAAGTTTGAAACCTAAGCTGAGTTCTGAAGCAAAGAAAGATAAAATAAAGTTCTAGAATCACTTAAGTTGGGAAGCTATTGTCATAAAACACAACCCTGCTGTGATCAAGTCAATATTCATCATTGTTTTCGTAAGACATTTTGAAAACATCTGACAACGAAATAGTATGGCCATTCCAACTGTCCATAACCGCGGGCGCGGCTATTCGAATAGTTTGACACTCAGCAGAGGTGGTACACTTTCACCAAAAGATTCGATACATCTGTCAGGGATAACCCTGAATCATCATACTTAGTATGCAGATAATCAAACATAACCTTCCCTTTACACACCCTAGTATAAGCACCTCTCCTATGAGCATGGCCTCCCAACCATGACCATCAGTCATCTTGGGCACTGCATAGGTGGACAACTGTGGCGCCCCGCAAAAACCACTACTAGAAAATCGCGTTGTTTTTGTTCATTGCATCTTCATGACCGCATGCTCATGTCATCATGCCACCTTGCATTTGAGCATTGTCATCTTCATGCATGGTTTTGCCTAAAACTATTTTCTAAAAGCATATATTTGTTTTCTTAATATCCCCGTCTTTAATTCAAATTAAAACCCCGACCTCTTCCGGATATTTTCTTTTGTCTACAAAACAATTACAAAAGTCTATTTCGGACAAAACTAAATACAATAAAACTATTTTCTACCGGGAGGCAGCCCAGCCGTTTAGGCCAGGCCACCTACTACCCGGCAGACCCGGCCCAAGCCCACCACCTAATCCTAAAGCAGCAGAACCCAAACCCTAGTCTAATCCCCACCCCACCTAATCCCTACCCGACCTACTCCCTCACCCGCCGCCAGCCGCCACTCTCTCTCTCTCTCTCTCTCTCTCTCTCTCTCTCTCTCTCTCTCTCTCTCTCTCTCTCTCTCTCTCTCTCTCTCTTTCTCTCTCTCTCTCACCCGACCGGTCGCCCCTGCGCTCACTCCCTTCCACCCCGCCGCCACCTGGCACACCTCCGCCTCACTCCAGCCAACAACCAGCCGCCACCTCCCCTCACACCCGCCACCTCACCGGTGGACACACACACACCCACGCACACACGCACGCCGCAGCGAACCCCCACCCCGCGCCTGCCCTTTCCCGCCCACACCTACCACCGCGTGGCCCCACCACTCGCCGCCACGCGACCCCGCGCCCCCACCAACCGCAGCCCCAGGCCCCCACCTGCCGCCCCGACCGCGTCGCCCCTAGGCCCAATCCCGAGCCCCGCCTGTCCCTCTCTCTCTTCCCCCCACAATCTCTCTCCCACGTGCCTCTCCTTCCCCTACCAACCCCGCGTCTTCCTCCCCCGCCGCCAGGACCCGCGTTTCGCCGCCGCCCTCCTCCGTCGCGTCACCACCGCCCCGCCTCGGCCCTACCGCCGGCCGCGCCTCCTCGACCTGCGGCTCCGCCTCTGCACCTCGCGCGGCTCTCCTCGTCGGCCTCTGCGCCTAGCGCGGCCCCGCGCCTCCTCGTCACTGGCCGGCCCCGCGCCTCCGTCGCTGCCTCCCAGCCAAGCTCCACCCCTGGCGCCCTGCTCCTCCCCGCCGGCGATGCGGCCCTGGGTCCCCGTCTCCAGCACCGGCCACGAGCCCCAGCGCCGTTAGCCCGCCTCTGCGACCTTCCCCTCTGTGAGCGCCGCCTCCGCCTTGACCCCTATGGCGGTGCTTGCTAGGTGCCCTCCGCCTCGACGCCCCGGAACTGCCGCCCTAGCCCCGAGTCCTGCACCGCATCAAGTTCCTCCAACCGCCGCTCGTGACGACCTCGCCAGGGCCTCGCGGTCCTCTGCCGACGTCCGTCCATCCGGCCTTGCTCCAGCCACAGCCGCGCGCCTCCTCTGGCCGCCCTTCGCACCGGCAACGCCAGTGCCCCAGCGTGCGCCGCATCTCCGGCCATCGCCAAGCTGCACGTGTGCACATCGTCTAGTCACTGCCTCTCGTCAATGGTGTCTCCCCTGCCAGTGCTTGTGGTATGGGACTGCCGTTCTTGTGCTTGTGGTTACTGTTGCGTCACTTGATGTTGTCCTGAGACTTGTCATTATCGACATATTGGTGTGGTCTGTGACAGATAGGTACTACAGGGATGGTTGTATGCCTCTGGACACATGTGTCGTAGTCAAGATCCTCGCAGGGACATCCCCGATGTCTACTTCCCCGGTGTTACCAAAGACATACACCAAGATCTACCGGCACCGAGAACCGAGTCTGACACCGACAATTGAAGCCGACAACCCCAAGTTCTCCTTCTCAAACGACAAGTTCGTCGATACGGAGTCCAAGACCAAACCGGAACACCAAGACCTCCTTCCCGGCGTCACGCCAAGTTCCCCTCCCGGGGCCGAAGGCGTCGAGATCCCTGAGACCGGACCCCGAACCACATCGAACTCCAAGATCGTCCGAACCCAGATGTGTGAACCTTTTCCCGAGCCCTATTTTATAAATGCTATATATAAAACCTGTCGCATATTGAATTGTTGATCTCGCATGCATATCATGTGGGTTGGGGGTATTATGCCTATTCACCTCATAATTAAATATGGAGTCAATATGCGGGATACTTTTGTCTTATTCCGGACTCCATTTAAATTTGCGTAGCAAACCGATGCCATGTTTCGCCCTATTAATACAACATTTAAATCGCGAGGTAGTTAAACAACTCGAACCGTTTAATTAATTGTCAGAACCCCGGTTCCGCTTAATACTGCTTAATTGCACCGCTTCTGCATCATATCATAATCATGCCGGATCTTCTGTCGTAGTATTAAATATTGCATCCGGTGTTTCTTCTAGTGTTTGCTTCTTCGCGGATTAGGCCGATGAGTGGATGCGAGTATCGACAAGTTCTCTGGATATGAACCTTCAGCAGTGTTTTCCCAGGCGAGCATCTCTTCCCCTTCTACCTATTTTGCATTTATAGTCTTTATTTCCTCCTGTTGATCTACTGCTATCCGTGTCATGATGCTTTAGTTTCCGTACACCAGTTATATCCCGTGCAGCCTCTATATTGCCTTGGACACCTCCTATTACCTGTGTTTGGTAGATAGCTGGCCTTGCAAGTCGTAGTTGCTTGCTCAGGTGCGATCTTGTGTTGTCGAGTCCCACAGTTGTTGGAATGCTGGCAGAAGTTTATGGAGCTGATCATGACTTTAAATACAACTATTAAAATGCTAGATATAACTAATGCAGAGGCATCGGTGGGCAATAGATGTTATTTGGTTCTTCCACGCTCACTTGTGTCCCGTAGGACCCCGAGTACTTGATACCTGCTCCTTGATTTTTCGCACTATCCACATCTGGGAGGCCGTGGACCCCCCTGAGCCAGAGCTTGATTCATTTCTATTTCTTGGGGCCACAAGTAGTTTGGGGCTTTATTACTATCCTGTACTTATGCCATGCTTTACTGCTTTATCTAAGATTGTGCGTGGAGCACCTGTACAGTTTTGGAATGTGGAATGTTTTCGCGGTATCGACAAACCTAGTCACACTTTCGGGTTCCCAGTCGTTTACAGCCATTGTCACAAACCCTGGGTCCGTTCCGGACTCGCCCAACTTCGTTGCGGGTAGCTTAGTGGGGTGGCCCCCTGAAATATTTCTGAATCATGTGATCGCTTTGTCGTGAATGCCTCGTTGGGTTTTGAGTTGGTTTTCCGAGGTTGATCGAGTGTGTGTTGCTATTTGTGCACCCCTGCAGGGTAAACCTTTCTAAAATCTGTGTCCGCGGTTATGGACGACTTGGAACATAGTATCTTGATCATAGACAAGCATAACTAAAGTAGTGCTATAAATTTGACTTAATATATGACTAGTAATCAGATTCAACTATAACGGAATGAATATTAAAAATGCCAACAACTGGTGGATCTGGGTTGTTTTGTGACATACTATATCTGCCTAGTAAGTATTGCAACTCCAATGGAATGTGATAAAAGTGCCAACAACTGCTGGGTTTTGGGATTCCTCAGGACAATTATATCTGCCTAGTAAATGTTCCAACTACAACGGAATGTTAACTAAAACTTCCCACTACTTATGCTATCAGGATGACTCATGCTATCTATATCTGATTAGTAATTGCTGCAACTATAATGGAATGAGTAAAATTGCCAACTGTGTGAGTTCCTTGGTCCGACTTCCTCGTTTGGTCTCGAGGGGGGAAATACCAGGATGAGTTTGTTTGGTGTTAGCTTCAGGTTGGATCCGAATAGGTCTTTCTTATCCCTCTCTGATAACCACCAGTTGTATCGAGTGTCTATAGGTTGTTTAGTGCCGCTGCGCTGCCGCTTCAGCCCACCATACCTATGTAGGCGAGCGCCGCAGAATTCTAGCCTCGCCGTGTACTGGCCTCAGTACTGACGCTCCTCCTTTTCCTTTGCCCTCTATCGGCACCCCTTTTTTTAGCAGGTTTGAGATCGACGTCGTTAGCAGGGTTACCCTTCCGACTTGGCCTGGGCAGGGTTATGGACGCCATTGATTATTCTACAGGGCTCTTAGCCCCATTTGCATCTTGTCCGTAGTCGGATGCTCTATCGTTTTCAAGGTGATTTGGATCTTTGTATTGTATATCTGTATCCTTGACTCGTTGAGTCGCTGTTGTATATATATATCTGTTATGTGGGTCCCATCGAGGACAGTTGTGTAATGGTATTACTTCGTTTTCCACCCGCACGAAAGTGCCTGGTGGGCGTCCTTGAATCGTTTCTATGCGGGTTTGGCGGAAAGGGCTAAAACTTGCATAGGGCCGATTTGTGGGTGTTACAACAACATTGAGAGGTAGCCTCAGCTCAAACCTCTCCCGCGAGGGAACTAATACTAATGCATATAAACTTCCGTCTAAGCCTTACCCAATTCAAGAATTGTGGCTGTACGGTAAATTTGGAATGGCATCACATCCGAATGCTACCATCAGTTTTATAAAAGGGTTAAGGCTCATGCCTCAACATTTTCATCATCATAAACCCTTTTGTGTTTCTAAACACATGTCAAAACATTTCAATAGAATGACTCATCATTCCAAGGTTTTCACAATTCATTTTCTCCAAGTGTTCCCACCTAAAGTGACTCAAGTTTTTATCTACTCCAACCTACTAAGTTAAGAGTGTTCACTAAGGTGGGAAAGATGGGATCAATCTCATGCCATAGAATGACATCTAAAGGATTCTATATAGGCCAAGTTTTATTCTCTTTATGCTACATTCAAAACAAGTAAGGAACTTTGGGTAAAGTAAAGGAAGTAAAGCTTGAAATTAATACTTGGGGTAAATACTAGTTAAGGTAGTGTAACCAAAGCATGCCTAAAGCATCTTTGCTAAACCATCTAGTTTAATCCTAGCTTGCTAAGCATTATACTTCCAAGTGTTAGCTTGCATTGTTAATGGTGGCTTGCCTTGGTTTGTGCAGTGGTTGAAGTTTTCTTCTTCTTCTTCTTCTTCTTTGTAGAACTCCTCCTCCTCATAGACTTGGTCGGTACTATCGTCTATAAATACATACGGAGTACACAATCACCAACAATACTTAACTAGTCTAATTAGCACTCTTAGGCATCTAGTTGATGATCTATTATCATCATAATCATCACAAGTTTTAATTTAATAGTTTCACTCTTTTTAATTTAGAAAAGTAATTTCTACTCATTGAAAAATTAACTAAGATTTAATATTCACCACTTAAAATATGGGATCATGTGGACACATGTCATCACCACATATCCTAACATGTGGGAATGTGATTTAAGGGTTGGATCATAATTACTTTGGTGTAAGTTCATTATTTAATTATTTAAAGTGACTAGAAATGCCTATATAGCATTATTTTGGTACTAGTCCAAAGTCACTGCATGTAAACCTTAATATTATTACATATTCAGATAGATATAGTGAAATGTGATTTTTTAGAGTTGGAATCAACTCAAAATCTATCTTGGTTGATTTTATAAAAATGTTGCAAGGTGCAAATGCTTCTGTTTTATTATTTTTACTAGGAGAGATCTATAACTCTAATGCAATTAAATCCAACGGGCTTGGGTAGATCTTTTCAGTAGCTTTCTAGAAAAATTGGTTTCATGCAGTTTGGATATGTAAATCTCTCTGAAATGATTTTTCAAACACAGAGACAGAACTAAGTTTAAACTAGAAAGGAAAATCGTAATTCAAACTAACTGGGTCGCGCGAGAACTCTAACGGGCCGGCCCAATGTCACTCCGCAGCGCGGGGCTCAGCTGATAGGGGGTCCACAAGTCAGCGGCTCATAACGCGCGAAGCGGTACGCGGCAAAGTGGGACGTTGGATTAGAACGGGAATCAATGGCTGTGGATCGTCATCGACGACGGACCTGTCGCCGGCGAGCTCTAACCCTAGAGGCTCGGTGGGGGTGCATAGGGGGCGTACCAGGGCTCCAGCGACGACGGCGAGGCGGGAAAACGGACTGGTGGTCGACGGCAAGCTCAGGGACGATCGAGGCAGCTCCGGGGGTGGTCGCAATCAGCTGCGCCCTTCTCCTCAAGAGGCGGCCTACTCCGGTGCATTCCGGCGAACTGCCGCTCCCCTTGCTCCGGCTAGAGATGTGGGACGATCAGTGAGGTGAGGGGAGTAGAGTGGTGTGCTGCAAACGGCTGGGGGTGCCCTCCTTTTATAGGCTCGATGACGAGACCGAGAGGGATGGGCAGGCGACGGTGGCGACATGGCTACCGTCTGCTAGCGGCATGGCTGAGGGTGGCGATCGACGCGCGGTCTCCTAGCGGTGCTCTAGGAAGTGAATGTGGGCTTAGGGGCGGTGGTATGCGGTCGGGCTGAGCGGGCGCTCTGAGTGGCAGAGGCGGCGATGTCCACGGCGAGCGGTGGCTGTGAGGCGTTGGGCGGCGAACGGGGGTGTCCGGCGTGCTCCCTGGGTCGTGGCAATGCGGTGGGCGCAGGCTGCGGTCGAGCGGCGGCTTGTGCACGCGTGTCGGGCGCGGTGCTCTGGCGTGTGCTTGGCATGGTGCGGTGGCACTAGGCGCGGGGATTTCTCGGTGGTCCATGGCTGGGCCAGGCTCGGGGAGGGGATAGTGGGCGGCGGTGAGGTGCTAGCTAGCTGCTAGACATGGCGTGAGAGGCGGAGGTGGTCTGCTGCGGCAGTGACCATGTTGGCCGGCAATGTGGGGCTCGGCATGGCATGGCAAGGTCACTAGGGGGTAGGGGAGTGGGTTTAAATGGCCTTTTTAGATCATCTAGGGACAATGGGAGCAAAAGGGGGTCAAATGGGAGACAAGTTTGGCTAGAACACTATTCAAAATAGTGAATTTGATTTTGTTTGAAATCTATCCACAAGGTGTTTGATGAAATGGCCGCAAGAAAATTCTTTTTGAATTTTGAAAAGACTTTTGGTGGGTGTGCTAGGCATAAGCTTGAGACTCTGTGGGTGCTTGGGTTTTGAAAATTGAGCTTGTTTGAGTGGTTTTTGAATTAGTGGGATCTTCCCATATGAAATAGATTCAATTTTGAACTGTCATTTAAAAATAGTATTTGAATGTTTTTAGCAGATCACAAAGTGGGCCTTGGTACCTCATTATGTGTACTAGCAAGGGGTGCAAAGATACAGAATTGTTTCTGTTAGGTTTTGAGTTCTAGGAATAGCCAAAGTAGGCATGATAGTTAATTTGGCCAAAATGACCATTCACTTCATTTATTCATTTTTGAGTTGTTTTTCTTTGGGAAAAGTTTGGGAATGATTTAGATGATGTTTATTTCACCTAAGAATCATTTTACAAGCAATGGATCACAAAACCATGGCAATTCAAATCAACTCCTAATTTAAATGCACATACACATGCATGCTTTAATAATTTAATTAGAAAAGTTTTTGTTAACCCCAATTTTGGTGGTTTGGATCTTGATAAGTTTGGATTAAAGTTTTGGGATGTTACAGCTACGGGGTTCTTTTCTAGTTTCTTTAATATTCTCCTTATTTGTTCTTACTCTTTTAGCTTTTTCTTGATATTCTCTTGAATAGGTGTAGAGGAGAACTCTTCCATTAGCGCACTTTCTCTTGCACGCTTCTTTTCTTTAAGGGGTTTATGGGGTTCCCATACTGTAGGTACCTATAAATGCCCTGCATAATTCTCAATAATTTTCTTTACTGAGTAAGAGTCAATACCAAGGGTTTTAATCATTGCACAAGTTCTTTCATCTGCAAGGAAATGGTTAACACAAGCATATTTAGAAAAACTATTCATAATGTTCTCCTCATTTTTAAGATTTTTTTTGCCTCCCTCATTTTCATTATTAATTTCCAGACTTCATCATACGTATAAGACAGAATAGTTCCATTAGAAGCAGTGTCTAGATTCGTTCTTTTTTTATTATTAAGCCCTCCATAAAAAGTGTGAGTGATCAACCAATCAGGCAAACGATGATGGGGGCAATTATCTAGATAGCTCTTGTACCTTAGATACCCTTCATACAAACACTCACCGGGACTATTTTTGAAACTAATAATAATACCTCTCATCCTGTGAGCTTTGCTTTCTGAGTAATATTTTTATAGTAAATTGGTTGTCAATTCCGTCCAAGTCCTTGATGCTTCTGCACAAAAAGATCTATACCAGTCGCAAACATTTTTAGAGAGAGTTTGTCTAAACAACTGGGTTTTAATCATATCAAGATTGCAGTTGTTGAATATAAAGGAACCAAGAACATCTTCAAAGAATTGTAAGTGTCCATATAGACTCTCTTCATCGGTTCCTGCAAATTTCTTAGAGTGTAGCAGTTCAAATATTATGCTTTTACTGATAGTTATAAAAGCGTCCATGGGCGGACCCATTTTCTTTACTACCTCAAGCTGGATTAAATGGTGAGTGTTGTCCATTATTGCGGTCCTGCAACTTAAATAAAAAATTAGTACAACGAAAGTAAATAACTAAAAGTAAAGTGCCTTATAGCGCTAAGCTTCCCAGCAATGACACCAGAAAATAGCTTGATGACTGCAAGTGCACAGATCGTTTGTAGCTAGTTTTGAAATAAAGATTTTGATCCCATAGGGAGCAATATGCGAAAGACTAAAATGCTTTTAACTAAAAATAAATGAAGTACTTAAGGAATAATTTTGAGATGCAAGAAAAGTAGACTTATTTTGGGGTTTTTGATTGAATGAAGCAATTAAAGTAAAATAAAACTTAATGCAGAAAGTAAGAATCACTTGTGTAAAAGAGCTTGGAACTGCAATAGGGAAAAGCATTCTCAGGGAGTGGTGGATACACGCTAGGAATTTAGACTAAGCAATCAAGATTATTATAACAAATATTCTCATGATATGTATGTATGTGGGAGGAGCTCTATATATGAAAAAATAGGCAGCAACCACTGCTCACATCATCCTTCATAACCACAGCTGACAGATAAATGACATCAATCGTATTATCCCGTTATTAAGGGATTTCTCCCGTGGCGTGGACATGGCTTTATGAGTTCTCCTTGTTTCCCCAAATTAGTACGTAAAGAATGACAATAGATTTATAGTCACAGTAAGTGCTATCATCCCTCTGCCTACCAACAAGTAATCCTTCATCGTGTCCACATAAGAGGCAAATATTAAGGAGGTGCACAACTCCCAACATCAAGATGAAGACAATTAACACATACACATAATGATGTATACCATAATAATCTCTATCTTATCTCAATCATATGCAAGGTTTTTTCCATCTCCCCAAGAACTAATGAACTACTCACACATGGAGGCAATCAACATCATGGCTATGGTAATGGAAACAATTGTAAATGAATATTTCTTGTATAAATCCACAACGAGTACGGAAATTACAACAAGATCTAGATGGGGTGAAGATGGGATGGATGGAGATGATGGTGGTGTAGTGGTTGATGAAGATGAAGATCGATGCCTTGGCCTCCCAGATCTGCGTAGGGCGAAGATGGATCCCTTGGGCAAGTTCCTCCCCAGATGCCTTCCGGAGGTGAGGTTTTCAACGATTTATCGGTGTTCTGTATGTCGTCTCCCTGATCCAGTTGCACGGGGTGAAACTATTTGAGGAGGCGGTGGTGGTGCCAACTATACGGCCAAAAAATTATTCACGCCATATAGTTGGTCATCAAACCTTCTAGATGTCTCGATCGCTTCGGGTTTTCTTCTAGTGTTATTCATATTTCCCAAATAAGCGATTTATGTTGTATTTGACTCCTTTTCTCCTCAATACAACTGATCCAAGAATTGTGTCCATAGTATCCATCATCTGTCCCGATCCTGGTGAAAATAGACATAAAATGTGCACGCGAACGCCATAAAATACCAAAGTCCTACCACTATAATGTAAAACAATAATACAAAACATGATGCAAATATGCACTCATCACCACTCAAGATGGAACTTTGGTTGTGAATTTCATAAAATCCATAGTATTTTGGTTAGGCGTGCCAAACAGCATCATCACGGACAATGGAACCAATTTTACCTCCAATGAGTTTAAAGAATATTGCCAAGAGATAGGCATCAAGGTAAGCTATGCCCCAGTAGCTCAGCCGCAAACCAATGGGCAAGTAGAGAACGCCAATGGTCTAGTAACTACTGGCCTCAAGAAAAGGTTGCTAGCACCACTCGACAGAGCAAAAGGAGCATGGGTTGATGAGTTTCCATCTATTTTGTGGAGTTTACGAACTACCCCAAATAATTTGACACAAGAAACACCTTTATTTCTGGTCCACACTGCTAAAGCCATCCTTCCAGTCGAAGTTTCACATGAATCTCCGAGAGTAGTTGCATATGATGAAGAAAAATCAAGAGAAGCACTTGAAGATGACATTGATGAAGTCGATGAAGCTCGAGGTGAATCCCTACAAAGAGCCACCATATATCAGTAAAACTTGCGCAACTATCACAGCCGACTATTATGTCCTAGGTCCTTCACAGTAGGGGACCTAGTTCTTCGACTCAAGAAATATGGCCACAGAAAACTGGAATCACCTTGGGAAGGACCCTACATCGTCATAGAAGTTATTCCTGGAGGAGCGTATCATCTACAAGACAAGAAGACATGAGTCCAGTAGTCCAATCCATGGAACGTAGCGCAGCTACGACAGTTTTATTCTTAAGAGATCTTATGTTTACTTATAAATTCAATAAGGCCTATGTCTGGGATTTTAAAGCCAAAATACTTCGGCTTACGGCCAGACAACAATCCACCAAAATAATGTACCCATAGTTACGCCATATATGTATAAAGATAAGTTCTTCATACCTTCAATTTCCATTCATATAAACTCAAAATGATGTTTTGTATGTTTACTTGATTTAACAAAAATTATGAGCCTATGTCTAGATACAGGCATCCGAACATAGCCACGGGGACTACTCCCATCGGGGGCGCTGTCGCGCACCCGGTAGAAATATTATGCAGGCTAAGTAAAAGACAATCATTGCCTAAAAATACTTGCGAGTTTTACATTTATTGTATCCTCCGAAGGTTATTCCCATTGGGAGATTTCATTGAAGTATCAAAATATATTGCAAAATTCAGAAATATTAGCAGCCCAGTAGGGCAGCCGACAAAATATATAAATCTTGGATCGCAGATAAATGTGATAAAACTCTGAATGTCGTGTTCATAAACATGAAGGTAAGACCCCGGGATTCGTCCTGTGTGGCCTGGTAATCACACAAGAATGCGCTCTACTAGAATTATATCCGTATCTATGGTACGATGAATAATCCCAACGGACGCGCTGGGTACCCGATAAAATAAAATTGGAATTCAGTATTTAATAAGACCTCAACAGCCCGAACTAAGTTACACCAGTAATAAATTCTGAGTTTAGGCCTGGGGACTTGAATTTGATATAGGACAACCTTGCTTTTGCCCAGGAGCAATTAACTGATTCCCCATCCGTCGGATGCATCAGGCTCACTGTACCAAATCCCTATAAAGCTTAAAAATAGTAAAAACTAAGAAAAATAACTAAAGGAGGATACAATGACGGCATGCCGATGCTGCCCAATCCAAGGGATTTTGGGTTTTCACTTGGGAAAGGGGAGGAGGGGATAGGAGTTGGACCTCAACGTAGCCTATGAGAAGGTGTACAGCATAGCCGTGTCGATGTCATGACCACCACCGCTGGTCAAGGGTTCCCCCGGGACAGAGCTCCTAACCCGGCTAACCAACTACCAGGATCCGGCAAGGACGCCGGGATTCAGAAGTAGCAGGGCAAGGGTAGCAGAGAGGGGAGGTCTCTGTCTTCAAATCTTGAGGAGGAGGTTAGTGGAGCGTCTCCCGCACTGCTACCTCCAACCTCCGTCCCTTCGCCACCCACACGACCGAAAAGGATGGCCACCAGCACCAGCGAGCGCCCCTACCGCCAGATCGACGCTGCCCTCACCGCCCAAGGCCACCGCCTCCGAAGTCGGAGCTCTCCCCATGGAGAAGGAGCATAGAGATCCTCACCGCCACCGTCCTTGGTAGCCACGCACGTGCTTTGCTAGTGGGCTCCTCTAGCAGTGGCGAGACAGAGGGCGGAGGGGAAGGAGGTTCTAGATAGGGTTTGTCGCCATCGCCCATGTCGGTCAGAGAAGAGCGGCGCAGGGGCCCGAGTAGGGTATTACACTTCTTAGTAGGACTATGTTTTAGTGACATTCACGTTGGAGAAGGCGAGGAATTTATCCCTGGGAAATGATACCGTACCCCCGGGGGGCCGAATGAATTGATCCATTGGGTCGCTCGACTCACAACTTTTCGCGATCGCCTGCTCGCGCCACCTCGCGACCGCGTGCCACCTGCTCGTGCCTCTGGGCTGCTGCCGCGCACAACACCATGTTGACGCGCCCCCGGGCTGCTATCTCACCGCCGCGCACATCACCACGCCGATGTGCCTCTGGGCTATTGTCGCGCCGCCTACAACACTGCTCTGTGACACACCATGGGTTGCCGCGCCTCCGTGCCGTCGATCTGTCGTTGTGCCTTTGCGCCACCTGGATGTCGCCATCCCAGTATCTCGTCGAAGCGCTGCCACCTCGTACCTTGCCGGAGTCGTGCCTCCGTGCCCTCATCAGAGCACTGTCTGGCTGCACCTCATTAGTGCCGCGCCTCCCAGCACATCGTTGAAGCGCTGCATCCCTTCGGTGGTGTTTTCCGCTGCCACCCTAGCTATAAGAAGGCCATTGGTGTTGCTACCGAAGGCCAATGGCGCTGCTACCTACTACCACCTGCGCTGCTACCTACGACATTAAGGTTTTGCTACATGGGTTTGATGACACTGCTACATGCGACCGGCAGTGGTGCTATGTAACATCGCAGCATTAGAGCTTAGAAATAAGCTGAACACAGGTGTGTGCATTGCATTCATGCATAGAAAATCTGGATAATTTTCGCGCTTTTAAACAAAACTTGTCAAAGAGATTGAAGCTTCTCTTAATTTGGTGGAAATGAAGTAGATCATCAAGTTGACTGCGATGAGTTTCAATATGACCTTTCCTAGAACTTTATCTCTGGGTAATATAATTTGATCTAAGGGTAGATCAAATGTAATAAAACTAAGTCACAACACACTACTTAACAAGGAGTACTTGATCTTATAGAGATCATTACATGGTATTCCACACCATAACTCAAGGGTGAATACGTGTTATCCTAAAGCTGATATCAAGGTATTATCTACAACAAACCCTGAATACCAAGTTAAGTGTATAACTTAGGTAATAAAATCCCATAACTAAATCTTGGTATACTTGTTAACCTTTAGCTTTGACCTATCATACTACTCTTTCAAAGATTTTAAGTAGATTAATCAGAAGGAGAAACTAGCTATGGTTAAATAGTCCATCATCAATGAAATGAGATCCTTAGTGGTAATCAAATCATTTGACGATGGAGGAGTTAACTAACTCCTGAAATAACTAGAAGAAATACCTAAAACCAAGAGTTAAGCTAGTAGTTGAGGAGCCCTAAGAAAGCTAGTAGTAATTGTGTATCAAATAGTAATATTGTTAAGCCAAGTAGATATTAACTTAGAGTAAGCTTGCTTAACAAGATAAGCCTATAGTAAGAGCCTAGTACAAGTATACTACATGATTGAGTATGGTCTAGACAATTAGAAGCCTAAGCCAAGCTTGATCCAAGGTTGGTGGTCATTATTCTTAAGTCACTAGAGAATGGATTACCAGTTGGTAAATAAGAATTGTGAGGATACAAAATTAGGCAAAACCCTTGTAAGCTGAATCATCTAGCTTGTTTATCAGAAGTCAAGCTAGAGTATGTTGAAGTATATAACATTAACCTAGGGAGTAGTGGGAAGAATAATAGTTTAACCAAGTTAGTACAAGAATAACTTTTATTGTGGAGAGTAGTACCATACCTATTCCATAGGATTGTTATCACATATGATATAGAAAGAACTATAATCTTGTGAGCCTTGGAAGAAGTTGCAAGATGGAATTAAAGGAATTAATGAAAGGAGTTGGAGGTAGCTACATTGATGGATTCATCAAGAGTAGTTTAGAAATGGAAGTTATATAGATACTAGGAGAAGAATGGAGAATGAGTATTGTTGAAGTGACATGACCATGTCATCATATGATGATTGATATGGTGGAGTCAGATGATTGTCTTATTCAGGAAGATGAGATCTTTGTGAATAAGATAAGAGAGATTTAAACAGAGTATATTTAGGAAAGGAATTCCTTATCCAAGCATAACCTTAGTGAGGTATTAAAGGTAAGGATTCTTTAGAAGCCTTAACCAAGATCATATTAACCCATGGCAAGAACCATGACTAGCTCTTTGTTTTACATCCTAGAATAAAGAGGGTTGTGAAACCACTTCCTATTTTTGGGCAGCCAACGGAAAGTATCTCTTAGTCAAAGGAAATGTCTAAGAGATAAGTAGAATGTCAGTTGAGAGTATATTGATGGAAGCCTTGCCATCTGATTGTCTAAACCTTAATAATCGTCCATACATCTAATTGAATATGAGTTATTAAATCCTCTCTAAACCATACATCTATATCTGTATAAACCTTAGTGTTTCACTACTAGTGATTGTTATTGGTTCATCATTACCTAACCAAAAGGTTCTATGGTAATTCTAAACTCTACAAATCAAGTAGAATTGGATTTGGCAAATCACCAAATATGGAGGACCATGAAAACCAAATCATCATATTATGAACCACAAAGATTAATCCTTTATAATGTATTTAGATAAATCCTTTATGAAGATAAATAGGAATAAGACTCTGTACATATAAATATCCATCTTAAACCACTACTAATACATTCTTTTTATGGTAATACAAATCATTTCTACAAGACTTATAGGAAGTAAGCCCTAAAACTCTAAGTTATATTTACTTTAATAAATAAAAGAACCTTCATATATTAACATATTTTGAATACACAACAAGTAGTTTAGAGAAATAGGTTCTAATTCACCTCTATCATTTATCAGTGTCTTACAAAATTTATGGATATCTTAAAACTTTTGTAGAAACCAAATTGGAAGAAAATGGTACAACAGAATAAAGAAAAGAAGTAGAAACAGAAAAAAATACTGAATGAACCAAATCTGGCTCGAGGCCCATTTTCTCTCTGCCTATCTACTGCTCACCGGCCCAGCAGCAGCCCAACACCAGCCCATCTCGCCTCCTCTCTCTGACTAACGAGTGGGACCGGAGGTGGACTACGGGTTGAGATCGAAACGTTGCCAGGGTTTTCCATAAGATGTTCGTCTTCGTCTTGCTCCTCTAGATGGAAGCAGCTCGGTGGCAGAGCCGATGCCGTCCATCGTCGCCGCGCCAGGATTCGCGCTGTTGCCGACAATTACACGGGGATAATAATGCCACTGCGACGCTCTTGCCGTCCTCATCTCCATTCCCCCTGTCATCTCGTTCCTATCCTCTTCAGAGAAGAGAACCCGAAACCCTAGCTTGTCGGAGTTCGGCGTTTCGGCCATCTCCGACCACCTCTCGCTTAGCCATAGCCACTGCTAGAACCGCCGTCGTCTTCTCGTTCGTCTTCGGCAAGTCTCCTGAGCAGGCGCGTCACGAGCGACGAGGAATCGAGCCCGGAGTCTCGTTGGCACCGCGGCCATCACCGGCGATTCACCGTCACCTGACTTCGCCTCGTCTCGCCAACCATCCCATCAGCATCCTGGTGAGCCAACGGTGCTCAAGCATCTCTTCAATCTCTTATTTTCACACTAGAGCGTCACCGTGTCGTATGTTGTCGTCGGTTGCCGTAGCGGTTGGTCGCCGGAGTACCTCCGGTGACCAAAACAGAGCAGCAACACCACTCCTAGGTTCTCCTTGCTCTGCTCTATCGCGAAGCGCCCTTAGTTCTGCCACGCGAGCTCCAGATCGACCGATCCGTGCTCGACAGTGAGCTCCGGCCAGCGCTGACGTCATCGTGTCGTCATGCTCATGTCATCCGGTCCCACCAGTTCTGTTTGACTAAGTCATTGCCGACGTGGCCACTAGCCCACGGGTCAGTGACTTGGGGTAGAAACAGTCTCGGTATAAAAAGTACGGGTTAGTAAATAGTTAAAATAGTGTAGATTTAAATATAAAGATAATTTCTAGAAATTTAATAAAAGGATTAAATCTTGTTAATTCCATATCTTTTATTTTACAATTCAGAAAATATCTATAATATATCAAAATGTTCAGAAAAATAAAATCTATAATATAAACCTATTATTATAATTACTTTTCCACTTAAATAAAATCATTAGTATTTATTAGAAAATAATCTCTTGGGAATGAATCCTAAAAAATATATTTTATTATTTAAAATTCATAAAAAAATAATATATCAAAATTCTTATAAAAACAAAATTTACCATTACAAACTTGTTTAAATTAGTTTTCTATCACTTAACTAATATTTATTATTTATTAAGTATTTATAAAGTGTTAAACCTTATAAAAATCATATATTATTATTTAAAAATCACAAAAATACTTATAATATACCAAAATGATCACAAAAATAAATTCTACATATAAAAAGTCAAATCTCACTTTTGAAGTAAAATAAAAGGTAAAGGTCTAATAAATCTTATTTAAACTCTTTTCTTTTGTTTTAATTCATTAAAAGTATATAAACCTTTACTATTGTCTTTACCATTATTTGTTTAGAGTCTAAAAATGTAATAAAAAGTTCAAATAATGCTTAATTGGAGTTAGCATAAGTCTAACCATTTTAAGTTGTACTTATTTAACTACCATTTAAAATTAAGTAAGTTTTACTCTCCAAAATTATTTTATTAATTATAAAATCATCAAGATTTGACTAATAATTATTTTACAAGTTTGGAAATCCACTTTCAAGACTAAGGAAAGTTTGTAAATATTAAATATGATACCATTTCCATGCCTATAGAGATAAGTGTTACTCGTATATTAAGAAAGTAATTCTATTCGCCTCTAACTTTAATAAAACACCACCTATTATATGTGTGTTTAATGTAGTAATAATTTCCTTTGTAATAATCTTAGTTAATAAGAAAACCTTAAAGTGTTAACTTTAAGTTTAAATGCTTTTACTTTCTAAAATATTATTTTCCTCAAAAGTAATTCTTTTAAGAAACATTCAAAGTAATCCTTAAACACTTTTTTACAAGCTCTAGCTGATTAACAACCTTGCTTACGGTATCTTTTAGAAACCATAACCATCTGAATGCTTTAGTATTGTACACTACTTGTTGTATTTACTTATTGTTTCACACACTCTCACAAAGCCTTAATATGAAGCACAAGTGTGAAGCTGATATAAAAGTGAAACACATTCTAAAGAACTCATCACAAACTTCAAACCCTAGATTAGATACAATTATTCGGGGGATTCGCGTTTATCAAATTGCATTACATTACTTATCCATCATTGCATCTTGATTCTTTAAACGTTAGTCCTTACCGGAGCAATGATGCTATTTACATAATTTGGATCTTCTATTGTCATGTAGACCGGGAGTGCATAATCTTGCAATCACAAAAGGCAAGTTCACAACTTGCTGATGTCCTTTGATTATTTTCTATCAAATGCTTGTAACTCAAATGTTGTCATCACCTGCATTCCAAAAGGGTCAGAAAACACTATTTTCATAATAATATGATTATGGATTATTTACCAAGAGGTAATAATCTACTGATACAGTTCCAGTGGTAAAGGAACTTAATATCTAGGACTTAACAACCAATGTCACCAGTGATTCTAGCGCCGTATATTACGCGTTAACCATGAGATTTGGAATGAGACAGAGAAGTAAGATGTATCTTCTTCCTTTCATATGGAGGCAAGATGACCTTATCATGACATTGGGATTCTTGGTGTGGATCCAACATATGGGTGGGCACCCTTAGGCCCCATGATTTTGGTGTCTAGATTATTTATGAGTGGCTGCTGGAGGTATAGTCGGACCTTTTATGGAGCTTGCCAAGGGCATTACCAACTCATAGAGTCTTTAGGAACTCACTAGGGTTGTAGCTTGCCCTAAATGGGGGCTTAATGGAGGTGTAGTCAGCCCTGGAGGATTGTGCAGACATATGGGGTCACGGAGAGGGCAGTGATGGGCTTGGATCACCTATTGGGCCCCACATCATGGAATTGTGGACGGGAAAGATCGCCCAGTTGTGCAACAAGGAGTTGTCTCTCATGGGAAAAGTGACGCACCTCTGCAGAGTGTAAGAATTGTGACATGTTACTCCCTGTTCCGGGTAGGAGCTACGAACACGGCAGGAAAGGAACCCCATGAAGGTTCTGGTCAACCTGTGAAGGCTGTCGGACATAGTTTTCAGAATAAAAGCAATCTTTGAAGAAATGTTTATGAAAACCTGTATTGCCTATGACCTATGGTATGTGGCTCTAGAGATAGTGCATCATACACTCCTCTTTAGTGAACTTGCTAAGTACGCTCGTACTCAACCGTATCTTCTTAACCCTTGCTAGATTCTAAGCCATCGAAGACGATGTCAACATCAATTTCTGCTCAAGAAACCATCATCGACAACTCAAGTTCGTCAATAAAGTCAATGAAGTCAACATATACATCAGCTGAAGTGAAGATAAAGTGTAGGTTTAAATAGGAGTAGATTCTCTAGCCATAAAACCCATTTCTGTAGAGTATTGCAATAGCAGCAATGGCAAGCTAGATAGTTTAGATGTTAGTCGTAATCATTAGATAATCTAGAGTTATTATTTCTGGTTCTTCTTTGTAAGAAGTTCTTTTTCTCTCTTTAACCTAGAATATTCTTTGGATCTTCTATAAAGAGTCGAGTTGTAATCTAGAGTCATGTTGTGGACCTGCTGTGTGTTTCTGTCGTACCACTCTGAGGGATGTAATACTAGTGAATGGTGTTTCATTGGTGTTATGTCAATGACTATAGTCTACTACATCATGCAGTGGTATGCTGGGTCACTGTAGCTGGTATCAGAGCATATGCTTTGACCTTAGGTTGGTAAACCTAGTAAATGGGTAGAACCTGTCGGAAGGATGTTAGCAACCATAAAGAGTTCTCTAGAAACATGATGGATATTCAATTGGGAATAATCTCGTCATGTTGCTAGTGCGATGACTCTTTGTTTTGCAATTTTAAATGAGTACCATGAGTTTTAACTCAAGATGGCTGATGATAATTTCTTTTCTATAGTACAAGAATGGCACCTAGGTATCCACCTTGGAATGTTCAAGTGTTGAACAAGAACTTAGATGATTATAAAGATGCCTGGACAATCACTCTAAGACAATACATCCTATAGAGTCTGGATTGTGAGTCTCAACTTCTGGTCAAGGTTTACAGTTTCTATGATGGATGGATATTGGCCAATACCGTATCCTGATCATGTTACCCAAGAAGTTGGGAGTGCGTGGAGAAATGCCATCGGGAGAAGCAAGATGTATGGCAAGAGCCTATCAGATCGTAGTAGTAGCAGCCATAACTAGGATAAGGGAACAGAATTCCAAGGCACTGGAAGGTACTACCTACACTGCTATACCTCATGAAACTCTTAATTCTGATCCAAAGTTAGATCATTCTGCTCTGGTAAGGACCAAACTACTCTGGCAATAGAGTATATGGATTGTTATAAGTCTTTACTGGACACGTTTCATAACACTCATCAAGTGCTAGTTCAAGAGTTGGACACGGTCATTGAGGATTTCACCGATCCTACAAAGGCAATGGAACGTAGAAAGAAGTTTGTTGGAGAAGCAAAGCACTCAAAGCCAATCTTTTCCGGAGAGGTGTCTGAAGAAACAGAGTTTAATGACCCACACTCTGAAGTCTATGTCTATTACCCAGTCGAACCTCAGCAACCTTTAGACCCATGGACCAAATACGAGGAGGAATAGAGGATATGGAATGCACCCAACCCTAATAATGTCATTGGAGATTCTACCGGATGGGAAGGCCAGTCTTATGATGAAGTCATGGGACAAGCTACAATCCACAAATCGGGTAAGGGAGTAGAAACCAGTTATAATCCTATAGAATCACATGACCATATGGGGTAATAAAATTCCCATTGATCTGGAAGAGTGTCCTAGTAGTTACTACACCAATATGTACGATTGGATTGTGGAAAAAGCAAAGAATGCCTCTTACTTTGAGGATGCACCCGAAGGAGGAAAGAAGAATACTGAAGGAGATAATGAGTATCATAGTCGTTTCTCAGTGACTAATATCACTCTTGGTACTTCTACTCAATGTTACGCACCTACTGGATGTTCTGATGCACCAGAAGGCAGTTGATACATAGGAAATGTATCTATAATTTTTGATTTTCCATGCTTGGTTTTATCTAGTTTCTTGTGTTTTTTCCACACTTTGGAGTACTTTTCATATGATTTCTTGGACTAACCTATTAACAAGAGCCACAGTGCCAGCTGCTTGTTTTCTGCTGTTTTTGGTTTTAGGAAGTCAGAAAATGAATATTCTCGGAATTGGACGGGACAAAATCAAAAGTCATTATTTTACCAGGTGACATCTGGAGCCAGAATACGAGACGGAGAGGGGCTGGGGCCCGGCCACACCACCTGGCCACGCGGCCAGGCCTGGCCCGCGCCAGGGGGTGGTCTGGCCGCCGCAGGCACCCCGTCGGCCTCTCCTTCCGCCTATATATTGCCTCTGATACGGAAACCCTAAGTACCCGATCAAAATTCCATGAAAGAGTCTGTAGCCGCCGTCATCTCCATCCCTAGATTAGGAGGGATCTGAAGCTCTTCCTGGCACCCTACTGGAGAGGGGAATTCACCCTGGAGGCCTTCTTCATCATCATGCAAGCCTCTGGTGTGATGCGTGAGTAGTTCATCTCTGGACTACGGGTCCATGTACTAGCTAGATGGCTGGTTCTCCTCCTTTGTGCTATCATGTCTAGATCTTGTGAGCTCTGTTTATGATCAAGATCATCTATTTATAATTCTGCATGTTGTGTTTGCGGGGATCCGATGGATATTGAGATGCTATTTCAGATTGATTATTGATTCTATCATGTCTTTGTTATTTGTGATCTTGCATGCTTTACGTTGTTAGTAGCTATCTTGGCCAAGTAGATGCTAGCAACTCCAAGAGTTAGTATTTATGCTCGATAGTGGGTTCATGCCTCTGGTAATCTGGGGAAGTGACAGAAATCTCTAAGGTACTAGATGTGCTGAAGCTACTAGGGAGAAAACAACAATCCTTTGTTCATAGAACATTCATATTGTTTACTTTACACGCTATTCATAATGCAATAATCTGTTGCTTGCAACTTAATACTGGAGGGGGTTTGGATCATAACCTAAAGGTGGATTATTAGTCATAGATGTAGTTGGATGGCGGTCTATGTATAATGTTGTAATGCCCAATCGAATCTGAAAGGAGTCAAGATGATTAGTATATTCTTGTATGTTTTCTCAATGTTTGTCAATTGCCCCGCTGTAATTTGTTCACCCAACATGTTATTTATCTTAAGGAGAGCCACCTCTAGTGAACTATGGACCCCGGTCCTTTCTTTTACATTCAATCTACAATCAACTGTTTAATGCTTTGTTTTTACTTTCTGCAAACTATTACTTCCTTCCATTCGATACGTTTAATCCTTTGTTTTCAGCAAAACCGGTGAGATTGACAACCTCATCGTAAGTTGGGGGCAAAGTTCAGTGGTTGTGTTGTGTAGGTCTCCACGTTGCTACTGGCACCGGTAGTGCGCCATGTCAATGTTCAACTAGCTACACCTTTGGGGTGTTTCCTTGCTCCTACTAGATTGATAACCTTGGTTTTGTACTGAGGGAAAACTTGCTACTGTGCTCATCATACCTTCCTATTAGGGTTCCCCAACGAGCTCGATATATTTTGGGCCATCAAGCTCTTTTTCTGGCGCCGTTGCCGGGGAGTCAAGGACATCTTCACAAGGGGAGTCCCTCATAACCAATCTATTTACTTTGTTATTTTTGTTTTGCTTAGTTTACTTTTGCTTTGTTTGCTTGTTTCTTTATCAAAATCACACAAAAATTAGTTTTACTAGTTTGCTTTCTTTATTGAAAACACAAAAAATGACTACTCTAGAAAATACTAAGTTGTGTGACTTCACTTGCACCAACAACAATGATTGTATGAGCACACCTATTGCTCCACATGTGCCTGAAGCTACTTTCCTTGAGATAAAACTTGCTTTAACCAATCTTGTTATGAGAGAACAATTTTCTGGTATTGGTAATGAAGATGCTGCTGCCCATCTAAATAACTTTGTTGAACTTTGTGAGATGCAAAAGCATAGGGATATAGATGGAGATATTATTAAGCTGAAATTGTTTCCTTTCTCTTTGAGAGGAAAAGCTAAAGAATGGTTGAATTCCTTAACTAGGAATAGTATTAATTCTTGGACTAAATGCAAAGATGCTTTCATTGGAAAATACTATCCTCCTGCTAAGATTATATCTATGAGAAGTGAAATAATGAAGTTTAAACAATCTGATAATGAACATGTTGCTCAAGCTTGGGAAAGAATGAAATCTTTGGTAAAGAATTGTCCCACTCATGGACTGACTGCTTGGATGATCATCCAAACTTTTTATGCAGGATTGAACTATTCTTCAAGGAACCTATTGGATTTTGCTGCTGGAGGTACCTTTATGACCATTACTTTGGGTGCTTCAACAAAGCTTCTAGATAATATGATGGTTAACTATTCTGAATGGCATACTGAAAGAGCTCCACAAGGTAAGAAGGTAAATTCTGTTGAGGAAACCTCCTCCTTGAGTGATAAGATTGATGTTATTATGTCTATGCTTGTTAATGGGAAAGCCCATATTGATCCAAATAATGTTACCTTAGCCTCTTTGGTTGCTCAAGAAGAGCAAGTTGATGTGAACTTTATAAGAAATAATAATTTTAGCAACAATGCCTATAGGAATAATTTTGGTAACAACAATTATAAGCCATATCCTCCCAACAATGGTAATGCTTATGGGAATTCCTACAAAAATAATAGGAGTTCTCCCTCTGAACTTGAAGTTATGCTTAAAGACTTTATTAGTAAATAAACTACTTTCAATAAAACTATTAAGGAAAAACTCTCTAATGCTGAAACAAATATAGCATCTTTGGCTGAAGCTCAATCTTCTTTGAATAAAATGGCTGCTAAACCTAAAACTATTGATAATCCTTTTGCAGCTACTAATGCCATACAAGTAATAATTGAGGAAAATGTTAGACTATTGGCTGAATTAAATGCTAAGTGGGAAAGAAAGATGAAATTGCTCGAAACATTAGTGTTTCTACTATCACTACCACAAGTGTTGAGGCTAGTAATAGCTCTACTACCTTAGATGATAATTATGGTTTTGATCTTGATGGTTGCAATATCTCTAAAGTTATGAAGTTCCTACAAAAGCTTGCTAAAAGTCCTAATGCTAGTTCTATGAACAGGGCCTTTACAAAACACATTACTGATGCTCTCATAAAGATTTAAGAAGAAAAGATGAAACATAAAGCTTCTATTACTATAAAACAAGAAGATGGTTGGGAACCCATCATTAATATGAAAGTGAATGATTTTGATTTCAAAGCTTTATGTGATCTTGATAGTAGTGTTTCTATTATGCCTAGAAGGAATTATGATATGCTTGATTTGCCACCACTTGAAGATTGTTATTTGAATGTCCCACTTGATGATAATGCTAAAAATAAACTCATGGGGAGTCTTAATGATGTTCTTATTATGGTCAACAATGCATATGTCCCCGTTGATTTCTATGTTTTGGATGTTGAATGCAATGCTTCTTGTCCTATTACTTTGGGAAGACCTTTTCTTAGAACTGTTGGTGCCATTATTGATATGAAAGAAGGCACCATTAAATATCAACTCCCACTCAAGAAAGGTATAGAAAACTTCCCTAATAAGAGAGAGAATATTTCTTTTGCCTCTCCTATGAAAACAAAATTTGGTCTTAATGCTTCTTCATTTGAGAACACTTGATTCGTTTTGCTTCTTATGCATAACTTAAAGGCGTTAAAGAAAAGTACTTATTGGGAGATAACCCAAAAGTTTTAGATGAGTCTTGGGAGTTATTACTACAGTAATAACCGCTCCTTATCCTTTTTCATTTGCTTTTTGTGCCAAGAGTAATCTCTAATGAGAGAGAAGTAATGATTGGGAAAGTTGCTGTCTCGAAACAGATTTTTGTGCTTCACCGTCAATATTCGTGTAAAATCTCTGTACGTCCTTTTGAGGCGTAAAGTTTTGTGCTTCTGCCCCAGGTTGTTATCTAACTTTTGTTAGTTCAACACATTTTGATTTGAGCAACAGAAGGTCTTCGAAAAAATTCGTCTTTACCTGCTGGTCTGTTTTGACAGATTTTTGCCATTTTCTACATTTGCTTCTTGTTGGTTCCTTTTTGAGTTATTTTGGGGAACTGAGCTTTTTGAGGGAAGTGCTACAGTATCTAGTGTTTTAATGGAAGTTTTATTGGTGTTAGAACTGAACCTAAAAGACTTATTATCTTGAGTGCACTAATGTTGCTAATAAAGATTGTGTGAAGTTTTGTATGAAGGAAAAATTTCAGGTGTATGGAAGGAATGAGTAATGAGATGAAGGATGGACTAAAGCTCAAGCTTGGGGATGCCACGCGTGTCACCCGAAGAAATATCCAAGAAGTAAAAGCGTCAAAGCTTGGGGATGCCCAAGGCATCCCCTTCTTCATCAATAAAAATCCTAGGTTTCTTCCAAACACTTCATTTTTATTGTTTCATGCATAGTTGTGTTGTTCTTGGAGCGTCTTCTTTTTCATTTTCGTTTTTTTTTCATTTTCTTTGTTTGATTAGTTTGCTGAATAAATTGGTTGGATCCCCTCTTTCATACATTGGTTTTCAAATAGTTTGGTTTGGTTTGGAAAAGAGTAGGAAAGTTCATGCTTAAGTGTTAAAGAGAGATTGTTTTTGACTGTGGCTTATGCTTTTTCATGCCATGCTTGATATTGTTTTGGCTTTATGCTTAGTCTTCTTTGCTGTAGCATGACTTGTTATAAACAATTGAGATTGCTTAATGTGCCTTGGATAAATCATGCGTTGTTTTAGCATATTAAAAACATAGTATTGTGGTATTCTCCTTTGATGCTTTATTTGGGTTGACTTGGCGCATGCTCACACCATGTTATGACTATCCCAAGTCACCATAGCCTTTATCATCCTTTAGTTTTCAACTTGTAGTATCACGTTATTCTTTGATCAATGATGTTTTGTCGCTCTGCATGATTATGGCCATTATTGCTCTCTTAGTTGGTCGCTCCCAGTCTTTTGCTAGCCTCCACAACCAAGTATGAGTTCCACTCATGCATCCAACTCCTTAAACCAAGTTATTCCAAAGAGTTCACCGTACCTACCTATTAGCTTATGCTATTCCAAGTATATTCATGTTTTTATCTACCTTCAAAATTAAACTTGGTATGAGAAAACTTGATGGCACACTTTACTTTTCTTGCCCTTAATAAACTTGAACCATTGTGTCTTCTATGTTGTATATGCTTGCACTTATTTGTTGAGGATTAGCAGAACCATGCTGTCATGGGGAACGCTTTCAACATTGCACTGGTACTTTGTACCTAGTTGATATCATGCTCTTTTGTCTATGGATGTCGTCGGTGTGAAATGAAAGGGGAGCTTGTAAGTCCATGGAGTTATGTATATGCGTTAGAGAAACGCCTCGGCCGCTGGTCTAATCCATGCTGACATGGTGGAAACCTGCAGCGTAACCATAATGAGCTGTCTATGAAGCATTCTTCTTATAAAAAAAGAGTCCTATATTGAGAAAAAAGAGAAAAAGAAAACAAAGATATTATGAAAAGAGGAAAGAGAGAAAAAAAGCACCATATTCCCATGGTAAATAAGAAGATTGCTGAGATGCTCGTTGTCTGCTTGCCTTGTCATTTTGATATGGGGATTCTTCCGTATCATCGGGCACGGGGTACCCTGTTGGCGGTTCTCTATGATACACATGTACTTACAATGACAAGAACTTACCGGTGACTAAACTTGAGTAGCATGAGGAGCGGCCCTCGTATTCAAGGGACATGAGATTTCTAACTTATACTTCGTCAAGCATGTACACCATAGTTTGTTCACTTTAACCTTAATCACTTCAAGATGCTTATGATAGGGGCAATGAGAGCTGAAAGCTATAAGTACCATAATTTTTGGAAGCTCTTTATGAAACTTGAATCTCTACTTCCTTCTATGAAGGCCTTTCTTCCACCATTATATTGAGTCTCCACCTTCTACCTTTATGCACCTACTTTGAGAGCATACTGACCATTCTTAGTTCTATGTGCATTGTCCCAAGACTTATTAATTGATGCACACCTTGATATTGCTTGTTTTAAACTATTTGTATCTAGTCACTCTTATGAACTTTGAAGGTGTCCGATGCATTTATACTTGCTACTCTATGAGGGACAAGTTGAATGCTATTATGCTATGTTTTCTTTATGTGAAACAAACAACCGTCTTGCAAAGCATTATTATTCATGAATATTTTGTTTATGCCTTTTCATGTTGCAACATAGTTTCTTTGTCTTATTGCTAGAACTTTGTCTTTCATGTTATGATTGAAGTACTATGACCCCAGCTTTCAATGTTTTACAAATAATTTGATCAAGTTTATGATGGTGCATGTCACCTCAAAAATTATTCTTTCTTTTTATCACTTACCTACTCGAGGACGAGCAGGAGTTAAGCTTGGGGATGTTGATACATTGCAAATGCATCTATAATTTTTGATGTTTTGTGCTTGGTTTTATCTACTTTCTTGTGTTTTGTCCACACTTTGGAGTACTTTTCATATGATTTCTTGGACTAACCTATTAACAAGAGCCACAGTGCCAGCTGCCTATTTTCTGCTGTTTTTGGTTCAGGAAGTCAGAAAATGAATATTCTCGGAATTGGACAGGACAAAAGCAAAAGTCATTATTTTACCGGGGGACATCTGGAGCCAGAATACGAGAAGGAGAGGGGCTGGGGCCCGGCCACACCACCTGGCCGCGCGGCCAGGCCTGTCCCGCGCGAGGGGGTGGTCTGGCCGCCCCAGGCACCCCCTCGGCCTCTCCTTCCGCCTATATATTGCCTCTGATACGGAAACCCTAAGTACCCAATCAAAATTCCACGCAAGAGTCTGTAGCCGCCGTCATATCCATCCCTAGATCGGGAGGGATCTGAAGCTCTTCCCGGCACCCTGCCGGAGAGGTGAATTCACCCTGGAGGCCTTCTTCATCATCATGCAAGGCTCCGGTGTGATGCGTGAGTAGTTCATCTCTAGCCTACAGGTCCATGTACTAGCTACATGGCTAGTTCTCCTCCTTTGTGCTATCATGTCTAGATCTTGTGAACTCCGTTCATGATCAAGATCATCTATTTGTAATTCTGCATGTTGTGTTTACGGGGATCCGATGGATATTGAGATGCTATTTCAGATCGATTATTGATTCTATCATGTCTTTGTTATTTGTGATCTTGCATGCTTTTTGTTGTTAGTAGCTATCTTGTCCAAGTAGATGCTAGCAACTCCAAGAGTTCGTATTTATGCTCGATAGTGGGTTCATGCCTCTGGTAATCTGGGGAAGTAACAGAAATCTCTAAGGTACTAGATGTGCTGTTGCTACTAGGGAGAAAACAACAATCCTTTGTTCATAGAACAATCGTATTGTTTACTTTACACGCAATTCGTAATGCAATAATCTGTTGCTTGCAACTTAATACTGGAGGGGGTTCGGATGATAACCTGAAGGTGGATTATTAGTCATAGATTTAGTTGGATGGCGGTCTATGTATAATGTTGTAATGCCCAATTGAATCTCAAAGGAGTCAAGATGATTAGTATATGCTTTTATGCTTTCTTGATGTTTGTCAATTGCCCCGTTGTAATTTGTTCACCCAACATGTTATCTATCTTAAGGAGAGCCACCTCTAGTGAACTATGGACCCCGGTCCTTTCTTTTACATTCAATCTACAATCAACTATTTACTGCTTTGTGTTTACTCTCTGCAAACTATTACTTCCTTCCATTCGATACGTTTAAACCTTTGTTTTCAGTAAAACCGGTGAGATTTACAACCTCATCGTAAGTTGGGGGCAAAGTTCTGTGGTTGTGTTGTGCAGGTCTCCATGTTGCTGCTGGCACCGGTAGTGCGCCCTGCCAACCTTCAGCTAGCTACACCTTTGGGGTGTTTCCTTGCTCTTACTGGATTGATAACCTTGGTTTCGTACTAAGGGAAAACTTGCTCTTGTGCTCATCATACCTTCCTCTTGGGGTTCCCCAACGAGCTCGGTATATTTTGGGCCATCAGCAGTCGTCAAACTTCATGTCATCATGGACAAAATATCTGGAAGCCCAGAAGTGAGTGAAGAAAGTAAGAATGGACATAATCTAGATAGTAGCATGCTTGAATAATGTACATATTGGGTAATGCTTATTGTAGTGCTTGAGGGGCTTGCTAAAATAGGTGAGAACATACTCACATGAGCAAGAAATCCCTTGTAATATAAGGAGGTAGTGTATAGACGGAGTGTCTTGCTGTGGTTGGGAGTTGTAAGATTTCGAAGACATATGTTTAATGCATGGTATATGTTTGAGTATTTCTTGGTTTTTCTTGGATCTTCTTGATTGCCTAGATCTATGCATGAAGTTTGACTTGGTGTGCAAATGCATGTGCATCATCAAGTTATTACTTGATGTTATAGACCTAGATAGGAAATGGAATTCGTGTAAGGGAGTTACGAGTTCCGAAGACCAAGATGAAGACTTGCAAGAAGAAGGAAGCTACATATAAGGTGTATCAAAGCTATTTTGAAGGATGGATCAATTCCAACTTATTATTAGTTAGGTAACAAGCAATACTAGTACATAAAAGGTGTGGAGCAACATGAAGGAATGAAGTAGAGTTCACTCAAGATAGGTGATGCTACTTAGAAGAAAATAAAATAGTCGTTCCAAGTTCATGGAAATATCATGAACAAGTGCAGAGGAGGAAGTTTTGAAACAAAAGCAGTATTCAAGCTCTGACAACTTAGAGAGAATGCCAGTAGTAAATCCAGAACCTATAGGGTATTCCATGCACAGAGGAGGATCTGCAGCTGGTATCCGTAGCTAGTATCCTAACAGTGTAGTGAAGTAAGTTATCTTTGTGTAATTTAAAGAGTATAAAATTTGTCCTAAGTTAAGTTAGAACTAAGGGGTATAGAATTTAAGCGAAACGGCTTTCGAGACACTTCGCGAAATCCGGCCTACCAAAGCAATAATGCACAAAAGGTTAAAAGTACGATAAATAATGTTGGAAGATTCATTACGGAGACCACTACCATGTGGGTGTACCGTAAATTCTTTAGTGAGACTTTATATAGGTAGAGTATAAATTGGAAAGAGACAAATATCCTTACTATTGAGTTAATAGATATTATACCTAAAATTTAGAGACCATTAGGAAACCCCAAGGGGGAGAGTAAAAACAATAAACACTGATGTGTTGTTGTCTAACATTCCGACTGAAGGTTGGTGAAGAAGTACAAAGTTATAATGAGATTAAGCCTTATTCTTATAAGGTTAAAAGAATCCACTATTATAAAGTATTCCCGAGAGTATGTCCGGATAAGAGATCAAAGGAGATATAACTGCTTAACCCTACTGGACTAGTTGTAAGAGGGAAACAGCTGGTAAGTTTTCCTCAAGAAGGAGGAGAGCCTACCAAAGTAAGTCCAATATAAAGTAGTAGGAAAGCCTGATTGGGATGGACCAAATGTGTCCTAAACCAATCCTAAGTAGGATTGTAAGTTTATACTCCAAGAAATTGTAGTAACCGAAACAATAGGATATTGTCGGAATGCAGAGGATTCAAGGAAAAGATTTGGAGACAGGATACCACAATTATTCCCAATTGTGATCACAATGGATTTTGAGAAATGTCATGATCAATTCAAGTCAATTCCTATTACCAAAACACAAGAGAGTACGAACTTCGAGGACGAAGTTTACTTTAAGGGGGAGAGTCTGTAACATCCCAGCATTAGAGCTTAGAAATAAGCTGAACCCAAGTGTGTGCATTGCATTCATGCATAGAAAATCTAGATAATTTTTGCGCTTTTAAACAAAACTTGACAAAGAGATTGAAGCTTCTCTTAACTTGGTGGAAATGAAGTAGATCATCAAGTTGACTGCGATGAGTTTCAATATGACCTTTGCTAGAACTTTATCTCTAGGTAATATAATTTGATCTAAGGGTAGATCAAATGTAATAAAACTAAGTCACAACACACTACTTAACAAGGAGTACTTGATCTTATAGAGATCATTACATGGTATTCCATACCATAACTCAAGGGTGAATACTTGTTATCCTAAAGCTGATATCAAGGTATTATCTACAACAAACCCTGAATACCAAGTTAAGTGTATAACTTAGGTAATAAAATCCCATAAATAAATCTTGGTATACTTGTTAACCTTTAGCTTTGACCTATCATACTACTCTTTCAAAGATTTTAAGTATATTAATCAGAAGGAGAAACTAGCTATGGTTAAGTAGTCCATCATCAATGAAATGAGATCCTTAGTGGTGATCAAATCATTTGACGATGGAGGAATTAACTAACTACTGAAATAACTAGAAGAAATACCTAAAACCAAGAGTTAAGCTAGTAGTTGAGGAGCCCTAAGAAAGCTAGTAGTAATTGTGTATCAAATAGTAATCTTGTTAAGCCAAGTAGATATTAACTTAGAGTAAGCTTGCTTAACAAGATAAGCCTATAATAAGAGCCTAGTCCAAGTATACTACCTGATTGAGTATGGTCTTGATCAGACAATTAGAAGCCTAAGCCAAGCTTGATCCAAGGTTGGTGGTCATTATTCTTAAGTCACTAGAGAATGGATTACCAGTTGGTAAAGAAGAATTGTGAGGATACAAAATTAGGCGAACCCTTGTAAGCTGAATCATCTAGCTTGTTTATCAGAAGTCAAGCTAGAGTATGTTGAAGTATATAACATTAACCTAGGGAGTAGTGGGAAGAATAATAGTTTAACCAAGTTAGTACACGAATAACTTGTATTGTGGAGAGTAGTACCATACCTGTTCCAGAGGATTGTTATCACATATGATATAGAAAGAACTATAATCTTGTGAGCCTTGGAAGAAGTTGCAAGATTGAATTAAAGGAATTAATGAAAGGAGTTGGAGGTAGCTACATTGATGGATTCATCAAGAGTAGTTTAGCAATGGAAGTTATATAGATACTAGAAGAAGAATGGAGAATGAGTATTGTTGAAGTGACATGACCATGTCATCATATGATGATGGATATGGTGGAGTCAGATGATTGTCTTATTCAGGAAGATGAGATCTTTGTGAATAAGATAAGAGAGATTGAAATAGAGTATATTTAGGAAAGGAAATCCTTATCTAAGGATAACCTTAGTGAGGTATTAAAGGTAAGGATTCTTTAAAAGCCTTAACCAAAATCATATTAACCCATTGGCAAGAACCATGACCACCTCTTTGTTTTACATCCTAGAATAAAGAGGGTTGTGAAACCAATTCCTATTTTTGGGCAGCCAACGGATAGTATCTCTTAGTCAAAGGAGATATCTAAGAGATAAGTAGAATGTTAGTTGAGAGTGTATTGATGGAAGCCTTGTCCGTCTGATTGTCTAAACCTTAATAATCGTCCATACATCTAATTGAATATGAGTTATTAAATCCTCTCTAAACCATACATCTATATCTGTATAAACCTTAGTGTTTCTCTACCAATGATTGTTATTGGTTCATCATTACCTAACCAAAAGGGTTATCTGGTAATTCTAAACTCTACAAATCAAGTAGAATTGGATTTGGAAAATCACCAAATATGGAGGACCATGAAAACCAAACCATCAAATTATGAACCACAAAGATTAATCAATGTATTTACATAAATCCTTTATGAAGATAAATAGGAATAAGACTCTGTACATATAAATATCCATCTTAAACCACTACTAATACATTCTTTTTATGGTAATACAAATCATTTCTACAAGATTTTCTTATAGGAAGTAAGCCCTAAAACTCTAAGTTATATTTACTTTAATAAATAAAAGAACCTTCATATAATAACATATTTTGAATACACAACAAGTAGTTTAGAGAAATGGGTCAGTGTCTTAAAAAATTTCTGGACATCTTAAAACTTCTGTAGAAACCAAATTGGAAGAAAATGGTCCAACAAACTAAAGAAAAGAAGTAGAAATAGAAAAAATACTGAATGAACCAAATCTGGCTCGAGGCCCATTTCCTCTCTGCCTATCTACTGCTCACCGGCCCAGCAGCAGCCCAACACCAGCCCGTCTCGCCTCCTCTCTCTAACTGACGAGTGGGACCGGAGGTGGACTACGAGTTGAGATCGAAACGTTGCCAGGGTTTTCCGCAAGATGTTCGTCGTCGTCTTCCTCCTCTAGCTGGAAGCAGCTCGGTGGCTGAGCCGATGTCATCCACCATCGCCGCGCCAGGATTCGCGTTGCTGCCGACACTTCCGCTGGGATAATAATGCCATTGCGACGCTCTTGCCGTCCTCATCCCCATTTCCCCTGTCATCTCGTTCCTATCCTCTTCAGAGAAGAGAACCCGAAACCCTAGCTTGTCGGAGTTCGGCATTTCAGCCATCTCCGACCACCTCTCGCTTAGCCATAGCCACTGCTAGAACCGCCGTCATCTTCTCGTTCGTCTCCGGCAAGTCTCGTGAGCAGGCGTGTCACGAGCGACGAGGAATCGAGCCTGGAGTATCGTTGGCACCGCGTCCATCACCAGCGATTCCCTGTCACCTGACTTCGCCTCGTCTCGCCAACCATCCCATCAGCATCCTGGTGAGCCAACGGTGCTCAAGCACCTCTTCAATCTCTTATTTTCACACTAGAGTGTCACCGTGTCATATGTTGTCGTCGGTTGCCGCAGCGGTTGGTCGCCGGAGTACCTCCGGTGACCAAAACAGAGCAGTGACACCACTCCTAGGTTCGCCTTGCTCTGCTCTATCGCGTAGCGCCCTTAGTTCTACCCCGCGAGCTCCAGATCGACCGATCCGTGCTCGACAGTGAGCTCCGGCCAGCGCTGACGTCATCGTGTCGTCATGCTTACGTCATCTGGTCCCACCAGTTCTATTTGACTAAGTCATTGCCTAGGTGGCTGTCGACGTGGCCACTGGCCCACGGGTCAGTGACTTGGGGTAGAAACAGTCTCGGTATAAAAAGTATTCTGGGTTAGTAAATAGTTAAAATAGTATAGATTTAAATACAAAGATAATTTCCACAAATTTAATAAAAGGATTAAATCTTGTTAATTCCATATCTTTTATTTTACAATTCAGAAAAATATCTATAATATATCAAAATGTTTAGAAAAATAAAATCTATAATATAAACCGATTATTATAATTACTTTTCCACCTAAATAAAATCATTAGTATTTATTAGAAAATAATCTATTAGGAATAAATCCTAAAAAATATATTTTATTATTTAAAATTCATAAAAACAAATATAATATATCAAAAATCTTATAAAAACAAAATTTACAATTACAAACTTGTTTAAATTAGTTTTCCATCACTTAACTAATATTTATTATTTATTAAGTATTTATAAAGTGTTAAAAATTATAAAAATCATATCTTATTATTTGAAAATCACAAAATTACTTATAATATACCAAAATGATCACAAAAATAAATTCTACCGATAAAAATGTCAACTCTCACTTTTGAAGTAAAATAAAAGGTAAAGGTCTAATAAATCTTATTTAAACTCTTTTCTTTTGTTTTAATTCATTAAAAGTATATAAACCTTTACTATTGTCTTTACCATTATTTGTTTAGAGTCTAAAAATGTAATAACAAGTTCAAATATGGATTAATTGGAGTTAGCATAAGTCTAACCATTTTAATGTGTACTTATTACACTAACATTTAAAATTAAGTAAGTTTTACTCTCCAAAAACATTTTATCAATTATAAAATCATCAAGATTTGACTAATAATTCTTTTACAAGTTTTGAAATCCACTTTCAAGACTAAGGAAAGTTTGTAAATATTAAACATGATACCATTTCCATGCCTATAGAGATAAGTGTAACTCCTATATTAAGAAAGTAATTCTATTCACCTCTAACTTTAATAAAACACCACCTATTCTATGATTGTTTAATGTAGTAATAATTTACTTTGTAATAATCTTAGTTAATAAGAAAACCTTAAAGTGTTAACTTTAAGTTTAAATGCTTTTACTTTATAAAATATTATTTTCCTCAAAAGTAATTCTTTTAAGAAACATTCAAAGTAATCCTTAAACACTTTTTTACAAGCTCTAGCTGATTAACAACCTTGCTTACGGTATCTTTTAGAAACCATAACCATCTGAATGCTTTAGTATTGTACACTACTTGTTGTATTTACTTATTGTTTCACACACTCTCACAAAGCCTTAATATGAAGCACAAGTGTGAAGCTGATATATAAGTGAAACACATTCTAAAGAACTCATCACAAACTTCAAACCCTAGATTAGATACAATTAGTCGGGGGATTCGCGTTTATCAAATTGCATTACATTACTTATGCATCATTGCATCTTGATTCTTTAAACGTTAGTCCTTACCGGAGCAATGATGCTATTTACATAATTTGGATCTTCTATTGTCATGTAGACCGGGAGTGCATAATCTTGCAATCACAAAAGGCAAGTTCACAACTTGCTGATGTCCTTTGATTATTTTCTATCAAATGCTTGTAACTCAAATGTTGTCATCACCTGCATTTCAAAACGGTCACAAAATACTAATTTCATAAAAATATGATTATGGATTATTTACCAAGAGGTGATAATCTACTGATACAGTTCTAGTGGTAAAGGAACTTAATATCTAGGACGTAACAACCAATGTCTCCAGTGATTCTAGCGCCGTATATTACACGTTAACCATGAGATTTGGAATGGGACAGAGAAGTGAGCTGTATCTTCTTCCTTTCATATGGAGGCAAGATGACCTTATCGTGACGTTGGGATTCCTGGTGTGGATCCAACATATGGGTGGGCACCCTTAGGCCCCACGATTTAGGTGTCTAGATTATTTATGAGTGGCTTCCGGAGGTATAGTTGGACCTTTTATGGAGCTTGCCAGGGGCATTACCAACTCATAGAGTCTTCGGGAACTCACCAGGGTTGTAGCTTGCCCTAAATGGGGGCTTAACGGAGGTGTAGTCAGCCCTGGAGGATCGTGCAGACATATGGGGTCGCGGAGAGGGCAGTGATTGGCTTGGATCACCTACTAGACCCCACATCACGGAATTATGGATGGGAAAGATCGCCCGGTTGTGCAATAAGGAGTTGGTCTCTCATGGGAAAAGTGACGCACCTCTGTAGAGTGTAAGGATTGTGACATGTTACTCCTTGTTCCGGGAAGGAGCTATGAACGCAGCAGGAAAGGAACCCATGAAGATTCTGGTAAACCTGTGAAGTCTATCAGACATAGTTTTCAGAATAAAAGCAATCTTTGAAGAAATGTTTACGAAAACCTGCATTGCCTATGACCTATGGTCTGTGGCTATAGAGATAGTGCATCATACACTCCTCTTTAGTGAACTTGCTGAGTACGCTCGTACTCAACCGTATCTTCTTAACCCTTGCTAGATTGTAAGCCATCGAAGACGATGTCAACATCAATTTCTTCTCAAGAAACCAACATTGACAACTCAAGTTCTTCAATAAAGTCAATGAAGTCAACATATACATCAGCTGAAGTGAAGATAAAGTGTAGGTTTAGATTGGAGTAGATTCTCTAGCCATAAAAACTATTCTATAGAGTATTGCAATAGCAGAAATGGCAAGCCAGATAGTATAGATGTTAGTCGTAATCATTAGATAATCTGGAGTTATTATTTCTAGTTCTTCTGCGTAAGAAGTTCTTTTCTCTCTTTAACCTAGAATATTCTTTGGATCTTCTATAAAGAGTCGAGTTGTAATCTAGAGTCATGTTGTGGAACTACTGTGTTTCTATTGTACCACTGTACTACATCATGAAGTGGTATGCTGGGTCACCGCATGCTACAAGCAATGTTAGGTTTTGCTGCATGCAGCTAGCTTCAACGCTAGAAGGGTGTCTTGGGTTTTTCGGTGAGATCTCTGGCGAAGTCGGGGGTTGCTACAGTATAAGTTTTTTCTATAAATTTTTTCTGGTTTTTCTACAGTAGCATAAAGTTTTTGCTACACAGTCTCCGGCAATGTCTGCCGATGAATGTCTCCGGCGAAGTCGGATTTGCTACAATAGGACATTTTTTTGCTACATACGTTTTGTGGTTTTCCTACAATAGCGTAAAGTTTTTGCTACACGGTCTTCGGCGAGGTCTACCGGAGAAAGTCTCAGGCAAGGCCCACTGGAGAAAGTCTCCAACAACGTAGGATCTGCTACATTAGCACAACTTTTTGTTACAAGGTCATCGGTGAGGTCTCCGGCGAGGTCTAGTATGTCTGTGCTTTTTTCTGGACAAGCGGGACTATTTGTAGCAAAAAGGGACAAATGTAGCAAAAGCAGGATGAAAGTCAGTAGGGATAGATCTAGACCATTGATATGATTAGATCATACGGCTGGGGACCTGGGATGGAAAGTTTCTATCCCCCGGGGGACGCATAGCACTGCCCTTTATCCCCTAGGGGACCTTAGTGCACTACCCATTGGCAAAAGAAAGCCCTCACTTTGGGTTGGATTCCTAGCACTAGCAGTGGAGAATCCGGTGCAGCATATGCTCACCCACCGCATCCTTGTGGGTTTTTTGTGACTTTTGTCCTTCAAAAATGGCAAATAATTCATGTTTGGCTAGCCACGGTTCATGTTTGGTCACAACCAAATGGAGTACATCGTTCTTATTGGTCTGGTAACAACCAAACCGTACACGCACAGCTAAAATTAGAAAGTGTAGAATTGCGGAATTGTAACTTGTATTATTTCAGGTGATTACAAAGTGTTTATATAGGGCAAGCACAGGCGACCAGCCCACCTTAATTTGGGGTACAAGGACTGTAGTCTAACAACCTCCCCCCATAGTGCCAACTAAAGGGGTTTAGCGCCTGAAAACAATAATTTTTCCTACACAACAACCCTAAGGCCAGGATCTATCTATTAGTAATGCAGTAACATGATGGGGATTTTTGAAACTTACCCTTGAAGACCAAAAATCTTTGTCAACATTCAGGAGAACATGGTTGATGTAGTCGTATCGTCGCCGACCTCAAGGTCGTGTATGGATCCACCAGCTCTAGCGCCAGTGACTCCGATGGCTCGAATGATTTGAGCACCACTAGTGTAGTGCCTCGTGGGGAGTCACACACATACAATGTTTGATGATGACTCATGATCCCTGATCCAGCAGAGGCTGCGGAAGTAGATCTCCTAGATCTGAAATCCTCGTAGCGCGACGGCGCTCCACGGTGAAGAATACTCTTGTTCGCACATCCCTTACAATGGGGCCACACTCACAAGAGAGAGAGGATGGGATATTCTAGCCAAGATAATATCTGCTTAGTGTGTTTGAATCCCTCCATATGCCCTCCTTTATATAGAGGAAAGGGAGGTACTCCCTCCCTCAAAATCCAGGGGTGGTACTAATCAAGGGAGGAGGTGGGGAGGCGCGCCAGCCAGCCCCCACATGGGACCCATGTGGGGAGCAGCCACATGTGGCTGGCGGCCCCTCCTAGGGAGGCGGCCCCCTCTTGGGCCCTTTTTCCCTACGAGAATTGTCCCATTAGGTGGGCTGCCCCATTAAATCATATTTAAATTATTAAATAAATATAAATACATTTATAATTCAATAATTAACATATATTTACATACTATTTAATCCCTGTTGCACCGGAACTCCTTCTGAACAACTCCGGACACCCTCTAGACTTTCTCGGAACCCATCCTGTTTTCCCTTCTCTCTTCTTCGGTGATTCCTACGAGACCAAAATGATCTCCGAGCATTGTCAAACCCTTAAGTGTGTTACCCTACGGTTCGGGAACACTCCATACATGGTCGAGACCCCTCTCCAATCAATGATCATCAGCGGGACCTGGATGCCCATGATGACCCCTGCATTCCACTAGAATCTTCGTCGTTGAACCGTGAAAGATAGTGTTCAATTCCCTTTTTACTTTGATACTTTACTTGTCCGAGACCCGATCAATGACATCTCCATGCCGTGTTCAATCTCATTACCGACAGGTATAACTTTACTCGTTCCGAGATATGCCATCCCCGTGACCTAGTCACATGTTGCAGCTTTATGGATGTCATGTCTCCGAGTGGGCCTAGAGTATATTTCCATCACACGGATAGACAAATCCCGCTATCGACACATAATGCCTCTACATGCCCCTTCAAATACCGGAACACACCTTTATGATCACTGTGTCATCGTGTGATGTTTGATGCTATCTAAGTATTCTTAGGTGACAGTGATTGATATGGTCTCACGGTCTAAGGAATTGGTTACTACGTTTCTAGTCATTGTAATGGTGAACTTCGTGACTTAATCGTGTTACAATTCCTCAGTTGGGTATGTCCATCACTTTCATTCACTGAATGAAATGGCCCCATTGTCATTTGACATAAATGTCCATGATCGGGAAACCTCGATCATCGATTGACCAATGGACCAGTGTTTAGAGGATCACCAGGGACTTTGGTAGTTTACATATCACACGTGTATTGACGTTCCTATCAATACAATTATAGCATGATATAAAACGTATTATTAACTAAATGAAATATGTAAATAATCTATATTATTATTTTTCTCTAGGGCATATTTCCAACAGTCTCCCACTTGCAGTAGAGTACAAATAAACTAGTTGCATTTGAATGAATCATTACACCATACATTTTGGTGTTTTGATCATTCTTGCTCATGAAAGAGGTTTTGTCTACGGACTGTACTATACAGATCCGTAAGTCTTTGCGAATTTGTTAATGTCACCTAACTTGACATTTCCCTTTATCATCACATGATAACCCCGTGGTATAAATATTTATGCTTTTGCGATAGAGCGTTGTTTTTGTTCCTTCTATCATGACACCCGATTAGTCACTCAAAAGATAACATTTTCATTGTCATGAGCATTGGGAACACACTCTATGGGAAGATGGACTTCCCTAGCCATAACATTGCATATTTTACCTTTGAAGTAATCATATACTTCTTTGTCAATGTAAATCTAATCGATAGTGAACTAAATGCCACTTCGATATCTAACCACACTTTTCTTATTCTAAGGCTCTCAATGTTGTGAGAATTCCAATCATCTAGGTTGGGTGGAACTTCCTAATGTAACCTTTTACGATCAAGTTCACCATCCTTTATAGATCAGATGTATACCTTCAGTTCTCTCTAGATATTGAAGACTATACTTAACTCATTGTTCAATGATTCACTTGGAGATCACTTCAGAACATGTTCTTCTGATTAAGAACTTGGGTCATATTATGTCGAGTATACAACATGGTTTTACAAGATGGAACCTATGATTGAGTCATAGTAGATGTTACACATCTTTTCCTTATTTTAACCATCATCGTACCGAGACAATCTCAATGATTCACCTAGTTAGATAAGTAAGAACTTCCTTTTTTACCTTGTTCCATCCGAACTTATTTAGAATCCAATATAGGAAAACATTCCGACTTAATGCTATTTAAACATATCAATCTATCTTGATAGATTTCAATGTTCAATATTCGTTTAATATTCGTTCAACTTCATCTACTTAATATATTCTCTAATATCTACTAATACCAACAATACCATTCACAATATGTCAATCACATATGAGAATGTTTCATCAAGCTCCGACTCAAATATGTCAGTTAAATATAAGAGTATGGAACTCTCTTAGCTCCCACTCGGTTTATAGTAAATGCAAGTCTTCTCAATATTCTTGGCACAATCCCAAAATCCTTTGATCATTCATCAAATTGAGAATTCCAGCTACGAGATTCCATTTGTCCGACTTAAGCATTGCTACATATTGTAGTCAACCATTCAAATTTGTTCAAGACATTTCTTGACACAAATCAACCTTTATGTCTTACTTAAAGTTTAATTTCTTCCTTGAGATTCTCCTAGAGAATCTATGAACTTGGGCATGGAGGCACGAACACTTTTGACCTTGCCCCATGATCATTTACTCTAATAGTCCCTTTGGGAAGATCAAGTGACATCTTTACTTTGATAAGATCAAGTAACATTTTACTTTACCATATTAAATATAACTTAATCTATCGGATTTCATGACTCTAAGTCATTTCTCGTACTTGGGTTCACCATGGATTCTTTGTAGTTCGTAGGTATGCCATTGTTCCATTAACATGACAAGTGAATCATGAATTCAATCCTGCAACGAGGCAGAACTTATTCATGAATCCTACTTTCTTTTAGTAAAATATCCTACTAAAACTTTTGATCATTATCATTAGTTTCTCCCCTATTTGTAGAGTTTCATTCCGGAATTATTTCTGTTGCGCTACTCTGACATTTGGAGGCAAGGTTCTCAACCTTATTTGAGCTTTCACCTTTATCCATCAACTCTTTTATTGAGAAAGTCTTCTCGATAAATCACCACTTTGAGCAATACTACTTTGGCCCTTTAGTTTGTAGTTGTGGAATACTATTCTTAGTTTCCTAGGAATACACTACAAAGTTCTATTCATTCTAATTCTGAATTATCACATAACTCTAGAATTTCTGGAAACCACATTGTGCCATACACATATGGTGTTGTTTCCATAGATCCTTGATGATTCTTTATACGATAAGTAAGTGTTTTCTATTCTAATCTATCTTCTCTAATATGCTAACACTAACATGATAAGAGATTTCTTTAGACCATATAGTATCTAATACGGTATGATATCAATTCTTTATACATGTCAACATATTGTCATATTCTTGACATTGTCATTTTGTGAAACACTTTATAAGTCTTGTATGCCTGAATCACAACTTCAATACTTGTCGTTTTGATCAAATCATAAAGACTCATATTCTTATTAATTCATTATTCTCCTTCACTCTGAAATTCCTTGTTCATAACAAATAGTTTCAGACTTGTGTCCCATTTAGCGAATACATTTATTTGCTTGGATACACAATGAAGTTTTACGAAATAATGATATCCACCATTTGTTGATCAACACAACATATCATCATGTATGATATCTAATTATTCAACACACACTCTGTCTTACAGAACGTGGAGTTATAGTCATTTTGCCTAATAGGGGCATGGTTTGTATGTGTGAAAAGATCAAGTATCTTTTAAGACCTTGGTTTCATCGCTCATGAATCCTTTTACATGTACCAATATAACTTAACGAAATGGTGTCGTTCAAAATGATGTCATTATAAGTTTTGCATATCCTTTGGCATTTTCATAATTTATAAACATTTAAATTTTTATCATCAAGATCAAAATATGAATAACCTATTCATAATCAAAACCATGAACATAAAAGATATTACCCATAGGAATAAGACAACTGATTTGTCTCAATTTCATATGAATAACTATCTTACAAATGCAAGACACACACTAATGTAGTTCATTCTCATCGATTACAAATTTATTCGAAACTTCTAATGCAATGATAACTTCTGAAAGAGAGCATCGTTGGCATCTCATTTGCCATCAACACGCGTTGTCGCACCCACTCCTTCAATCACTTCTCAAGCAGCAGGTCATGTTTTCAAAAAACAGTACAAGTATCAAATACTTCATAAACTACTATAAATGTTTGAAATTAAACATTTATAACTTTGTATATCAAATATATATACCTTTCCCATTGATGACAACTCCTGGAGCAGGCACTACATTCTGGGTTCTCATATGAGCCATGAACTCAAGCAAGGTAAACTCTTTCCCTTCCACGAGGTAGTTCAAGACGACATCTTTGTAGTTGTGGGGTAGCGAGTGCAACGCCACATCTATCGCAAATTTGTCGGTCACCTAGTAGTCCTTGATGTTCACAAGGTTCTCATGAAGTCTTTCCGTCATATCCAAGTGGTCTTCCAGGCTAGTGTTTTCCCTCCTTGCTTGAGAGGATTTCATCCATGTATTCAAACTCCATGATTCTAACTTGAGATGGAAAGAGCATCTTAAGTCCGTCGGCCAAACTGAAGGCCTCAATCTCATGAAACCGTGCTCCCAGAGCAGGCTCCATGACATGAAGCATAGTGTATTTGACTGTCATGAAGGCGTCACGTCGGGTACAATAATCATGATCATCGGGCAGTCCGGTGAAGCCCACAGGAAAATCTCCTAGTGGTTCTCGCAGCACAGATAACATATCATGGAAGATGAGGAGGTTCCTCAGGTGTTGGTACCAGTATATGAAGTTGGACCCATCTAATTTGAGTTTCTCACCTTCCATGAATCCCTCGAAACTAAACAGAGACTTGGGTTTTGACATGAGCTACAAAAGTATTTGCAAAGACATTAAGACTAACTTCAGAATATGTGAGTTCAAATTATAATCATATTATATTTGATGAGATCCCACTAAAACAAACGTCCCTAAAGTAGTTTTAGTGATTACATGATCCCAATTCACTATGTCACCCCGATTGTCACGGCCGACAACATAGCTGCAAAGGTAGACATTCTCCAATGTCAATCACATCATTCATGTGACTCATGCTCGATCTTTCGACCATCTATGTTTCGAGGCCATGTCTACACATGCTAGGCTCGCCAACTCAACCTTAGTGTATTTGTTGTGCAACATGGCTTATACTCAGCGTATGCGAACGCAGATATGTCTGACAGCCGATCGTCACGACTTGCCTCATAATGGAGAACTTTCTTGGTGGTGCACACTAAGGGAGAACACTTTCATTGGTATTTTGTTTAGGGGACATCTTATTAGGCTACCATAGAGTATCAAATACTAGCATGCAACAAGATACACAAACAATAAACATTGAATGTAAGTGTGATGCGATATGGTCTTCCATCTGTGATCTCCATCCTATTTCTCCGGATCCCAAAACCAGGGTTCTGGCACCGTAGGCACCAGGGTACCGGTGCCTCCAGCGTGGTAGTCCAGCATCACCATGACCGTTACTACTACTTAGAAACAGAAAGTAAACTACTTTACCTTGACTACTACCATATCACATCACAACACCCCTACAAAACAAACTTAGACACCTCTACTTTATCTTTGCATGTTTTACATGGCTATTAGGGCTTTCACACAAGAACCGTTCTTGTCTACGAACTAAAACCACAACGCTGATCAAATAGTTGTCTATACTACACCCCTTTTGGGGACCTCTATTGCAAATGGCATACAAACTAATGCGAGAGAGACAGACACCCCCAAAGCCACTTTATACGGTACAAGACGTATGTCAAGCATGGACCAGTCTTGCGAATGAACATGTGAAGTCAGTTGGGGGTGCTTCATCAAGCATTACTGTGGTATACACAAGTACATGTGGGAGGGTAACAACTAAAAATCAACGCACATACGCTACAACTCGTGTGTTCTACCCGTACTAGCAATACTACGCATAGATCTAGTTCTAATAACACTAAAGGGGTTTAGTGCCTGAAAACAATAATTTTTCCTATGCAAAAACCCTAATGCCAGGATCTATCTATTAGTAATGTAGTAACGAAAGGGGGTTTTCGAAACTTACCCTTGAAGACCAAAAAGCTTTGTCAACATTCAGGAGAACATGGTTAATGTAGTCGTATCGACACCAACCTCAAGGTTGTGGATGGCTCCAACAGCTCCAATGACTCTGATGGCTCAAATGACTTGAGCACCACTAGTGTAGAGACTTGTGGGAAGTCACACACATACGGTGTTTGATGATGACTCCTGATTCCTGATCCAGCAGAGGTTGTGGAAGTAGATCTCCTGGATCTGGAATCCTCACAGCGCGATGGCGCTCCACGGTGAAGAACACTCTCGTTCGCACAACCCTTACAATGGGACCGCACTCACAAGACAGAGAGAGGGGATATTCTAGCCAAAGAGAATATCTTCTTGGTGTGTTTGAATCCCTCCATATGCCCTCCTTTATATAGAGGAAAGGGACGTACTCCTCCCTCAAAGTCCTGAGGTGGGATTAATCAAGGGAAGAGGTGGGGAGGTGTGCCGGCCAGCCCCCACATGGGCCGCACGTGGGGAGCAGCCCACATGTGGTCGGCAGCCCCTCCTAGGGCGACGACCCCCTCTTGGGCCCTTTTTTCCTACAGGAATTGGCCCATTAGGTGGGCTGCCCCATTAAATCATATTTAAATTATTTAATAAATATAAATACATGTATGATTCAATAATTAACATATATTTACATACTATTCAATCCCTATTCCACCGGAACTCCTTCCGGACAACTCCGGACACCCTCCATACTTTCTTGGAACCCTTCCGATTTTCCCTTCTCTCTTCTTCGGTGATTCCTGTGATACCAAAACGATCTCCGAGCATTGTCAAACCCTTAAGTGTGTTACCCTACGGTCCAGGAACAGTCTAGACATGTCAAGACCCCTCTCCAACCAATGATCATCAATGGGACCTGGATGCCATGATGACCCCTGTGCATTCCACAAGAATCTTCATCGTTGAACCGTGAAAGATAGTGTCAAATTCCCTTGTTACTTCGATACTTTACTTGTCCGATACCCGATCAACAACATGGCCATGCCGTGTTCAATCTCGTTACCGACAAGTATAACTTTACTTGTTCCGAGATATGCCATCCCGGTGACCTAGTCACATGTTGTAGCTTTATCGATGTCATGTCTCTGAGTGGGCCCATAGTATATTTCTGTCACACAGATGGACAAATCCCGCTCTCGACACATAATGCATCTACATGCCCCTCCGAATATCTGAACACACCTTTATGATCACTGTGTCACCATGTGACGTTTGATGATATCTAAGTATTCTTAGGTGACAGTGATTGATATGGTCTCACGGTATAAGGAATTGGTTACTATGTTTCCAGTCATTGTAATAGTGAACTTCGTGACTTGATCATGTTACAATTCCTATGTTGGGTATGTCCATCACTTTCATTCACTGAATGAAATGACCCCATTGTCAATTGACATAAATGTCCATGATCAGGAAACCTCGTTCATGAATTGACCAATGAACCAGTGTCTAGAGGATCACCAGGGACTTTGGTGGTTTACATATCACACATGTATTGACGTTCCTATCAATACAGTTATAGCATGATATAAAACCTACTATGAACTTAATGAAATATGTAAATAATCTATATTATTATTTGTCTCTAGGCCATATTTCCAACATCAATGTGGGGTTTGATGTTGGGAATATGCTATATGGGTATCCTCATAGCATGTCACCACTCCACCTAACCCGGGTGGCCCATAGTTGGTAGTAAGGCCTATGGCCTACTGGACGACCCAAATAGACGGATCCTAAAGGGAGGCCCATGCCGGATAAAGGAAGGATATGCAGGAGTCACCGACATACTCGGAGCCTTAGAGTACAAGACACAGAAGACTAATTTGTATTAATGTAGGACTCTTTACCTTGTCCGGCAAGGACCTTTCCCTGTAAACCCTAGGTCTTGGCGCCTTTACAAGCCGGCATGCGGGATCCTTTAGGGCATAACCTCTTAGATTGTTGTGTACAACGCGCAACACCTCGCACAGCGAACCTATCTCTGTAACCTAGTGTTAGAGTATACGTGTACGGTTAGGTAATCTAGGATAGAGATAGATCTCGTGTCTTGTCTTGCACTCCAAGATGATTCCTGTACGCCTATATATACTCGCCCATGAGGCTCAATAATAGATCCAACATATTCCGCCAATCTCTCTCCCTCTCTATCGTTCTACATGGTATCAGCCTAACCATGATTCTCCTACCCTAGACGCCGCCCCCCAGGCGCCGCCGGCTCCCCCGCCACCAAACCCTAGTGTCGCCGCCCGCCATGGTGTCACGCTAGCCGCCGCACACGCTTCCACGTAGCGCCGCCCCCGGGGAGGTTGATCTCCATGATCTCCGCCGAGGGCCACACAACCCGTACGCAGGGTTCATCCGCCGATCCGTGATCGGCTGCCCTGTACGTCTATTTTTCTGATATCATGATCGGTTTTATTTGTTGGTTTACCGATCTTAGATCAGATTGAGTCGCCCACTACCATCGTCATCACTGCGCCTCTACTCCGACCATCGGCATCGAGGATCTACATCCCATCCGTGCGCATGCCCCTTCCACTGCTGCGCCTGCCTCAGCAGGCTGCCAACGCACCATGGATGGCAGCTATGCCTTCCTCGGAAGGCTACCATGGCTGCCCCACCTTGGATCCTCTTCGTCGTCATCGTCCGGGACTTCATCGACAATGCTGCCATCGAATCTGATCTATGCATCGTCCATGCCATGGTGCATACGGTGGACCGTCGGTCTGATCAACTGATCCCGCGCCTGTTTACGCCAAGCACGTCCCCGAGCATGCGCCTACCACCGATCGAGCTACGGGCTGTCGCTGGTGATCTCCCAGTCGCTGCACTGACTTGCGCCCTGCAGCTATGCCGCCCCCTCAGGTCGTAGCGTCGCTGCACGGTGTCTACTTCGCCGTCCTCGTGCATCAACGACCTTGGCTTTCACTGCGCCATCTCCTACGGTGCGGATCGCTGCCATCTGCACATGGTCTTCGTCATGTCGCGGGGTCTTCCTCGCCTACTTCCAGCACCACCACCGCGCTTCACAAGGTAACCTGCAGGGCACCCTCTCGCCGTCGCAGGTGCCGTCGACTACCCCATCGCCACTCTAGGCATCCAGCATGACTAACCTAGGTCGCCGCTGGTTTCGCCTCCTTCTATGTCTTCGTCCACTACAACTTCACCGCCAGCGTCATCGCCTCATCCCCGACTACATCACCTGCTACTCTACTCTGACAACCGCGGACAGCGCCAGCATCTCTCCCTTCTCCGTTCTATGCGTCGCAACTGCTCTGGAGGCTTCCTTTGCTAGTCTTTCTGACATGGCGGCAAGTTCATGATGGTCCCTGCCCCCACACGCCTGGTACTAGCAACACCGAGAGTGCCTTCATCCCTGATGCATTCTCGAGTCTGGAAAGCTCGGATCGGCGCCTCGTCTTCATCGGCTTCGACAACGTCTTCTTTGGCATCGACCTCTCTATGACTACCTCGACTACATCACCGACGAGTTCTTCTTTGCAGACTCGGTTCTAGCAAAACCAGAGTATGTGTTTGTCCCCAACATGCGCCTAGTTCTGGAAAAACTATGGCCGCACCTTGTCCTCGATGGCTCGGACTGCATCAGCTTCGGCATTGACACCCTCTACGACTACCTCGACGCGTCTCCGTCATCCTCCTCGCACACTATGCGCATGCAGCTTCACGTGCAGCTACCTCGACACCAGCATCCCCGACCATGACATCGATCACGGCAATCCATCGCACAGCTACCTAGACCATGGCACCGCCTCACTCTCTCGGCTCCCTCGATGTCGGCACAAGGGCTACGACCTCGCTTGAGCATCACCAGCTTCTTCCATAGTTCAAGAAACCGGGACGTGACACCGTCCACAATGTTCCTGCTACGACTGCGGGGGGATGTCAGCCTACTGGATGCTACTTTGGTTTAGCTCCAGTCTGACCGTCCGCGACGTTCCAGTTGTTCACGATGCTACCTCTACGACTATGGGGGGATGTTAGCGTATACGTGTACGGTTAGGTAATCTAGGATAGAGATAGATCTTGTGTCTTGTCTTGCACTTCAAGATGATCCTTGTACGCCTATATATACTTGCCCATGAGGCTCAATAATACATCCAACATATTCCGCCAATCTCTCTCCTTCTCTATCGTTCTACAGTCGGCGTATTGCCATTATAGTGATTTATAGTAGGAGTAGAGTTCCGCCACTGTTGTGGGACTTGAACCTGGGTAAGCTGTGTTACCTCGTACCCGCCAACTCTCCGCCTTACCCCACGTCTCTAAACACGCACTGTGACGACCCCTCCATGGCGTACTCGTCGGCAATACCACGACAGTTGGCACCCACCATGGGGCAAGAGGCGCTTCGAGCTCTACACCGGGCAAGGTCCAATCTCTTCGCGAGAATCAGCGACACCATAGACATCGGTCACGTTCTCTTCTCCGACAACGTCCCGATCGTCCCTCCAGATGAGTTCTAGGTGTCGACGATGACGAACCCCACGCGCTGCTCGTCATCCCCTTCAGAGACATACACATCTTCATCGGCGAAACTGACTCGGGTCCTAGCTCCCAGGAAGTCAGAAACTCGTCAAGCCCCGCACGGACCGCCTATGAGCACGACACGTTCGTGGAAAGATCTGGACCATACATCTCCTTGGAGTATGGTGGCTCGGATCAGCAAATTTCAAGGCCCACCCAAACCGCCCCTGTGCATGATATAAAGGTGGAAGGACCCCACAAATCCGCTTGGCTTCCCCGAGCATTAGAGATGCGCAGGTCACTCTTTGTTAGTGTCGTCACCATCTTCGATCTACCTAGATGCGTTCAAAGGGATGGAGAACCTCCCCGTGAATACCTCACTAGATGGATGAGGGTAAGGGAAACCCTAGAGGGCGACCATGCCGACGAGCTCGTATACCACTTCGTGGAAGGGATCACACCCGGAACACTCCTCCGGCATACCCTTCGAAGACGGCAGGCCGCAGGCCCTCTCACCCTTGGCGAGATGGTTGCCATTGTCAACGAATACGCGGATGCCAAAGAAGAGGCCATGATGGCAATTGCCGTCGTAGCCGTAGGAGGAACCAACAACAACGGACCGCGTCCATCACCCTCCACATCCGCCATCGTCAACACCGAAGCCAACTCCGACTCTATCCTTGACACGCTTTACACCGACATCAGTGTGGATGCCGGTGGCTCAAATGCTAACTCGGAGGAATATGACGCTGTTATGAGGGAGATTGAGCAGGAGATCAAGAAGGAGGAGCGCACCGAGAAGACCAACACTTCCCACCAGGTGCTAGTCGCCATTGGGAGCGTGATGGAAGAAGACAGACAGGAATCGGAACATGAGAGAGCTCCGCCCATGCCAGCGGTCACCAGAGCAGCATCAGCTAAGAAAGCCGCCGAGCCTCTGGATCTGGCCAAAGCTATGCCTCCTCCGGTTATCCGCCCCCTACCGGCGCAGGAACTCACCACGCCCCCTAGTACGGCCCGACAATTAAATCAGCCGCCAATGCCACCGTCAACGTCTGCAGCTGGCAACCCACTGGCCACTCCCGCTGACAAAGAAATCTACGGCACACTTCTTGTTGAACCAATCACCGTCGCCCATATCCGGAGCGTTACGAAGCTTGATGAGAAGCGTGCAAAAATCTTGGCGGAGGCCAAGTGCATCGTGGAGCAGGGCGCTAAGCTGGACGAAGACATGGCTAAGGCGCAAAAATCCATCAAGGCGGCAAGAGATATGGAGGCTGAGTAAAAGCAATTGCTATTAAAACAAAAGACAAAGAAAGTACTAGCTCACGTCATCGAAGATCGCAGCATTCAGCGAAGGTTGGGATATAACGGGTCTAAGCCGACAAAAGCCACCCCTTACATTGATTCAGAGGGGAGGCAAGTCATGCAAACTCCTGCCCTCAACATTCTCGTCGCCAAGACCCTCCTGGAGCAGGACAGGTTGCCAGAAGCAGTTGTTCATGTGTACGACCTTGTCACTAAGGCATGCAAGCAACAGGAAAAGGCCACCTCACAAAGGCTCGAGTCTAACCCGGGGCTTTGCCAGTCAACCCTGAACAGCCGCAGAAGGCCAAAATCTCCCCGTGACGAGGGATCCCATACAGGCTCCACAGAGAAAAGACGGAGAGAGGCACACAACAGGACTGTCGGCATCCCCTTATCCTCCGATCATGGAGAAAAGGCTCGTCCCCGCTGGTCACCACCTCCACCACCATCTCGGCGTCACAAGGAACCAGAGCCACGTCACCGTACAAGCATGCCACCGCCAAGGCGGCCCCAGCCCGGCATCGTTATACGCGATCAGGGTGGGCAGCCTCGGCATGCCGGAGAGCACAGCGGTATTGAAGGACATAGGAGCAGGAATCATAGGAGGGGCACATCAAGAGAGCTAACCCACCGCCTCCACCGCCACCATCTCCACCCAGCAGCCATCATGGCGGAGGACACGGCGGATCTGATAGATCACGTCACAAATCCCCTCCCCATGATGGAAAAGGGAAGCAAACAGAGCCATACGATGCACGTACATGGTTGGACAAGATCCAAGAGGCTCGGGGGCTCCCATACCTTGGGCCACAATGTTTTGGACCGGTAATACTGGCCACAACTTATCCCAAGGGACTCTGGATAGACAAGACCATCAAGCCATACAACAGCACTACCAGGCAAGCAACGTGGTTGCAGGACTACAGCGAAGCGATCCACATCGCAGGGGGAAACCCCAATGTCGCTGTCAAGTACCTCCCACTCTTGTTGACCGGCACCGCCCGGCAATAGATCCACGACTTACCGGAGAAATGAATATGCAATTGGTTGGACATGCATGAAGCGTTCACCAAGAATTTTGAGGGTATGTACAAGCGTCCCTGCACTGTCGGAGACCTACAGCGGTGTGTGCAAGAAAAGGATGAAACCTCTTGTGCCTACCTCTCTCGCTGGATGGATATGAAAAATTCCTACACAGGGGTGCATGAACAGACCGCTATGACCGCCTTCATCGATGGCCTGGAAAAGGGAACTTTGCTCTAGCATACGTTGAAATGCAAGCAAGACAACAATGAGCTCAACCTTAACGCTATGATCGCCCTGGCTAGCGAGTTCGCCGCTGCTAATGACGACGTGCATGGATCGTTGCTGGCAATAGCAATCCCTACCCATGCCAAGAGAACAACAATAACAAGCGGAAGAATCCGCCTAAATAAAAGCAAGTAGCTAACATGGTCGCCACAACATTCACTGGCAGAGGCAATGGCGGACAGCTTGGACGTGGTTGGGGGGCTAGCAGTGGCCAGCAGAGGAGTGACACTACACCCTCAGCGCCCCGCGTTCCCCAAACGTATGAAGAGTACCATGATATGTCGTGTTTCGTCCACCTTGACGCAAACGACAAAGCCACCCACACCAAACGCCAATGCAAATTTGTCAACGATCTCAAGGAGGCCCCTCAGTCCGGCTACAAGAAAAGTCAGAAGAACAGACCCCACGGAAAGGGCAAAGGGAAGAAGAAGGAGGAAGAGACCAAGGAATCAAGTGATATGGATGAAGACGTGGACCCAAAATCTTCCGACAAGGGAGAGGATAAAGGAAAAAATCCCTTTGAAAAGAAGGCTCCATGTTACCACACCTTCCTTGGCACCCCTACTGTCCAGGCCCAGAAAACCTCTCTAAGGATACTGATGGCTACCCTCCCTCTGGTTCCCCAGTATGTCAGGTGGTCAGAAGTTCCAATTACTTGGGATAGGAAGGATCACCCAGAACTTATCCCAACAGAGAACCAGTACGCCATGGTCACCAACCCTTTGATTGACGGCACGGAGTTTAGCAAGTGCCTCGTGGACAGGGGAAGCAACATCAACATCATGTACTTGGATACACTGCACAAGATGAACTTGACAGAGACACAACTAAGGAAGAGCAACACCGTATTCCATGGGGTTGTCCCTGGCTGACAAGCAAATTCCCTTGGCTGCATTATCCTTCCAGTCGCTTTTGGCAATGTCAATAATTACCGCCAAGAACGCATGACCTTTGAAGTGGTGCCCTTCAAGAGCGTGTACCACGTCATCTTTGGACGTGACATCTCTCACTCCTTCCTTGCAAGCCCATGCTTTGTCTATAACAAGCTCAAGATTCCCGGACCAAATGGCGTCATCACCGTTGATGGAAGCTTCACCAAGGCACGGGAGTGCAAGCTCAGTGAAGCTGCCTTCACCGAAGCAGTCCTCTATGGTGAGGAGTTCAAGTAGATCCAGAACCAGGTCGATGCCTTGGAGATGCCGGTTTCAAAGAAGCAGATTATAGCTGCCAAGCCCGCCTTCAAGGCCGCCATCAAGACCAAGCAAGTGGAGCTTGTCGAAGGTGATTCCTCCAATACCACCGCCATTGGAATGAACCTAGATCCCAAATAGGAAAGCACGCTTGTCGAGTTCCTCCGTGAGAATAGGGACATCTTTGCCTAGCAACCCACCGACATGAAAGGTGTACCTAGGGAACTTGCCAAGAACAGCTTGAATATTGATCCTAATGCCAAACCGATGAAGCAACCTCTATGATGCTTTGGTGATCAAAGACGAAAAGCTATAGGCAAAGAAATAGCTAGGTTACTTAAGGCTGGCTTTATCCGAGAAGTTATTCACACCCGATGGGTGGCAAATCATGTACTTGTCCCCAAAAAGGGAACAAATGGATTAAGAATGTACGTTGATTTCACTGGCTTGAACAAAGCATGTCCGAAGGATCCATTTGCTTTGCCTCGCATTGACCAAGTCATTGACTCGATGGCTGGCTCGGAACTTCTGTGTTTTCTTGATGCCTATTCAGGATACCACCAGATCCAGATGCAAAAGTCGGACCAATTGGCCACTTCGTTCACCACACCCTATGGCACGTATTGCTATGTCACGATGCCATTTGGGTTGAAAAATGCTGGTGCTACCTACCATCGGACGATGCAGCATTGCCTACATGACCAAATAGGTTGCAACATACACGCTTACGTGGACGACATCGCGATAATGTCAAAGAAATCAAATGATCTTATCGCTGACTTGCAGGAAACCTTCGACAATCTCTAGAAATACAACATGATGCTGAATCCCAAGAAGTGCGTCTTTGGGGTACCATCCGGCAAACTGTTGGGCTTCATCATTTCACATCACGGAATCGAGGTGAACCCAGGGAGAATCAAGGCCATCCTCGACATCAAACACCTGGCATGCCTGAAGGACATACAAAGGCTAATAGGCTGCATTGCAGCAGTAAGTCAGTTCATCAACTGACTTGGTGAGAAGGCTATGCCGCTCTACAAGTTGCTCAAGAAGGCGGAGAAATTCACATGGATGGACGAGGTTGACGCAAAACTTCAGGAGTTGAAGAGAATACTCTCCTCCCACCAATATTTGCAGCACCGGTGCCAAGGGAGCTTATGTTAGTTTACATGGCAGCAACCAACCGAGTAATCAGCATCGTCATCATAGTGGAGCGCAAGGAACCAAAGCACGAATACGGAGTTCAGCGACCCGTTTACTATGTAAGCGAGGTCTTGATGGAATCCAAGCAGCGTTACCCGCACTACCAAAAGATAGCTTATGGAGTTTTCCTTGCTTATCGCAAGCTAAGGCATTACTTCCAGGAGCACCCTATCACAATAGTGAGCAAAGCTCCGCTGTCCGACATCATCAACAACATCGACGCTACAGGGAGAGTGGCAAAGTAGGGCATTGAGCTTGTCGCTTTCGACATCACCTACAAGCGACGCGACGCTATGACGCTATCAAATCACAAGCATTGGCGGATTTTCTTGCAGATTGGACAGAACTGCCAGAGGACACTCTTGCGCTAGAGCTAGAGTGTTGGGTCATGCACTTTGACGGATCGAAGTTACTCAATGGATCGGGGGCTGGTGTATTATTACAATCACCAACAGGAGAGAAGTTGCAATACGTCCTGTAGATCCAGTTCAACGCTACCAATAACATGGCGGAGTATGAGGCCCTCATTCACGGACTTCGCGTAGCCAAGGATATTGGCATCAAGCGCATAGTTTGCTGTGGAGATTCCGACTTGGTTGCCCAGCAAGTAGCAGGCACCTGGAACGCGCGGAACCCTATGATGGCGGCATATCGAGATGAAGTAGACGAAATAGCCAAGTGCTTCGACGACTGAAGTCAAGTACGTCAAAAGGGAGGAGAATGAGGCGGCAGATCTGCTGTCAAAGCTTGGATGAGCTCGTCGACCAATTCTACCAGGCGTTTTCCTAGAACACTTACGGACTCCATCCATGAAGGGAGCAGACCCTGACATACTGGATAGAGTGGATTCATTTGTTAATACAATAATAGTGACCTCTCTGGCTTGGACAAAACTGTTCATGGATAATCTACAAGACGGAACTTTCCCCACCGACAAAGTCAAAAGCTGGCAAATAGTATGCAGAGCAAAAGGGTACGTCATCATTGATGGCCAGCTATATAAAAGATAGTAGTTTTCATTCGATGCATCTCCCATCAGCAAGGTATCAAAATCCTTAGAGAAATACATCTCGGAGATTACAGGCACCATGCCGCTCCGCGATCGTTGGTGGCTAAGGCCTTCCGACACGGATTCTGAGTGTAAGTAGATAACTGCCAAGGCGGACGCTGACAAGTTGGTAAAAACATGTCTTGGGTGTAAGTTTTATGCAAGACAACCAAGTGTTCCAGCTGAAGAACTGCGAACAATACTAATAACTTGGCCGTTTGCAGTCTGGGGGCTGGACATGGTGGGGCCTTTGCAGATAGCACCCTGTGGATTCACACACTTGCTAGTAGCAGTGGACAAGTTCACAAAATGGATTGAAGCTAAACCCATTAGAAATCTTGATGGGGCAATAACCCTAAAATTTGTTCGGAATTTAGTGGTGAGATTTGGTCTCCCATATATCACCGACAATGGCGAAAATTTATCTCTTGGAGAAGTTGAGGAATACTGTCATGAAAAAGGCATCCGCCTTGACCTAGCATTTGTGGCACATCCACAGTCAAATGGACAGGTTGAAAGGGCCAATGGACTAATTCTGCACGGAATTAAGCCATGCTTAGAGGCATCGCTACGTAGAGTAGCTGGAGCCTGGGTGGAGGAACTACCATCTGTCTTGTGGTGTTTAAGAACAACACCCAACAAATTCACCAGCTTGACTCCTTTCTTCATGGTTTATGGAGCAGAAGCAATCCTCCCATCCGACATCCTCCACGATGCACCAAGAGTTTCCGCCTACAAGGAATATGACGTTGAAGAGTCCAGACGGCTATCTGTGGACCTACTTGAAGAAGAGCACGTGCTGGCATGCCAGAGATTTGCCATCTACCAGCAGAAGCTGCATGGTTACCATAGTCGCCGCGTAAAGCATCGCTCATTTAAAGAGGGAGATCTGGTGCTTCAACTCAAGAAGGAGAAATCACACAAACTATCCCCGCCTTGGGAAGGACCATTTGTCATAAGCAAAGCATTTCTCAATGGTTCCTATTACCTTGTCCATATTCGCGAGTTGAAAGATAGGCCAAAAAATCACAAGCGCGAGCAACGTGACTCCGATGATGATTACCTGGAGACAGATCGGCCATGGAACATAGCACAACTACTTCCCTCTTACACTTAGCACATTTATATTATGTAATAAGTTTCTTATATGATCAATGAAATAAATCATTTGGTTCACTCATATTCTTTGAGTCTTTTACCTCCTTTAGTTGTTCATTTTTTGGATCATATAAACCCTTTACGCGCAAGTTTGCATTTGCACTTGCAAAAATTCCGCCTACGGGCGTTAGCTTAAGTTTTCTGGTCTACACATTTTCTGAAGTTTTTATGTGGATTCCAGAGTAGTGAATTTTCGGCACTCAAAGCCGGCGATTTTGTTCTTGGGTTCTCGACGGTGCTATTAAGCATCATCGCCTGAGAGCATAGTTCTGTGCTACGAGTCTTCCGTCTCACGAAAGGTCAACCATACAAACCAGAATAATGGATAAGCCAGGACTTGCTTAAAAAATATACACATGCTGTAAACAGATAAGTAGCAGGAAAACTTGAGTACAAGATTTTCCGCCTTAAACAAAACATAAGTTTTTTCTGCATACACATTGCAGAGATACATTTAATACATACATTGTTTTTTTCATGGCTTTGCTGCAGGGGGATTCGTGGTGGCATCATCAGGAGAGCCAGGCTAGGAGAGCTCGTCAAACTTGGAGGGAGATGGGCTAGACTCAGACGATGCCATGTCTTCGTCAAGGATCTCGGCAGGCACGAAGACATCTGCGTTGACCATCCTGGTGACCCTAGTGTCGAAGCTGGCAAGGGAATTCCAAATAGCATCATTATCAATTTCCCTTCCTTCCTCGTCCAGCTTAGGTAAACTGGAGGTCACCAAGTCGATGTCGGTGTTGTCATAGTGCGCCTTGACCAAAGATAGCGACATCCTAGCATCAGCCCGGACGCAAGAGACCTTCTAGTCCTTGACTTTCTCAGCAGCTCGGTGCAGGATCTCCACATACTTGGCCGTTGAGTCTACCGCCTTGATTTTAATCCCTAGAGGCTGGGGAATCTCCTTGGCTTGAGCAATGGCGGTGCTGACGAAGTTGCCGGCAAGAATCATGTGTTCCTTGAGTGTTGGAGCACCTTCACCCAAATTGGCTAAGCCAATAGGGGCTATGGTTTGCAGTAGAACACAAGGACCATGAGCAAAAACCAAACAAAGAATCATCCACAATACAGAAATGACAAGACGGATAAAGGTTACCGAAGATGCCCGTCTCTGCTTGAGAGCATGACTCCTCCAATGCATCCCAGTCCTTTTGGACGGTCTTGTACACCTCAAGGTTCCTAGCGTTCTTCTCTTTGGCAGCTTGGTTAAGTTCCTTGAGCTGGGCAATCTCGTCTTTCAAGCATTGTATCTCAGAGTTGGAAGATTCTTGCAGCACCTTCATCGCTGCCTCATGGCCCTTGACGGCCTCAGCCAGGTCCTTCTTTAGAATTTTGTTTTCATCATCGAGCTCCTGGATATGCTTGGATTGCTCGACGATGCTCTTGGCCTTGGCAATGGCTTCTGTAAGACGGAAATCAGAAAGTGCTATCAGAAGACGGAAGAAATAATTCAATGAGAAAAGCAAGGAGCTGTGTAGGAAACAGACTCTGGCTATTTTTGATCTGTTGCTTCAGGAATTTGGTTTTACCCTGTTCAAGGTCCAGTTCCTTCCGCAGAGCAGCAAACCTCTCATTGGTAGCTATCCTCCGTTTATTCTCATTCTGCACAAGATGTTAACATGCTTAGTTTCTCTAGAGCATCTAGTCAGAACTATTTAAGTTTCAACTAAATGCTCAGGGGCTACAGTATGTGATTTTAAATAAACTAGTTTCTCTAAGAGAATCTAGTCAGAACTATCCAGTTTCAACTAAACGCTCGGGGGCTACAGGGACAAGTTCTACACTTAGTTCTTTGGAGCACTCGAGCCAATAACTATTGGTTTATCCGCCTAAGAGATCGGGGGCTATAGTGGGGTACACTACACAAAGTAAAATAAGTGAACTTCAAAAGACTTACGATGGCAATGATCCTAAGATTGTTGGCTAGATGAGCATAGGAATCATGGAAGGTCCGGGCATTCTTATAAATTGCATCTTCCTGCTTGATGAGGTCATCCAGGCTCAACGTCGGAGTGGTCACAGCCAATGGAGAGGTTGAAGCCGGAGGCATGGATGAAGCCCTAGCCGTCTCTTGCGCCCTCAAGGCAGATGATGGATCGGAGGCTCCCGCCTCGATCGTTTCTTCCATGTCCACCTCTTCCACCACTTCCTTCCCTTTCTCGGTGGCATCCTTAGCCAGAGCTTCAGCCACTTTAGAGGAGATACTCTCTTGTGTCGCCTGATGATATGTTGCAGACGTATCTATAATTTTTGATGTTCCATGCTTGTTTTATATCTACTTTCATATGTTTTGTCCACACTTTGGAGTATTTTTACTACATTTTCTGGAACTAACCTATTAACAAGAGGCCACAGTGTCAGTTGCCTGTTTTCTGCTGTTTTTGGTTTCAGAAAAGCTAGTAAGGAAATATTCTCGGAATTGGACCGGACAAAAGCCCAAGTCATTATTTCACCAGAAGGAATACAGAGTCCAGAGGGGAGACGAAGAGGGGAGCCAAGCCGGCCACACCTAGTGGTGGCGGGGCCAGCCCTAGCCGTGCCACCAGGGGGTGTGGGCCCCTGGCACTCCACCGAGCTTGCCCCTTTATCTATATATTGCCCTCGAGACGAAAACCCTAAGGACCCGATCAAAATTCCATGAAAGAGTATGTAGCCGCCGTCATCTCCATCCCTACACCGGGAGGGATCTGAAGCTCTTATCGACACCCTGACAGAGGGGAAAGATCACCCTGGAGGCCTTCTTCATCACCATGCCTGCCTCCGGTATGATGCGTGAGTAGTTCATCCCTGGACTACGGGTCCATGTAGTAGCTAGATGGTTGGTTCTTCTCCTTTGTGCTACCATGTTTAGATCTTGTGAGCTCCGTTCATGATCAAGATCATCTATTTGTAATCCTACATGTTGTGTTTGCGGGGATCCGACGGATATTGAAATACTATTTCATATTTATTATTGATTCTATCATGTCTTTGCTATTTGTGACCTTGCATGCTTTCCGTTGTTAGTAACTATCTTGGCCAAGTAGATGTTAGCAACTCCCAGAGGGAGTATTTATGCTCGATAGTGGGTTCATGCCTCTAGGAATCTGGGGAAGTGACAGAAATCTCTAAGGTACTAGATGTGTTGTTGCTACTAGGGAGAAAACAGCAATCCTTTGTTCATAGAACAATCATATTGTTTACTTTACACACTTTGCTTAATGAAATTATCTGTTGCTTGTAACTTAATACTGGAGGGGGTTCGGATGATAACCTAAAGGTGGATTAATAGTCATAGATGCAGTTGGATTATGGTCTATGTATAATGTTGTAATGCCCAATCAAATCTCAAAGGAGTCAAGATGATTAGTATATGCATGTATGCTTTCTCGATGTTTGTCAATTGCCCTGTTGTAATTTGTTCACACAACATGTCATCTATCTTAAGGAGAATCACCACTAGTGAACTATGGACTCTGGTCCATTCTTTTACCATCCATCTAAAATCTATTTACTGTTTTCTATTTCCTTTCTACAAAGCAATTACTATCTTCCACACAATACGTTCAATCCTTTGTTTTCAGCAAAACTGGTGAGATTGAAAACCTCACTTTAAGTTGGGGCAAAGTCCTATGGTTGTGTTGTGCAGGATTCCAAGTTGGAAACAACACCTTGGAGGTGTTTCCTTGCTCCTACTGGTTCGATAACCTTGGTTTCATAACTGAGGGAAAACTTGTTGTTGTGCTTATCATACCTTCCTCCTGGGGTTCCCCAATGAGTTCGAATATATTTTGGGCCATCAAGCTCTTTTTTTATAGCGCCATTGCTAGGGAGTCAAGGACATCTTCACAAGGGGAGTCCCTCATAACCAATCTCTTTACTTTGTTTTATTTGTTTTCCTAGTTTATTTCTGCTTTGTTTGCTTGTTCCTTTATCAAAAAAACAAAAAAATTAGTTGTACTAGTTTGCTTTCTATATTAAAAACACAAAAAATTATTATTTGTTATTATCTTAAGTTGTCATTATGTCTAGCATTGCTCCAATCACTGTGTCACATGAGGAAATGATTTTTACTTTCAAAGTAGGAAGGGAAGAGAGTTTCAAAGAAGCTTGGTCTAGAATCTCTGATTTACATGAAAAAACCGAACCTAAAATGACTCAAAGCTTGTTTCTTAGCAGTTTTTACTTTGGAACTGCTCTTTGTTATAGATATGCTTTGGATGCTGTAGTAGGAGGACATTTCCTCCAATGCAATGAGGATGAAGCTTTTAATGCAATAAAGAAGTTGGTCTTAACATATAACTTGCCTAGCAAATCTGATTCTTCATTTATAAACATATTTGCTAGATTGAACACTCTTGAGACCAACACTGCCAGTTTAAAAGAATGTTATAACATGCTTAGAGAGCATCATTATTATGTTCCAATAAATTCTGAACCCTCAAAATAGCTTCCTATAGTAAAAGTTGTTATAAATAATGAAACTTTTTATGCTTGTTGTGATATCATGTCTGAATTCTGTCTTATGCCTAAAGATATCTATGAATCTTTGGGGACTTTCTAAAGGGGGAGAAGGAATATATTTTGCTAATAATGCCACAATATTACCCATTGGAATAGCTAAAGGAGTGTTTACAAAGATTCTAGGGAAAGTGGTGTCTACTGATTATCTTGTTATTGAATGTGTAGGAAAAGGACAAATTACACTTGGAAGATCCCTACTAAAACTCCTTGGAGCAATAATAGATGTGGAAAAGGGCATCATGCACTTTGCTTCTCCACCAAACAATCACACATTCCCCAAATATAAGAACAAAGGTAAGAAAGGTAGGGGCAAGAAATCTGGTTTTAATGCTTGTTCATTTGAGAATACTTGATCCTTTTCTTGCTTCTTATGCCTAGCTCAAAGGCGTTAAAGAAAAGCACTTATTGGGAGATAACCCCAAAAGTTTTAGTTGAGTATTGGAATTTATTACCTCTGTAATAACCGCTCCTTATCATTTTTGTGTTGTTTTTGTGCCAAGAGTAACCTCTAATGAGGGAGAAGTAATACTTGGGAAAGTTGCTGTCCCGAAAGAGATTTTTGTGCTTCGCTGTAAATATTCGTGAAAAATCTCTGTACGTCGGTTTGAGCTGTAATGTTTTGTGCTTATGCCCTAGGTTGTTATCCAACTTTCGTTAGTTCCACACTTTTCAATTTGAGCAACAGAAGGTCTTCGAAAAACTTGGTTTTTACCTGCTGGTCTGTTTTGACAGATTTCTGCCATTATTTGCATTTGCCTCTTAATCTCTTTCTCTTTGAGTTCTCTTTGATTATTTGAACTTTTTAAAATAAGTGCTACAGTAGCTTGTGTTGTAATGGAAATTTTACTTGTGTTGAAACTGAACCAAAAGACTTATTATCTTGAGTGCACTAATGTTGCTAATGTAGATTGTGTGAAGTTTTGTATGAAGCAAATTTTTGAGTGTAGGGAAGAGTAATGTGATAAGATGAAGTATGGACAAAAGCTCAAGCTTGGGGATGCCACACGTGTCACCCCAAGAAATATCCAAGAAGTACAAGCATCAAAGCTTGGGGATTCCCAAGGCATCCCCTTCTTCATCAATAAACATCTCAGGTTTCTTCCAAACACTTCATTTTTATTGTTTCATGCACAGTTGTGTTGTTCTTGGAGCGTATTTGTTTTTATTTTTGGATTTAGTTTTCTAAGTTTGCTTGAATAAATTGGTTGGACCCCCTCATTAATACATTAGTTTTCAAATAAGTTGGTTTGGATTGGAAAAGAGTAGGAAAGTTCATGCTTAAGTGGTATAAAAGGAGTCTTGTTTTTGACTGTGGCCTAGGCTTTGTCATGTCATGCTTGGTATTGTTTTGGCTTTATGCTTAGTTATTATTGCTGTAGCATGACTTGTTACAAATAAATTGAGATTGTTTAATGTGCCTTGAAAGAATCATGCGTTGTTTTAGCATATTAAAGCATAGTATTGTGGTATTCTCCTTTGATGCTTTATTTGGGTTGACTTGGCACATGCTCACACCATGTTATGACTATACCAAGTCACCATAGCCTCTATGATCATTTAGTTTTCGACTTGTAATATCACTTTATGCTTTAATTAATGATGTTTTGTGGCTTTGCATGATTTTGGCCATTATTTCTCTCTTAGTTGGTCGCCCCCAGTGTTTTGCTAGCCTCCATAACCAAGTATGAGTTCCACTCATGCATCCAACTCCAAATAAAACCAAGTTATTAGAAAGAGTCCACCATACCTACCTATTAGCATTTGCTATTCCAAGTATATTCATGTTTTTATCTACCTTCCTAATTAAAATTGTTATGTGAAAATTAGTGATTAAAGCTCTCAAGAACTTGATGGCACACTTTACTTTCCTTGCCCCTAATAAACTTGAACCATTGTGTCATCTATGTTGTATATTCTTGCACTTATACGTTGGGAATTAGTAGAACCATGCTATCATGGGGAACACTTTCAACATTGCACTTGTACATTGTACCCAGCTGATATCATGATCTTTTGTTTATGGATGTCGTCGGTGTGAAATGAAAGGGGGATTGTAAGTCCATGGAGTTATGTATGTGTGTTAGAGAAACGCCTAGGCGGCTGGTCTAATCCATGCCTAATCATGGTGGAAACCTGCAGCGTAACCATAATGAGCAATCTATGAAGAATTCTTCTTATAAAAAAAGAGATAGAGATTGAGAAAAAAAGGAAAAAAAGAAATGATAAAAGAGGAAAGAGAGAAAAAAGCACCATTTTCCCATGGTAAATAAGAAGATTGATGAGATGCTTATTCTCTGCTTGCCTTGTTATTTTGATATGGGGATTCTTCCGTATCATCAGGCAAGGGGTACACCGTTGGCGGTTCTCTATGATACACATGTACTTACTATGACAAGAACTTACCGGTAACTAAACTTGAGTAGCATGAGGAGCGACCCTCGTATTCAAGGGACATGAGATTGCCAACTTATACTTTGTCAAGCATATACTCCATAGTTTGTTCACTTTAACCTTAATCACTTCAAGATGCTTATGATAGGGGCAATGAGAGCTGAAAGTTAATAAGTACCATAATTTTTGGAAACTCTTTATGAGACTTGAATCCTTGCTTCCTTCTATGAAGGCCTTTCTTTTACTTTTATGTTGAGTCTCCATCTTCTATCTTTATGCACCTATTAAGAGAGTATAGTGGTCATTCTTAGTTTAATGTGCATTGTCCCAAGACATGTTGATTGATGCATAACTTTGATATTGCTTGTTCTTAAACTACTTGTATCCAGTCACCCTTATGAACTTTGAAGGTGTCCTATGCATTTATGTTTCACTACACTATGAGGGACAAGCTGAATACCATTCTCATTATGTTTTCTTTATGTGAAACATACAAACGTCTTTCAAAGCATTGTTATTCATGAATCTTTTGTTTGTACCTTTTCATGTTACAACATAGTTGCTATGTCTTATTCTTAGACTATATCTTGCATGCTATGTTAAAGTACTATGATCCCAGCTATCAATGTTTTATACATGCCTTTATCAAGATTGTGATGGTGCATGTCACCTCAAAAATTATTCTTTCTTTTTATCACTTACCTACTCGAGGACGAGCAGGAGTTAAGATTGGGGATGTTGATACGTTGCAAACGTATTTATAATTTTTGATGTTACATGCTTGTTTTATATCTACTTTCTTATGTTTTGTCCACACTTTGGAGTATTTTTACACATTTTCTGGAACTAACCTATTAACAAGATGCCACAGTGCCAGTTGCCTGTTTTCTGCTGTTTTTGGTTTCAGAAAAGCTAGTAAGGAAATATTCTCGGAATTGGACCGGACAAAAGCCCAAGTCAATATTTCACCAGAAGGAATACGGAGTCCGGAGGGGAGACGAAGAGGGAAGCCAGGCCGTCGACACCTAGTGGTGGCGCGGCTAGCCCTAGTCGCGCGACCAGGCGGTGTGGGCCCCCTGGCACTACACCGACCATGCCCCTTTGCCTATATATTGCCCTTGGGACGAAAACCCTAAGGACCCGATCAAAATTCCACGAAAGAGTCTGTAGCCTCCGCCATCTCCATCCCAGGATCGGGAGGGATCTGAAGCTCTTCCTGGCACCCTGCCGAAGGGGAGAGATCACTCTAGAGGCCTTCTTCATCACCATGCCTACCTCTGGTGTGATGCGTGAGTTGTTCATCCCTGGACTACGGGTCCATGTAGTATCTAGATGGTTGGTTCTTCTCCTTTGTGCTACCGTGTTTAGATCTTGTGAGCTTTGTTCATGATCAAGATCATCTATTTGTAATCCTACATGTTGTGTTTGCGGGGATCCGATGGATATTGAGATACTATTTCAGATTGATTATTGATTCTATCATGTCTTTGCTATTTGTGATCTTGCATGCTTTCCGCTGTTAGTAACTATCTTGGCCAAGTAGATGCTAGCAACTCCAAGAGGGAGTATTTATGCTCGATAGTGGGTTCATGCCTCTAGGAATCTGGGGAAGTGACAGAAATCTCTAAGGTATTAGATGTGTTGTTGATACTAGGGAGAAAACAACAATCCTTTGTTCATAAAACAATCGTATTGTTTACTTTACACACTTTGCTTAATGCAATTATCTGTTGGTTGCAACTTAATACTGGAGGTGGTTCGGACCTGAAGGTGGATTATTAGTCATGGATGCAGTTGGATTACGGTCTATGGATAATGTTGTAATGCCCAATCAAATCTCAAAGGAGTCAAGATGATTAGTATATGCATGTATGCTTTCTCAATGTTTGTCAATTGCCCCGCTGTAATTTGTTCACCCAACATGTCATCTATCTTAAGGAGAATGACCACTAGTGAACTATGGACCCCGGTCCATTCTTTTACCATCAATCTACAATCTATTTATTATTTTCTATTTACTTTCTGCAAAGCAATTACTATCTCCACACAATACATTTAATCCTTTGTTTTCAGCAAAACCAGTGAGATTGACAACCTCACTGTAAGTTGGGGGCAAAGTTCTGTGGTTGTGTTGTGCAGGATTCCAAGTTGGAAACAACACCTTGGAGGTGTTTCCTTGCTCCTACTGGTTTGATAACCTTGGTTTCATAACTGAGGGAAAACTTGCTGATGTGCTCATCATACCTTCCTCTTGGGGTTCCCCAACGAGCTCGAATATATTTTGGGGCATCACTTGACCGCTGGGAGCAACATCTACCTCGACAGAGCCTGAGACATCAAGAATTGGATTGACATCTGTCTCCATGGCGGAGATCTCAGGGGTGACGGGGGATGACGGCCCAGTGGGGCGAATAGAAGGCTTGGCGACAGGAGTAAGGGGAGCAACAGCGGGGGAAGGCTTGGTGGCCACGTCCCTGGTCAGCATGTCACAAATGTTTTTTACCCTCCAGGATCTCTAGAGGATTGCTTCAAACTAACACCGGCTTTCCTCCTGAAAAATATAAAGTATAAGTACAAGAGTTGAAAAAAGGTATGAGCTGAAAAATACAAGCCGAAGAATGGAAGTACTTACTCCACGGTAGGAGCCTTGGTGAGGGGAATGCCGGTGGATTTATTCTTATTCTCCACCTCTCAGGAGGCAGTGGATCATTTGGAGACTCCACTCTCCGATTTCTTCTTCTTGGCCTCAGTAGCAGCGTTAGAGGTGGATCTCTTCCGCTTTCGCGCTATCGGAGCTGGTTGATCCTTGGGGGCGTCCTCCTTGGACACCACCTGGATATCCTTCAGCTCTGGATCATAGACCTGGGAGGCCATTTGATCCGCCGCCAAGGTCGCCAGCTGGGATACAGAGGAGTGTTAGACTGCTAACTTCAAGTCAGAAAAAGCTTAGAGGATGTAACGAGCAACAAAGGAAACAAAAGCTACCTCTGGGCACTTGCCGCAATCGAACATGTCATAGGTGATCTTGAAGCCCCGCTTATTGTCCTTCACCTTGACGATGTCCTTAAGTCGGAGTTTGATGGAGTCAATAGAGAAGTTGTCCCGCGAAATTCGCATGGGATCCCTCCTGTCTTGAGTGTATTTGCACATCAACTTGGCGCGGTGCTGCAGAGGCTAGATCCGCCTAACGAACCAACACATGGCCAGGTCCAAGCCAGTCAGACCTCCGTCTACAAGCCATTCAATCCGCCTTACGGTGCGATTAGCTTCATCGTCAGAGGGAAGAGAGGCTGGGGTCCGCCATGCGGGCACTTCCGTGGCAGCTCCATCGACGAAGTCAGGATAAGTCTCAAGGCAGTCAGGTAGAGGGATATCTGGCCCGTAGAAGTACGTGCGCTGCCAGTTCTTGTAGGACTTATGCCCAATGATGTCGGGGAAGCGCCGGCTAGGCCGGATCTTGAAGCTAATGGTTCCACATATCTGAAATTCGTCCTTGCACTCTACGGACTCTCTCTTGACGGTAAAGAAATACACGAACAGATCTAGCCTAGGTTTTATGCCTAGGGATCCTTTGCATAGAGCTACAAAGTTGCTAAGGACTAGAATGCTGTTGGGGGAGAGATTGTGGGGGAGTCCCGAGAAGTGCCGGAGGACATCCAAGAAGAAGTTGAAGACAGGTAGGCTTACGCCATGTACCAGCTGAGATTTGAGGTACACCTTCTCCCCGCTTGGGGCGAAGGGACCACCTCGACGGCCGGTGCCACCCGCCAGGCCAACTCCTTCGCCGTAGGGATATATCCCTCGGCGACCAGCTCTTGCAGATCTTCGGTAGAGAGGTCAGCGCCTCTCCACACCCCCTTGTGGGAGTCGTTTTCTTCTTCAGCGGCTTCGGGCGCCGCTCGTTCTTGGTCGTCGTCGGTGGTTTCCACCATGTTGTTGACAGGGATGACCATCCCCTCCTACGGAATAGTTACTCTGAGACGGGGATATGCCAAATGGGGTATGCCCAGCAGGATGTTCCGATCAGGCCAAAGGCCTAGCGAGTGGGCCTGTAGGACGGCGACTGGAATACGACTAAGGAGAAAGCCTGGCAATTGGAGACTAGAGGCCTAGAAGCGTACTTGAAGCCCAATCGGATTAGGTCAAAATCTCCACAGCCATATCTTGTTCGATTGTAAACTGTAAACCCTAGCGAGGTGCCTCCTATATAAGCCTCCCTAGGGTAGTCTAAGGACTTACATTCCATAAAAAACTCCTTCAAGCGACTCACTGCTTAGACGCCGAGCTCGCCACCCATGTAACTCGCTCTCCATCAATATAATCTATCAGGAGTAGGTCTTTACCCTCCGGGGGCCGAACCTATATAAATCCATGTGCATCCGCCCCCATCTCGCACCGCAGATGGCCGCCAGCTCTCACCCCCGATTCTATCAATCGCTGCCTATGGCAGCGACTGCCGTGGCCATTTCCACGATAGTGGCGCCCACCGTGGGGCCTAGCCGGATTGGCCTGAGTTCTGCGGCGAGACCCTACTCGCCGATCGATCGGCCGATGGCCACCAGCAGGATCTTACAGATCCTGCCCAGCAGCTACATCCCGGCGTCACGCCCGATCACCCACAGCGCGATAATGTTGTCGGTCGACACCAGCAACCTCTTCGTCGACTTCACCGACACGGTCGACCCGGCGGCAACAATGAACGTCGGCGGATCGCCGCCACACCGCGATCTACTCTCGGAGGAGCAGGTCCACTCCATCAGCCGCCTCGCCACATAATATGACTCGGCCGCCAGCAATGCGGTCGAGACCAACGCCGCCGCAGACGACGCGACCCTCCACGATGATGCCGACTCCGCGACCCCTGCCTTGGTTGATGTATCGATCACTGCAGCATCACGGGAGGACTCCATCACGCGGGTCTCCAACCTCGGGGACTTCGAGGATCCCTCCATCCTTGGGATCTTCGATTCCGACTCCAGCTCGGAGTCCACCGAGGACTTCCGCGCCAGATCCAATCGCTTCAACGCGATCTACATGGTGGGCAACACGATGGCCCCGCCAGATCCATTCTCTACACCGATCCCTCCGACCACCACGGCCACGGAGGTGGAAGAAGCCCGCATGTGACTGGAGGAGGCGCAGTGCAAGGAGCTAGCCGAGCGCGAGAAATTTCCGCCTCGAGCGGGCAAGGGCGCAGGAGTTGTCGCTCTACCACCAGCGCCGCATCAGAACCCGCCTGAACTCCAACGTCCAGGGCCGCGTCCTGAACTTCAACGACGAAAGCGACCCCGCACGCGCGGTAGAGTGCGAATACTGTGAGAACGCGCCACCAGGTGGCAGCAATCGACCACCACCTAGCACACCAGCGACTAGGGCCCCACCGCCACCCAATGGTCGTGCGCCCCCACCGGTCCAGCCGCAGATTATAATCTCGCCACAGGCCCGCGACGCTAACAGGCTCCCGTTGTACGCCACCCCAATGGAGCACGTCATCGCGGCCGACACCGCAGTTGCCCACCTCGACGTCCAAGGAGAGGGCGCGCTGCAGATCCAACACGCCAAGGCCCTACTCGCCAGGGCCATCGAGCAGCAAGCCGCGGTAGTCAACCCACGGGGGCGGACGTAATCCTGCTCATCACCAAGTAGAGCAGCTTCAAGCGGCCCTCCAACCATCGCCAACGCCCTCACCTGCCCACCGCCCCAACCCCTGGTACACCAACCACGGGTCACCAACCCCGCGCTCTCCACCAACGAGCCACGGTCGGTGAACAACACAGTCGCTGTCAACAAGCAACCCATCGACGCCTGAACGCACATCGTCAACAACTAGGCTTGGCGAGCATGCCAAGTCAAAGACTTGAGGCACACCCTCACCAACCGCGGGGACCCCAAACCAAGGGGCTTGGTCAGCCGGGTCGGCCCCCAATGCTTCGGGCCAATGATCCGAGGCGAGAAGTATCCCGCAAACTTCAAAGCCCCCAAGGAGATTGAGAAGTACGACCCCACGTACGACCCAACGGTGTGGCTGGATACATACCTCGTGGCGATGGGAATCACCGGCCACACTGACCTGCTAGCCGCTCGCTACCTCCCCCTGATGATGGAGGGTGCGACCCGGCAATGGATCAACACCCTCCCTGCCAATAGCATCGACTCGTGGGAAGAGATGCTGGATGCCTTCACCAGGCACTTAGAGGGCTCCTACACCCGCGCCACCACCATTGAGGACCTGAAGCGATGCATCTAGGGACAACGCGAGTCGACCCGCCACTAGATCTAGAGGTGGCAAGAACTATGGATCAACGCCTCTGGCATCCACCCGAACACGGTGATCCACTGCTTCAAGAACGTGTGCCAGTACGAACCCCTGGTCGCTAAGATCAAGAGGTTCTACCGGACGCTCGACGACATCCCTGACCTCCTCGAGATTGCCCAGCACTACGCGGAGGAAGACCCCAACGAGGACTCCGACGACGAGTCAGGAGGAAGGCGCCGCATTAGCGGCCACGACAACGGGTGACAGCGTGACATGCGCTACAACAACACCCATCTTACCGGCAAGCACCGCAATGATGGGCGAGCCGACTTCGTCGCTAACGCCAGTTACAGCCAACGCGACTCGAAAAACTTCCGGCGCGCCGGAGGAAACTACCATAACAGTGGAAACAACCGTGCCAACAACGCGGCGAGGCCGAAATTCGACCCCGCTGCCCTGCTCAACCAGCCCTGCGTCTACCATAGCAGGGAGGGAAAACCTGCCACCCACACCACCGCGGGCTGCCATTCTCTAAAGGAGATCGAGAAGGCAAGACGAGCAAGGGAGGACCCCGACAACAACCCTCCAAGGGACAACGGGAACGGCGACGGTTTTGGAAACGCCGTCGGATTGCTACACACCTTCACCAGGCTTGGCACCAAGCGCGAGAAGAGGGTGCTCGCCCACGCGGTCCCCATCAATGCGGTGACCCAAGTTGACATTCCCCGCTTCCTCAACTGGTCCGAGCAAAGCATCACCTGGAGTCGCCAGGACCACGCGCCCAGGATCGAATATCCAGGGCGAGTTGCCCTAGTGTTCAGGCCCAAAGTGGCCGACTACTGGCTGCCCATGACGTTGATGGACGGCGGAAGCTCCATCAACATCATGTACTTGGACACATTCAAGCGGCTGCACGTCCCAGAGTCAGCGATCAAGTCGACACTCACCACCTTCCACGGCATCGTCCCCGGCCGGAAGGCGTATCCGATCGGCAAGGTGACGCTACCTGTCACCTTCGGCACACCAGCAAATTTCTGCACCGAGCGGATCATGTTCGAGCTAGTGAACTTCAGCAGCCCTTACCACTGCGTCCTAGGGTGCCAAGCATTCGCCAAGTTCATGGCAACCCCGCATTATGCCTACAACATGATGACACTCCCCGGGCCAAGCGGCATCATCACCGTCCACGATGACCCCAACATGGTCGTGGAATGTGAGGACAACCACACCGAGCTCGCCGATGTTGTCATCGCTGCGGAGACCGATCATGCGGAAGAGCTTGCAAAATATGCGGGCAGCATCAACAAGGACGACCCCACTATTCTGAAGAAGCCAACCGCCACGAGCTCCACGTTCGAGGCGACCACGCACACCCGCACCTCGAACTCGTCCCGGGAGACTCCAGCCAGACGGTCACTATTGGGGCACACATGAGCCCTGCATAGGAAAGAGCGCTCATCGAGTTCCTCCGTGAGAATCGCGACATCTTTGTATGGAAACAATCTGACATGCCTGGTGTCCCGAGGGAACTCGCTGAGCACAAACTCAATGCTGACCCCAAAGTGCGACTAGTAAAGCAGTCGCTGCGGCCCTTCAATGAAGAGCGCCGCCGAGCAATCGCCGAAGAAGTACAACGCCTGCTAGCCACAGGCTTCATTCGGCCCATCAAGTACTCCAAGTGGCTAGCAAACCTAGTCCTGGTCTTGAAAAAGAACAATACCTGGAGAATGTGTATCGACTACACCAATCTCAACAGCGCCTGCCTGAAGGAGGAGTTCGTCCTACCGCGCATCGACCAGATCATCGATTCGACCACAGGATCGGAGTCGTTGTGGTTCCTCGACGTGTATTCTGGCTACAACTAGATCAAAATGGCGGTCGGGGACGAGGAGAAGACGGCGTTCATCACACCATTCAGCGCCTTCTACTACACGGCAATGATGTTCGGCCTCAAGAACGCGGGCGCCACCTACCAAAGGTGCATGCAAGAGTGCCCCGCAGACCAAATTGGCCGCAACATCCACGTCTACATTGACGACGTGGTTGTTAAATCCACCCGCCAGGACAACCTGCTCGCTGACCTGGCTGAGACCTTCACAAATCTCAACAACAAGCTCAACCCAGGGAAGTGCACCTTCGGCGTCCCCACCGGACAACTGCTGGGATATGTGGTCTCCAAGCGGGGCATCGAGGCGAACCCCACCAAGATCGACACCATCGTGCAGCTCGAGAAACCTGAGTGCCTGCACGACGTCTAGAAATTGGCCAGGCGAGTCATGGCTCTTAGCTGCTTCATCCCCCGGCTCGGTGAGAAGGCAAAGCCCCTCTACCGGCTGATGCGCAAAAACCCCACGTTCCAATAGGACGCAGAAGCAGACAACGCGCTCAAAGCACTCAAAGAAGTGCTACTCGCGGCTCCACTACTCGCCTCCCTAGTCGACAAAGAGCCGATGCTCGTCTACGTCGCAGCGTCCACTCGAGTTGTCAGCGCTGTAATGGTCGTCGAACGGCCAGAAGAAGGCAAGGAGCGCCCCGTGCAACGCCCCGTCTACTACATCAGCGAGGTCCTGACAGACTCAAGAAAACGCTACCCGTAGTACCAAAAATTGGTGTATGTGGTCTTCAGGGCCCAGCGACGGCTCCTGCATTACTTCCAGGAGCACCCCATTATGGTCGTCTCCTCTACACCGCTATAGGACATCATCCGCAACCGCGAGGCGACTGGGCGAGTCGCCAAGTGGGCCGTCGAGATTGGCATCCACAACATCAAGTACGAGCCACGCAAAGCGATCAAATCGCAAGCTTTGGCCGATTTTATCGCCGAGTGGGAAGAAGCACAGTAGCCGGAGAAGCTCCCCTACCTCCACTACTGGTCGCTCCACTTCGACGGCTACAAGAACACCGATGGCGCTGGATCTAGGGTCATACTGACCTCCCCCAAAGGAGACAAGCTCCGCTACATGCTCCACCTCGACTTCATGCCATGCACCAACAACATTGCCGAGTACGAGGCCCTCCTTCACGGCATGCGAGCCGCCAAGGAAATGAATGTCAATCGCCTACGGTGCTACGACGACTCCGACCTAGTCGCCGGCCAAGTCACCGGGACCTGCGACGTTGTCTCCCCGACGATGATAGCGTATCAGCAAGCAGTCGACTAGCTCGGAGGGCACTTCACCGGCTGCTCAGTCGAGTGGATCAACAGACGAAAGAATGACGAGGTAGATGCCCTCTCTAGAATCGGGTTGGCTAGGCAAACACCACCTGCAGGAGTCTTCCTCGACATCATCCACAAGCCTTTGTTCTCCATGCCAAAGGAGATCGACATCGGGATACCACTACAGCCCAAGCCGGCCCTAGGCGCCATGGTCGTGGAGCCTAGCAACTGGACAGCACCATACGTCGCCTTCCTCAACCACAAGATCCTCCCAAGTGACGAGACGGTAGCGCGGATGATCGTGCGCCATTGCAAATTTTTTCTCATCATCAATGGTGACCTCCACAAACACAGCATGACCGGCATGTTCCAGCGCTGCATACAGAAAGCAAAAGGATGCAAGATCCTCCAGGACATCCATGCTGGCGACTGTGGCCATCACGCCGGCGCCAAGTCGTTGGTCGCCAAAGCCATGCGACATGGCTTCTACTGGCTCACCGCGCATGCCGACGCCACCGACATCGTCCAATGATGCGTTGGGTGCCAGAAGTATGCCAACCAGACGCATCTCCCTGGTTCGGCACTTAAGACCATTCCCATCACCCGGCAATTCGCTGTATGGGGCATGGACATGGTCGTCCCGTTCAAGAAGGACCCATCCGGCTTCAACCACCTCCTAGTCGCGGTCGACAAGTTCACCAAATGGGTTGAAGCCAAGCCGATCAAAAAGTGTGACGGCAAGACGACCACCCAGTTCCTCCGCGAGCTCATCTACCGGTACGGCTACCCGCACAGCATCATAATGGACAACGGCACCAACTTCACCAAGGGCGCCATGGTAGAATTCTGCGAAGAGCATAGCATACGATTTGACCTCGCCTCAGTCGCCCACCTGGAGTCGAACGACCAAGCAGAACGCGCCAATCAGAGCGTCCTCCATGGGCTCAAGCCACGACTCCAAGTGCCCCTTGAGTGAACCCCAAGATGCTGGGTCAAAGAGATCCCCTCCGTAATATGGGGGTGATACATTGCAAATGTATCTATAATTTTTGATGTTCCATGCTTTGTTTTATCTACTTTCTTGTGTTTTGTCCACACTTTGGAGTACTTTTCATATGATTTCTTGGACTAACTTATTAACAAGAGCCACAGTGCCAGCTGCCTGTTTTCTGCTATTTTTGGTTCGAAGAAAGTCAGAAAATGAATATTCTCGGAATTGGACGGGACAAAAGCCAAATTGGCTATTTTTCTGGAAGTCATTAGATGCCAGAATACCAGACGGAGAGGGGCCAGGGGGGCACCACACCACCTGGCTGCACGGCCCAGCCTGGCCCATGCCAGGGGGTGGTCTGGCCGCCTCCGGCACCCCCTCGGCCTCCCCTTCCGCCTATAAGATGCCCTCGGGACGAAAACCCTAAGGGCCCAATTAAAAAATCCACGAAAGAGTCTGTAGCCACCGTCATCTCCATCCCTAGATTGGGAGGGATCTGAAGCTCTTCCCAGCACCCTGTCGGAGAGGGGAATTCACCCTTGAGGCCTTCTTCATCATCATGCAAGCCTCCGGTGTGATGCGTGAGTAGTTCATCCTTGGACTACGGATCCATGTAGTAGCTAGATGGCTGGTTCTCCTCCTTTGTGCTTTCATGTCTAGATCTTGTGAGCTCCGTTCATGATCAAGATCATCTATTTATAATTCTGCATGTTGTGTTTGCGGGGATCAGATGGATATTGAGATGTTATTTCAGATTGATTATTGATTCTATCATGTCTTTGTTATTTGTGATCTTGCATGCTTTCCGTTGTTAGTAGCTATCTTGGCCAAGTAGATGCTAGCAACTCCAAGAGTTGGTATTTATGCTCGATAGTGGGTTCATGCCTCTGGTAATCTAGGGAAGTGACAGAAATCTCTAAGGTACTAGATGTGCTATTGCTACTAGGGAGAAAAACAACAATCCTTTGTTCATAGAACAATCATATTGTTTACTTTACACGCAATTCGTAAAGCAATAATATGTTGCTTGCAACTTAATACTGGAGGGGGTTCAGATGATAACCTGAAGGTGGATTATTAGTCATAGATGCAGTTGGATGGCGGTCTATGTATAATGTTGTAATGCCCAATCAAGTTCCAAAGGAGTCTAGATGATTAGTATATGCATGTATTGCTCTCTCGATGTTTGTCAATTGCCCCACTGTAATTTGTTCACCCAGCATGTTATCTATCTTAAGGAGAGCCACCTCTAGTTAACTATGGATCTCGGTCCTTTTCTTTGCATACAATCTATAAACTGTTTACTTCTTTATGTTTACTTTCTACAAACTATTACTTCCTTTCATTCGATACATTTAATCCTTTGTTTTCAGAAAAACACGGTGAGATTGACAACCTCATCGCAAGTTGGGGACAGACTTCAATGGTTGTGTTGTGCAGGTCTCCCCGTTGCTACTAGCACCGGTAGTGCGCACTGCCAAGGCTCAGCTAGCAACACCTTTGGGGTGTTTCCTTGCTCGTACTGGTTCGATTAAACCTTGGTTTCATAACTGAGGGAAACTTGGTGCTGTGCTCATCATACATTCCTCTTGGGGTTCCCAACGAACTCTACATCAACAATGAGCCATCAAGCATTTTTCTGGCACCGTTACCGGGGAGTCAAGGACATCTTCACAAGGGGAGTCCCTCATAACCAATCTATTTACCTTGTTATTTTTGTTTTTCTTAGTTTGTTTTTGCTTTGTTTGCTTGTTTCTTTATCAAAAACACACAAAAATTAGTTTTACTAGTTTGCTTTCTGATTTCGAAACACAAAAAATGACTACTCTTGAAAACACTAAGTTGTGTGACTTCACTAGCACCAACAACAATGATTTTATGAGCACACCTATTGCTCCACCTGTGCCTGAAGATACTTTTTTGAGATAAAACTTGCTTTACTCAATCTTGTTATGGGAGAACAATTTTCTAGTATTGGTAATGAAGATGCTGCTTCCCATCTAAATAACTTTGTTGAACTTTGTGAGATGCAAAAGCATAGGGATATAGATGGTGATATTATTAGGCTGAAATTGTTTCCTTTCTCTTTGAGAGGAAAAGCTAAAGAATGGCTGAATTCCTTAACTAGGAATAGTATTGATTCTTGGACTAAATGGAAGGATGCTTTCATTGGAAAATACTATCCTCCTGCTAAGATTATATCTATGAGAAGTGAAATAATGAAGTTTAAACAATCTGATAATGAACATGTTGTTCAAGCTTGGGAAAGAATGAAATCTTTGGTAAAGAATTGTCCCACTCATGGACTGACTGCTTGGATGATCATCCAAACTTTTTATGCAGGATTGAACTATTCTTCAAGGAACCTATTGGATTCAGCTGCAGGAGGTACCTTTATGACCATCACCTTGGGTGCTGCAACAAAACTTCTGGATAATATGATGGTTAACTATTCTGAATGGCATACTGAGAGAGCTCCACAAGGTAGGAAGGTAAATTCTGTTGAGGAAACTTCCTCCTTGAGTGATAAGATTGATATTATTATGTCTATGCTTGTTAATGGGAAAGCCCATATTGATCCAAATAATGTTCCTTTAGCCTTTTTGGTTGCTCAAGAAGAGCAAGTTGATGTGAACTTCATAAGAAATAATAATTTTGGCAATAATGCTTATAGGAGTAATTTTGGTAACAAAAATTATAAGCCATATCCTCCCAACAATGGTAATGCTTATGAAAATTCTTACAACAATAATAGGAGTGCTCCCTCTGAAATTGAAGTTATGCTTAAAGAGTTTATTAGTAAACAAACTGCTTTGAAGAAAACTATTGAGGAAAAACTCTCTAATGCTGAAAGAAATATAGCATCTTTGGTTGAAGCTCAATCTTCTCTGAATAAAACGGGTGCTAAACCTGAAACTAATGATAATCCCTTTGCAGCTACTAATGCCATACAAGTAAGAATTGATGAAAATGTTAGACTATTAGCTGAATTACATGCTAAGTGGGAAAGAGAAGATGAAATTGCTAGAAACATTAGTGTTTCTACTATCACCACCACTAGTGTTGAGGCTAGTAATAGTTCTACTACTCTAGATGATAAATTTGATTTTGATCTTGATGGTTGCAATATCTTTGAAGTTATTAAGTTCCTACAAAATCTTGCTAAAAGTCCTAATGCTAGTGCTATGAACATGACCTTTACAAAACACATTACTGATGCTCTCATAAAGATTAAAGAAGAAAAGATGAAACATAAAACTTCTATTCCTATAAAACAAGAAGATGGTGGGGAACCCATCGTTAATATGAAAGTGAATGACTTTGATTTCAAAGCTTTATGTGATCTTGATAGTAGTGTTTCTATTATGCCTAGAAGTATTTATGATATGCTTGATTTGCCTCCTCTTGAAGATTGTTATTTGAATGTCCCACTTGATGATAATGCTAAAAAGAAACTCATGGGGAGTCTTAATGATGTTCTTATTATGGTTAACAATGCCTAGGTCCCCGTTGATTTCTATGTTTTGGATGTTGAATACAATGCTTCTTGTCCTATTACTTTGGGAAGACCTTTTCTTAGAACTGTTGGTTCCATTATTGATATGAAAGACGACACCATTAAATATCAACTCCCACTCAATACTGAGAGAGCTCCACAAGGTAGGAAGGTAAATTCTGTTGAGGAAACTTCCTCCTTGAGTGATAAGATTGATATTATTATGTCTATGCTTGTTAATGGGAAAGCCCATATTGATCCAAATAATGTTCCTTTAGCCTTTTTGGTTGCTCAAGAAGAGCAAGTTGATGTGAACTTCATAAGAAATAATAATTTTGGCAATAATGCTTATGGGAGTAATTTTGGTAACAAAAATTATAAGCCATATCCTCCCAACAATGGTAATGCTTATGAAAATTCTTACAACAATAATAGGAGTGCTCCCTCTGAAATTGAAGTTATGCTTAAAGAGTTTATTAGTAAACAAACTGCTTTGAAGAAAACTATTGAGGAAAAAATCTCTAATGCTGAAAGAAATATAGCATCTTTGGTTGAAGCTCAATCTTCTCTGAATAAAACGGGTGCTAAACCTGAAACTAATGATAATCCCTTTGCAGCTACTAATGCCATACAAGTAAGAATTGGTGAAAATGTTAGACTATTAGCTGAATTACATGCTAAGTGGGAAAGAGAAGATGAAATTGCTAGAAACATTAGTGTTTCTACTATCACCACCACTAGTGTTGAGGCTAGTAATAGTTCTACTACTCTAGATGATAAATTTGATTTTGATCTTGATGGTTGCAATATCTTTGAAGTTATTAAGTTCCTACAAAATCTTGCTAAAAGTCCTAATGCTAGTGCTATGAACATGACCTTTACAAAACACATTACTGATGCTCTCATAAAGATTAAAGAAGAAAAGATGAAACATAAAACTTCTATTCCTATAAAACAAGAAGATGGTGGGGAACCCATCGTTAATATGAAAGTGAATGACTTTGATTTCAAAGCTTTATGTGATCTTGATAGTAGTGTTTCTATTATGCCTAGAAGTATTTATGATATGCTTGATTTGCCTCCTCTTGAAGATTGTTATTTGAATGTCCCACTTGATGATAATGCTAAAAAGAAACTCATGGGGAGTCTTAATGATGTTCTTATTATGGTTAACAATGCCTAGGTCCCCGTTGATTTCTATGTTTTGGATGTTGAATACAATGCTTCTTGTCCTATTACTTTGGGAAGACCTTTTCTTAGAACTGTTGGTTCCATTATTGATATGAAAGACGACACCATTAAATATCAACTCCCACTCAATACTGAGAGAGCTCCACAAGGTAGGAAGGTAAATTCTGTTGAGGAAACTTCCTCCTTGAGTGATAAGATTGATATTATTATGTCTATGCTTGTTAATGGGAAAGCCCAATTGATCCAAATAATGTTCCTTTAGCCTTTTTGGTTGCTCAAGAAGAGCAAGTTGATGTGAACTTCATACGAAATAATAATTTTGGCAATAATGCTTATAGGAGTAATTTTGGTAATAAAAATTATAAGCCATATCCTCCCAACAATGGTAATGCTTATGAAAATTCTTACAACAATAATAGGAGTGCTCCCTCTGAAATTGAAGTTATGCTTAAAGAGTTTATTAGTAAACAAACTGCTTTGAAGAAAACTATTGAGGAAAAACTCTCTAATGCTGAAAGAAATATAGCATCTTTGGTTGAAGCTCAATCTTCTCTGAATAAAACGGGTGCTAAACCTGAAACTAATGATAATCCCTTTGCAGCTACTAATGCCATACAAGTAAGAATTGATGAAAATGTTAAACTATTAGCTGAATTACATGCTAAGTGGGAAAGAGAAGATGAAATTGCTAGAAACATTAGTGTTTCTACTATCACCACCACTAGTGTTGAGGCTAGTAATAGTTCTACTACTCTAGATGATAAATTTGATTTTGATCTTGATGGTTGCAATATCTTTGAAGTTATTAAGTTCCTACAAAATCTTGCTAAAAGTCCTAATGCTAGTGCTATGAACATGACCTTTACAAAACACATTACTGATGCTCTCATAAAGATTAAAGAAGAAAAGATGAAACATAAAACTTCTATTCCTATAAAACAAGAAGATGGTGGGGAACCCATCGTTAATATGAAAGTGAATGACTTTGATTTCAAAGCTTTATGTGATCTTGATAGTAGTGTTTCTATTATGCCTAGAAGTATTTATGATATGCTTGATTTGCCTCCTCTTGAAGATTGTTATTTGAATGTCCCACTTGATGATAATGCTAAAAAGAAACTCATGGGGAGTCTTAATGATGTTCTTATTATGGTTAACAATGCCTAGGTCCCCGTTGATTTCTATGTTTTGGATGTTGAATACAATGCTTCTTGTCCTATTACTTTGGGAAGACCTTTTCTTAGAACTGTTGGTTCCATTATTGATATGAAAGACGACACCATTAAATATCAACTCCCACTCAAGAAAGGTATAGAACACTTCCCTAAGAAGAGAGAGAATATTTCTTTTGCTTCTCCTATGAAAACAAAATTTGGTCTTAATGCTTCTTTATTTGAGAACACTTGATTCTTTTTCTTGCTTCTTATGCCTAACTTAAAGGCGTTAAAGAAAAGTACTTATTGGGAGATAACCCAAAAGTTTTAGATGAGTCTTAGCAGTTATTACTTCAGTAATACCCGTTCCTTATCCTTTTTATTTGCTTTTTGTGCTAAGAGTAACCTCTAATGAGAGAGAAGTAATGATTGGGAAAGTTGCTATCCCGGAACAGATTTCTCTGCTTCACCGTAAAAATTCGTGTACAATCTCTGTACGTATTTTTGAGGCGTGAATTTTTGTGCTTCTGAACCAGGTTGTTATCTAAGTTTCATTAGTTCAACACTTTTTTATTTGAGCAATAGAAGGTCTTCGAAAAAATTCGTCTTTACCTGCTGGTCTGTTTTGACAGATTTCTGCCATTTTCTGCATTTGCTTCTTGTTGGTTCCATTTTTAGTTCTTTTCGGGAATTGAGATTTTTGAGGGAATTACTAGAGTAGCTAGTGTTCTAATGGAAGTTTATTTGGTGTTATAACTTAACCTTAAGACTTATTTATATTGAGTGCACTAATGTTGCTAATAAAGATTGTGTGAAGTTTTGTATGAAGGACAAATTTCAGGTGTATGGAAGGAATGAGTAATGAGATGAAGGATGGACTAAAGCTCAAGCTTGGGGATGCCACGCATGTCACCCCAAGAAATATCCAAGAAGTACAAGCGTCAAAGCTTGGGGATGCCCAAGGCATCCCCCTCTTCATCAATAAAAATCCCAGGTTTCTTCCAAATGCTTCATTTTTATTGTTTCATGCACAGTTGTGTTGTTCTTGGAGCGTCTTCTTTTTCGTTTTCATTTTGGTTTTTCGTTTGCTTTTGTTTGCTTAGTTTTATGAATAAATTGGTTGGACCCCCTCTTTCATACATTGATTTGCAAATAGTTTGGTTTGGATTGGAAAAGAGTAGGAAAGTTCATACTTATGTGGTAAAAAGAGCTTGTTTTTGACTGTGGCCTATGCTTTGTCATGCCATGCTTGATATTGTTTTGGCTTTATTCTTAGTATTATTTGCTGTAGCATGACTTGTTATAAATAATTGAGATTTCTTAATGTGCCTTGGATGAATCATGCATTGTTTTAGCATATTAAAGCATAGTATTGTGGTATTTTCCTTTGATCCTTTATTTGGGTTGACTTGGCGCATGCTCACACCATGTTAAGACTATCTCAAGTCACCATAGCCTTTATGATCCTTTAGTTTTAAACTTTTAGTATCACTTTATGCTTTAATCAATGATGTTTTGTCGCTCTGCATGATTATGGCCATTATTGCTCTCTTAGTTTGTCGCTCCCAGTCTTTTGCTAGCCTCCACAACCAAGTATGAGTTCCACTCATGCATCCAACTCCCTAAACCAAGTTATTCCAAAGATTCTACCATACCTACCTACTAGCTTATGCTATTCCAAGTATATTCATGCTTTTGTTTACCTTCCAAATTAAACTTGTTATGAGAAAACTAGTGATTAAAGCTCTCACAAACTTGATGGCACACTTTACTTTTTTGCATCTAATAAACTTGAACCATTGGGTCCTTCTTTGTTGCGTATATGCTTGCACTTTATAAGTTGAAATTAGCAGAACCATGTATCATGGGGAACACTTTCAACATTGCACTTGTACTTTGTACCCCGTTGATATCATGTTCTTTTGCTTACGGATCCCGGCGGTGTGAAATAAAAGTGGAACTTGTAAGATCATAGAGTTTGTATGTGTGTTAGAGAAACACCTGGGCCGCTAGCCTAAGCCATGCCTAATCATGGTGGAAACATGCAGCATCACCATAATGAGCACTCTATGAAGCATCCGCAATAAAAACCTATGCAAATAGCAAATAAAAAGATCGCTAAGATGCTCATTGTCTGCTTGCCTTATCATTTTGATTATGGGATAGCTCCTGTATCATGTGCAAGGGGTACCCCGTTGGCGGTTCTTTATGATACATATGTACATACAATGACAAGAGCTTACTTGTGACTAAAGTTGAGTAGCATGAGGATCGGTCTTCCTAAGTAAGGGGCATGGGATTTCGGTTTATAACTTGTCAAGCATATCCTCTTAGTTGTGTCACTTTAACCTTAATCTCCTTCAAGATGCTTATGATAGAGGAAATGAGAGCTGAAAACTATAAGTACCATAATTTTTGGAAGCTCTTTATGAGACTTGAATCCCTACTTCCTTTTATAAAGGCCTTTCTTCCACCATTATACTGAGTCTCCACTTTCTATCTTTATGCACCTACTTTGAGAGCATAGTGGCCATTCTTAGTTCTATGTGCATTGTCCCAAGACTAGTTGATTGATGCATAACTTGATATTGCTTGTTTTAAACTATTTGTATCTAGTCACTCTTATGAACTTTGAAGGTGTCCTATGCGATTATATTTGCTACTCTATGAGGGACAAGCTGAATACTTTTATGCTATGTGATCCTTATGTGAAACAAACAAACGTCTTGCAAAGCATTGTTATTCATGAATCTTTTGTTTGTGCCTTTTCATGTTGCATCATAGTTTCTTTGTCTTATTGCTAGAAATTTGTCTTTCATGTTATGATTGAAGTACTATGATCCTAGATTTGAATGTTCCACAAATACTTTGATCAAGTCTTTGATGGTGCATGTCACCTCAAAAAATATTCTTTCTTTTTATCACTTACCTACTCGAGGACGAGCAGGAGTTAAGCTTGGGGATGTTGATACATTGCAAATCTATCTATAATTTTTGATGTTCCATGCTTAGTTTTATCTACTTTTTGTATTTTTCCCACACTTTGGAGTACTTTTCATATGATTTCTTGGACTAACCTATTAACAAGAGCCACAGTGCCAGCTGCCTGTTTTCTGCTATTTTTGGTTCCAGGAAAGTCAGAAAATGAATATTCTCGGAATTGGACGGGACAAAAGCCAAAGTGCCTATTTTTCCGGAAGTCATCAGATGCCAAAATACGAGACGGAGAGGGGCCAGGGGGCCACCACACCACCTGGCTGCGCGGCCCAGCCTGGCCCGCGCCAGGAGGTGGTCTGGCAGCCTCCGGCACCCCCTCGGCCTCCACTTCCGCCTATAAGATGCCCTCGGGACGAAAACCCTAAGGTCACGATTAAAATTTTACGAAAGAGTCTGTAGTCGCCGTCATCTCCATCCCTAGATCGGGAGGGATCTGAAGCTCTTCCCGGCACCCTGCCAGAGAGGGGAATTCACCCTGGAGGCCTTCTTCATCGTCATGCTAGCCTCTGGTGTGATGCATGAGTAGTTCATCCTTGGACTACGGATCCATGTAGTAGCTAGATGGCTGGTTCTTCTCCTTTGTGCTTTCATGTCTAGATCTTGTGAGCTCCGTTCATGATCAAGATCATCTATTTGTAATTCTGCATGTTGTGTTTGCAGGGATCCGATGAATATTGAGATGCTATTTCAGATTGATTATTGATTCTATCATGTCTTTGTTATTTGTGATCTTGCATGCTTTCCGTTGTTAGTAGCTATCTTGGCCAAGTAGATGCTAGCAACTCCAAGAATTGGTATTTATGCTCGATAGTGGGTTCATGCCTCTCGTAATCTGGGGAAGTGACAGAAATCTCTAAGGTACTAGATGTGTTGTTGCTACTAGGGAGAAAACAACAATCCTTTGTTCATAGAACAATCGTATTGTTTACTTTACACGCAATTCGTAAAGCAATAATTTGTTGCTTGCAACTTAATACTGGAGGGAGTTCGGATGATAACCTGAAGGTGGATTATTAGTCATAGATGCAGTTGGATGGCGGTCTATGTATAATGTTGTAATGCCCAATTAAGTTCCAAAGGAGTCAAGATGATTAGTATATGCATGTATTTCTCTCTCGATGTTTGTCAATTGCCCCGCTGTAATTTGTTCTCCCAGCATGTCATCTATCTTAAGGAGAGCCACCTCTAGTTAACTGTGGATCCCGGTCCTTTTCTTTACGTACAATCTATAAACTGTTTACTGCTTTGTGTTTACTTTCTGCAAACTATTACTTCCTTCCATTCGATACGTTTAATCCTTTGTTTTCAGCAAAACACGGTGAGATTGACAACCTCATCGCAAGTTGGGGACAGAGTTCTGTGGTTCTATTGTGCAGGTTTCCATGTTGCTACTTGCACCGGTAGTGCGCCCTGCCAAGGCTCGGCTAGCAACACCGGTAGTGTTCGATTAAACCTTGGTTTCATAACTGAGGGAAACTTGCTGTTGTGCTCATCATACCTTCCACTTGGAGTTCCCAATGAGCTCTACATCAACACTGAGCCATCAGGGGGATCCACACCTCTGCCAACCGCTCCATGGGGTTCACGCCCTTCTTCAAGGTGTACAGCGCTGAAGCGTAATGCCAACCGACCTGGAGCACGACTCACCTCGAGTCGCCAATTATGTCGAGGCGACAAATGAGATCGCCCGCCAAGACAACATCGACCAGCTCGACGAGGCACGCGACCTGGCTCGCTCCCGCACCGCCATCTACCAGCAGGGACTCCGCCGCTACCACAGTCGCCGAGTCCGGACCTGCACCTTCCAGGAGGGCGACTTGGTCGTACGATTGGCCCAGGACAAGAAGGGAATGCACAAGCTCTCCCCCCCATGGGAGGGGCCATTCGCCATAGGGCGCGTCCTCGGTAACAACGCCTACTACCTCATCGACATACGAGGCAATAGCCAGCTTGAGGTCAGGAGGCCATGGAATGTAAACCTCCTTCGAAAGTTCTATACATAGAACTCAAACTTGTACCCAGATGATAAATAATGAAATTCATTTCGATCGCAAAAATTGTGTCTACTCGCCATACTCTTGTGCCACTCGCACTCGTACATTTAGCAATATGCTACCTACGGAAGTCAACCCTTGGTCGAGCGACCAACACGGCTAAGTAGTGTGACCCAAGGACGCCGAAAATATTCGGGCTTTGTGTTGTCCACGAACACGCCAACCTAGAGCCACCATTGGAGTCGCCCCGCTCGACTGACCCACCAGGCCAAGACGACCGACAAACGCTTCCCACAATGACCTGTCCTCCCCATCCTCGCGCAAAGTGACTCGAACGGTTAAGTACCACGCATGGGGACTTCGCAAAAAGAAACCCTCACGTGGCTCGGGAACACACCAAGTAAGGGAGCTGCCTTGGACTCGCCACGCGACTGGCTATCCGAGCCAGGGGAAGAGACGCGTTACAAACAACGCACCAAACCTTACAATAGGCACACGCCCAAGACGACTAAGTACCATGCTCGGAAACTCGCCTAAACCGACCCCACTCGCGCTTGGGGACTCGCCCCTTCGGAGTCGCAAGGCGATTGGCCCCACACCCCACGGCAAATCAGTCACACCCAATACAAAAATTCAAAGCAAACACACACGTACACAAACGAGTTATACCCCACCAAAGGGCGGACGCGCTCGGGTACTCGCTCAAATAAAAAGTCAAACATACCACATAACTGACTATGCATTGTGAGTCGATTGATTCCTATTACTTCCATACATAAATATTGTTCATATTACAAAAGTGGCTACTTGGAATATCTTACAAAAAATCCCCCAGGGCAGCTATCTATTTTGTAGGCCCCGATGAAGAAGCGCCTCCACCGCCCTTGACACGGACGTATGGCTCCCACGGATTCGTCGGGTACGTTGACATTGACTTCGACATCACCGACCGGAAGGGTTGCTCCGACTTCAGGTCACGATGCTCCGGCACGGGGTTGCCTGGCGCCACCACCGTCTCCTGGTACGACAGCAAGTCCCCATCGCCAGCACCCGATCTGTGAAGGGGCAGTCTTGGCGGAAAGCCTCAACACCTCCGACATCTCCACCGAGCCAGTCGTCGAAGGGTAGCCGCTGGTGACGTCGTCGAGGTCGAAGTCATCAGTGAAATGCACGAGCCCCGGGCTCAACGCCGTGGTGGCCCCGCGCCTGAAAGCCGAATGCGCCATCCATTCTACAACGGCGGGTGCCTCTTCCAGGTAGCGCCATACTTCAGTCAGTCCCTAGGTATAACCTCCGTGGGGGACATCCCTTGAAGAACCGCCTGGACGCACAACGCCGAGGCGGTGGCCGCGTTCAACACTGTGGTCACACACTGTGAGGCGTTGAAGGTCTACACTGTAACACCCTCGAATCGGCCCTATGCAAGTTTTAGCCCTTTCCGCCAAACCCGCATAGAAACGATTCAAGGACGCCCACCAGGCACTTTCGTGCGGGTGGAAAACGAATTAATACCATTACACAACAGTCCTCGATGGGACCCATAGAACAGATATATATACAACAATGACTCAACGAGTCAAGAATACAGATATACAATACAAAGATCCAAATCACCTTGAAATCGATACAACGTCCGAGTACAGACAAGATGCAAATTGGGCTAAGAACCCTGAAGAATAACCAATGGCGTCCATAACCCTGCCCAGGCCAAGCCGGAAGGGTAACCCTGCTAACGACGTCGACCTCAAACCTGCTAAAACAAAGGGGTGCCGACAAAGGGCAAAAGGAAAAAAAAGGAGCGTCAGTACTGAGGCCAGTACTGACACGGCTTTTCGAAAAGATTTAACCCTGCAGGGGTGCACCAAAGTATCCACACGCACTTTGACCCTTTTTGCCAGATCAATTAACATACACCCATCGGTATGTCGGCGGGGCCTAAGTCATGACGTTTCCCAGACCCAAAGCAAGTACATGGGGGGCCACCCCACTAAGCTACCCGCAACGAAGTTGGTCCGCTCCGAGGCGGACCCAGGGTTTGCGACGACGGCGGTAAACGACTGGGAACCTGAAAAAGGGGGACTGGGCTTGTCGATACCGCGAAAACGTGGCGCGATCCAAAACAGTATAGGTGCTCCACGCACAAATTAAATAAAGCAGTAACATGGCATAAGTACAGAATAGTAATAAAGCCCCAAACTACTTGTGGCCCTCGGTACAGTACTTTGAAATCAGGTGGTAAGCCGATGGGGGTGCCCACACACCCCACTTGTGGTTAGCGCGCTCGATCTCGGAACAGGTGTCAAGAACTCGGGTCCTAGGGGACACTAGTGAGCGGTTAAGAACCAAATATTGACTATTACCCACCGGTGTCTCTGCATTATATCTACCATCAACATTAATTAAAATAAGCTGTAATTAGAATCATGATTAGAGCCACCATAAACATGTGCCAACCTTCCAACAACTATGGAACATCGACGACGCGCAGCAACGCCTGAATAAGCAACTACGACTCGCAGGGCCAACTGTCGATCAAACAACAGGTAATAGGAGGTGTCCAAGGCAATATAACGGCTGCAAGGAATATATCGGGTATGGAATACTAAAGCATCGCGACACGGATAGCAATAGATCAACAGGAGGAAATAAAGACTATAAATGCAAAATAGGTAGAAGGGGGAGAGATGCTCGCTTGGGAAACACTGCCGACGGATCATATCCGGAGAACTTGTCGATACTCGCATCCACTCATCGGCATAATCCGCGAAGAAGCAAACACTAACAGAAATACCGGATACAATATTAAATATACTACGGCAGAAGACTGGGCATGATGCATGACATCGCAAAGATGCGGTGCAACTAGACAATATTAAGCGGAACCGGGGTCCCGACAATTAATTAGATGGTTCATGTTGTTTAGCTACCCCGCAATTTAAATGTTGTCTTAACACGGCAAAACATAGCATCGGTTCACTACACAAATTAAATGGAGCCAATATAAGACTAGAAAAGCCCGTATATGGACTCCATATTTAATTTAGATGAATTACTATTTAACCCAAATCACATGATATGTATGCGAGCGTGAATGATTTAAATGAAACAAGCTATATGCCATTTTATAAAAATAAAGAAAGAATCGAGGTCTCACGGTTAGGATCCGAGAGGCGAGAAAGTGGGCTTCACGTTGAAGTTGAAGTGGAAGCGACGAAAGTAGTTGAATTAACGAACACCAGTGGAGTAGACCTTGTCGGAGTAGAAGACCCGTAAAATGGTGACGGGTGGAACACGCCGGACGAAAGAAAACCAAGGCTACGCTCTAGGAATTTTATTGAACAGGTGCCAGACAGCCCTAGATGGAGGTGAGAAGCAAGGGCACTGGGTCAAAACAGCAGCGACCGTGGAAGTCCTGCACCTGCTTGCAAAAGACAAAACAACACGGCTGAGTTGGAATGGAATCTCGGAAGCAGAACGGCGTAGCATCGCCGCCCGAGCTGAATTAGAATGCTCGCGGACAAGGAACACGAGGAGGAGCAGGGTCCCTACCTACACTGTTGACACGAGGCGAGGCAGATGCTGCCGCTGCCGAGCAGCAGGTGGAGCGCGGTTCCAGCGCTGCGTCTCCTAGCACCGGAATTGAGCAGATCGAAGGCCGGATTGGCCGGTCGGTAGGTGAGCGCCCGCGTACGGGAACAAAGCCCAAGGCAGGGACGAGCTCGCTCCATGTGGCGCGAGGCCCAAGGCGCTGTGGTGGTGAGACCCGGGGTGGAGCGACTCTTGTGCTGATCCAGGGGCAGGCGGGTGCGCACGCGCGACCAAACTGCTGCTGCGAACGAAGGGAAAGGCAGCGGCCACCTGTTAGCTGCATCAATGAAGCATGTGGAGTGGCAAAATAAATAAATAAGGAGAAGGTGGTATTGAAGTAATCCGAGCAGGAGACAAGGAAGACATGGGGATCGATTGATGCATGGGTACTCATTTGCTACTTGCAACAATATTAGAGTTGGCCTTATTAAATCAAGGAAATGACCGCGTAGAAGAAAACAAGGAGAGGAAGCGCTCTGGCCGCGGGCGGCTGGACCAAGAGAAAAGAGGAGCAGGATGGCGCATGAGCGAACTGAACAAGATGTCACCAACGACACAAATTAAAGAGGAAAACATGGGGATTTTTAGATCTGGATGTTGGGGAAAATTTTGGTTCAGATTTGAGGGCTAGGGTTGGGAAAGGAAGGAGAAGAGGATTGGACTAGTTATATAGTCCAAAGTAGGCTAGATGAGACTAGTTTTGGGCCAAAACTTTAGACGGGCTTTTGTCTACTTTTATTATTACTAAAATAAGAAAAACTCTTTTACAGTCTTATAACGACTGGTAATATTATTTTGTTTAGTTTTAGCTTTATATAGCAAAACATATGAATAATTTAGCAAACAAAATATGGTGTTTAATAAAATAAATCTTATGCTCAGAAAAATGCAAGAAAAAAATATGTATGATGTAATGATGATGCACAAAATAAAAATAACACGCGATTTTCTAGTAGTGGTTTTAGCGGGATGCCACAATTCGACACCACTAACAGTGGATCTCGCCCTCGAGATCCGCCTCATGGTACCGGGAAGAAGGTCGGCGATCGTATTCTTCTCGCTTCGTGTAGATCCTCGCGACACCACTAACAAAGGTTCCTTCTTCGTCTTGAATCGGCGACACCACCAACAAGGGGTCATTGCTCGCGTTCGTTGAGAGAACACTCCGGAGAAACAAAGACGTAGATAAAGGTCTCAAAAGATAAGGACACCTTTAACTTCTGTGGAAGGAGTGAAATTACATTGATCCTCCAATTCAATGTGCAAAGCGAATGATAAGAGTAGTGGTATGGTCATGACTCCATCCCGCACTCTAAACATTACTCTGCACACGAATAGGTGAATTATACAACCAACTCTCGGAATTAGACTGAAGATCTCAACAAGGGGGGTTCGGAAACAAAGCAGTGATGCAGGGCTTCATCGGATCTGATGTAGATGAGGTCGTCGTGTCAGAAAACACCGGAAGGTGCAAATAAGGAACAAAGAATGGTACCACAGATAAAGGATCACTCAGATAGCATGAAGTCCGGAGGTAGGAACAACGTTGCCAAAGGAGGAAGCGAAACCCTGAAGGTACGACGGAAACCCAACCACGGGAAATCCTGGACTCACAGAAAAGATAAGAGAGTAGAATCAAAACACGTAGAGGTAAGAGGAGAACAACAGAGGGGTGAGGAGTAAAAGCAGACCTAATCAGATCTATCCAACCGATTTTTCCAAAATAGTTTTGACACTCTACTTCGGCCGTTAGCTAGGTTATCCTAGAGGCTGGACTTGTGGGGTATCGTAACTGTTGAGCTCTGATACCACTCTGTAACACCCTCGAATCGGCCCTATGCAAGTTTTAGCCCTTTTCGCCAAACCCACATAGAAACGATTCAACGACGCCCACCAAGCACTTTCGTGCGGGTGGAAAACGAAGTAATACCATTACGCAACAGTCCTCAATGGGACCCACAGAACAAATATATATACAACAGCGACTCAACGAGTCAAGAATACAGATATACAATACAAAGATCCAAATCACCTTGAAATCGATACAACGTCCGAGTACAGACAAGATGCAAATTGGGCTAAGAACCCTGAAGAATAACCAATGGCGTCCATAACCCTGCCCAGGCCAAGCCGGAAGGGTAACCCTGCTAACGACGTCGACCTCAAACCTGCTAAAACAAAGGGGTGCCGACAAAGGGCAAAAGGAAAAAAAAGGAGCGTCAGTACTGAGGCCAGTACATGGCGAGGCTAGAATTCGGCGGTCCTCGCCTACACATGTATGGTGGGCTGAAGCGGCAGCGCAGCGACACGAAACAACCTATAGAGACTCTGTAATACTGGCGGCTATTAGAGAGGGATAAGAAAGACCTATTCGGATCCAACCTGATACTAACACCAAACATACCCATCCTAGTATTCCCCCTCGAGACCAAACGAGGAAGTCAAGCCAAGGAAAACTCACACAGTTGGCAGTTTTATTTAATCTTTTCATGGCAGTTATCCAACTTACTATTCATCTCAGATACAGATCAAATTATAACAGTAAACTTTAGTTATAGTTGTCTATGGTCGAGAAACTGTGCTCCAAGTCGTCCATAACCGCGGACACGGCTTTTCGAAAAGATTTAACCCTGCAGGGGTGCACCAAAGTATCCACACGCACTTCGACCCTTTTTGCCAGATCAATTAACATACACCCATCGGTATGTCGGCGGGGCCTAAGTCATGACGTTTCCCAGACCCAAAGCAAGTACATGGGGGGCCACCCCACTAAGCTACCCGCAACGAAGTCGGCCGGCTCCGAGGCGGACCCAGGGTTTGCGACGACGGCGGTAAACGACTAGGAACCCGAAAAAGGGAGGACTGGGCTTGTCGATACCGCGAAAACGTGGCGCGATCCAAAACAGTATAGGTGCTCCACGCACAAATTAAATAAAGCAGTAACATGGCATAAGTACAGAATAGTAATAAAGCCCCAAACTACTTGTGGCCCCCCGTACAGTACTTTGAAATCAGGTAGTAAGCCGATGGGGGTGCCCACACACCCCACCTGTGGTTAGCGCGCTCGATCTCGGAACATGTGTCAAGAACTCGGGGCCTAGGGGACACTAGTGAGCGGTTAAGAACCAAATATTGACTATTACCCACTGGTGTCTCTGCATTATATCTACCATCAACAGTAATTAAAATAAGCTGTAATTAGAATCATGATTAGAGCCACCATAAAACATGTGCCAACCTTCCAACAACTATGGAACATCGACGACGCACAGCAACACCTGAATAAGCAACTACGACTCGCAGGGCCAACTGTCGATCAAACAACAGGTAATAGGAGGTTTCCAAGGCAATATAACGGCTGCGAGGAATATATCGGGTATGGAATACTAAAGCATCGCGACACGGATAGCAATAGATCAACAGGAGGAAATAAAGACTATAAATGCAAAATAGGTAGAAGGGGGAGAGATGCTCGCTTGGGAAACACTGCCGACGGATCATATCCGGAGAGATGTCCTGCACCTGCTTGCAAAAGACAAAACAACACGGCTGAGTTGGAATGGAATCTCGGAAGCAGAACGGCGTAGCATCGCCGCCCGAGCTGAATTAGAATGCTCGCGGACAAGGAACACGAGGAGGAGCAGGGTCCCTACCTACACTGTTGACACGAGGCGAGGCAGATGCTGCCGCTGCCGAGCAGCAGGTGGAGCGCGGTTCCAGCGCTGCGTCTCCTAGCACCGGAATTGAGCAGATCGAAGGCCGGATTGGCCGGTCGGTAGGTGAGCGCCCGCGTACGGGAACAAAGCCCAAGGCAGGGACGAGCTCGCTCCATGTGGCGCGAGGCCCAAGGCGCTGTGGTGGTGAGACCCGGGGTGGAGCGACTCTTGTGCTGATCCAGGGGCAGGCGGGTGCGCACGCGCGACCAAACTGCTGCTGCGAACGAAGGGAAAGGCAGCGGCCACCTGTTAGCTGCATCAATGAAGCATGTGGAGTGGCAAAATAAATAAATAAGGAGAAGGTGGTATTGAAGTAATCCGAGCAGGAGACAAGGAAGACATGGGGATCGATTGATGCATGGGTACTCATTTGCTACTTGCAACAATATTAGAGTTGGCCTTATTAAATCAAGGAAATGACCGCGTAGAAGGAAACAAGGAGAGGAAGCGCTCTGGCCGCGGGCGGCTTGACCAAGAGAAAAGAGGAGCAGGATGGCGCATGAGCGAACTGAACAAGATGTCACCAACGACACAAATTAAAGAGGAAAACATGGGGATTTTTAGATCTGGATGTTGGGGAAAATTTTGGTTCAGATTTGAGGGCTAGGGTTGGGAAAGGAAGGAGAAGAGGATTGGACTAGTTATATAGTCCAAAGTAGGCTAGATGAGACTAGTTTTGGGCCAAAACTTTAGACGGGCTTTTGTCTACTTTTATTATTACTAAAATAAGAAAAACTCTTTTATAGTCTTATAACGACTGGTAATATTATTTTGTTTAGTTTTATCTTTATTTATAGCAAAATATATGAATAATTTAGCAAACAAAATACGGTGTTTAATAAAATAAACCTTATGCTCAGAAAAATGCAAGAAAAAAAATATGTATGATGTAATGATGATGCACAAAATAAAAATAACACGCGATTTTCTAGTAGTGGTTTTAGCGGGATGCCACATGCACCACCGGATCGCCTTGCCCTATCAAAGCTGCAACGTCAGATGCCTAGTGTCACTACAGACTCACCCACTCGGGGGTTCACATCACATATCAAAGAAAAGAGCAATGATTCACCAAGGAGTTTCCGGCAGTTCTCGGTCATGTACTTCTCCAAGGCAGTAAGATCGCTCTACAGCCCAAGGATGATTAAGTCAGCAGCCTTCCGCTCCTCCTCAGCCGTAGCAACCACGGCCTTGGCCCTATGCTCAGAAGAGATCATCGACCCTTTCGCCTCCTCCAATTCCGTCACCAGCTAATCGATACGCCCATTCGCCACGTCCAGCTCTGCAACCGGAACATACCCCTCTTGAGCTCTGGCAATGGCAGCCAGAAGACCATCTGAAAGGAACAACAACAATAGTTAGCTTACCATGGTGACGACCAGCAGATTGCAATCGCCAAACAAATCAAGTACTCACTGGCAGTCTCCTGGAGTCGCCAGTTTGTCTCCTGCGCCACACGCAGGTCACGCTCTAGGCGCTCCTTCGCGGCCTACCGATCAGCCGATTCCCTCTGCAATCCCTACAAGCAGAATGAACAATTAGCAACTGCAAAAACACAAATTCAGTGCCTCGCCGCTGAAATTCAGCGACTAGACACTCGGGGACTGGCAACTAGAAGAAATTCAGTGCCTAGCTGCTGAAATTCAGCGCCTAGACACTCGGGGACTGGCGACTAGACGAAACTCAGTGCCTAGCCACTGAAATTCAGCGACTAGACACTCGGGGACTGAACGTACCTGAATGGCGGCTCCAAGTATACTGTGAAGCCCACTAGCATTCGTTGAAGGGACCATGAAGGAGGTACGCCCGCGCCGAGGTCCGACGTCCTCATCGACGATCTCTGGCATCTGCGGAGACTGGTTTTCTGCCACGATCGAAAAACCCTTCGCCATGAAGCGTGGAAACGATGCGGACGCCCTCGACGGGGCACTAGTTGCCAGAGCCGGCGGATCTTTCATCGGAGCCCCCTCAGATGGCTCTGATTGAGTGGCCACCACCTCCTCGCCGCCAGCGGCAGGGTCACTCCGCTTGGTGCTGTCTTTTTATGCAGCATCGTCGGGCTCACCCCTCTGCTTCTTTGCGCCTTCAGCAGGCACAACTTCCGGAGCAGGGTTCCTCTTCTTGGGGGATCGCCTTCCCCCGTGGTGACGACCGGCGGAATCTTAGCCACTAAAGGGCGACCTATCTTCTTAGCACCAGACCTGCAAAACCAACAAAGTCAGCAAAGAAATCATAGAAGAAGTCTCCCAAGAATTGGAAAGGAAAACTCATGACTCACTTGGCGACCGAAAGAACGCGTAACCCCGTGCTGATGTGGGTGGGCTTGTCTAGCTCCGGGCCTAGCTTGCGCGTGAGACCCTTTTCGAAGACATTCGAAGCCCATGACATCGCGGGATTCTTTCATGATGAAGCCGCGGTCGCGGGAATCTCTGGCTCAGAAGACGCGGCCATCCCCAAAGGTTGTGGTGACTTTGACGCCGCAGCTTCAGCAGCCTCCCGCTCAGACGCCGCCGAAGCTGTTGGCGCGATCGCCGTGAGCGGAACTTCCACCACCACTCCCGCGTCTTTAGCCTCCAATCCCATCATCGAAGTCGCACCCTCCAGGATCTTGTGTGAAGTTTGGGTCACATCATCGTCGGATTCATCATCCGACTCGAACACCACTGCTGATTTGGATGGCGAAGCTGGCTTCGGAGCCGGCTTCTTCGCGGGCGACTTCGGTTTGCACGCAGGTTTCGCCGGAGTGACCATTCGTCGTGAACTATGCTCTTGCAAAATCTCGTCGTCTTCGTCGCGCTCTTCAAGACTACGACTCGCCTCGAACTCGCGTTGCTTCTGCATACGAGTCTTGCGAGCCACAGGCACTGGGGGAGGGACGTCCCTCTCTTCCTCTTCACCCTCAGAGGACTCTCCTTCAGTATCCTCCTCGAGCTCCTTCGGGACCTCTTAGTCGAGCGGGGGAAGCCAGCCCTCGAGAACCTGAAACAACTGGGAGTGGCCAAGAACAAACATCAAAGGATGCAATCGCAAATTACACTGCGAGAATCAGGACTGGAGATAAACTCGGAGAGGGAGGCTTACCGTAGGAGCTTCATTCTTCTCGAGCACATATGGGGTGAGCCCGGCCGACATGGTTGTAAATTCCACGTCGGTAATCTTCTTCAAGGCGGCCTTGTAGTCTGTAGCATCCCACGACTCCTTGCATACTCGTACATCCAATGGGGTCAGGTCGCCAACGGGACCAAGCGCCACCCGAGCCAACAGTTGTACATATTAATTGTGGACAGCCCTTGGTCCTTCAACTTCTGGATCTGTTCCATCATCTCTGCGATGGCCATCCTCTAATCATCGGGGAGCTTGTCCGCTACCAGCCGGCAGGGATTGCTTCTCTCCGCGACAAGGGTAGCGCCACTTCGCCGGAGGGGGTGGACTCTTTCACATAAAACTAGCTCTTCTTCCATTCACTCGTGGCCTTCTTCGGCAACATGAGCTTGATGAAATTGGCCTTCGGCTTCAACTGAAATGTAACGCCTCCGACCGCCAAGATCGGGCCCTTGGACCCCTCGCGCCCGAGGCGGCCGTGGAACAGCTCCAACCACATTGGGAAGTACAGCCTGCAGCCGAGGTAGCATTCGCAAAAGGCGACGAAGATTGCCAGCTGCTCGATGTTGTGCGGGTCGAGATCCGACGGCTTGATCACGTAGTATGTGCTGAATCGCCGGAAGAATAACGAGGTGGGGAACCCCAAGCCCCTCTCCAAGTGGCTTGGGAAGCATATGAACTCGCCAGCGCGTGGCTTCGGCTCGACCTCGAAAGACGCGGGAATCCGCCAATTCCCCTTATAGGGGACCCCTGCATCCTCAAATGACTTGAGTTGTGCCGCAGTGCACTTAGATTTCCCCCACGGACCTTTCGGAGGCGCCATCAGGAAAGTGGCAAGGTCGCTCGGTCTATAGAATCTAGATCAAGTAGAGATAGACAGAATGGATGCGCAAAGATGAGGAATGCGGGGAAGGGTCTACATGACTGATCCGTCACTCCCCTTATAAAGAGGCATTACCCGTCAATCTCGGGGTAAGCCAAACCCACGGTAATCATGCCGAAGTTACTGTTGGACTACCCAACAGATAGTTTGACCAAGCTGATGGTCCAACTCCCTCCACTTGACATGCCTGCAGCTATACCCTGTCCAGTCGACGGGGCAGCGACTCGGGAGTGATTACATTCGCCAAAGATGCGACTGGGAACCCAGTGGGAAATTTCCTTGGTTCTTGGTAGATTCCATCACCAATTCGACTGGGCGTCCAAATATGACTCGCCTACTCCGACTGCCAAGTGAACACCTGCGTTTGAATCAACGATGGCCTCGGGGACTACTGACGGGGATATGCCAAATGGGGTATGCCTAGTAGGACGTTCCGATCGGGCCAAAGGCCTAGCGAGTGGGCCTGCAAGACGGCGACTGGAATCTGACTAAGGAGAAGGCCTGGCGATTGGAGACTAGAGGCCCAGAAGCGTACTTGAAGCCTAGTCGGATTAGGTCAAAACCTCCGAATCCATATCTTGTTCGGTTGTAAACTGTAAACCCTAGCGAGGTGCCTCCTATATAAGCCTCCCTAGGGTAGTCTAAGGACTTACGTTCCATCATACACCCCTTCAAGCGACTCGGTGCTTAGACGCCAAGCTCGCCACCCCTGTAACTCGCTCTCCATCAATCTAATCTAGCAGGAGTAGGTCTTTACCCTCCAGGGGGCCGAACCGAGAGAATCGTCTTCGAGCTGGTGAACTTCAGCAGCCCTTACCACTGCGTCCGAGGGCGCCAGGCATTCGCCAAGTTCTTGGCGACCCCGCATTATGCCTACAACATGATGAAACTCCCTGGGCCAAGCGGCATCATCACCGTCCACGGCGACCCCGACATGGCCGTGGAATGCGAGGACAAAGGCACCGAGCTCACCGATGCTATCATCGCCGCGGAGACCGATCACGAGGAAGAGCTCGCGAAATATGCGGGCAGCATCAACAAGGAGGACCCAACCATTATGAAGAAGCCAACCGCCGCGAGCTCCACGTTCGAGGCAACCACGCACACCCGCACCGTCAAACTCGTCTCGGGCGACTCCAGCCAGACGATCACTATTGGGCACACATGAGCCCCGCATAGGAAAGCGCGTTCATCGAGTTCCTCCGTGAGAATCATGACATCTTTGTATGGAAACCATCTGACATGCCTGGTGTCCCGAGGGAACTTGCTGAGCACAAACTCAACGCTGACCCCAAAGTGCGACCAGTAAAGCAGTCGTTGCGGCCCTTCAATGAAGAGCGCTGCCGAGCAATCGCCGAAGAAGTACAGCGCCTGCTAGCCGCGGGCTTCATTCAGCCCATCAAGTACTCCAAGTGGCTGGCAAACCCAGTCCTGGTCCTGAAAAAGAACAATACGTGAAGAATGTGTATCGACCTCACCAACCTCAATAGTGCATGCCTGAAGGAGGAGCTCGTCCTACCGCGCATCGACCAGATCATCGATTCGACCGTGGGATCAAAGTTGTTGTGCTTCCTCGAAGCGTATTCTGGCTACAACCAGGTCAAAATGGCGGTCGAGGACGAGGAGAAGACGGTGTTCATCACGCCATTCGACGCCTTCTGCTACACGGCCATGACATTAGACCTTAAGAACATCGGCGCCACCTACCAAAGGTGCATGCAAGAGTGCCTCGCGGACCAAATTGGCCGCAACATCCACGTCTACATCGGCAACGTGGTGGTTAAATCCACCCGCCAGGATGACCTACTCGCTGACCTGGCCGAGACCTTCGCAAATCTACGAAGGTACAACATCAAGCTCAACCCAGGGAAGTGCACCTTCGGCGTCCCCATCGGATAGCTCATGGGATATGTGGTATCCATGGGGGCCACTCACCGTCGATCTGGAAGCTGGTCCCTCCTCGGTGGCTCTCCGGCCTCTAGAGCCCTCGTGGCGGTGCCCCCGGTTCCCTCCTTTGTTCTTTGGTGTGCTCGGCTTGGATGCCGGGGCGACATCCCTAGATGGTTGGGATCCCTGTGGTTGGTGGGCGTGCCAGGGGCTCTGGTGCTGGCCGGTTTCCATGGTTGTGGGGACAACGTGGGGCCAGCGAGCCGTGCGGCTTGGGGTTTGGACCAAAGGAGTGCTTTTGCCAGGGGAAACCCTTGCCCTCTGGGCCTCGACGGCGGCGTCTGTGGACGTCATTCCCTGCCTGCAGGCGTCGGTGTGGCGATACTCGGTGTGTCTGTGTTGGAGGCTGAAGGCTTCACCGAGGGGAAACCCTTCCCTTAGGGCCACGATGGCGGTGTCTACGGACATCGTTCGCTTGTTGAAGGCGTCGCTGCGGTGCTTTCGGCCTCCCTCGTGCTCCGGGTGAAAACCCTGATCCTCGGATCGGGCGGTGGTGGCGTTCTGGCGTCGTGATCTTCTTGAAGACGCCGCCTTGGAGCCCTCATCGTGTGGCTCTCCGACGGAGGTGTGGCAGAGCTGTGGTGTCTTCGGACGGTTGGAGCTGCGGCGTGTCTCCCTCGGCAAGGCTTGATGCGTATCTGCTCCCCCCTCTCCTTGGGGCGTCCTCGTTGCGGCCTGGGGCCCGCGGGCTCCCTGGTTTGGTTTCTGGAGGTGGTCGGCTTCTGGTGGCGTTGCTGCAGCGGTGGCGGGATCTCGACAGCGCGCGTGAAAATGGCTCGTTCTCTGGAGGAGCTCCAGCCCGACATTGTAGACGTCTTGAGCTCGCCTTTCGCTTTTGTACTAACTGTAATGGCCTTGCGCTTCCGAGTGTAGCTTCATGATTTGTCTTCCTGTGTGGATGGGTTGCTCTTTCGTGTAAGCTGGGTGCAGTACCTTGTATCCTTTCGCCGTTTGGCGTTATGAATTTAACGTCGGGCCTTCGGCCTCTTATCTAAAAAAAACACGAAGGTGTTCATGTCCCAAACGCGCAACGGCCCAGCAGGTATCACCACCATTGTTTTCTTTAACAAATGCGCCGGACCTCGAGAAGTAGCGCATGACGAGCAGAGAAAGCTGATCCATCCAATTCCAATCCACGAAGACTAAAATCACGTCAATGGGTTAGAATTCGAGATGAGAGGGGCATATGCAGCTCACCTGGGAGGCGGTGGACGTGGCGACAGTGAGGACCTTCACGCTGCTGCTCATGTGGCCGATGTTGTGGCCACCGGTAGCGTACGGGTAGGATAGGCAGGTAGTCACGTAGTGGGGCAAAGCTTCGTCTTGGAGGCCATTGCCGCGCGCCCGTCGCTGAGGATTGTGTCGTTGTTGTTGTACGGGACCATGCAAGTGGAGGCGTGGCTAGCAGCGAAGTTTGGTGTGTAGGGTTGGTGGCGAGGAGGGGAGAGATGGGGGCGGTGGCGATCTCCACCAGGACATATCCAATCGCCCCGAGTAGAAGAAGCCACTGCCGCCCGTATCGACGAGGGTTTTTTTTTTCCGAGATTGAAGGGAGCCGCCGACCTATCGACACGTTCGGCTCGAGAGGGGAGACGTCGTGGGTGATCCTACGGTGCGGGTCTATGAACTGAGGCCGGTGAACCAGCAGACAGTCTGGATGTGTTGGATGTTTGATGTCAAAGTGCCAAAGCAAACCTGGCCAACTGGCCGTACCTGGGGCGGGCCGCCCCGCGGCACGCGATTTTGGCCCGCCACGGCACTTGGCTTGATGGGCCGGTGCCGGCCTGTGAAGAAGCGGGGTCGTGCATGTGTCACGGTCTCAGTCACGCAGGTCGGCTCGGCACGGCCCGCCAAGCCTGCCATAAGCCGAAAATTAGCAATATATGCGCAAAAAGAGAGCTCCGGAGGCTCAAACTCGCGACCTGCCGCTCTGCTTCCCAACACTCAACCAACTGAGGAAGCAAACATTGTTGATTCATTACCTATTCGACTCTTGTTATAGGATAAAATGGACGGGCCAGCAGAAAACACCTAGCAGACCCGTGTGCTTGACGGGCCAATGCCGTGGACTGGCTCGCCAGGCGCCGGTGTTGTGCCCGGTCCTCGAGGCTAGGCCCCCGTGCCAGCCCGGCACGGCACGTGAGCTAGGCGGGCGCGATGGGCCGTGCTGGGCCAGGCACGTTTAGGCCGTGTCGGGCCTGTAGCATGTCGGGACTATGTCGTGTCGGGTCCGGTCCGTTGGCCAGGTTTGTGCCAAAGTACAACCTACCAACAACAATTTCTTTTTAATAGTAAAGATATGTTATTTGATTTACGGAAATCTTTGAACTTGCTGGCGACGCTCCCACCGCATCGGATGTCACTTCTCGCTCGTGTCCCTTAGCCTTGTATATATTCCGTGATCAACGATGGAATAGAAAAGTTGAAAGTTGTTTCATTCATTCTCTATTCGACTCTTCGCACGTATTCAAAATATAAGATATTTTAGCTTTGTGAATGGAGCGTATCTAGACCTTTTTTTAGTGTAGATTCACTCCAAACTAAATGAACATACACACTAAAAGGAGTCTAAATATATTTCTTTCACAAACCTAAAACATCTTATATTTTGAAACGAAGGGAATACTAATGTAGTAATCGTAAGTCCACAAAAGGTAATGGTTAGGCTGGTCATGGTAGTATCATACTAGTAGTATCATGCATAAGATACTAGTATATGATACTATCTTCATAGTGCATAGTTCATATAGTAATATCATACTAGTACTATATTTAATGTTTTGTAGAATTCCAATGCAAAATTGTGTACAAGATTTATTTGTATGAGGATTTTCTAGTTTTACGTGCTATGATACGGTATCTATCTATGATACTTTAATCATCTCTTTCTTCATTAATTGTTGTGCCACATTAGATTTTTGCTAACATAGCATGTATAATACCAGCTAAGATACTCCCACTAGAACCAGCCTTAAAAAAATGGAGTAGCCAATAAAATTATTATATTAATGAATCGGAGAACGAGCCCTAGCTTAGATGGCTATCTGGCCAGGTGTGCACATGGCCCACCCGAGTTCGAGTCCTACATGACTCCTTCAATCTCCGGGTGTCTCACCATTCTGCTATAACCAAAAATGCCAAGAGTCCCTATCTTGGATATTTCTTTTATTAATGAACGGATGGAGTAACAATTTATGATCTGCCTACTAGTAAATGTAATATTTTTCAGTTTAGTTATCATATATAACTAAGTATTTCATCCCACTAATCTATTTCTCTCAACATGCAGCCTATCCACGAGGTGCCATGTCAGCCAAAAACACTCTAGTCCGTGTGTTTATGCCACCTCAAAAAACACTCCAGTCCGTATGTTTATGCTACCTCAGCAAATTCTCGCAATCGGTTTATTTTTGTTCACGTACTAGATGGTATGCACGCTTCACTACGCCGCCTTTAGAACGTTTATACATTGTGTGGTCAATATGGTGGATTAGTATGTGTGTTTGGATGCATTACTTTCGGGCATAACACCCATAAAATGAGATATCTTCACTTTACCACCCTAGTACTACCGTAGGCCTTCTTGCTGGAGCTACAACCTAATGCAATACATGAGACACTATAATAGCATAAGTTGGACATTACCTTCCCTAGCAAATGATGCTATCTATACGTGGCACAGGCAAGGAGACATGAATAGAACATCAGCGACAATGGTGGCCATCCTACCTTGGCCCCCTTTCTCCGATCCCTCATCCTCGAGCTAGTGTTAATACTATGACGCTTGTCATAGCCCACACTAGCACCCATTGCCAGGACCCGATCAGGAATGGCCTGTCGGGCAGCAGGAAAGTAGTAGTGAGCACGGGGTCAGCCTCATATATCCTATCTTGCAAGCATGCACTAGCAGACATGTGATTCATGACATGCGAGAAAAGGTAGGGTCAGTCGTGGAGGAGAAACCATGATGTAGAGGGCCAGAGGCGGCGTAGCTAAGATGAAGCAGGCGCCCACCATGATTATAGTGGTGGCAAACCCCATGGCGTCAAAGCGGCAGCGAGCAAGGTGAGATTGGAAACCTTAGATGGGGGCGAGCCACAACGGTCGTCTCCGCAAGAGGCACACCGTTAGTAAAGACAATTATGGTTTCACCAAATGTCCAGCCGACGCCCAGAAATTAAGAGTTTTTGTGCTCCAAGTTGGCGAACCACAACCGGAGCGTGGCTCATCCTCCATCTGTCGAACAAGTGGCCGAGGTGGAGCTAGACGGGGGAGAGATACGACCTCAAGTCTGAGGATGAAACAACAATGGACAACCACCTTGGTGAATAGGTAAACTCCATGGAGTTGAAAGTCGATGACGAGGCTGAGGTTGAGGTGGACGACAACGATAACTTTCTTGGGAAGAGAGATGGAGATGGAGGTCGGTGTCAGGGCCAAGATTCGAACGTCCATGAAGATTTTGCCAGCATCTGGTCTTCGAGGGAGAGCGAGTGGGAGCCAGACAGGAAGGGCGGTGGAGGAAACCCTAGGACGGGAGCACGACGGGAGGAGTTGTGCTAGAGAGAATTGCTACGAGAAGAAACCGTTCTTGTGCTTCGATGGTTTCAGGTCCACACCTTAGTTACACGCCTCTAGCAAATGTGCTCGATCTCGTTAAGACCCATATGACAGCATCAAAGCGAAAGCTGAGAGTAACCACAACATGACGCTTAAAAGGCGACTCTAGGATTAAAATCATGTTGTGTCGGCGGTTGAAGCCTTGAATCCCGGGCGCCCGGTGCAAATTTTTTGCATCTGATGCTACTTATTTTTTCCCATTGTCGTGAAAAGCGGAGGCCGCTCGGGGCTCTAATTAGCGTCCGAACTAAGCGCACAGCTTCCGCTTTCTATTTTATTTTTTAATTTATCTTTGCTCCGTAAGCTCCTAGGTAAGCTTTGATCCATTGAGGGTGAGTTGATGGCTGAGAAGGCTCACAGCTCTCCAAGCTTAAGCTATAGAATAATATCATATCAGAGTCCTTGTGGGGATCGGCCCTACACTTCTCATTGACATCAGACGACATGATGCTCCGCACTCCGGTGGCATGAATGGAGGCATGGTGGTGGCTACTCACCTAACTTGGTGCGGCGGTGCACTCCGGGAGAGACAGGAAGGAAGAGATGGTCACGTCGGGCTGATAGAGGAGGCCGTCGCTTTTACAACTTATGGAGAGTCCTCGGTCGCTGTGCCGCGGGCCAAGGTTGTGCATAGGACCCGATCGGAGAGGCCCTGCTCGCGGTAAAAGAAAATCAAACTTACCAGTCTTAGTGGATGATCCAGATGAGTTCTCTTTCAAAATCCAATGGTTGATAACACATATGGCATATGGCAGGGGTGGTCTCAGAACGATGCGTTACCACCAAAATTAAGCTATAGAACGATTTATTTCGTCTTCCTCTTGAAACCACCCCGAGTCGTCACATCTCTTCATCTCCTCCACGTTGTCACCTCCAAATTTTCTACTCCGAAGAAACTAATCGAGGCATTCACCGAAGAAACTAATGGGGCAGCCAAAGGGATGTCGATTCTATTAAAGGCCTCGCTCCACCAAGACAAGGCAATGTTTCTGAGCAGGCAATGGATGTTCTGAGATTGGCTTGCTTCAGATCCTCTAGAAGAACATGGAAGCCGTCGCAGACACAGCCAGGCCAACATCACGCGTGAGTACCTCGACGCCCTCGCAGAGCCCGCGGTGGCTCGCTGATTTCTTCCTCCACCGGGGTTCAAAGTCCTACCTATATATCCGATCCCAACAGATTCGTTTTCTCTGTGATGAGGTTTTTGTTTTTTTTCCCGAATTATGGCAGGTTGATATGCGGGTTTCCTTCAGATATTCACGCTACACACCAGTGGCGCTTGAGATGGGTATCAATATGACATGGATTTTTGTACGAGTAGTTGCAATAATTAAGCAGCAGGATCGGTACTCCTCATTTTCCTCCGAACTCCACGGTTTGTATGATAAGAATTTTCTGAACGATGCATGAACCGGTCATCCTGCTCATCATCTGCTATTTGGAATTTTGGATAACAAAATTTCCACGGAATTGCTTCTTTTCATGTGTTTTTTTTTCAGGCAGGACAGTCTTACAGATCCAACCAGATTAATCCATCATGCAAGTTATCCACGTTCACACAAGCCCGCTATAGGACTGGAGCATGTTGGATTATTAGTCAAAATTTTCACAATTAATTTCATAATATAGATCGTGCCTACAGCAACTACGATCATGTTAACCTCTAACATACTAGATGTACTAATCAACACGAACAGCAGCAGTGCAAATACAAAATTAACCATAGTACGACAATAGATCGGATCACGGTGTACGTACTGATCAGTTGTCGATGAAGTCGTCGTTGGTGCAGCGGTTGCCGTAACCTGTCAAAGAAGACGATGCTGGAGATGAGTTGCCAGTGGACCAGGAGATCGTAGGAGAACGCGTCGTGATGACGAACTTGAGCAGTCGCGTGGGACGCTTTCCATAAACTTTATTCACGCCCTCCTGTACAGGATCGCAAATGCGAGTGGTTCTAGAGACCTGCTCTCTCGTCTGACGGTGCACGCCGGCAAACGGGATGGAGTAGACTATGGTGGCAGCACAGCAGAGAGGAGGCAAAATCCTAAATTGGTTTTCAGTGTGTCCGTGGTGGAAGTCACACATGCGTTTATATAAAGCGGCTCGGTAAACCCGCACATGGCACGCCGTGGACCAAGCCCATGTTGCGCACGTTCGGATCGATTAAAGATAGCGGACGATCTAGGAGCGACCCGAATCTACTAGCTGTTGACACGTCTATATAAACCGCACCAGTTTTCCCAAGCAGCAAAAATAAAACCCATCTCGGCGAGATTCCCGCAACCCGCGGCACGCGCGCGTCGTGACGAGACGAGCGGGCGTGAGAGCGGCGATGACAAAGGAGGAGCGCGTGTAGTTCTTCTCTTCTCACTCACTTTACTAAGTGGTGAAACACTCCACCTTATAAGGTGGTGTAACTCTCGTCCAACTTTTTATGTGGGACTAAACTTTCATATGTGAGCTGTCACCAATTTGGGTCAAATCATACATGGGCTTTGACATTTAGGGAAAATTTGAAATCACACATGGGTCTAATGTGTTAGCCCATTATTTCTAACAATCCCCACCAGATCTCAAATGTCCATTTGAAGATTTGCCAATTCTTGCTACTTGTTTATATACTAGTGTTTCAGCTGAGACTGTTAACAATCCCCACCATGGGCCCCACGTGGGGCAGGCCCACTAGGGCCACCGGCCACCTCCTAGGCCTCCTAGGGGTGTGGTCCCCTCTTGGGCCCTTTCCCCTCCATGAATTGGCCCATTAAGCCCTTTGATCATTTAATTGATTTTCTCTTTTATTAAATAATTATGAATAAATGGTTAAATCAATATTTAACATTCATTCACATATTATTCAATCCCGTGGTTATGGAACACCTTCCATCTCCACTCCGGACATCCTCCGGACTTACCAAAACCCTTCCGGTTTTCTCTCTATTCTTCTTCGGTGATTCCACCAATTCTGTAAACACTCTCTAAGCATCATCAAGCCCTTAAGCGTGAAACCCTATGGTTCGGGAACACTCCAGACATGGTCGGGACACTCCTGGCCCAATGATCGACAGAGGTACCTAGATGGCCATGTGACCCATGTGCATTCCACAAAGATCTTTCGTCGTTTGAACTGAGATAGTTATGTCTTGTTCCTTTTATCTCTCGATACTTGCATTGCCCGAGATCTGATCAATGACATCACCATGTCATGTTCAATCTCGTTACTGAACAATGCTACTTGACTCGTTCCGACAAGTGATATCCATGTGATCAAATCACACACTACGCAGCTATTGGATATAACTTCTCCGAGTGGTCCCTTGAGTATCTTTCCATCACGTGGACAGACAAATCCCGCTCTTGACATATATTGCATCTACGGTTCCTCTGAGTACCTGAACACACCTTTATAATCACTGTGTTACCAAGTGATGCTTGATGCTATCTAAGCACTCTCGGGAGACAGTGATTGATATAGTCTCACGGTCTAAGGAATAGTCTACGAGGATCCATTCTAATCATCATAACTTGAACTTCGTGACATGATCGGGTCATGATGTTTAGGTTGGGTATTGGTTCATCATCTCATTCTCAGAATGAGTTGACTCTATTTCCAACTGGCATAAATGCCACATGATCATGAAACCTTGATCATATGTTGACCAATGAACCAGTGACTAGAGTTTCACCGGAACCCCTGGTTGTTTATATATCACACGTTTATTGGCGTTTCCTTTCAATACAATTATAGCATGATATAAAACTTAATCATAAACTTTTTGAAATATGATAATACTAGGAAAGATGCCCGTGCATTGCAACGGGGAAGATGCCCAGCTTCCCCATTAGCTCCACAAAAATGAATTTGCAAGAAGATCACTAATGTAAAAAATGATCACTAATGTAAAGAATGAAATTGGCCATCTTATAGTCTTTTTGAACAACAGCCGAATATATCGGTAGATCAACTTTTTGAGTACTAAGTTGGTACTCGTACCTTAATTTTGCAGTATTCTAGTAATGTAGCATGATACATATTTGGCCAATGGTAAAAAGCAACGCCTAGCCTGCAGAGGAAAGGAATGCACGCGAGGATGAACTTTGCTCTCCATGACACAGACTGAGCCAAAATAAAGTGAAGTCACAAATATGGGATTTGAGAAAATTAGTGCAACTGGCTTAACAAGTCTGTGGAATGAATGCAATGACCAATGTACAACATAGATCCGTAGCAAGCGGCATATAACATTTGCCCTTCAATGTCGGACTATTTGGAGTGCAGTTGCTCGTATTCGATACATTTGCCCTTCAATTGAGGGACCCATTATGTTTTCTCCATGTAGTATAAGGAATGAATTAAAAGTTTTTTTCTCGCGTGCACAGATTTGCTAAATGCTTTTGTATACCGGTTTTTCCACATTAAATTATTTTCGCGCTATCGCATGGGACTGTCCTGACAAACCATTATCTTTCCATTCCACGTGAAGATCGTACGGACACTGTATTTTCCATTGTATTGTTCGTTTAACCTAGAAAAAGGTATTAGTACATATGTTTGATTCACATGCATGTAAAAGTATCCTATTTATATAAACTGATGTACTGAAGTTGAATTTAGACATTTGAATTACACAAGAAATAATACCGGAACAAACTTTGAAAAATTGGAAAGAAAAAACATTACTACTCCCTCCTAATCTCCGATCCAAATTAGTTGACTCAGATATACGTATTTATATTCGAATGTATCTAGACTTATTTTAGTGCTAAACAAAATCAAGGAGGGAGTACAATAATTTAACCTGCTTGATACTTGGATTGTGACCGCTTGTACCGTATGTGTGTTTGTCAGCCTGCTGCGTGCGTGTGCAAGGATTACACGCTGACCATTTGTTAGGCTGTTACGTGCCTATGCAAGATTTTTTTGGTTAGAAGATGAAAAATCAACCTGCTTGCTTGGCTTGTACGAACGTGTTGCTTGGCGAGAGAGCACTTCTCACGGAACATCTAGGCGAGTATCACCGGATAGTACACGCGAGCGACGTGGAGTTTCGACCTGAGCCAAGAAGGCTCGTGCCGGCGGGTGCATGGACGGTGCAAGGCAGGGGCGGGCAGCTGCGCACGCGTGCAGGAGCGCTTCAGGAAGAGACGGGGAGGTGGACGTTCCCAGCTGGAGTGGAGCTTGGCTAGGCGGCAGGAGGTAGAGGCTCGTCGAAGAGCTTTCCGAGCAGGACCGCGGGTGAAGGCCGTCGGTAGGAAGGGCGGGGCGAGAGCGGGACCTGCCTCGTGACCGAGCGAATAAGGAGAGGTTCATGTGCGTGTTTTTTTTTACTCCAACCGGTAGGATGATATTGTTGCGTTACATGTATTTTGATGGGAGGGTAAAACCATCTAAAAAAAGCGGAATTCGTAAGAAACACTTCGTACTTTATTATTAGGTATAGATTCCTTATTATTATTTGTCACTATGGCATATTTTCAACAGTCTCCCACTTGCACTAAAGTACAAATAAACTAGCTGCATTTGTTCTTAATCATTGGCACCATATTTCCGGTATCCTGAACATGCTTGGTCATGGAAGAGGTTGAGTCTTGGTCCTTGCTTACTCAAGATGATGAGCTCGTTGGGAACCCAAGAGGAAGGTATGATGAGTATAGCAACAAGTTTTCTCTCAGTTATGAAACCAAGGTTATTGAACCAGTAGGAGCAAGGAAACACCTCCAAGGTGTTGTTTCCAACTTGGAATCCTGCACAACCCAATCACAGAACTTTGCCCCCAACTCAGTGAGGTTGTCAATCTGAACGGTTTTGCTGAAAACAAAGGATTAAACGTATTTTGTGGAAGATAGTAATAGCTTGCAGAAAGTAAATAGAAAACAGAAACAGTTGTAGATTGATGGTAAAAGAAAGGACCGGGGACCATAGTTCACTATTGGTGATTCTTCTTAAGATAGATGACATGTTGGGTGAACAAATTACAGCGGGGCAATTGATAAACATCGAGAAAGCATACATGCATATACTAATCATCTTTACTCCTATGAGATTTGATTGGGCATCACAACATTATAAATAGATCATAATCCAACTAGATCTATGACTAATAATCCACCTTCAGGTTATCATCCGAACCCCCTCCAGTATTAAGTTGCAAGCAACAGATAATTGCATTAAGCATTGTGAGCAAAGTAAACAATATGATTGTTCTATGAACAAAGGAATGATGTTTTCTCCCTAGTAGCAACAACACATCTAGTACCTTAGAGATTTCTAACACTTCCCCAGATTACTAGAGGCATGAACCTAGTATCGAGCATAAATACTCCCTGTTGGAGTTGCTAGCATCTACTCGGCCAAGATAGCTACTTACAACGGAGATCATGCAAGATCACAAATAACAAAGACATGATAGAATAATAATCAATCTAAAATAGCATCTCAATATGCATCGGATCTCCGCAAACACAACATGTAGGATTACAAATAGATGATCTTGATCATGAACGGAGCTCACAAGATCTAGACATGGTAGCACAAAGGAGAAGAACCAACCATCTAGCTACTACATGGATCCGTAGTCCAGGGATGAACTATTCACGCATCACACCGGAGGCAGTCATGGTGATTAAGAAGGCCTCCAGGGTGAATTCTCCCCTCCGGCAGAGTGCCGGGAAGAGCTTTAGATCCCTCCCGATCTAGGGATGGAGATGACGGCAGCTACAGACTTTTTCGTGAAATTTTGATCGGGTACCTAGGGTTTCTATATTGGAGGCGTTATATAGGCGAAATGGGAGGTCGAGGGGGTGCCCTAGGAGACCACACCACCCCCTAGCGCGGGCCAGGCCTAGCCGCGCGGCCAGGTGGTGTGGCCGGCCTCTGGCCCCTCTCCGTCTCGTCTTCTGGCTCCGTGTCCCCCTCGGTGAAATATTGACTTTGGCTTTTGTCCCATCCAATTCCGAGAATATTCATTTTCTGACTTTCCTAGAACCAAAAACAGCAGAAAACAGGCAGCTGACACTGTGGCATCTTGTTAATAGCTTAGTCCAAGAAAGTGTATAAAAATACTCCAAAGTGTGGACAAAACATAAGAAAGTAGATATAAAACAAGCATGGAACATCAAAACTTATAGATACGTTAGCAACGTATCAACATCCCCAAGCTTAACTCCTGCTCGAAAGAATAATTTTTTAGGTGACATGCACCATCATAAACTTGATCAAAGTATTTGTAAAACATTGATAGTTGGGATCATAGTACTTTAACATAGCATAAAAGATATAGTTCTAACAATTAGACATAGCAACTATGTTGTAACATGAAAAGGCACAAACAAAAGATTCATGAATAACAATACTTTGAAAGACGTTTGTTTATTTCACATAGAGAAAACATAATAAGAATGATATTCAGCTTGTCCCTCATAGTGTAGCAAACCATAAATGCATAGGGCACCTTCAAAGTTCATGAGGGTGACTAGATACAAGTAGTTTAAGAACAAGCAATATCAAAGTTATGCATCAATCAACATGTCTTGGGACAATGCACATTAAACTAAGAATGACCAACCAATTTGAAAACCAATGTATGAATACGGGGGTCCAACCAATTTATTCAAGCAAACTAAGCAAACCAAGAAAAATGAAAACCAAAAACAAAAATGAATACGCTCCAAGAACAACACAACTGTGCGTGAAACAATAAAAATAAAGTGTTTGGAAGAAACCTGAGATTTTTATTGATGAAGAAGGGGATGCCTTGGGCATCCCCAAGCTTTAATGCTTGTACTTCTTGGATATTTCTTGGGGTGACCCGGGCGGTATCCCCAAGCTTGAGCTTTAGTACATTTTTCATCTCATTACATCACTGTTTCCATACACCTAGAAATTCTTCCTTCATACAAAACTTCACATAATCTTTATTAGCAACATTAGTGTACTCAAGATAATAAGTCTTTGGGTTCAGTTCCAACACAAATAAAACTTCCATTAAAACACAAGATACTGTAGCACTTTCCTCAAAAAGCTCAATTCCCCAAAAAGAACCCAAAAAGGAATCAACAAGAAGCAAATGCAAATAATGGTAGAAATCTGTCAAAACAGACCAGCAGGTACAAACCAATTTTTTCAAAGACCTTCTGTTGCTTAAATCGAAAAGTGTTGAACTAACGAAAGTTGGATAACAACCTGGGGCAGAAGCACAAAACATTACAGCTCAAACCGACATACAGAGATTTTACACGAATTTGTACAGCGAAGCACAAAAATCTGTTTCAGGATAGCAACTTTCCCAAGCATTACTTCTCTCTCATTAAAGGTTACTCTTGGCACAAAAGGCAAATAAAAGGATAAGGAGAGGTTATTAATGAAGCAATAACTTCCAAGACTCAACTAAAACTTTTGGTTTATCTCCCAATAAGTACTTTTCTTTAACGCCTTTAAGTTAGGCATAAGAGCAATAAAAGAATCAAGTATTCTCAAATGAAGAAGTATTAAAACCAAATTTCTTGCCCTTACCTCTCTTACTTTTATTCTTAACTTTGGGGAACATATGATTGTTTGGTGGAGAATAAAAATGCATGGTGCCCTTTTTCACATCTATTATTACTCCAAGGAGTTTTAATAGGGATCTTCCAAGTGTAATTTGTCATTTTCCTACACATTCAATAACAAGATAATCAGTAGAAACCATTTTCCCTAGGATCTTTGTAAACACTCCATCAGCTATTCCAATGGGTAATATTGTGGCATTATTAGAAAGAAATATTTATTCTCCTCCTTTAGAAAGTCCCCAAAGATTCAAAGATTCATAGATATCTTTAGGCATAAGACAGAATTCAGACATAATATCACAGCGAGCATGAAAAGTTTCATTGTTTATAACAACTTTTACTGTAGGAAGCCATTTTGAGGGTTCAGAATTTATTGGAACATAATCATGATGCTCTCTAAGGGTGTTATAGCAATATTTTAAACTAGCAGTGTGGGTCTCAAGAGTGTTGAATCTAGCAAATGTGTTTATAAAGGAAGAATCAGATTTGCTAGGCAAGTTGTAAGTTAAGACCAACTTCTTTATGGCATTAAAAGCTTCATCATCATTGCATTGGAGGAAATCTCCTCCCACTACAGCATCCAAAGCATATCTATAGCAAAGAGCAGTTCCAAAGTAAAAACTGCTAAGAAACAAGCTTTGAGTCATTTTAGGTTTAGTTTTTTCATGTAAATCATAGATTATATACCAAGCTTCTTTGAAACTCTCTTCAATTCCCTGTTTGAAAGTAAAAATAATTTCCTCAGGTGACATAGTAATTGGAGCAATGCTAGATATAATGAAAACTTAAGGTAGGAACTAATAATTTTTTTGTGTGTTTTTAATAAAGAAAACAAACTAGTACAACTATTTTTTTTGTATTTTTGATAAAGAAACAAGCAAACAAAGCAGAAATAAAATAAGAAAAAAATAACAAAGTAAAGAGATTGGTTATGAGGGATTCCCCTTGTGAAGATGTCCTTGACTCCCCGGCAACGGCGCTAGAAAAAGTCTTGCTTACTGATACATTGCAAATGTATCTATAATTTTTGATGCTCCATACTTGGTTGAATCCACTTTCTTGTGTTTTGCCACACTTTGGAGTACTTTTCATATGATTTCTTGGACTAACCTATTAACAAGAGCCACAGTGCCAGCTGCCTGTTTTCTGCTGTTTTTGGTTCTAGGAAAGTCAGAAAATGAATATTCTCGGAATTGGACGGGACAAATGCCAAAGTGCCTATTTTTCCAGAAGACTCCAGGAGCCAGAATACGAGACAGAGAAGAGCCAGGGGGTGGCCACACCACCTGGTGGCGCGGGCCAGGCCAGGCCGCGCCAGGGGGTGGTGTGGGCCCACCAGGCACCCCCTCGACCTCTCTCTTCGCCTATAAAGAGCCTTCTGACCTAAAAACTTCAGGGGGTTTCGATGTTTTTCCAGAAGGAGTTCCGCTCCGCCGCCACCACCAGATTCCATGAAACAGCACCAGAAACTTCGTTCTGGCACCCTGCCGGGACGGGGAATTGGAGGAGATCATCGCCATCATCATCACCATCGCTTCTCCATCAACCATCCATGTTTCCCCCATCTATGAGTGAGTAATCCCCCGCTGTAGGCTATGGGATGGTAGGGATTGGATGAGATCGTTCATGTAATGGCATCAGATTGTTAGGGCATGGTGCCTAGTATCTTTTATTAGTGATTTATGACTTTGTTGCGACTTGTTGTGCTTAATGCTTGTCACTAGGGCCCGAGTGCCATGATTTCAGATCTGAACATGTTATTGATTCATTATGATAGTATTGTTTATGGTCTTATCTGCAAGTTGTATACACACGTTGTTGTCCGGAACCAATGGCCCCGAAGTGATAGAAATCGAGATAACCGGAGGGAATGGCTTTGATGTGAGGATCACATGTGTTTACGGAGTGTTAATGCTTTGCTCTGGTGCTTTATTAAAAGCAGCACCTTAATTGCCAGTAGTTCCCTTGAGGCCCCGCTGCAAACGGGCTGGCAGGACAAAAGATGTTGTGCAAGTTCTCATTGCGAGCACGTATGACTATATATAGAACACATGCCTAGGATTATCTATTACTTAGATGCTTTATCTTATTTATCTGCAATTACCCTATGTTTTGATTGCTATGTGAGTTGTCTTGTCCATGCAACGCCCGTCCATCCATCCCTATGCCTACCGCACTCGAATCCCACTGTTTACTGTTATTGTTACTGTTGTCTTTACTTTACTATTGCTGTTACTTTGCTATCCCTACTACAAAACTGTTGCTACTGATAAACTGCTGTGAGCAAGATTGTTTCCAGGTGCACCTGAATTGACAACTTAGTTGTTAAGGCTTATAAATATTCTTTGGCTCCCCTTGTGTCGAATCAATAAATTGGGTTTCACTTCCCTTGAAAATACGGCGATACACGCCCTATACTTGTGGGTCATCACTTACTCAAGATGATGAGCTCGTTGGGGAACCCCAAGAGGAAGATATGATGAGTATAGCAACAAGTTTTCTCTCAGTTATGAAACCAAGGTTATCGTACCAGTAGGAGCAAGGAAACACCTCCAAGGTTTTGTTTCCAACTTGGAATCCTGCACAACACAATCATAGAACTTTGCCCCCAACTCAGTGAGGTTGTCAATCTCACTGATTTTGCTGAAAACAAAGGATTAAACGTATTGTGTGGAAGATAGTAATAACTTACAGAAAGTAAACATAAAACAATAAATAGTTGTATATTGATGGTAAAAGAAAGGACCGGGGGTCCATAGTTCACTAGTGGTGATTCTCCTTAAGATAGATGACATGTTGGGTCAACAAACTATAGCGGGGCAATTGACAAACATCGAGAAAGTATACATGCATATACTAATCATCTTTACTCCTATGAGATTTGATTGGGCATTACAACATTATACATAGACCGTAATCCAACTGCATCTATGACTAATAATCCACCTTCAGGTTATCATTCGAACCCCCTCCAGTATTAAGTTGCAAGCAACAGATAATTGCATTAAGCATTGTGTGTAAAGTAAACAATACGATTATTCTATGAATAAACAACTGTTGTTTTCTCCCTAGTAGCAACAACACATCTAGTACCTTAGAGATTTCTGTCACTTCCCAAGATTACTAGAGGCATGAACCCACTATCGAGCATAAATACTCCCTCTTGGAGTTGCTAGCATCTACTCGGCCAAGATAGCTACTAACAACGGAGAGCATGCAAGATCACAAATAACAAAGACATGATAGAATCAATAATCAATCTGAAATAGCATCTCAATATCCATCGGATCCCCGCAAACACGTCATGTAGGATTACAAATAGATGATCTTGATCATGAACGGAGCTCACAAGATCTAGACATGATAGCACAAAGGAGAAGAACCAACCATCTAGCTACTACATGGACTCGTAGTCCAGGGATGAACTACTCACGCATCACACCGGAGGCAGGCACGGCGTGATGAAGAAGGCCTCCAGGGTGAATTCTCCCCTTCGGCAGGGTGCCGAGAAGAGCTTCAAATCCCTCCCGATCTAGGGATGGAGATTACGGTGACTACATACTCTTTCGTGGAATTTTGATCGGGTACTTAGGGTTTCTGTATCGGAGGCGATATATAGGCGAAAGGGGAGACCGAGGGGGTGCCCTAGGCGGCCACACCACCCCCTGGCATGGGCTAGGCCTGGCCGCGCAGCCAGGTGGTGTGGCCGGTCTCTGGCCCCTCTCCATCTCGTCTTCTGGCTCCGTGTCCCCCTCGGTGAAATATTGTCTTTGGCTTTTGTCCCGTCCAATTCCGAGAATATTCATTTTCTGGCTTTCCTGGAACCAAAAATAGCAGAAAACGGGTAGCTGGCACTATGGCATCTTGTTAATAGGTTAATCCAAGAAAGTGTATAAAAATACTCCAAAGTGTGGACAAAACATAAGAAAGTAGATATAAAACAAGCATGGAACTTCAAACATTATAGATACGTTAGCAAGGTATCAGTACTTTACAGTCCCAAATCCTTTGCAACTTACTAATGTCACCTTGATTGACATTAATACTTTATCATCACATGATAACATCTTTGTGTGTGCATCATCGCTATGGCAGCAGAATGAGGCCGGATTCTAGGAACCTACAGTGACTTTAGATCAACCTCGAGGGCTTTCTCATGGGCACTGTGCCCTAGGACACATCATTCTACGTTAAAAGCGAAATCCCGACCATAACATTATACAACACTTTAGTTGGTACCCTTATATATTATTATAAATGTAATTATCGAAACACGATTGCACCCTGTGCAACTTTCGATGTTTTTGTTCACCTCGCTTCCTACTTGACTTTAGTCGGTATTACAGGAGTTTCCAACATATTCCCTTATAACATAACCCTTTATGCTTTAAGGTATGTCACCTTTCATGGATTTGGAAAAACATGTCTACAGTTCTTTATTAGACACTACGGACAAACTTAGCTCAACGTTCCGTGATTCGAACTTAATCACTTTTCAAACGTTCCTTATTGGATCATATATTATGTCAAGTTATCATCATGGTTTTCTAAGAAAGAACCTATGTCTTAACATAGTGGATGATGATCATCCTTTTCTTTCTTTCTACCATTGATGTTAAACTTAATATTATTCCTACCTTGAGTTATTAAGGACCAGTTCCTTAATTAACTTCTATTCTGAAACCCTTTTCAGAATCCTTTAAGGAATACTACATAATATCGTAATATACTTATTATAAACTTCTACTCCCTATAAATCATTATTTATCGATACTTGCTCTTTTATTCTCAGTGTGTCGTATACACACTTTAAGAATCACTCCTTTAAGCTCCCATTCAAAATATGTTCTCACATATTTGGGTATGAGTCACTACTCTTACTCAAACTATGTTACTACATATTTGAACTTGAGACTTATATTGCTCCCACTCAGAATGTGTTCCTGACACATTTGAGTTCGAGACTTACATTGCTCCCACTAAAAAATATGTCATTCACATATTATTTTTAGGAAGAATTTCATAGCTGCTACTCAATTTCATGCAAATTGCATATCCACTTACTATTTTGAAGAACTTCAAAATCCTTTGATCAAATATCAAACTTGGATATTTACTATGATATAATAGTACTTTACTAGTTTTAAATCCACTAGACTTTTAGCACACTTGAATCAAATTCACTTGAATTTGTCCAAGACTTGACAAACTGTGCTTTCGTCATTCACCCCTTTTCCATTATGGCTTTATAGTCATTTGGGAAAATCCAAGTAATCCCTTTACTTGTAAGATTCAGCAACGAATTGCTTTCCAATCTCAAGGGAATTTGTAACACCTCAAAAATATTAAACAAGCTTATCAAGATCAAATCACCCAAGTTTAGGGTTAACAAAAACTTTTATTATTAAACTTGCTATGAATGCATGTGTGATTTCTATTAATGCATGAATGCTTGCAATTGCCATGTTTCATTGCTACCAATGATAAGGATTAGTTTAAAAAGTATTACTACATCATCTAGATCATTTCCAAGCAAAATCAAATGAAAAGAAAGTCAAATATGGATCATATGAGCATATGGTCATTTTGGCAAAAGTTAACCACTAGCCCACTTTGGGTGTCTCTAGTAAAAGATTTCTAACACAAACAATTCCAGTTCTTTTCACCCCTTGCTAGACCAAGTAAAAGTGAATCCAAGCAAACCTTACAAATTCTCAAAAACTATTTTTAAATCTATTTAAGAGGCAATTCAAAATTAAATCAAGTTCATATGCCTAGATCATCACTTTTCAAAAACCACTCAAACAAATTCCACTTGACATTTCCCAGCAACCATAGACTACTAAGCAAGTAATCAGATCACTCACCAAAATTCATTCAAAAATTCCAAAGATGAACTCATGCGACCATTTGGTCGAACACCTGGCAGACATAGTACAACTACCAACTATCTACTGTTTGTGATCAATGAATTGATCATCTTTTGTACCTCAATTCTACTCCACTACTCCCCCATGATCATTCCTAGTACTTGGCCGTGCTGTGGAGAGGCTCATCTCCACCGTTGCACCATGACATGCCCGTACCAAGCTAGCCATGCTGGTCGAGCACGAACCAGTCACTGCACACCGCACCGCCCTCTCCCACGACACCTAGAGGATAGTTGTGACCTCACTGCCACCCCTTGTCTACCCCTTGACCAACGGTGAGAAGTGGATACACTGAAATCACCGCACCCATTTAAGCCACTTCCATGCTGAGAGCACGACGGAACACCGCAACCGCCTCACACGCACACACCGCGTCTCGCTCTCTCCGCTCGTACCGGTAGTCGTCGTAGCACCAGTGACCTCCCAGACATGATGGTTCACCGCCGTGTCCCTCATGACCACCGTACTGAGTGACAAACACTTCCGTACCTGAACAGAGCACCAACGTCGCCCGACCGAGTGAGACCGCCCCTTGCCGCGCCATCACGCGCGTGACGATCACCGTAGTACTCCGCATCAACCCATGCCCTCCGCCATGCTTAGCGTGACCTATAGCAGCGTCGCCGGTGAAGCCTGACCATGTCGCCCTGCCTCCAATGCCGGTGTATAAATAGGCCCACCCTAGACCTCATTATGCACACCATTCCACTCCCCACTCACCTAGGAACCTCACCGACCCTTCCTCGAAGCAAGGCGAGCACCACGACACTGGAATTTGGCCGGAGTCCGCCGCTGCGGTCGAGGAAGGAAGCCATCGATTGGAGCCACCCAAAGAGCTGTCGTGACTGCCAATCGACTCGCCATCGACGACCAGCCCGTTCGCGCCCATCGCCAACCCTAGCTGGAGCCCTGGTATGTCCCCAGCGACCCCCACCGTCGTGTTAGGGTTCGTATCTCACCGGAGCAGTTTGATGGAGACGACGAACCTCAGCCATAGGATCCTGTTCTAATCGTAGGGCTAGGATTGATAGATACCGCTTCAGTTAGAATTAGTCGCTGACGCGTGGGACCGTTCTGTCAGCAGCCCGCTGCGCTAGCACTATGCAGTTGGGCTGGCCTATTTATTTTCCCGTGCAGAGCCCAACCGTTCAAATAGAATTTTGCCATTTTAGTTAAAACCATATTCATTAGCTATATTCAAAATTCAATTCAAAGATATATACTGATCCAAAATGCATGATTCCAATTTCCTTGGAAAGGTATTGAAAATATCTAGTCACTCCCGTTGGATTCAAACCAATTGAAACTATGGATCACCTATACAAAAATAACAAGACAGAGGCTTTTGCCATTTCAAACATTTTTAGAAAATAAACTATAAATGCTTTTGAGTTGATTCCAATTCTCAAAAATCACATTTGTCGTGCTCTACATGAATATGTAAAAACATTTGGCTTTACAGATATGAAACATGGCTTAGTATTAAAAGAATGATATATAGGCATTTCTAGTCACTTAAATATTATTAAATCATAATATTAAATCTTGTAATATATGATCACCATTTTAAATCACATTCCCAAGTATTGGAATATGTGGTGATAACATGTGTTAACATGATCCACTATTTTAATTGGTCAATATTAAATCTTAAGTAATTCTCCATGAGTAGAAATTACTTTTCTCAAATAAGATAAATAAAAATGTGCCACTATTACATGTAATGATTGAGATGATGCTAGATCATCTAATATGAGTCCTTGAGTGATAAATAGAAGTAGTTTCGGGTTGTTTGGTGATTGTGTACATTGTATGTATTTATAGATGCTAGTACTGACCCGGGCTACGACGAGGAGGAGTACTTCGAGGAAAAAGAAGAGAACTTCAACAATTGCACTCAACAAGGCAAGCTATCAGTGCAATCTATTACTATGCATGCTATATGTGCAAGCCCCTTATACCAGATGCACTAGGCATGCTTGGTTATGCAACTTTGATTATACCAATCCTAGTTTTTACTTACCAGCTTTACTTTTCCTTTAACTGAAGTTTCTTATATAGTTAATGAATTGTGATTAGTGGAAAAGTAGGATGGATACCATCAATACTATGGAACTAGTCCTAGATACTGATACTTGATTAGCACCCCCAATAGTGATACCCTCAATACTAGTGGCTAGTGCTAAAACTAAACTTGATTACTTTAGATGGGAATACTTGGTGAAAATGATTATGAAAACCTTGAAATGATGATTCATTCTATTGAAATGTTTTGACATGTGTTATGATACACAATGGTTGGATGATGAAACTAAATGAGGCATTAGCCTTGACTTTGATAAAAACTGATGGTTGGGTTCGGATGTGATACCATTCCAATTTTACCGTACAACCATAATACTTGAGTTGGGTAGGGCTTGACTGGAAGTTTACATGTCTTAGTATGGGTTCCCTTGTGGAAGAGGCTGAGTTGAGGCTACCTCGTGAATGAATGTCCACCTCTGCAGTTCTCGGGATGCCAGTTGGTCATGGCTAGGAGGCCAAGCTCATAGGGGAGTGATACGTTCCAAAGGTATCTATAATTTTTGATGTTCCATGCTTGGGTTTTATCTACTTTCTTATGTTTTGCCCACACTTTGGAGTATTTTTATACACTTTCTTGGACTAACCTATTAACAAAATGCCACAATGCCAGCTACCTATTTTCGGCTGTTTTTGGTTCCAAGAAAGTCAGAAAATGAATATTCTCGGAATTGGATGGGACAAAAGCCAAAGTCAGTTTTCACCCAGGGGACACGGAGCCAGAAGACGAGACGGAGAGGGGCCACGGGCTGGCCACACCATGTGGTGGCGTGGGCTAGCCCTGGCCGCGCCACCGGGTGGTGTGGGCGCTCCGGCATCCCCTCGGTCTCCCCTCTCGCCTATAAGAAGCCTCCGATGAGAAAACCCTAAATAGAACAGCCTCCAGCCATAAAAAGTTCCGCAGCGCCGCCACCACCGAAGGGGAGATTCGGGGGACAGAAAGTCTCTGTTCCGGCACCCTACCGGGGCGGGGAAATGCCCCCGGAGCCATCTCCATCGATCTCCACCACCATCTCCATCGTCGTTGCTGATTCCCATGATGATGAGGAAGTAGTTCTTCCTCGAGGCTAAGGGTCCTACCAGTAGTTATGTGTTCATCTCTCTCTCTATGCATGATCATATTGTGATCATGAGCTTTGTAATCAAGTAGATCTACCTTGCTACTCAAGTGCTTTAATAGATCGCTGCTCTCCCCATGTGTGTCAAAGTGACAGCGTGCACACCATGGTGGCACTTAGGCTAGAGATTACAAATACTTGTTATGAGTTATATTTGGAGTTGGATGTCTTTATAAAATTGTGGTGTTTGTTGGAACCACTTAGTGCTCAAGGTGACAGTGCGGGGTTGGGAAAGGCTTACTTTGAGGTGTGCTGTTATAGCCGTACCATGGATTAGAGTGTCCAACCGGAGAGTAGTTCAGGGTAGTATCATGAAGATAATATATTGATATGAGAGTGTTCACTAGTGAAAGTATGATCCCTAGGCCTTGTTTCTAAGCATTGAAACACCGTTTGCAACTAGATCTGTTACATGTTTGCTTGCTTCCATCTTTATTTCAGTTTTCCTTTAGTCTCTTCCATGCCATCAAGCTATTTTCTGGCACCGTTGTCTTATATCCATACCACTTGTATTTTACTATCTCTTCGCCGAACTAGTGTACCTATACACATAACAAGTGTATTGGGTGTGTTGGGGACACAAGAGACTTCTTGTATCTTGATTGCAGGGTTGCTTGAGAGGGGATATCTTTGACCAATTCCTCCCTGAGTTCGATAAACCTTGGGTGATCCACTTAAGGAAAAACTTGCTGGTGTTCTACAAACCTCTGCACTTGGAGGCCCAACACTGTCTACAAGAATAGAAGCGTGCATAGACATCAAGCTATTTTCTGGTGCCGTTGCCGAGGAGGTAAGGTAAAAGGTACTCACATCCTCCGGTGTGAGTGCTCGAAGTTATTTCCTTTAGATTCTGCAATTTTGTCTTTTTGTTTCTTGTTTTTATTTTCACTAGTTAGGCTTAATGGAAAACAAAAAAATTAGAGAGCTTTATAGTATTTATCTTGAGTTAGGACATGAAGTGTTTGAAGAGAAAATTAAAAAACCTATGGAACTTTATTTGCATGCTAATAGCAATGTTATTAGTATGAATTCTTTGAACAACATTATTTCTAATGCTATGGAAAAGTCTAAGCTTGGGGAAGCTGGTTTTGATGAGCATGATATTTTAGTCCCCCAAGCATGGAGGAGAAAATTTACTTTGATGACATTATACCTCCGATATATGATGATTACAATGATGAGTATGATATTTTCGGTCCACCTACTATTGAGGAGAAAATTAATTGTGATTATAATATGCCTCCTATATTTGATGATTATGGTGATGAGAATAATAATGATAGCTATTTTATTGAAATTGCTCCCACTATAATTAATAAGAATAACTATGCTTATGTGGAGAGTATTAATTCTTTATGCAAGTGCCTCATGATAAGAATGTTTCATGTGATAGTTATATTGTTAGTTTTATTCATGATGCTACTGAAAGTTATTATGAGAGAGGGAAACATGGTTTTATGCATCTCAATAATATTAAGTTTCCCCTCTTTATGTTGAAAGTCTTGAAGTTTCCCTTGTTTTGCTTTACTATGCTTGTTTCTTCGTGCTTTCATGACTTGTTTCTTTACAAGATTCCTATGCATAGGAAGTGGGTTAGACTTAAATGTGCTTTGAATTTGCTTCTTGATGCTCTCTTTTACTTCAATTCATATTTCTTATGTGAGCATCTTCTCAAACTATCATGCCTAACTTAAAGGCGTTAAAGAAAAGTACTTCCTGGGAGATAACCCAATAGTTTTCTTAAGTCTTGGAAGTTATTACCTATGTAATAACCTCTCCTTATCCCTTTTTATTTGATATTTGTGCTAAGAGTAACCTCTAATAAGAGAGAAGTAAGATTTGGGAAAGTTGCTGTCCCGAAACAGATTTTTGTGATTCACTGTAAAAATTCGTGTAAAATCTCTGTACGGAGTTTTGAGGCACGAATTTTTGTTCTTCTGCCCCAGGTTATTATATAACTTTCTTTAGCTCAACACTTTTCGATTTGAGCAACAGAAGGTCTTCAAAAAAATTGGTTTTTACCTGCTCGTATGTTTTGACAGATTTCTGCCATTATTTGCATTTGCTTCTTGTTGATTCCTTTTTGAGTTCTCTTTGGGGAATTGAGCTTTTTGAGTGAAGTGCTACAGTAGATTGTGTTTTATGTTGCTAATAAAGTTTGTGTGAAGATTTGTATGAAGGAAAAATTTCAGGTGTATGGAAAGAGTGATGTAATGAGATGAAGAATGGACTAAAGCTCAAGCTTGGGGATTCCACGTGTGTCACCCCAAGAAATATCCAAGAAGTACAAGCGTCAAAGCTTGCGGATGCCCAAGGCATCCCCTTCTTCATCAATAAAAATCTCAGGTTCCTTCCAAACACTTCATTTTTATTGTTTCATGCACATTTGTGTTGTTCTTGGAGCGTCTTCGTTTTTGTTTTTGGTTTTCGTTTGCTTAGTTTTCTTAGTTTTCTTGAATAAGTTGGTTGTATCCCAACACACTTCTTTTGAAGAGAGACACACCCTGTTTTTCATTGCCTAGAACACTCTAGTTTTCATTCTTATTGTTTTGTGAGTGTTCTCTTTTGCTAGCACTGTGTTTAGCCTTAGTTTTCTTGTGCTTTGAGCTTAGAACTTTTTAGTTCTTCTTTTTGGATTTGTGAGACAAGCTCACTAATCTTTATTTATTATTATCTTTGTGAGTTCTTTCAAATAGGTTGGTTTGGATTGGAAAAGAGTAGGAAAAGTTCATTCTTAAGTGGTAAAAGGAGCTTGTTTTGACTGTGGCCTAGGCTTTATCATGTCATGCTTGATATTGTTTTGGCTTTATGCTTAGTGGGTTTTTCTGTAGCATGACTTGTTATAAACAATTGAGGTTGCTTAATGTGTCTTGAAAGAATCATGCGTTGTTTTAGCATATTAAAGCATAGTATTGTGGTATTCTCCTTTTATGATTTATTTGGGTTGACTTGGCGCATGCTCACACCATGTTATGACTATACCAAGTAACCATAGCCTCTATGATCCTTTAGTTTTCAACTTGTAATATCACTTTATGTATTAATCAATGATGTTTTGTTGCTTTGCATGATTATGGCCATTATTGCTCTCTTAGTTGGTCGTTCCCAGTCTTTTGCTACCTCCATAACCAAGTATGAGTTTCACTCATGCATCCAACTCCTAAAACCAAGTTATTCCAAAGAGTCCACCATACCTACCTATTAGCATCTGCTATTCCAAGTATATTCATGCTTTTATCTACCTTCCGAATTAAACTTGTTATGTGAAAATTAGTGATTAAAGCTCTCACGAACTTGATGGCACACTTTAATTTTCTTGCCCATAATAAACTTGAACCATTGTGTCGTCTATGTTCTATATGCTTGCACTTATATGTTGGGGATTAGCAGAACCATGCTGTCATGGGGAACGCTTTCAATGTTGCACTTGTACTTTGTACCTAGTTGATATCATGCTCTTTTGTCTATGGATGTCGTCGGTGTGAAATGAAAGGGGAGCTTGTAAGTCCATGGAGTTATGTATGTGTGTTAGAGAAACGCCTAGGTCGCCGGTCTAATCCATGCTGTCATGGTGGAAACTTGCAGTGTAACCATAATGAGCTGTCTATGAAGCATTCTTCTTATAAAAAAGAGATAGAGATTGAGAAAAAGAGAAAAGAGAAAAGAGAAAAGAGAAAAAAAAGATATGAGAAATGAGGAAAGAGAGAAAAAGCACCATTTTCCCATGGTAAATAAGAAGATTGTTGAGATGCTCGTTGTCTGCTTTCCTTGTCATTTTGATATGGGGATTCTTCCGTATCATCGGGCAAGGGGTACCCCATTGGCAGTTCTCTATGATACACATGTACTTACTATGACAAGAACTTACCGGTGACTAAACTTGAGTAGCATGAGGAGCGGCCCTCGTATTCAAGGGACATGAGATTTCCAAATTATACTTTGTCAAGCATATACTCCATAGTTTGTTCATTTTAACCTTAATCACTTCAAGATGCTTATGATAGGGGCAATGAGAGATGAAAGTTAATAAGTACCATAATTTTTGGAAGATCTTTACAAACTTGAATCCCTGCTTCCTTCTATGAAGGCCTTTCTTTTACTTTTATGTTGAGTCTCCATCTTCTATCTTTATGCACCTATTGAGAGAGCATAGTGCCCATTCTTAGTTTAATGTGCATTGTCCCAAGACTTGTTGATTGATGCATAACTTTGATATTGCTTGTTCTTAAACTATTTGTATCTAGTCACCCTTATGAACTTTGAAGGCGTCCTATGCATTTATGTTTTGCTACTCCATGAGGGACAAGCTGAATGGCACTATGCTATGTTTTCTTTATGTGAAACAAACAAACGTCTTTCAATGCATTATTATTCATGAATCTTTTGTTTGTGCCTTTTCATGCTACAACATAGTTGCTATGTCTTATTATTAGAACTATATCTTTCATGCTATGTTAAAGTACTATGATCCCAGTTATCAATGTTTTATAAATGCCTTGATCAAGTCTATGATGGTGCATGTCACCTCAAAAATTAATCTTTTTCTTTTTATCACTTACCTACTCGAGGACGAGCATGAGTTAAGCTTGGGGATGTTGATCCATTGCAAACGTATCCATAGTTTTTGATGTTCCATGCTTGGTTTTTATCTACTTTCTTATGTTTTGCCCACACTTTGGAGTATTTTTATACACTTTCTTAGACTAACCTATTAACAAAATACCACAATGCCAGCTACCTGTTTTCTGCTGTTTTTGGTTCCAGGAAAGTCAGAAAATGAATATTCTCGGAATTGGATGGGACAAAAACCAAAGTCAGTTTTCACCCAGGGGACACGGAGCCAGAAGACGAGACGGAGAGGGGCCACGGGCTGGCCACACCATGTGGTGGCGTGGGCTAGCCCTGGCCGCGCCACCGGGTGGTGTGGGCCCTCCGGCATCCCCTCGGTCTCCCCTCTCGCCTATAAGAAGCCTCCGATGAGAAAACCCTAAATAGAACAGCCTCCAGCCATGAAAAGTTCCGCAGCACCGCCGCCACCGAAGGGGAGATTCGGGGGACAGAAAGTCTCTGTTCCGGCACCCTGCCGGGACGGGAACTGCCCTGGAGCCATCTCCATCGATCTCCACCACCATCTCCATCGCCGTTGCTGATTCCCATGATGATGAGGGAGTAGTTCTTCCTCGAGGCTAAGGGTCCTACCGGTAGCTATGTGTTCATCTCTCTCTCTCTATGAATGATCATATTGTGATCATGAGCTTTGTAATCAAGTAGATCTACCTTGCTACTCAAGTGCTTTAATAGATCTCTTCTCTCCCCATGTGTGTGAAAGTGACATCGTGCACACCATGGTGGCACTTAGGCTAGAGATTACAAATACTTGTTATGAGTTATATTTGGAGTTAGATGTCTTTATGAAATTGTGGTGTTTGTTGGAACCATCTAGTGCTCAACGTGATAGTGTGGGGTTATCTAGATGGGAAAGGCTTACTTTGAGGTGTGCTGTTATAGCCCTACCATGGATTAGAGTGTCCAACCAAAGAGTAGTTCAGGGTAGTATCATGAAGATAATATATTTATATGAGAGTGTTCACTAGTGAAAGTATGATCCCTAGGCTTGTTTCTAAGCATTGAAACACCATTTGCAACTAGATCTGTTACATGTTTGCTTGCTTCCATCTTTATTTCAGTTTGCCTTTAGTCTCTTCCACGCCATCAAGCTATTTCTGGCACCGTTGTCTTATATCCATACCACTTGTATTTTACTATCTCTTCGTCGAACTAGTGCACCTATACACTTGACAAGTGTATTGGGTGTGTTGGGGACACAAGAGACTTCTTGTATCTTGATTGCAGGGTTGTTTGAGAGGGGATATCTTTGACCACTTCCTCCCTGAGTTCGATAAACCTTAGGTGATCCACTCAAGGGAAAACTTGTTGTTGTTCTATAAACCTCTGCACTTGGAGGCCCAACACTGTCTACAAGAATAGAAGCGTGGGTAGACATCAGGGACGTGCCTATACTAGGGTGTGTAATTGAAAGGTTAGGATTGATTATCTGCATACCAAGTATGATGATTCAGGGTTACCCCTGACGGATGTATCAAAATTTTGTGGTGAAAGTGTACCACCTCTGTAGAGTGTCAAACTATTCGAATAGCAATGTCCGTGGTTATGGACAGTTGAAGTAGACATATTGTTCCGTTGTCAGATGTTTTCCAAATGATTTGTGACTTGAAAGATGACTTTGACTTGACCACAACAGAGTTGTGGACATGAAATCCGAGTTCCCACTTAAGTAATGTAGAGAACTAAATTAGGTCTTTACTCTTAAGTCTTTATGAAGTAAACCTGGATTTTTGCACACAAACCTAGAGCTTAAGATTCCTATTAGTGTTACCTTACTTATGTTAGTAATAGTTTGCGAGTACTTAAAGAGTACTCATGGCTTTGTCCCTGGTTATTCCCATGGCCAGATTATGAGGATTACCCGGAAGATGGATAGCAGGAGGTCTATGACAACTAGGATCATCTCCCATCGCCAGCATTGCCTGTGATCATGAAGATGGATCTTACTATGTTTACTTTCCACTACTTTGATTGTATTAAGACAGGATCATGAGATCCTTTATTTGTAAGACCTTTATTATGGTTTGTAATGGATGATGTACTGTGGTACCAATTCTGTTATGTCTCGCAAAAATGATAATATTGGGATTGCGATGTACGACATAATAGGCATCTAGACTTAATAATCCGGGTGTTGAAAAGTTGGTATCAGAGCCATCCTGACTATAGGAGACCCTAGTTAGAATGGACGCCTGAAAAATCAAGTTTCAAAACAAAGAAAGCGAGTATTTACAAAAACCTATTCTCATTCTTATCCTTGAAATTCTTTCAAAAAGAGATCACTTGTTACTCAAAACTCTTAAAATTCTACATAAAATTTGACACACTTGATCACCTCACTAACTTACTAATCTTTATTGCTTATAGATGGAGGTCAAATATAGCAAGTTTTACTAGTTGGGCAATGGAGGGGAGCGTGTTTTTGATAGGGATTTGGATCAACTCTCGGAGTATCTTGGACGCCCGCAGCCCAAGTTCTTCGGAGCACAGCTCAATGACCAAGCTGGAGGGGAGCTACAGTGGCTGATTATTGCCGACCTAAGAGGAAAAATGGAGCCACCGCTTTCAGAGAAGATTCAGTCCAGCGTCCAGGAGAACAACTGGTTAGACGGTCTAGCTAGGGCAATGTAGGATGCACTTGCTCGCTTGTGTGCTCAAAACATCAACCAGATTAGTGGCACCCGATATGCCCACTATGCAAGACGTGACTCTTCTGGACAGCCTTTGGCAATGCCGTCACATCCGGAGTTAAGGCATCACGTGGACCACATGGACTTCATGCTACATGAGACACAGAAGGAGTTGGATAATGCTTGTGCTTACGCCAATCAAAACCATGTTGAAGTTGTTGAGAGGAAGCAAACCCTCGCCATCCTCATGAAGGAGCGCAAGTCACTTTGTTGCCAGCGTGATAAAAAGGATCGCATCATCACCCGTCTTTGTCAGAAGATAGTCACCCTAGAGGAGGCTATCCACGACCAGGAGATCCAACTAGAGGAGAAGGAGGAGGAAGGTGAAGACATCCGTGGGGATATTCACTCTTACCTCAGTGATGACGATGACTACCTGGAGGACTATGCCATGGAGGACCATACTGATGAGTATGATGCTGACTTCATTTATGATGAGGAGCCCGACACCCCCGATGATGATTAGTCGCACCTGAGCACTATCGTAGGTGTGAGTTGTACCCGGTCCCATAGTATCGTAGCTTCATAGAATGGTTCTTAAAACCATATGTTTTCTAGTTGTGGTGTGTGTTTGTATTGTGTGATTTGAATGAATGAATGGGAAGAAGTTGTTAGTGCTCAAATCCTGAGTTATACTCAAAGTTTAAAGCTTTTGAAATAAACCCATGAACCATAGAAAAATCCCTCTTGTCTCATAATCTATCTCAATTTTCAGATGACTCGCGGAAACCCCGGAGGAAGCAGTTCATCTCAGGACCCAATGATGTAGATTTTGCAGATGTTAGTTTCAGACCGTGAAACTGGTAGAGCTAAACGTCAAGCCAACTTAGCCACTCTTCAACAGATAGCCCAGATGGCCCACAATAATCAAGGCCATGGAAACCAAGATCACCATGGATCCAAGATCATAAACTTCCATAATACCAATCCCCCTATATTTAGCAAGTCAGAAGAACCTTTAGATGCTGATGATTGGCTACAAACCATGGAAAACAATTTAGAAGTTGCAGGAGTTGATGATAATGAGAAGGTGTTGTTTGCCACCCACTATCTATTCGGCTACACCAGATCATGGTGGAATAGTACCCGTACAATGAACAGAGGTCATATGATGACTTGGGAGGAGTTCAAACTCAAGTTCCGCAGGACCCATGTGCCCCCGGGTCTGATCAAGACGATAAGGGATGAGTTCCAAGATTTGAAGCAAGGAAGGATGACCGTGGTTCAGTACCGTGACAAATTCCTGTCACTAGCTAGGTATGCCCGGATGAGATTGACAATGAAGCAAAGAAGAAGGAGAGATTCCTGAATGGTCTAGATGATGAGATGCAAACAATGCTAGTCAACATTCCCTTTGATGACCTTGAAGCTTTAGTGGATTCTGCTATCCAGATGGAAGGAAAGATCAACCAAGCCAGTGAAAACCGCAAGCGTCGGATGTGTTGGGTCCACAGCATAGAAAACAAAAAATTTCCTATGATGAGAACTACACGCCAAGATCTATCTACTAGGTACAAAGCAACGGGTGGACATACATCCAATGAGAACTTACCCTCGAAGACAACGAGTTTTGTTAACGAGTAGGAACTCGTGGTTGTTGTAGTCGTACACTTGCCGATCTCAAGATCGAGTGGAAGTACGAGCGCCGCAACTCAGCAGCGCATCCGTACTCGCACACACGTTCAAGACACCGTACAACCTCCACCTCCTCGCTCCAGCGATCCAGCGGAAGCAGCAACTCCTTCCAGACGAAATGCCACCGGGAACATGTATCTCGCTAATCCGAGACCATGGGGGAATAATTCTAGAGGGGGAGAGAGATCCTTCACAAGGATGTGTGTGGATGAAGGAGGGAGTGGGTGGCCTTTTATAGGAGGAGGGGGTGCTCCTCCTCTCCATGGCCGGCGTATGGGGGGTTACCCCTCACCTCCCCCATTCATGTGGTGGTAACCCCTCCACATTAAAATGCCTCTTCACATTCCCTTTTAAAGTCTCCACTTTAAATGCATTAAAATTCTCCAAGTTTAATGCCCTCTCATTTAATAAAACTCTTTTATTAAATTTATTCAGAATTTTGTAAATTACTTTAATTAACAAACATTCACCTATAGCCCCTTCCAATATTTCAATATCACATGCAGAACCACTTTCTGCAATTTCACCCGAAACAATTTCTGGTTTCTATTGAAACAATTCCTGCGCTTTGCAATTCTTTCGTCTGAAACATATGTGCTCCAAAATGGTGTCCGGTAACTCTTAAGTGTGCCACCCTACGGTCCGCGAATAATGCAGACATGATTGAGACTCCTCTCAGATCAATAGTCAGAAGCGGGACCTAGAGATCCATACTGACTCCTGCATATTCAACGATGACTTCTGTGATTGTGCGAACCTTTAACGCTTTACATGATTGAGACTCCTCTCATATCAATAGTCAGAAGTGGGACCTAGAGATCCATACTGACTCTTGCATATTCAACGATGACTTCTGTGATCGTGAGAACCTTTAATGCTTGTAACTAAATCCCTTTGTCTCGCGATATATTACATGTCCGAGATTCGATCATGGGCATCCAAATACCTAGTTTGATCTTGTTACCGACATGCACTCTTTTCTCGTTCCCGTGATATAACATTCTAGTGATCACATCACTTGCTTGCAAGCTATCTCAATGTGATATCACCGAGAGGGCCCAGAGTATATATATCCGTCATCGGGATTGACAAATTCCACTCTTGATCCATGAGCCTCAACATAACACCTTCGTAGTACTGAACCCATCTTTATAGTCACCATGTTACGGTGTGACGTTTGATGTTATCAAGACAATCTTCAGGTGTTAGCAATTAACATGATCTCATGGTCTAAGGATAAAGATTACTTCGTATGATGTTATAACAATATAAACATAATGACTTGATCCTAATGCTATACTTCAGATGAATGTTCATTACATCATTTCACCAATGGTGTGACCTTGTTATTAACAACATCCAATGTCCATGATCAGGAAACCTTGATCATCTTGTTAATCAACAAGCCAGTCTATAAGAGAGGCATAACTAGGAACCCTTTTTGTTTATTAAACACACATGTATTGATGTTTCCGATCAATTCTAGCATGTAAAATAAACATCTATCATATATAAGGAATACATAATAACAACTTTATTATTGCCTCTCAGGACATATTTCCTTCAGTCTCCCACTTGCACTAGAGACAATAATCTAGTTCACATAGTGATAAATCTAACTGTTGGGGGGATACCCCGGGTAGGGTCACGTCGGGTATAAAGGCCGAGTTAGCCGGGGTTCGGCAAGGCCAAAGCAGATGCTGGCTGGGTCACCTCAAGGCAGGCCGAATCACGGGGTAATCCGGACCTGGGGGCATTCGCCTAACTAGGCCTCATTCGACTTAAGCGGTAAGTCGGAAGTGTATGTTTTACCTGTATGCAGGAAAGGGTGTGGCCGGATGAACCATCATCCGGGTCACAGCAAGCTTCTAGGAGAAGGAAGGAATCTCGCTGGTCAAAAGGAGCCCCGGTACGCACTGCCTGAGCAAAGCGAGCAAGGACAGGACCACCGGGGCGTGGCCGACAAGCGTGACGACGCCCGTGTCGGCTGACGAGGGCACCGTCAGAGGCTCACGTAGCTAAAGCATGTGTGACGCGGGGGAAAAAGCACCCCGGTCGGCTTACCAATTTGGGAGCGTATGCCCTAGGCAGAAACCGAGCCTCCCCTATAAAAGGGGGGCTAGGGCTTCTGTAGAAGGGGTGGGTTGGTGGCTCTACAATTCAGTTTTGGGCTAGGGTTTCAGGTGCGATCTGTGGGTGAGAGTAAGAGAGCTCCTTCTTCCTCCTCTTGCCAATACAGCTCTAGGAGCACTTGTAACCTTGGTAGTAAATCAATACAAGCTCTTGTGTGGAGAATCACTTCACTATCCCTCCCTGGATTCCCCTAGCGAGTATTAGTCCCCACCTTTAGCCTATACATGGCATCTGCCGTGACACCACCATGACAGTTGGCGCCCACCGTGGGGCTAGCGGCGCTAGCAGGTGTCAAAATCCGGACGGGAAACTTCATCGCCACCGGCGAGCGCATCGTCTCCGGGCTCGTTCAGCGCTTTGGAGCGCGGGACTTCGTCAGCGACAACGCAGGCTGCTTCGTTACACGCCCTCTCCCGCGCAACGACATCTTCGTCAGGCTCGGCGCGCACAAGGTCTACGTTGCGGTGGACGTGTCTAGCGTTCATCCGCGCCACGTCGTCAAAGCGGGCGAACTGCCCCTCACTGTGGCTCGCGGAGAACGTATCGCTTGTTCCCCGGACCATGCAGAGGTAATGATGACAACGCCAGGTGCGGGTGCGAGCAAAGATCCGGCGCCAGATCCGGAGGTGACGCCCAAGGCACCAAGGAAAGGTAGAGGTCCTCCGCTAGAGAGGCCGGAAAACGTGTTGAGAGAGGAAATGGATAGCTTGGCAAACCCTGTAGTAGCAGCGGTAGATCCAGCTCGTGCACAGGCCGAGCTGGAAGAAACTAGGCAGAAAATACTAGAGGGCGCAAAGAAAATAGCCGCGGCCTAGCAGTCGCTGAACATGACGCTGCGTGAGTACGCTAAGGCGAACAAGGTCGATAATGTAAAAGTCAAAGGGAGAAATCTCATGAGCGAGATGAACAGAGAAGGTGATGCCGGAAATGAGGAGTCAGAAAACTGTTTGTCCGTGGGGCTGCCGAGGTATAGTACCCCGGCCAAGAACCTCAGAGCAGCGGATGCAGCTGCGTCCGAGTTAGAGGGACTGACGGGTGAAGCCCGGCAAAGGCAGCAAGATCGGGTTAACGAGCTGGTTCGGATTGCAAATAGGCAAAACGAGGAACTGCTCAGGGCAAACTCGGAGAGAGCTGGAGCCTCCAAGATCGTCCATTCGGCGGTGGGTAACCCGGAGAAATCCGCTGGAGCCACATCGTCCCCTCATGGTGCTCCAAGGAGAGAGGAGGTGGTAACCTCGGCCAGACGGAACAAACAGATTGTCCCGTATGACCCGACACGGGCAGGGAAAGAAAAAGAAGCGCAGAAAAATGATGATCGACGGAGTGTGAGCCGAGGCAAAGCTGGCCGAGGTAACCGTGACCAAGGCAATGCTGGTCAAGGGAACATTGTCAACAGCAATGCCAGACAGCAAAACCCAGCTGGAGCAAGACAACCGCAGCAGCGGAACATGCCGAGGCAAGAGCACAGTGCCGACCGAGGTGTGCAACAGAAAGGTGCGCCGCAGGAGCAAAACCGGTACAACGACGGTGATTCGGAGATGGCAAATGCGGGATACCCGAGACTGGACTATCATGTGATAGGGTCGAGATTGGGAAGTAGGGATTTAATGCCGGACGATGCAAGGTTGAAGCTGGATCGACTGTATAGGTCGGAACAGATTGAATGTCAAGGTCCACCGGGTCCAGCATGTTTTGGACCCCGGATCATGAAAGAGCCACCAGTACCGAACTTTCAGCTACCTAGGGGCACCAAGACCTATGACGGTAGTACCAAGCCAGAGGATTGGCTGATAAACTATGCTACGGCTGTAAAAATTGCCACAGGCAACCTGAGATGGGTTGTACGGTATGTACCCCAGATGTTGGAAGGCCCGGCAAGGGTGTGGTTGAACAATTTTCCACCAGGAAGCATCAACTGCTGGATAGATTTCGAGGAGATGTTCATCAGCAATTTTTCGAGTACGTATCAAAGGCCAATAGGCCACAAACCCTAGCTATGTGCAAGCAAAGACCCAATGAGACAGACCGGGAGTTCTTGACCCGGTGGTGTACCGTGAGAAACTCATGCGAGGGCGTGATAGAATCATAGGCCATAGCATGGTTTGCACAGGGGTGCAGATATGGAAGCGAGCTGTGGATGAAGTTGCAACGGAAAATGCCGGCTACGTTGGCAGAAATGATCCGGATTGCAGATTTGTATGCGTTGGGTGACCCGACCCAACCAAGGCTCGCGTCCAACGAGTCAAACGATGAGTACTATCAGAGAGATGGATCCGGATCATCCCGGAGGAATGATTACAGAGGAAAAAGGAGAGATGATAGACCGGACCACCGGTATGGTTCGCACCAAGTTGCAGCTGTGAATCAAGATCAACCCAGAGCAGGGGGTAGCCAGCGCCAGAAAACTGGAGGTCAATGGACTCCAAGGAACGATGGGAAGAAAACTTGGACACCGGAGCAAAAGAAGCAGTGGCAAGAAAGGAAAGACCGTCTGAGGTATACTTACGAGTCAATGTTGGACCAGCTGTGTAATTTTCACACGCCAAATCCGAACAACCCAGCGGGTCATACGACGAGGCAATGCGAGTGGATGCGCAAGATCGAGCAAGGTGGTTCGGGGAATGCTCAGGCACCCCGGAATGATCAGCCTCGGCAGGAGTTACCCCGGCAACAATTGCTCTCCGGAGCGAACACGCAAGAGCTAATGTTGCCTCCCCCTCCGCCGAGGTATGATAACAATGAAAGAAGGGATGCAGTGCATCAGGTAGAAAATCAGCATCAGCCGGATCAGAGGCACCCCGGAAATGAGGGGAGAAACGAGTATAGGGAGCATCACCAGAGCTACTGTGTATTCACCATAGAGGAAACTGATAGAAAAAGCCTGCAACGTAGGCATATGGACGTGAATGCAGTAATGCCTGCAGTGACGAGGTACATGCCTTGGTCCGATCAGGAAATCACCTGGAGCATTAGGGATCATCCCAAGCTCATGCCGAGCCCTGGATCATATGCGTTGGTGCTGGATCCTACGTTCATTGGACCTAGCATTAACGTAAGGTTCTCCAAGGTACTGATCGACAACGGCCGTAGCATAAATATCATGTATGCGGACACAATGCACAAGTTGGGTATCTCGGAGAACATGCTCCAGGCCACGAGGACAACATTCCATGGCATTGTACCCGGCATTTCTTGCGAGCCCATAGGCAAGGTCCGGGTCGACGTCTTGTTCGACACGAGGGATAATTGCTGAACCAAAAATCTGGAGTTCGAAGTGGTGAACTTAGAGAGCGCGTATCATGCGCTGCTTGGAAGGCCAGCGCTGAACAAGTTTATGGCAAGTTTTCATATCAGCTACTTGAAGATAAAGTTGCCCGGACCAAACGGAGTGATTACCATTGCTAGGGACTTCCGACGTTCGATGGAGTGTGCGTCGGCCGGATCAAACTTAGCCGAGTCACCTGTGATCGCGCAGGAAAAAAGAAAAATTCAAGAGGTGGCGGCATTGGCTCAGTCCGCGCAGCAGTATATGCCGGCGCTGAGTAACCCGCACGGAACTGTCTCTTTCCAGGCCACGAAAGATACCAAGAAGGTTCCCGTTGATGACATGTTCCCAGAGCGCACCGTAACAATTGGTGCCGGGCTAAGTGATAAATAGGAAAGCGAGCTCGTCAGCTTCCTCCGTAAGAATCGGGACATTTTTGCTTGGTCCACACAGGACTTGCAAGGTGTTCCGAGGGAGTTGGCCGAGCACACTTTGAATGTGAGACCCGGAGCCAAGCCGGTGAAGCAACCTCTCCGCCGCTTCGCCGAAGATAGGAGGAAAGTCATTGGAGATGAGATAGCTCGGTTGCTAGCTGCAGGATTTATCATGGAGGTCCTCTACCCGGATTGGCTGTCTAATCCGGTGCTGGTGAAAAAGAAGAAGGATGATCCGAACGTGGCAGTGGTTTGGCGCATGTGTATCGATTACACGAACCTGAACAAGGCGTGTCTGAAAGATCCGTTTCCGCTACCAAGAATAGATCAGGTCATAGACTCAACTGCTGGATGTGAACTGTTGTCATTCATTGATGCTTATTCTGGTTTCCACCAGATACCTCTGAATCCGGATGATCAAATAAAGACTGTGTTTATTACCCCGTATGGGGCTTATTGCTATCGTACCATGCCGTTTGGTTTACGTAATGCAGGGGCAACGTACCAGAGGTGTATGCAAAAATGTTTGCACGGCCAAATAGGTCAAAATGTACAGGTGTACGTGGATGATGTGGTTATCAAGACCAAGGAAAGCAAAACGCTCCTTGACGATATCAGGCAAACATTTGCAAACCTAAGAAGGTTCCGGATGAAACTTAACCCGGAAAAATGCACCTTCGGTGTCCCGGCTGGAAAATTGCTTGGCTTTCTGGTTTCCAGCCGAGGTATCGAGGTTAATCCAACCAAAATCCAGGCCATCGAACGGATGGAACTGCCGAAGTGTATTAACGATGTCCAGAAGTTCACAGGTTGCCTGGCCTCGTTAAGTCGGTTTGTATGTCGGTTGGGAGAGAAGGCTTTGCCTCTTTACCAACTCATGAAAAAGTCGGATAAGTTCATTTGGACACCGCAGGTCGATGAAGCCTTTGCCCACCTAAATAAAATGTTAGCCACGGCACCAGTGCTAGCCTCACCACTATCAAAGGAGCCAATGTTACTCTACATAGCCGCAACCAACCGAGTTGTAAGTGCAGTAATAGTGGTGGAGCGCGATGAGGAAGGTAAGTCGGTGCAAAGGCCGGTGTATTATTTGAGTGAAGTGTTGTCAAGCTCAAAGCAGAACTACCCACATTATCAAAAAGTGGCGTATGGCGTGTACATGGCCGCCAAGAAACTGAAGCACTACTTTGAGGAGCACCCCATCCGGGTCATATGTGAGGCCCCTATATCCGAGATAATGAGTAACAAGGATGCGAGCGGCAGAATTGCAAAATGGGCAATTGAGCTAGCTCCTTATGCTCCGCAATATGATAGGAGAGAAGCCATCAAGTCTCAAGCTGTGGCGGACTTTTTCGTGGACTGGGCTGAGGTGCAGTACGAACCACCACTTCCGGATCCGAACTATTGGCGAATGCACTTTGACGGATCAAAGACCAAAACCGGGCTAGGTGCCGGAGTTGTACTCACATCGCCGAAGAAGGACTAGTTGAAATATGTGCCGCAGATCCACTTCACCGCATCAAACAATGTCGCTGAGTATGAAGCACTTATGCATGGGCTCAAGGTAGCAAAAGAAATTGGTATACGTCGGATCATATGCTTTGGAGACTCGGATTTGGTGGTGTAGCAAGTGTCCGGAGTGTGGGACGCCCTTGATCCAAACATGGCACTATACAGATTTCATGTGCAGAAGATTTTTGGTTACTTTGAGGGATGCGAATTTCGTCATGTACCCCGGGTGGAAAATGAGGTTGCCGACATGCTGTCAAAGCTCGGGTCAACCAGGCAAGCAATTCCACCGGGTGTAGCATTAGAGCACCTCAAGAAACCATCCATCAGGCCATCCCCAGAATCCGAGTCAATCTATGTTCCGGAGGACACCGAATCCGGAGCTGTGCCCATGGACGTTGACATAGGAAGTGGTGCGCAAAACCCAGGGACTGCTTCGCAAAACCCGGGGACGGCTTCGCAAGACCCGGGGACTGCTCAGCATGGTCCGGTTGAAGTTATGCTGGTGGACCGGATGGAGATAGACGAGGATGTGTTCCCCGTACGGCCAATACCGGCTTGGGCACTGCCTATATTTCAATTCCTGAAGGATGGAACATTACCCATTGAGGAGGTGCTGTCCAGGCAAACACAGAGGTGGCCAAAGGCCTACACGATCATCAATTCCTAGTTATACAAAAGAAGTGTGACCAATGTCCTCCAACGGTGTGTTGACCCGGAAGAAGGGCTTGAAATCATCCGAGATATACATCAGGGGGAATGCGGGCATCACGCCTCATCCCGAGCCTTGGTAGCAAAAGCTTTCCGACATGGATTCTATTGGCCAAATGCCTTAGAGCAAGCAGAAGATCTGGTGAGGAAATGTAATGGTTGTCAGAGGTACGCTACCAAGACACATATGCCAATGTCGGAACTAAAGACCATCCCAATCACTTGGCCGTTTGTCGTATGGTGCTTGGATATGGTTGGCCCGTTCAAACCAGCAAGGGGAAATATGACCCACATTCTGGTAATGGTGGACAAGTTTACGAAGTGGATTGAGGTGAAGCCTATAAGAAAATGTGATGGAGCTACGGCCGTAACGTTTCTCAAAGATATCATTTTGAGGTACGGCTATCCACACAGTATCATAACTGATAATGGCACAAATTTTGCGGAAGGAGCATTCGCTCGTTTCTGCCGGGATAAGAGGATCCGGCTAGACGTAGCTTCGGTAGCCCACCCCGCACTGAACGGGCAAGTGGAAAGATCCAATGGATTAGTATTATCCGGGATAAAACCCCGGCTCATTGAGCCGCTGCAAAGATCAGCGAGGTGCTGGATAGAAGAACTACCAGCGGTACTGTGGAGTTTAAGAACAACTCCGAATCGATCAACAGGTTGTACGTCTTTCTTTCTGGTATATGGGGCAGAAGCGGTATTACCAGCCGACATAGAGCATGATTCGCCTAGGGTCACCCAATACACAGAAGCCGAAGTGCAAGAAGCCCGGCAAAATGATGTTGATTTGCTGGAAGAAGCGAGAGAACTGGCACTGTCCAGATCCGCCATATATCAGCAAAATCTCCGACGCTATCATAGCCGGAAAGTGTGCCCCCGAGTCTTTCGGGAAGGCGATCTGGTGCTCCGGTTGGTATAACGTACTACTGGAATGCATAAATTATCCCCCCCATGGGAAGGGCCGTTCATCGTGAGCAAAGCATTGCACAACGATTCTTACTATCTTATAGATGCAAAGCCACAGGAGAAGAACAAGGCGGACAGGTCCGGAGAGGAATCCAAGCGACCATGGAACATAGCTCTACTTCGGCCTTTCTACACCTAGCTAAGAAGTGTATGTATCCGGGTTATCTCATATGTCGGTATGTATGTCGGCAATGAGCTTATCAATGAAATGTTGGCACCTCGAGCAGTAACTCGGGGACTGCCTTAATAATGTTTGTTATTTTCTGCGCGTCAGCTGGAGTAAGTTATTCAACTTACCTCGGATTAGTAGTGTGTGAGCACCAAAAACCCAACTCTTCGACTTGCTACTGTCCAACAAGAATTGGCTTCATGGCAAGCAAGAGAACAAGTTTGGAATTGCGTAGCACATGAAAAACGACTAAGGAAAAGAATTTATTCGAGCTAACGTTTATGTTTCGGACTAACCCCGTATTCATTTTCCAATTGTTATATATTTTTATTTTTGAGCTAAGTCTAAAAGTTTCCCAGTATTGTTAAGACAATTTTTAAGCTCGGATTTGTAAGTTGTAAAACCGAATCAAGGTAGACACGATCCGAGCCAAAAGATTGAACGAACAAGAAAAAGAAACTCGGGGACTACGCCCAAGTTAATCCGGCATAAGTACTCAGTAGCAAAATATCACATGTGTTTGGAATACAATTCCACCCGGCATACCGGGGATCTCATAAATTTTCAAGTGTTTTTTCTTAAGGAGCAGCGGGAGGAAGTTCGGCATCATCGTCGCCCTCTTCGATATCCGAGGCAGTGTCCTCTTCGTCTTCACCCGAATCATCTTCAACGTTTTCAACTTCCTCTTCACCTGCGACTTCTAGGAAGCTTGGACCCTCAGTCCATTCGTGAATGGGGGCATATTCGATGAGGCTGTGGGCGCAAGCCTGGCACCGAGCTACCCACTCCGGGCCATCCGTCCATTTGGATCCGGTGCGCAGGCGTGTGAGGAGGCTGAGATCTATCTTCTCATACCACGTCAAAATGTGGTGAAGGATGGTATCGGCAGCAGCACGTCCAGCGGACTCTCGCCAGAGGTTGAGCTGGGTCTCGATCTCCGAAAGCCTTTCAGCGAGCTGTGTGACTCTTTCCGGAGCATCATCGGCGGGCCAGAAGGCGTTGAAGACCCGGACTGAAACGTCGACGAGGTCCCTGCCGTAGTTCTTAATAATTTCCACGCGAGACGACAGGCTGACCAACAGGTCCTCCATGTCAAAGGGAATGCTCTCACCCTCACGAGCGACCGGAGTACCCCTTTCTCGGCGGAAATTGGCGACAGCAGCACTTGCAATGGCAGTACCCTCTGGAAAGTGGCTGGGAAACAAGGCAAAGGACAAAGTTGAGAAAACAAGACATATGAAGTAACCCAGAGAAATAAGGCGGATAAAGGAAAAGAAGTTACGTGAGATGTGACTATGAATCTGGGTTAATTCCTTGGTGCAAGCTTCACGCCTCTTCCGAAGCTACTCGAGCTCAACATTTGCCGACTCAAGTTTGACCTCGACGTCCTGAAGAAGCTCACGGTCCTTAGCATTTTGGAGTTTGAGGTGCTCGCGTTCTTCGGTGTAGTCCTGGCCAGCCTTTTTTAGCTCGGTTTGGTGCTGCGCCTTCATTTTAGCCATCTCAGCCTTGCGCTTGGCTATCTCATCGTCTTTGGTCCGGAGGAGGGCAAGCTCGTCATCTTTCTTCTTTAGTTCGGCTTGGTGCTGCCCTGCTTGTTCGAGAAAATGCAGCATCACGTCAGGCACAGGCACACTATCTTCAAGCAATGCTGAAATAGTGCGTTGGCCCGGCAGTGCCGAGGAATGAATGTTTGCCGAGCCAAGGAGGAAAGCCGATGGAAACCACGGTAAAGACAGAGAATAAGGACATACCCTTGATCTGCTCCAAGTTCTTCCGCATTATCTTGTTTTCAGCTTCCACCCCAGCTGCGGAAACCGAACGATCAGATTAGTTCGGCAAACGAAGTTGAAGAAAATTGAGGAAAGGATGAGAAAGAAATTTACCCCTTTTCTCGTACTCCGCGATGAGTGCAGCCTGTTTTGCGCGAAGATTCTTGTGCGTATCCAGCAAGCGTTGGAATTCAGCACTCCGGCGGTTGGTGGTTATCTAAAAGAGATACAGAAACTTAAGTCAGCCTAGTGCATGTTCAAAGTGTACTAAAATCCGGGCCAAGTGGAACTTAACCCGGCTCTAGGTGTGTGCATGTTCGAAGTGTACTAAAATCCGGGCCAAGTGGAACTTAACCCGGCTCTGGGTGTGTGCATGTTCGAAGTGTACTAAAATCCGGGCCAAGTAGAACTTAACCCGGCTCTAGGTGTGTGCATGTTCAAAGTGTACTAAAATTCGGGCCAAGTGGAACTTAACCCGGCTCTGGGTGTGTGCATGTTCGAAGTGTACTAAAATCCGGGCCAAGTGGAACTTAACCCGGCTCTAGGAGTGTGCATGTTTGAAGTTATCATGGAGCTACGTTAGTTCTATAAAAGAGCATCCGGCCGAGTAACAAGTTACTCCCCCGGAGGCTCGGGGACTAACGGTTATTATCTACAATTTGCAAAGGAGAGAGCAACGTACCTCCATCATTCGTCCAGCGAGGTTAATGGCCTTTGCGGCGGTGTTCATCTGAGCGGAAAACTCGGCAGGACCGAACTTTTCCGGGAGATCAGATTCCAGGAGAGAGCAACGTACCTCCATCATTCGTCCAGCGAGGTTAATGGCCTTTGCGGCGGTGTTCATCTGAGCGGAAAACTCGGCAGGACCGAACTTTTCCAGGAGATCAGATTCCTGGACTACCTCGGCCTTGTTCCAATTCATAACAAACTCCATCAGGCTCGGAGGGTACCATTCTCCCATGGGCATATGGGGCGTCACCAAGCCCTTTGCATGTGCTTCCTTCCTCTCCACCAAGGCAAGGGCAGGGCTGGTGTGCAGAACCAACTGCTGGGCTTCGGTTGGCTCGGCAGGCGCGTCCTTTGCCGCTGATGTCTTCTTGGGGAGCATTGACTCAAGGGTGCGTTGCCCAGGCTCGGCAGCACTAGGCTTGGCAGCGTCTTGAATCTTCTTGCCCTTGGCTTGCTGGGAAGAAGAAGCAGTAGCAGCGGTTTTTCCCTGCCGAGGTTGAGAGGACTCGGAAGATGCAGAGGAACTAGGTGCTGGTACTCTCGCGGCTGGGCTTGGTGCCGGCGCTGAAGTTTTCGCTGCCGGAGTTGATGCTGCTACCGAGGTTGGAGTTGGTGCTGGTCTTCTTGCTGGTACGGGAATTGGTGCTGGGGCCGAAGTAGCCTCAGTGGCTGCTGGTTGAGGTGTTGTCGAGGCGGTGGATGCCGTTGCTCCGGCTGGGCCGGTTCCCCCCGCTCCTGGATGACCCGGAGCGGTCGCAGAGCCCTCCGGAATAGGGCTCAGAGGACGTGACTCGTCGTCACGACGGGGTGAAGGGCTATGCCGGAGAGGTGAAGAGATGCTGGACCCACTTTGAGGGACCTCCACCGGAGCCCTGCGAAATCCAATAACGTCAGAAGAAAAATTACGAAGAAATAAGGAAGAAAGAGTTACAGAAGAAGGAAGGACTTACGCATCCGAGGTTTCGGCCGCTTTGGGTTTCCGAGCCCTGCGTGCTGGGGCCTTGCCTGCTGGTTTGGGGGTAGTCTTGTCCCCGGACTTCTTTCGCCTTTAACGGGCTAAGACGGTCCGGAGGAAGAACTCGAGGAGGCCCCACGTTTCTTCTTCGTTGCCACCGGAACAGGCTCGCCTGTAGCGAGAGGGGGATCCTCGTGAATATGACCGCCGGGGTGAGCTGATGGCGGAAAAGTAAAAGAAAGGGGGACAGCCTCAAAAGGTTCCATCACCTCGATTTCCGAGTCATCTTCATCATCGGGCCAATCTCTAATAGAAGAGGATTTACCCGTGGGTCGTTTCGTGGCGTTGGTCATAGGGAGGAACATCTCCTGGTCCAGCTCTTCCTCATCCGGAGTTTCCCCGTCCGGCGCCCACTTAAGGGACGGATCGGTGTCGTCCTCAAGGGTTTGCTAAAGGAATTGCTGAGGAAAAGAGCGAACAAAAGAGTCAAAAATTGCAACAATAACTGACATATAATTAGTCCGGGTTAAGTTGCAGCATGAAACTTACTGTGGGAGGAAGCCGGTCACGGCAGAAATGCTCAATCCCCCAAGACCAATCAGTGGAAAAGTCCTTATGAGTGGTAAAGAGAGCCTTAACCCGGCGATAAATCTCCGAGTTGGTCAGCTCGAAGGATGAGGTCCGGTTAGGGTCGCGGCCGTAGCTCATGTGGCACACCTTGTGGGTGCGCTTATGGAGGGGTGATATTCGGTTACGCACAAAGGTGATCATGGCATCCTCGTTGCATAGTCTGAGCCCCTTCAGTTCCGCGAACCTTTTGCTCACTTGGTTGGCCAAGGCTGTGGGCTCCTTGGGGATCGCGTCCCACAGGTCCGGGTTAGGTGGACCCGGAGTGTAGGGGAGCAACCGGATCAAGTCTTCGGTGCCCATATTCCGTACATAGAAGAAGGTCCGGGCCCATCCTTTGCAGGACTCTAACCCGGTGACCCGGGGAAAAACGGAAAATCGCCGGGGTGAAATGGAGGCCGCTCCGAATTGAGTGAGCCGCTTGTCCTCCGGATCAGCGTGGATATTGGGAATGACGTTGCGACGAAGGCCGAAGAACCGGATCCATAGCTCTTTCGTGGGCCATAGTCCGACGTAGCCTTCGATCGTAGAAGCAAAGGCAGAAAGAGAGGTGATGGCATTGGCTGGAAGGTGGTGTGGTTGGAGCTGGTACGTACCGAGCCAGTCCTAGAAAAAATCACTCACCGGCAAGCCGAAGCCCCGTTGGAAATGAGACAGAAACACGACGAACTCGCCCGTATTGGGTGAGGGGACCAGTTCGTTGGAAGGAAGACGCGCGGTGACGCCGGTAGGGATGCGCCTGGTCCAGTAGAGCTAGTCCAGGTCATCCTGGCAGACCCAAGAGCCGGCCCACACGCCGCGGTCCGCCGCCGCGGCGTCCTCTTCCATCTCCTGCTCAGCAACAATGAGTTCCTCCTCAGTTATCTGGTCCTCGAGGCCCTCGCTGGCACTGGAGGCGGTGGGGGACAGTGGCCGGGACTGGCGTGAACCCGTGGCGAGAAATTCGCGTCGCGGTGGCGGCGACACAGAGGTGCGACGAAGAAGTGCGGCGGCGACGCTGCTTTTTGGCGATGCTGGCGGCGGTGCGGTCGTGAGGAAGAGGAGGAAGAATAGCAGCGGGCAGAGGGGTGCGGAGGGGGAAAAATCCTAAGGGACGCACCCCTCCGCTATTTAACCACTCCCATCAGGGGTGAGTGGGATCGCGCCCTGTGGACCGGCCACACGTTGTGGCCGTGTATTACCCGTCCAGACCAATCAGTGAGGAGCCACACGGAAGGCCATAGGGCGGAGAGAGTCCTGTGACATGACGCGCTGATGCGGTAAACGAGGAGCCAGGCGTGACGTGACCCGCGCACAGTGATAACTGACAATTACTGCGGCGGTTACTGTACCGTCCCTTAAAATAAGACGACATAATGATTACCCTTCACATGGGCTAGCGTACGAGAGAAGGAAGTAAGACCCGGATGGAACTGTGGTAACCCGGCTGGCAAGTGAAAACTTGCAATGTGCGAAGGGAACGTAAATCCAAGTTGTCCGAGGTACAGAGGTAACTCGGCAACAACGACAGGGGCACAAAATGGAACCTGGTGTGGCCTTAGCGGCCAAGGCGGCTAAGACCGCACCAGCTTCGGGGACTAATGTTGGGGGGATACCCCCGGGTAGGGTCACGCCGGGTATAAAGGCGGAGTTAGCCGAGGTTCGGCAAGGCCAAAGCAGATGCTGGCCGGGTCACCTCAAGGCAGGCCGAATCACGGGGTAATCCGGACCTGGGGGCGTTCGCCTAACTAGGCCTCATCCGACTTAAGCGGTAAGTCGGAAGTGTATGTTTTACCTGTATGCAGGAAAGGGTGTGGCTGGATGAACCATCATCAAGGTCACAGCAAGCTTCTAGGAGAAGGAAGGAATCTCGCTGGTCAAAAGGAGCCCCGGTACGCACTGCCTAAGCGAAGCGAGCAAGGACAGGACCACCGGGGCATGGCCGACAAGCGTGATGACGCCCGTGTCGGCTGACGAGGGCACCGTCAGAGGCTCACGTAGCTAAAGCATGTGTGACGCGGGGGAAAAAGCACCCCGGTCGGCTTACCACTTTGGGAGGAGGCATATTCTCCACGTATGCCCTAGGCAGAAACCGAGCCTCCCCTATAAAAGGGGGGCTAGGGCTTCTGTAGAAGGGGTGGGTTGGTGGCTCTACGATTCAGTTTTGGGCTAGGGTTTTAGGTGCGATCTGTGGGTGAGAGTAAGAGAGCTCCTTCTTCCTCCTCTCGCCAATACAGCTCTAGGAGCACTTGTAACCTCGGTAGTAAATCAATACAAGCTCTTGTGTGGAGAATAACTTCACTATCCCTCCCTGGATTCCCCTAGCGAGTATTAGTCCCCACCTTTAGCCTATACATGGCATCTGCCGTGACACCACCACGACACTAACACCCATGGAGTTCTGGTGTTGATCATGTTTTGCCCTAGGGAGAGCTTTAGTCAATGGATCTGCTATATTTAGGTCTGTGTGTACTTTACAAATCTTTATATCTCATGCTCGCGGATGGAGTGAAACCGGCGCTTAATATGCTTGGAATTCTTGTGAGACCTCGGTTCCTTTGCGTTGGCTATGGATCCATTGTTGTCACAATAGATCACCATCGGGTCCAACGCACTAGGAACCACACCTAGTTCTGTAATGAACTCTTTCATCCAAACCGCTTCCTGCGCCGCTTCTGAAGGAGCAACATATTCCGCCTCCGTCGTTGATCCAGCCACCACAGGTAGTTTGGAACTCCTGCGCCACTAACTGCTGCTCCGTTCAAGATAAATACGTATCCGGATTGAGACTTAGAGTCATCCAGATCGGTGTCAAAGCTAGCATCGACATAACACTTAGAGACTAGCTCTTCTTCACCTCTGTATATAAGAAACATATCTCTAGTTCTTCTCAAGTACTTGAGGATGTTCTTGACCGCTATCCAGTGTTCCGAACCTGGATCAGATTGGTACCTACTAGTCAAACTAATAGCATGTGCCACATCCGGTCTTGTACATAGCATGGCATACATAATAGAGCCTATGGCCGAGGCATAGGGGATCTTATCCATCATCTCTCTTTCTTCCGCCGTAGCCGGACTTTGAGTCTTACTCAATGTCTTGCCTTGCAACATAGGTAAGAACCCCTTCTTACTTCCGTCCATATTAAACTTCTTTAATATCTTATCAAGGTATGTACTCTGCGATAGCCCAATTAGGCGCCTTGATCTATCTCTATCGATTTTAATGCCTAATATATATGACGCTTCACCAAGGTCTTTCATCGAAAATTTGTTGTTTAGATAACTTTTAACACTGTTTAAAAGATCTATATCATTTCTAATCAATAATATGTCATCCACATATAATATCAGAAATGTCACATTGCTCCCACTCACTTTCTTGTAAATACAAGCCTCTCCATAAGTTTGGACAAATCCAAACTCTTTGATCACCTCATCAAAGCGGAGATTCCAACTCCGGGATGCTTGCTTCAGTCCATAGATGGATCGCAGAAGTTTGCATACCTTATTAGCATCCTTAGGATCGACAAAACCCTTAGGTTGTATCATATACAACTCTTCTTCAATATTACCATTGAGGAACGCAGTTTTGACATCCATCTGCCATATTTCATAATCGAAATATGTAGCAATTGCTAACATAATCCTAACCGACTTAAGCATCGCTACGGGAGAGAATGTCTCATCGTAGTCAACTCCTTGAATTTGTCGAAACCCCTTTGCGATAAGTCGAGCCTTATAGATGGTCACATCACCATCAGCATCAGTTTTTATTTTGAAAATCCATTTATTCTCAACGGCCTTTCGATCGTGAGGTAAGTCCACCAAGGTCCAAACTTGGTTCTCGTACATGGATTCCATCTCAGATTTCATGGCTTCTAGCCATTTGTTGGAATCTGGGCTCATCATCGCTTCTTCATACATTGCAGGGTCATCCATTTCATCAACCATGAAATTCACAACAGGATTGTCGTACAGTTTAGGAGCTGCACGTGTCCTGCTTGACCTGCGAGGTTCGGTAGTGTCCTCTTTCGGAGTTTCATGATCAATATCATTAGCTCCCTCTTCATTAGGTGAAGTCAACTCCGAAACAACTTCTGGTGCTACGCTAATCGCCATTTCATGAAGAGAAGGTTCAATAACCTCTTCGAGTTCTACCTTCCGACTACTCACACCTTTCGCGAGAAACTCCTTCTCAAGAAAGGATCCATTCTTGGCAACAAAAACCTTGCCCTCGGATCTGTGATAGAAGGTATACCCAATCGTTTCCTTAGTGTATCCTATGAAGACGCATTTTTCCGCTTTGGGTTCGAGTTTATCCGGCTGAAGTTTCTTCACATAAACATCGCATCCCCAAACTTTAAGAAATGACAACTTAGGTTTGTTTCCAAACCATAATTCATACGGTGTCGTTTCAACGGATTTAGATGGTGCCCGATTTAAAGTGAATGCATCTGTTTCCAGTGCATAACCCCAAAATGACAGTGGCAAGTCAGTCAGAGACATCATAGATCGAACCATATCCAATAAAGTACGATTACAACGTTCCGACACACCATTACGTTGTGGTGTTCCGGTAGGCGTGAGTTGTGAAACTATTCCACTCTTTCATGTGTGTGCTAAACTCGTAACTTAGATACTCTCCTCCATGGTCAGACCATAGAAATTTGATCTTTCTATTACGATGATTTTCCACTTCATTTTGAAATTCCTTGAACTTTTCAAAAGTTTCAGACTTGTGTTTCATCAAATAGATATACCCGTATCTACTCAAATCATCCGTGAAAGTAACAAAATAACAATATCCACCTCGCGCCGACACACTCATTGGTCCACACACATCAGTATGTATGATTTCCAATAAATCTGTCGCCTGTTCCATTGAACCGGAAAACGGCGTTCTAGTCATCTTGCCCATAAGGCATGGCTCACATGTATCAAATGACTCAAAATCAAGTGATTCCAAAAGTCCATCAGAATGGAGTTTCTTCATGCGTTTAACACCAATATGACCTAGACGGCAGTGCCACATATATGCAGATATATCATCATCAAGTTTAATCTTTTTAGCATTAACATTATGAATATGCGTAATATTACTATCGAGATCCATCAGAAATAAACCATTCAACATAGGTGCATGACCATAAAAGATATCATTCTTATAAATCGAACAACCATTGTTTTCAGATTTAAAGGAATGACCACTTTGCATCAAACACGATCCGGATACAATGTTCATGCTAAGTGTAGGCACCAAATAACGATTATTTAGGTTTATAACTAATCCTGATGGCATATGGAGAGGTAGCGTCTAGACGGCGATCACATCAACTCTTGATCCATTGCCGCCCTGCATCCTGACCTCATCCCTTGCTAGTTGTTGCTTGTTCCGCAGCCCCTAAACCGAGTTACATATATTAGCAACCGATCTCGTATCAAATACCCAGGTGCTACTGCGAGTACTAGTCAAGTACACATCAATGACATGTATATCACATATACCTTTGTTTGCCTTTCCGGACATCTTGTCCGCCAAATACTTGGGGCAGTTGCGCTTCCAATGGCCAGTCCCCTTGCAATAGTAACACTCGGTGTCAGACTTAGGGCCAGCTCGGGGTTTCTTTTCAGGCGCGGCAACAGATTTGCCACCCTTCTTTCCCTTTTGCTTGCCTTTCTTGTCTTTCTTGAAACCGGTGGTCCTATTGATCATCAACACTTGATGTTCTTTCCTAATCTCCACTTCTGCAGTCTTAAGCATTAACAGAAGCTCGGGAAGAGTCTTCTTCATGCCCTGCATATTATAGTTCATCACGAAGCTCTTGTAGCTAGGTGGCAGAGATTGGATAACACGATGTATGCCCAAGTCAATGGGAATTGTTACTCCCAAGGACACAAGCTTATCGGCGTACCTAGACATTTTGAGTACATGCTCACTAACAGAGTTGTTCTCCTCCATCATGCAGCTAAAGAACTTTTCAGTAGCATTATAACTCTCTACGGCAGCATGGGTATCGAAAATCATTTTCAATTCTCCCATGGTACTAAAGGCATTGCCATTTTCGAAACGCTTTCGAAGTTTTGGCTCTAGCCCATACAGTATGCCGCAATGAACTAAGTTGTGGTCCTCCTGACGAGTCACATAGACATTCTTTTCCTCGTCAAGGGCATTAGGAGCTGGTGGGGGGCCTAGCGGTGCATCTAGCACATATTGCTTTTGCGCAGCAGTGAGGAGAATCCTCAAATTCATAGCCCAGTTGGTGAAGTTGCTACCAATCGCAGCAAGTTTCTCTTTCTCCATGAACACACTGAAATTAAAAGCAGGTGGTGCCATCTACAACAGAATTTGTAAAGTTTATTTAGACTAAGTTTATGATAGAGTGAGTTCAACTAATCCAAATTACTAATGAACTCCCACTCAAAAACGACATCCCTCGTGTCCTTTTGGTGATTACATGAACCAAATCCACTACACCAAGTCCGATCATCACGTGAGTTGATGTAGCTTCAAAGGCGAGCATCTATATGGGCATCATATCAACTATATGACTCATGCTTAACCTTTCGGTCCGTGTTCCGAGGCCATGTCTGTACATGCTAGGTTCGCCAAGTAAGAACCTTAGTATTCGCGTGTGTAAAACGGTCTTACACCTGTGCCTATGAAAGCATAGATTCGAGTACACCCGATCATCATGTGATGTCTCGAAACACGATCAACAGAATGGTGCATACTGAAGGAAGAACACATTTTTATCTTGATATCTAAATGAGGGATCATCTTACAATGCTACAGAAAGTGCCAAACTAACAGTATAAGATGCTAACATCTAATGTGTAAAGTGAGATGATATGGTCCATGCATTTGATCTCTATCACTTGCATCGTGGTATGATCTCTATCATTCCTTTGTGTGTAAGGCCAAGGTCTATGGAACTTACACGTTGAGTGTGTTGTAAGAGTATCTATCATACATCTACTTACAACAATACCATATCAATACACTAGCCCAGCAACGATCTAAACTAGACGCCTCTAATTTATCAATTGCAAGTTTTACGTGGCTTAGGGCTTTCGGAGATAGAACCGTTCTCACCTACGAACATGAACCACAACGAGGATACCTAAGTTATTAGCAACTCGTTGTAAATCAGATATTGACTATAGTAGGAGAGAAAGACACCCGCCAGCCACTTATGCAAAATAAGTTGCATGTCAGTCGTGGAACCGGTCTCATGTACGATGACATGTAAGGTTGGTCCGGGCCGCTTCATCCCACTATGCCACCAATATCCAAAATACATAGAAGATGCAATAGCATGATCATCATCGCCCACATATAAACATATGTGTACTACCCGGGCAAAGCACCTACGCATAAATCAGGCTCTGATACCGCTATTGGGTCCGCAGCATAGAAAACAAAAAAATTCCTACGATGAGAACTACACGCCAAGATCTATCTACTAGGTACAAAGCAACGGGTGGACATACATCCAACGAGAACTTACCCTTGAAGACAACAAGTTTTGTTAACGAGTAGGAACTCGTGGTTGATGTAGTCGTACACTTGCCGATCTCAAGATCGACTGGAAGTCCAAGCGTCGCAACTCAGCAGCGCATCCGTACTCGCACACATGTTCAAGCCACCGGACAACCTCCACCTCCTCGCTCCAGCGATCCAGCGGAAGCAGCAACTCCTTCTAGACGAAATGCCACCGGGAACATGTATCTCGCTAATGCGAGACCATGGGGGAATAATTCTAGAGGGGGAGAGAGATCCTTCACAAGGAGGTGTGTGGATGAAGGAGGGAGTGGGTGGCCTTTTATAGGAGGAGGGGGGTGCCCCTCCTCTCCATGGCCAACGCATGGGGGGTGACCCCTCACCTCCCCCATTCATGTGGTGGTAACCCCTCCACATTAAAATGCCTCTTCACATTCCCTTTTAAAGTCTCCACTTTAAATGCATTAAAATTCTCCAAGTTTAATGCTCTCTCATTTAATAAAACTCTTTTATTAAATTTATTCAGAATTTTGTTAATTACTTTAATTAACAAACATTCACATATAGCCCCTTGTAATATTTCAATATCACATTTAATTTTGTTAATTACTTTAATTAACAAACTTTCTGCAATTTCACCCGAAACAATTTTCGGTTTCTATCTAAACAATTCCTGCGCTTTGCAATTCTTTCGTCTGAAACATATGTGCTCCAAAATGGTGTCTGGTAACTCTTAAGTGTGTCACCCTACGGTTCATGAATAATGCAGACATGATTGAGACTCCTCTCAGATCAATAGTCAGAAGCGGGACCTGGAGATCCATATTGACTCCTGCATATTCAACGATGACTTCTGTGATCGTGAGAACCTTTAATGCTTGTAACTAAACCCTTTGTCTCGCGATATATTACATGTCCGAGATTCGATCATCGGCATCCAAATACCTAGTTTGATCTCGTTACCGACATGCACTCTTTTCTCGTTCCCGTGATATAACATTCTAGTGATCACATCACTTGCTTGCAAGCTATCTCAATGTGATATCACCGAGAGGGCCTAGAGTATATCTATCTGTCATTGGGATTGACAAATTCCACTCTTGATCCATGAGCCTCAACATAACACCTTCGTAGTACTGAAGCCATCTTTATAGTAACCCTGTTACGGTGTGACGTTTGATGTTATCAAGACACTCTTCAGGTGTTAGCAATTAACATGATCTCATGGTCTAAGGATAAAGTTTACTTAGTATGATGTTATAGCAATATAAACATAATGACTTGATCGTAATGCTATACTTTGGATGAATGTTCATCACATCATTCCACCAATGGTGTGACCTTGTTATTAACAACATCCAATGTCCATGATCAGGAAACCTTGATCATCTTGTTAATCAACAAGCTAGTCTATAAGAGAGGCATAACTAGGAACCCTTTTTGTTTATTAAACACACATGTATTGATGTTTCTGATCAATACAACTCTAGCATGTAAAATAAACATCTATCATATATAAGGAATACATAATAACAACTTTATTATTGCCTCTCAGGGCATATTTCCTTCAGGATGATGCACCAACCAGGACCCCACCAGGCCCCGAAGTATCGCCCCAACCCGTCTGCAGTATATGCACCAAGAAACAACAAACCCCCAATGAACCGCCCGAACTACCCCAATCGTTGCGGAGGAAACCATAACAACAACCCCAGCAACCCCAATAACTTCAATCGTGCACCGCCAAAGTCCAACAACACCAACAACACTGCCCCAAGGACTAGAAGCAATGTTGTGCCTATTGCAGGGAAAGACAAGTCAATGATCACTTGCTTTGAATGCAGAGTCACGGGTCACTACTCCAACAAGTGCCCCAAGAATCTTGCCGCATCAACCAATGTGACTGCACCTGTCCAACAACAGTGTCGTGTCCAGCCTGGAAAGAGGTTTGCCCCAGGAAACCCGCACAACCGTAATGGCCGTCTGTTCCACATGAATGCTGAGGAAGCCCAGGAAGTACCAGATGTCGTGTTGGGTATGTTTTCAGTTAACTCATTTTTAGCAAGAGTGTTGTTTGATTCTGGATCATCACACTTGTTTGTTACAGAAGAATTTGCATGCACTAGTAAGATTCAACCAACAAATTTGAAGCATTTTATGATAATTCAAATACCTGGTTCCACCACTAAGGTTAGAAAAGTTTGCAAGGTCGTACCAATCAGAATCCATGGGATAGATTTTTATGCCAATATAATAGCACTTGGAACCAAAGGTTTGGAAGTAGTGCTAGGAATGGATTGGATGTCAAAACATCAAGGATCAATCGACTATGCCAAGAAAGCCATAACCATGACCAGTAGCACCGGAGTATTAGTAGAACATGTATCTGAGACTTTGCCCTGTCAATTCAAGTGCAACAAGAGTCTAGCCAAGACCACCATTGACCAAGTCAGAGTAGTCTGTGAATACCCCGATGTGTTCCCAGATGAATTGCCCGATATGCCCCTAGATCGGGATATCGAGTTTATCATTGAACTAATTCCTAGAACCAGACCCATAGGTCAGAGACCCTATAGCATGAACCCATCTTAACTAGTGGAGCCGAAGAAGCAACTTGATGATATGCTGGGAAAAGGTTTGATACAACCAAGTGCATCACCATGGAGATCACCTATTTTGTTTGTTGGTAAGAAGGATGGTGCCAACCGTTTGTGTACGGATTATCAGAAGTTGAATGACGTCACCATCAAAAACAAGTACCTGCTGCCAAAGATAGAAGATTTGTTTGATCAACTGACTGGTGCCAGAGTGTTTTCTACGATTGATCTTAGGACTGGTTATCACCAACTGAAGATTCGTGCAACAGATATCCCAAAGACTGCCTTCACCACCAGATATGGATTGTATGAGTACAATGTCATGTGTTTTGGATTAACCAATGGCCCCGCTTATTTCATGAACCTCATGAATAAGATTTTTATGAACTTCTTGGATAAGTTGGTCGTTGTTTTTATCGATGACATTCTAATCTACTCCAAGTCGGAAGAGGACCATGAGTAACACCTAAGAACCATCCTTGAAACCCTTAGGGAGCATCAATTGTATGCCAAGCTTAGCAAGTGTGAATTCTGGTTAAAGGAAGTAGGATTCCTAGGCCATATCTTTTTGTTAGGAGGAGTTGCTGTTGATCCTGCAAAGATTAAAGATGTTGAAGAATGGAGAGCCCCAACCACCCAAACCGAAGTCCGCGCATTTCTTGGATTAGCCGGATATTACCGCAAGTTCGTTGAAGGATTTTCGAGCATCGCAAGACCGATGACTCAGTTGTTAAAGAAAGATAAGAAGTTTGAATGGGCTGACAAATGTGAAGCAAGTTTTCAAGATCTTAAGAAGAGGTTGGTTTGAGCCCCAATTTTGATCATGCCGGATATCAAGAAGCCTTTTGATGTGTATTGTGAGACATCCAAGATTGGACTCGGATGTGTGTTGAGGCAAGAAGGCACAATCATATCCTATCTGTCCAGACAACTAAAGCAACATGAGTAGAACTATCCTACCCATGACCTCGAACTAGCAGTCATAGTTTTAGCTTTGAAGACAGGGCGTCATTACCTTATGGGTAACCGTTGTGAGATTTATTCGGATCACAAGAGTCTGGAGTATATTTTCACCTAGAAGGAGCTGAATATGAGGAAAAGGAGATGGATAGAGTTAATCAAGGATTATGACCTTGACATTCACTATCACCCTGGCAAAGCCAATGTGGTAGCGGATGCTCTTAGCAGATTGTCGTGTAGATTAAACACCATGATTAAGGCATCCCAACCAAGTCTGCATGGGGAGATGGAGAATTTCAGAGTGGAGCTAGTTAGCGAAGGATTTCTAGCTAGCATAAAACTCCAACCCACTTTGATTAGTCAGATAAAGGAGGCCCAGAAAGGAAACGCAAGTATTGATGGAATCAAGCGTCGTATCGGAACAGGGAAGGTACTCGGATTGATCGAAGATGAAGAAGGAGTTATGTGGTATAAAGGACGTATATGTGTTCCAGCAGATTCAGAGTTGAAACAAGTCATTATGCAGGAAGCCCATGATACCCTTTATTCTATCCACCTGGGAGCAATGAAGATGTATTAGGATTTGAAGGAGCAATTCTGGTGGCACAAAATGAAGGGAGAAATCGGAAGCTACATAGCCAAGTGTGATATATGTCAGAGAGTCAAAGAGGAACATCAGCGACCCGCAGGACTTTTGCAACCATTGCAGATTCTAGAATGCAAATGGGATTCTGTCGGAATGGATTTTATTACCGGTTTGCCTACATCTAGTAGGGGAAATGACTCTATTTGGGTCATAGTAGACAGATTGTCCAAGGTAGCCCATTTCATACCTGTCAAAACTACCTACCAAAGTTCGAAGCTAGCAGAGTTGTACATTGCTAGAATAGTCAGTCTGCATGGAACCCCCAAGACCATTGTTTTGGATCGAGCAACCCAGTTTGCCTCAAGATTTTGGCAGAAGGTCCAAGAAGGATTAGGACCAAACTGAATTTCAGCATAGCTTATCACCCGCAAACTGACGGACAAACTGAAAGAGTCAACCAGATCTTAGAAGATATGTTGAGAGCTTGTGTGTTAGAGTATGGATCTAAATGGGAAGATTGTCTGCCTTTCACGGAGTCTCATACAACAATAGTTATCAAGCCAGTTTGCAAATGGCCACATTTGAATTTCTGTATGGAAGGAAGTGTCGTACCCTGTTGAATTGGTCACAAGTAGGAGAGAGTTAGATCTTCGGACCCGACATCCTACGAGAAGCTAAAGAGAAGGTTCACAAAGTCCATGAGCATCTCAGGACCGCTCAATCCAGACAGAAGAGTTATGCTGACAAAAGACGTCGAGACCTGACCTTCAATGTCGGAGATTTTTTGTATCTCAAAGTGTCACCCTTGAAAGGAATGCAACGTTTTCGCCTGAAAGGGAAGCTTGCCCCAAGATATATTGGACCCTTCAAGATTTTGAATCGCAGAGGAGAAGTATCCTATCAACTAGAACTGCCTGAGGAGATGTTAGTCGTGCATAATGTGTTCCATATCTCGTTACTTCGCAAATGCCTCGAAGTTCTGGAGAAGACCGAAGTTTTCAAGAACATCAATCATCGAGCCATAGATATTAATAAGGATCTAACTTATCGTGAAGTACCCATCCGTGTTTTGGAAGAAGCATTCAGAACCACCCGGACCAGAATTATCAAATTTCTCAAGATCCAGTGGAGTAACCATATCGAAGAAGAAGCCACCTAGGAACGAGAAGATTATATTAGGACTGAGTTTCCCAATCTCTTTAGTTCCTAGTTTTTCCTGAATCTCAGGACAAGATTCTATTTAAGGAGGGAAGGTTTGTAACACCTCAAAAATATTAAACAAGCTTATGAAGATCAAATCACCCAAGTTTAGGGTTAACAAAAACTTTTATTATTAAACTTGATATGAATGCATGTGTGATTTCTATTAATGCATGAATGCTTGCAATTGCCATGTTTGATTGCTACCAATGATAAGGATTAGTTTAAAAAGGATTACTACATCATCTATATCATTTCCAAGCAAAATCAAATGAAAAGAAAGTCAAATATGGATCATATGAGCATATGGTCATTTTGGAAAAAGTTAACCACTAGCCCACTTTGGGTGTCTCTAGTAAAATATTTCTAACAGAAACAATTCCAATTCTTTTCACCCCTTGATAGACCAAGTAAAAGTGAATCCAAGAAAACCTTACAAATTCACAAAAACTATTTTAAATCTATTTAAGCGGCAATTCAAAATTGAATCAAGTTCATATGCCTAGATCATCACTTTTCAAAAACCACTCAAACAAATTCCACTTGACATTTCCCAGCAACCATAGGCTACTAAGCAAGTAATCATATCACTCACCAAAATTCATTCAAAAATTCCAAAGATGAAATCATGCGGCCATTTGGTCGAACACCTGGCAGACACAGTACAGCTACCAACTATCTACTGTTTGTGATCAATCAATTGATCATATTTTGTACCTCAATTCTACTCCACTACTCCCCCATAATAATCCCTAGTACTTGGCCGTGCAGTGGAGAGGCTCATCTCTACCGTTGCACCAGTGGCATGCCTGTACTGAGCCAGCCATGCCGGTCGAGCACGAACCAGTCGCTACACGCCGCACCGCCCTCTCCCACGACACCCAGAGGATAGTCGTGACCTCACCGCCACCCCCTGACCACCCCTTGACCAACGGTGAGAACTGGAGACACTGAAATCGCCGTGCCCATTTAAGCCACTTCCATGCCGACAGCACGACGGAGCGTCGCAGCCGCCTCGCGCGCACACGCCTCGCTCTCTCCGCTCGTACCCACAGTCGCCATAGCACCAGTGACCTCCCAGACACGATGGTTTACCGCCGCGCGCCACGTGACCACCGTACTGAGTGACGAACACTTCCGTACCTGAACGGAGCACCGATGTCGCCTGACCGAGTGAGATCGCCCCTTGCTGTGCCATCACGCGTGTGACAATCGCCATAGTACCCCGTATCGACCCGTTCTCTCCGCCATTCTTAGCGTGACTTGTAGCAGTGTCGCCGGTGAAGCCTGGCCATGCCCTCCTGCCTCCAACGCCGGTGTATAAATAGAGGACATCCTAGACCTCATTCTGCACACCATTCCACTCCCCACTCACCCAGGAACCTCACCGACCTTCCCCGGAGCAAGGCGAGCACCACGATGTCGGAATTTGGCAGAGTCCGCCGCTGCAGTTGAGGAAGGAAGCCATCGATTGGAGCCACCCCAGGAGCTACCGTGACCGCCAATCGACTCGCCGTTGACAACCAGCCCGTTCGCCCCCATCGCCAACCCTAGTTGGAGCCCTGGTATGTCCCCAGCGACCCCCACCGTCGTGTTAGGGTTTGTATCTCGCCGGAGCAGTTCGACGGAGACGACGAACCTTAGCCGTAGGATCCTGTTCTATTCATAGGGCTAGGATTGATAGATGCCGCTTCGGTTAGAATTAGTCGCTGGTGCATGGGACCATTCTGTTAGCAGCCCGCCGCGCCAGTGTAGTGCAGTTGGGTTGGCCCATTTCTTTTCCCACGCAGAGCCCAGTCGTTCAAATAGAATTTTGCCATTTTAGTTAAAACCATATTTAGTAGCTATATTCAAAATTCAATTCCAAGAGATATACTAATCCAAAATGCATGATTCCAATTTTGCTGGAAAGGTATTGAAAATATCTATTCACGCCCGTTGGAGTCAAACCAATTCAAACTATAGATCACCTCTACCAAAAATAACAACACATAGGCTTTTTCCACTTCAAACATTTTTATAAAATAAATTGTAAATGCTTTTGAGTTGATTCCAACTCTCAAAAATCACATTTGCCATGATCTACATGAATATATAAAAACATTTGGCTTTACAGATATGAAACATGGCTTAGTATTAAAATAATGATATATAGGCATTTCTAGTCACTTAAATATTAATAAATCATAATATTAAATATTGTAATATATGATCACCATTTTAAATCACATTCCCAAGTATTGGAATATGTGGTGATGACATGTGTCAACATGATCCACTATTTTAATTGGTGAATATTAAATCTTAAGTAATTCTCCATGAGTAGAAATTACTTTTCTCAAATAAGATAAATAAAAATGTGCCACTATTACATGTAATATTGAGATGATGCTAGATCATCTAATATGAGCCCTTGAGTGCTAAATAGAAGTAGTTCAGGGATGTTTGGTGATTGTGTATATTGTATGTATTATAGACGCTAGTACCGACCTGGGCTACGACGAGGAGGAGTACTGCGAGGAAGAAGAAGAGAACTTCAACAACTGCACTCAACAAGGCAACCTATCAGTGCAAGGTAGAACTATGCATGCTATATATGCAAGCCCCTTATACCAGATGCACTAGGCATGCTTGGTTATGCAACTTTGATTATACCAATCCCATCTTTTACTTACCAGCGTTACTTTTCCTTTTACTAAAGTTTCTTATATAGTTAATGAATTGTGATTAGTGGAAAAGTAGGATGGATACCATCAAGACTGTGGAACTAGTTCTGGATACTAATACTTGATTAGCACCCAATAGTGATACCCTCAATACTAGTGGCTAGTGCTAAAACTAAACTTGATTACTTTAGATGGGAATACTTGGTGAAAATGATTATGAAAACCTTGGAATGATGATTCATTCTATTGAAATGTTTTGACATGTGTTATGATACACAATGGTTGGAAGATGAAACTAAATGAGGCATGAGCCTTGACTTTGATAAAACCTAATGGTTGGGTTCAGATGCGATACCATTCCAATTTTACCGTACAACCACAATACCTGAGTTGGGTAGGGCTTGACTAGAAGTTTATATGTCTTAGTATGGGTTCCCTTGCGGAAGAGGCTGAGCTGAGGCTACCTCGTGAATGAATGTCCACCTATGCAGTTCCCGGGATGACAGTTGGTCATGGCTGGGAGGCCAAGCTCATAGGGTTGGTGCCTATACTAGGGTGTGTAATTGAAAGGTTAGGATTGATTATCCGCATACCAAGTATGATGATTTAGGGTTATCCCTGACGGATGTATCAAATTTTTGGTGAAAGTGTACCACCTCTGCAGAGTGTCAAACTATTCGAATAGTCGCGTCCGCAATTATGGACAGTTAGAGTGGCCATACTGTTCCGTTGTCATATGTTTTCCAAATGATTTGTGACTTGAAAGATGACTTTGACTTAACCACAACAGAGTTGTGGACATGAGATCTGAGTTCCCACTTAAGTAATGTAGAGAACTAAATTAGGTCTTTACTCTTAAGTCTTTATGAAGTAAACCTGGCTTTTTGCAGACAAACCTAGAGGTTAAGATTCCTATTAGTGTTACCTTACTTATGTTAGTAATAGTTTGCGAGTACTTAAAGAGTACTCATGGCTTTGTCCCTAGCTATTCCCATGGCCAGACTATGAGGAGGATTACCCGAAAGATGGATAGCAGGAGGTCTATGACAACTAGGATCATCTCCCATCGTCAGCATTGCCTGTGATCATGAAGATGGAGCTTACTACGTTTACTTTCCGCTGCTTTGATTGTATTAAGACGAGATCATGAGATCCTTTATTTGTAAGACCTTTATTATAGATTGTAATGGATGATGTACTGTGGTACCAATTCTGTTATGTCTCACAAAAATAGTAATCCTGGGATTGCGATGTACGGCATAACAGGCATCTGGACTTAAAAATCTGGGTGTTGAGAGAATTTTTCTTTGGGATTTCTCATATCTTTAGCTTACCATTATTTCCTTAGTAGTTCGGAGGTAGGTCATATTCCGGTAATCATGACAAATGACTCACAAATTTCTCCATACAAGATATGGGCTACATTTTCAATCCTACTTCATGTAGTGAAAACACCAGTGGGGAAAACACAATGATCATTATCATTGATTCTTTCCTTTATGAAGAGAATCGTTCAGGAACATTTTCCGTTACGCTTCTCAACACTGTGACGCAGGGTTTTGAATCCTCATCATGTTTTTCACTATCTTCTTTTTGCTCCATAATCGAGAAATATCATTGAATGTGAAATTTCTCGAGAATGCACCAGCAATCCAAGCAATACCAGTTTTGTTTCTCTTTTGGTTTTAGCTATGGATTCCGTATTCGAAGTTTCCAATGAATACTCTACAAGGACTTATTCGCTATTGTTTTGGTTATATCGAATAACCCCAAAACTTCCACGACGATCCATACTATATATGGAGCCGATCTCATGAATCCATATGGTTCACTATATATTCTAATTGAGTGCTAACTATTTCTAACTAATGGTCTCTACATCTACACTATAAAAATTTATTTGGCGCCATCTATTCACCCACTTGATATCAAATATCATATTGTGATGCTTTGCATTTTGACATTTCAAGTGCATTGCATTTCACAATTTCTTTTATGCCAATCTTATAAAGTTGAATTTCATTACTATTGATCAAATCATAGTAATTAGATTCTCATTTATCTTTAATACCTTTTGTTGATGAAATAATTTGATCATATCAAATAGTTTCACTTTCATGTTTTCTTTGGTAAACTACTTTACTCGTTCTAAACAATCATATAATGATAATCACCATTTTTGTTAAAACACAATACATCGAATATGTATTTACTTTCAACCATTCACCAAACACTTTGTATTCAAGTAATACCCGGTGTTTAAGTTATATTGTCAAACTTAGGCATGATTCATATATGACAAGAATACAAGTGTCTTTCACATATTATCAATATAACTTTCAATTTTAAACAATGGTTTCATTCAGTAATGAATATATCATTAAGTTGGGTATTTTTTAAGGCATTTCAATATTTTACAAATGTTCATGTATTATCAATTAGTTTCAACACAAGGATAATTCACACGTAATCGAACAAGATATGAACACAAATAGAAATCATTCATAAAAGTGGAACAACTGTTTGTTACAAGCTCATATGAATAACTGTCTCACTAAGGTGAGATACACTAAAGAGGTTCACAATCTTTTGATTACAATAACTATCCAAAACATAAACTAAGTGATAAATGTCGAGAGAGAGTGTCGTTGGCCATCATCATCATGCTCGCCATCAACACGCAACGTCACCTCCTCTCCAGCAAGCATCTCTCATGCAGAAGGACCTGTTTTCAGTAAAACATAATAAGTATCAAATATACTTAACACTGCAAATATGTTTGCTAGATTATAATATTTATAAAGTGGTATATCAAATATATACCTTTGTCATTGATGACTTCTCCTGCAATGGGTTCAACTTCCACATTCCTGAGATGTGATATGAACCTGTGGAAATACTGTGTTTCCGCATCGCCTCTCATGATGTAAGTCCTCACATGTGCTCGGTAGCTTGGTGGTAGCGACCGCAACACAACGTCATTTGCAAAAGAGCTCGTCATACAACTATCCAAGAAGTATGCTGGCCTCATGTACGCATCATGCATGCGCCCCAAGTGGTCGTCAAGCGAAGAGTTCTCTTCCATCTTAACGGAGAGAAAATCTCCCATCAGCTCATGCTCCCATATGCGTGCTTGTTCCATAAAATGTGTCCTAAGCTGTAGCATTACCATACGAGGGTTGACATTACGATAGGCCACACCTCATCCACCATTCCGAAACGCATTGTAACTGAAATGAAGGAGACTATCTCATGACGGTAATAGCGGTCTTCCCGCTGCTCCGGGGTCTCTAGGTTACTGGGCTGATCCAAATCCATCTCGTTGAGTATATAGTCGACCATGTTATTCTCGCTAAGGAGAACATGGATACGCGCAACCCATATAGAGAAGTTTGATCCATCTAGCCAGAGCTTCTCTCCTTCTACAATTGTCAAAGGAAAGGTAGCATCGGGGAGAACCATTTTCTACATTTATAATTGCAAAAGGAATTTAGACTAAGTTTATAATTAAATGAGTTAATAATAACTCCACTAAGAAACACCTATCCCCTAAAGGGTTCTAGTGATAACACGGCCCCTTTTCCCCACATCTCCCCTGATCATCACGACCATCAATGTGGGTTCTAGGGTGGACGCTAAACGTTGGTCACATCATTCATGTGACCCGTGCTTGATCTTTCGACCATTCGCGTTCCGAGGCCATGTCTACTACATGCTAGGCTTGCCAACTCAACCTTAGTGTATTCGTTGTGCAACATGGCTTACACCAACTGTATGCGGACGTAGATATGTCTGACACCTGATTATCACGGTCTTCCTCATACCGAAGAACTTTCTTGGTGGTGCACACTAAGGAGGAACACAATCATTGGTAATTCTTAATAGGGATCATCTTATTACGCTACCGTCCTAGCTGTCGTAGAGAGGTGGAATGAGGCGCCGCTGCAGGCCGGCCACCGGGGATGCTGTCGTCACAGTCGTCTTCACGCCATTGGTGAGGGTGGAGGTTGTGTCGGGCTGCACACCGGCAGCCCCGACGTCGCCATTTTGGGTGTCGTGAGAGGATGCCGGGCTACACGTCGGCAGCCCCGACACCACCATTTTGAGCATCGTCGCTCGTGGCACTGGAGATGGCATCGGTCTTGATGTCGGCCGAGGGCTCATGTGGTGAAGATGGCGTCACGCCGCACGCCAGCAGTCCTAGCATCGTCGTTTTTGACCGCTCGACTCGTCTTGTGTGCCGCCGACTCCGCGGGAGTGGAGATGGCGCCACTGCGCGCTGGCTGCCCGGACGCCGTCGCCTATGGGTCGTGGAGACGAAGATGGTGGAAAGGACACTGGGATACATGCCAGCAGCCCCGACGCTGCCATCTTCAGCGTCGTTCGTAAGTGGTGGAGAGGACACCGGGCTTCATGCTGGCAGTCCTGCCGTCCCCCATCGGTGCGGTTCGCTGGAGTGGAGATGACGCTGGCTTGCACGCCGGAAGCAGTGTCATCGCCTTCGGCACGTCTAGCATCGATGGAGATGGCACCGTCGAGATGAAGAAGGCGGCAGCCGTCCGCCTTTGAGATTGTCATCTTGGCGTCGCGCTGCCCTTCGGGATCCTCGACACCATCAGTGGTGCTTGGGTGAAGTGGAGAGAGGGTTGGGAGCTGCACGCCGGTGGCCCGACACCATCGTCTTTGGAGCCCTAGGGAGGGCATGGCAGCCACACACTTTGAGGCCATCGTCTTGGGGGAGGTGGATATGGCGCCGGACTACGCGCTGGCAGTCTGTGCACCCTCGAGGCCGTCGTCTCGGTGTCGGGCTGCCCTTCGAGATCCTCGACGCCGCTCGAGTGAAGTGGTGCGAGCAATGGGTTGCACGCCGGCAGCCTCAGCACCATCGTCTTGCGACCGTTAGTGGGAGGTGGAGAGGAGGTTGGGCTGCATGCCGGTAGCCCCGACGATGCCGTCTTGGGTGTCGTGGAGAGAGAGAACGTCGGGCTGCACGCCGACAGCTTGACATCGTCGTCTTCGGCGCCATGGAGATGGCATCGGGTTTAAGCTGGCGGTCCGAGCGCCGCTGTCCACGGCGCAGCTAGGGTCAGCGAAGGTGTTGCCGAGGTACGCGTCGACAGCCATCGGTGTCGTCGTCTTGTCCATCAGCTGCACGTCATCTCCATACGGCGCCGTGCGCATGTGTGTATGTTGTAGAGAGGGAGAGAGAGATGAAAGAGTTAACCGTGCTCACCATTAGGCACCGTCAGCTGTTCCTCCATGGCCTCCTCTCTTTTGCCCCTTGGGTGTGCGTATGTGTAAGGTGTTTTTTGATTGGGATGCTAGCTTGGAATTTGTAGATGGCTGATAGGTGTATGTGTTTGCTGGGTGTTGACGGATGTGTAGTTGCCATCGGGTGAGAGCTACGCCTCTAGGTGCAAGAGTTATGTGTTCCGCCTCCAGGTCCGAGAGCTCAGCGTGAGTCCTTCGTCTCTAGGTCTACGTGTTGTGATCTTTTATAGGTAGCAAGCCACGGGATGAATGGATAACGATGTGTGCGCCTCTCCTTCCGAGAGTTGTGACGACGATGCTCATCTTCACGCTTGCACGAGCTAAGAGCATCTCCACTCTCAACCCCCAATTTAACCCCGGCGTAAGATCATATTGGGGAGCGCCGGCGCAAAAAACGCTATGGGGGGAGTCGATCTCCAGTCGTAACCCTCAAATCGGACCCCAAATTAGAAATTTAAAATTCGAATAAGAAACAAATATGGCGGGTAGAATGGCCGATCGCCGATCGCATAGCATATGATAGAGTTGTACGTTCAATTCTTTGCTTTAGTGCGAGTTAGTCTGGGCATTACAAAACAAAGTCTCGACGATCACATCGTCGCAAATCGCTGCAAATCATCATAGTCTGACGATCAAAAGAAGTCACACCGGCATCATAAAGCATAACGGTGCATCAGACGGCGGCGTCGACATCAGACAGCGGGGGAGTGCCTGTCACCGGTGCGCTCGCAGGTGCTGGGGTAGTGGATGCCGCAGGTGATGGCGAAGTGGATACCGCAGATGCTGGGGTAGTGGATGCCGGTGGACCTCGGACCTCGTACAGGATCGCGGTGCGCTGGGCCTCCCACCACGCCTGCACGTCGGCGTCCATGTCCCTGGTGTCGACCATGAGGATCGACAGGTCCTCCCTCCTCTTCTTCATGGCCACATTGGCCCTGATCATCTCGAGCTTGGCGTCCTGCCTCTCGATGATCGACGCCCACCTGATCGCGGCAGCCTGCTCCATCTTGGCGGCCTGCTCTGCCCTCTCGGCAGCGTGCGAGGCGGCATCTGCCATGCATGCCATGATCGAGCTGTGTAGTTTCTCGATGGCCGGCGCGGCATCCCTCGCCGCATTGGCCTTCTCTTGCCCGATCGGACGGCCTCCCGAGGAGAGAGTTGGTGGCGCGTCGGGGTCGTACTTGCCCTTGGCGAGCTCCGTGCGCGTCTCAGTCCACTTGTCGCACATCTCAATCCTGGCGAACACATGGATGAACTTGAAGTCGACGTCATCGTTGTCCTCGCGGTAGGCGGTGATCATGGCGCGCATCTACGAAAGCAATGCAATGCAGCGAAGAAACGACCGTGATCAATGGCCGGCGACCCAACACAAGGCTACGATAGACAGTGGACACGGTGGGTTCACTTACTTGGTCGTCGAAGTTGGTGCCGTTGACATGGACACGGCGCACCTCCTCCACTACGTCATGCCACTTGTTGCAAGCATGCTGGACCATGTGCCAGTGGTGCGACATGCCGGAGTCGTTGCATTCGTGGTACAAGTCCTTGAAGTAGGGGTCCAAGAGCCGCCGCTCGTCGTACGCCGACTTGGCGCGTAGCCAGTAGGCCTCGGAGCTCTGGTTTGCGCTGGTGAAGGGGTCGATGCTGACCGATTTCCAAGCCTCGGCGAGGCACTCGTCCTCCCGTGAGCTCCACTTCGGGTCGCGGTCGCCGTTCTTCTTCTTCTTCTTCTTGACCACGGGCACCACCTCGGGCACCGGCGCGGGCGCCTCCTTCTCGTCGTCCTCGGCGAACGCGTAGGCCTCGTTCTCCCAAGGTTCTTGGCTGTCGTCGCAGCCGTCGTAGGCCTCCGCCTCCTCCTACGTGTAGAACGGTGGCAGCCCCCCACCATTGATCATGTCGGTCATCATGGCGTCGGTGCCCAGCGTCGTTCCGTCGAGCACCCTATGGTTGTCGCCGCTGCTAACAGCGGTGGTGGGCATATCGACGTGGAAGAGGGGGCGGCGGAGAGCAGGAGAGGCGGCCAGGTTGGGTGTACCTTGGCTGAAAGCATTGGGGTTGAAGCTGGCGTTGAGGTCGACGACGCTGAAGGCATTGGGGTTGAAGCCGTCACCCACGTCGAGTGGCCCGCACGGCGAGAAGCAAGATAGCTTGGGTGTACCTTGGCTATCCTGGGACATCGGGCCAGCTTGGGTTGTTGCTGAAGACGACGACGGTGACGAGACGCTCCCTTGGCTCCCCCACGCGTGCGGGGGGAGCTCGGCATGCCCGCCATGTGGGCGGCTCTCTGCGCCATGAGTACCTCCGCGGCCAGAGCCTCCGAGGCCCGCTTCTTCCTCGCCCTGAGCTCTCTCTGCCGGCGGCTGGCGTCCTCGACCTGCCAGCGCTACAGGCCGAACGCCCACTCCACGTTCATCATCCCCTCCGGCCGCTCCTTCTCCGGCTTGCCCCTCTTCTTCGTCGGCGGCGCTGCTGCTGTGGCACGGGGAGCGGTATACTTCTTCGGTTGCATGGTGGCACGATCTGGTCTGTGCTGGGAAATGGCAGGAGTGAGAGGCGAGGCAGGAGGGGAGGGGGAGGTAGGGGCTAATTTTGGAGGGAACCGGCGCTAATTTTGGTAGGAAAAGGAAATAATTTCAACTAGGTTGCCGACAAGGCTGGCCCACCGAACTTTTCCCCGCCCTCCGACGGCCCCGCTAGCCTCTCTTGGAATTATGTTTCGATCGGACGCGCTGGATCAATCGAGCACGCGCGCCGGCGCCAAATCAAATTGGAGGACGCGGCTGGGGCCAAAAATTGGCGCCGTGTGGAGATGCTCTAACTCTCTAGAGAATCGCACGCGCCCTCGATGCTTATCTGACCGGCTCGATCAATCATATCAGCACCCTATGACCGACGTGGAAGAGGGGGCTGCTGCCGCTGCTAACAGCGGTGGTGGGCTTAAGCGGTGGTGGGCTTATCTGACCGGCTCGATCAATCATATCAGCTGACCCGGTAGACTGGCTCGCAAGTGTGCACGACACACCGTGACCGTACCCCGGCCTGACTACGTGTACACCTTGTACACTTACCTGCAAAATAGACTGATTAATCAAAAAATAATTAGCTGCCCTTTTCTGGACGTTGCTTAGGCGCTCATGCAAATAGCCGCTGCCTGCATATGCCATGCCGGTGCATTGGATGGATACTGCTTCGTGCGTATACACTTGCACTGAACAGCTTAGCGTAGGTGGTTACTGAATCATGGCTTAACTTCTAAGTACGCTTTGTATTAATGCACGTATCGTCGTGACACTTTCTAAACTCGTACAAATTCATGTCGAACAAACGCCCCCCACCAAGTAGAGTGGGAGAGCGAAGAGAATCGGATTCAACTTGGTGAGAAACCAAAACCAAATGGTCGCAAATATTTCATTGCAGCCTTGCAATTGGTTCATCGTGTAGTCATGTAAAGGTGAGGTGAAGTGGGTAAATCCTTCCACGTTTGTATTTATTTGAGGAAAATTGCTGGGCCATGTAGAAGTTATGGCGCCAACCAGCAAGACGTCCTCATTTTGCCTCCGTTACACAGCGAAATAACATGCCGCATCTTGGAGAAATTTTATCGACCTAGTCGCGATCGTATAGCTATAGCGGTGCTAGCCGACTAGATCGAAGGGTTTCACAGATCCATGCTCCCGTATCTCTATGTTGGTGTAGCTGAGATGTCGGGAAGCCAACAACGCAAATGCCGCCATAGTGTTGCTGAGATAGGATGGTGTAGACACGTGAAGTTCAAGGCGCCAGCGATATCGCGGACGCCCACCGCCATTACACTTGTAAAAGTGTGTGGCCGTATTTGCTCAAGACATAAAGCAAATGAGAGATCAAAAAACACGAATGTAGAGAAAAACATGGTTTTGGATTTGGATATTTTTTAAATGTTGGCTTTCCCGTTACACACTAGCTATATGTGTGATATCTGAAAAGGCCCCTGAAGGACTTGTCTTCGGGAATCGTCGCCCACAGGTTTATAACCGTAGGGTCGTTCTGTTAATTCTCAAGTTCCATTAGAAAGAATCGAGTCCGTCTTATTTTGGACAGCTTCTTTTCAATCATCTGCATTAGGAGATGCATATGCCTCAGCAATGGATCTGGGAGTATCGTCCACACGGTACACGATGAAATCATTACCAAAGAATTTTGCAATCCTCTGTCTCTTACTCCTCGTGGGAGGTTCATCGTCATCCTTCTCTAGAACTTCCGCATGTGGTTGTTCAAATTTTTCAATAGATGCACTAAATTTAGGAAGTATTTTAGAAGAAATTTTAGTAGTGATATGTATATCTTTTATAGGAAACATATTCTCAAAAAATGTTGCATCACGAGATTCCATTATAGTACCAACATGCATATCAGGAACCTCAGACTTAACCACTAAGAATCTATAGCCTACACTCTGCGGAGCATATCCTAGAAAGATACAATCCACTGTCTTAGGTCCAATTTTGTGTTGCTTGGGAATCCGTAAGTTGACCTTTGACAAACACCCCCAAGTGCACAAATACGAAAGTGATGGTTTTTCTCCCAGCCCCCTCCTCATAAGGGGTCTTTTCTTTATTCTTGTTAGGAACTCTATTCAGGACAAGACATGAAGTCAACAAAGCCTCCCTCACCATACCTTTAATAAACCAGCAGCGGTTAACATAGAATTTACCAAGTCAGTCAGCGTGCGGTTTTTCCTCTCGGCGAGCCCGTTTGTTTGGGGCGAGTAGGGAGGCGTCCTCTCATGAATAATTCCATGTTCCTCACAGAATTCGTCAAATATTTTGGGAAAATATTCACCATCATTATCCGACCTAAGACGTTTGATCTTTCTCTCTAGTTGATTTTCAACTTCGGCTTTATAAATTTTTAAGTCGTCTAAGACTTTATCTTTAGTACGCAATAAATAAACATAGCAGTATCTAGTCGCATCATCAATCAATGTCATGAAATATCTCGTTTTACCTTTCGTCAACACACCATTTATCTCCTACAGATCAGAATGTATGAGTTCTAGAGGTGCCAAGTTTCTCTCCTCGACAACCTTGTGAGGCTTTCGAGGTTGCTTTGATTGCACACAACTATGTCACTTAAAATCTTTGGCAATAGTGAAATTCAAAATTAAACTTGTGCTGGACATCCAAGACATCAAACCAAAATTAATGTGACATAAACGAGAATGCCAAACACTGATATCATCATTAACATCACCACAAATATGATTCACGGATTTATTACAAAACTCTGAAAGAGAGAAACGGAACAAGCCTCCAAACTCAAACTTTTACCAATAAATTGGCCATGTTTCGAAACAACGAATTTATTAGACTCTAACACAACCTTAAAACCATCTCCGCATAGAATGGAGCCACTAACGAGATTCTTGTTCATAGTAGGGACATGCTGCACGTTCCTCAGCTGCACGATCTTTCCGGAAGTAAATTTTAGATCCATCGTGCCAATACCACAAACAGAAGCATGTGATCCATTCCTCATTAGGACGGAGGAATCCCGAGCGACCTAATAAGAAGTGAACATAGAGATGTCAGCACACACATGAACATTAGCACCCGTATCAATCCACCAACATGGTGATTGAAACACTGAAAGAACAGTAAATAAATTACTATACCCATCCGTGTTGCTAGCGATCACGAAGTTGATAGTCTTCCCACTTTTCCTTCTGCGGTCTGCATGTTCTGGGCAGTCCTTGGAAAAGTGTTCGATCTCTCTACGGGTAAAGAAACCTAGCTTGGCCTTGTTAGGCTTCTTTTTCTTCTTGAAGGTCGTAGTCTTTTTAGGCTTGTTGAAGGAGGGATTATAATTTCCTTTGTTCTTGCCGAAGGTCCTCTTCTGCACTATTTTAGCGCTAGACTAACCCTCGTCTCCTTTCTCAGTAGTGTCCTTAGCCCGAGCCTTGTGCTCAACATCAAGAGACGCTATCAGGTTTTCAACCGATATATCTTGTCTCTTCTACTTGAGAGTTAGGGCGAAGTTTGTCCATGAAGAAGGCAACTTTGCGATAATATACCCAACCACAAACTTGTTGGGTAAGATACACTTAAGGATTTCAAGCTCCTTGGCAAAACAATGTATTTCATGAGCTTGTTCGACTACAGAACGGTTGTTAACCATCCTATAATCATGAAAGTTCTCAATGATGTACAGTTCACTGCTAGTATCTGTTACACCGAACTTAGCGTTCCGTGTCTCCCAGAGCTCTTTTCCATCTTTGATGTGCATGTACACATCAAACAGCTTGTTGTCAAGAACACTCAGAACGCATTCCACAAAGGCAAGATTGGTTTCCTTGAACTTGTTCTGATCTTGCTCAGATATAGTTCCTTTAGACAAACCCTCATTAGCCTTGAATACTTTCAGAGCTTGCAGCCACATAGTTGTCTTATACCACCACCTCTTAAAATGAACACCGGTCAACTTTTCTGGCTTCATCGCATCGACCAAGTGCCCCATTTTTAACTCAGGAAATTGCCTATAATAAGGTTTTTAGATTGTTGGATTATTAGGCAGAATTTCCACAATTTAATTCCAAAATATATATCATGACTATAGCAGCTATGATCATGGTAACCTCTAACATACTAGATGTACTAATCAACACGAACAACAATAGTGCAAATACAAAATCAGCCATAGTACAACAATAGATCGAATCACGATGTACATACTGATCAGTTGTCGATAAAGTCGTCGTTGGTGCAGCGGTTGCCGTAGCCTATCAAAGAAGACGATGCTAAAGACGAGTCGCCCGTGGACCAAGAGATCGTCCAGGAAGACGCGTCGTGACGACGTACTTGAGCAGTCACGCGTGGCGCTTTCCAAAAATCTTATTCGCCCTCTCCCATACAGGATCGCAAAGGCGAGTGGTTCTGAAGACCTTCTCTCCCGTCCGACGGTGCACGCCGGCAAGTGGGATGGAGTAGATTGCGATGGCGACGCAAGTAGAGAGGAGGCAAAACCCTAGATTGATTTTCAGTTTGTCTGTGGTGGAAGCCGCACATGCGTTTATATAGAGCGGCTCGGGAAACCCGCACAGGGCACACCGTGGACCAAGCCTATGTTCGGTAGGTTACAAATAGCCCACGATAGGGAGCGACCCGAATCTACTAACTGTTGACACGTCTGTTAAAATCGCATAAAACTCGGCTCGGCGAGATTCCCGCAACCCACGGTGGCGGCGAACGGGCCGCGTCGGAGGAGGAGCGTGCGTGTAGTTCTCCTCTTCTCACTCAATTTACTAAGTGGTGAAACACTCCACCTTATAAGGTGGTGTAACTCTCATCTAACTTTCCATGTGGGACTAACACTCCACCTTATAAGGTGGTGTATTTTGCTTAGTTGTGTTGCATCTACATGAACCGATGGATTGATTTGTTAAACTCAGCTTGACCGAACGTATTGAGTATGGTGACTTTTTACTCTCGGTTGTATGGTTGTATGGTTCAGTCCTGTGTGTGTAAATGTCCTTATTTCTATATTCAAATCAAACTCTGCTTTCATCGATGAAATATTAGACATACATGGTGACTGCTATTGTTCCACCGCAACACGCGGGGGTATACTCTAGTTAAGAAAATACTTCGGCCAACAACTATCGAGTATCCTACTGTGGCAAGTATTATAAAATAAAATAAATACTTGTATCATCTAAAAGTAGTGTCGTGATTCAATATGTTGTGTAAAATTAGAATATGACAAGGTAGGGGAATATAGACGAAAGGCATACCGATGATAACGAGCCTTGAATTAATTTTCGGTGCAACAGAGAAACCCACTAGAATAATAGAAATAGATTAGGACACTTAAGATCGAATCAGTAACTGGATGGTCTACAAATGTTTAGCAAAATATATCTAGCTAGCTTCTTGCTTAAGTTAGAAGAAAAAAAAATGCGATAAGCATCTTACTACTCAATTCTGAAAAGTAATACTGTATTCAAGTGGGATGCATATATGCCAAGACCTATCCGATATTGAAAGTTCAAAACCATATGAAAAAAGCATCAGTATGCGCACCTACGCAAATTTTTCTTCTAGCACACCATGCAACTTTGTGAGGCTGACGATTAGATGCGCGTGCAATTTGCGTAGCTGCTCTCTATACTGACTACGTGTAGGAATTTGTTATGCGTTAGGACAGAGAATATTGATTTGTCGTGGTAAAGAGACGATCCCCTGCTTGGCTGCTTACACGCCTGAGAGAGGTAACCTGTTTATCCATACGACATAATAAATAAAAGTGGTAGTGTGCTAGAAGAAAAATAACAATTCAGGTGGTAGCAAATATATTTAAATATAAAAATGAGATGATTTTCTGTTTTCTATTTCTCCAAGAACACAACGCATCGAAACTTCAGCGCTACGATCTACGTCGTTTCTAACTTTTTTGTAGCACGGAATATTTCATGGTCGTCTCTACAACGTATAGAGTTTCGTGATCGGATTATGGAGGTCTGCATACGCTTGTAGCATATGGCGAGAGATATTTTTTTCTGACATGGGTGGCAGCTTGATCTCAGAATCGGCCCACCACCTCCTTAGGCATCATGTAGTATCTGCTGATCTCATGTATTTCGCATTTTTTACTTTCTCATCTTATGATCGGATCTTTGTCGTCTGTGTGCATCTTCGTTATGCAGAGGCCGGTGTAATGCTAAACCTTTTAAATAATAAATTTATTTCTAAAGAAAATATCTAAAAAATGATAGGGGTATAGCACATGAGCATGCATAAGCTTTATCTGAAACCTTAAACTAGAAGAGATAATACTGTATAATTTTTTGGGGTGTGTCTAATTCTCGGTTGACTCCAAATTAGCTTAATCCTTACTTAGATAATGTCATTAAAATTTCCACTTGCAACTAAAAATATCTCAGTTACAACCCACTTGCAACTTAAAAAAGTTAAGTAGCTGCAATTGCAACTAATAAATCTCACTTACAACCCACTTGCAACTTATGATCCCAATTACAACCTCATTTACAACTTCGAGGATGCACGAATCTTAGTACAAATCTAATGGATTAGGAGTTGAGTGAAATCTGACTTGAGTCTACCGAAAACTAGCACTACCAAAAATGTTTTATTCCGTACTTGCCTATATAAAAAGGGAGTGCCTAGGTCTCAAGCGCCTGAGAACTTCTTATGTCTAAGTCGCTGATGTCATCCTAATATTTGTGCTAATTCTCAGTTGCAACCTAGTTGCAACTCATAAGATTTGTACTAATTCTCAGTTGCAACCTAGTTGCAACTCATTAAATTCTCAGTTACATCCTAGTTGCAACTCATGTGTAACTTACACTTTGCACGAATCACGAGGTAAATCGAATGGTGAAAGAAGCGACTGAGAACTACATGCCCCTGAGAACTAGCAAATCCGATATAAAAAAACTTCGCATGCCTAGACCTATATCACTTATCACAATTTATTAGTACTCGTATACGGAGAACTGTACATGCGCATGCCAGCCTAATATAGGGAGACTTCGCATAGTCCACGTGTCCCATCATGTCAGCGACGCAACCCCCGCGTATCGTCCTGCTGGTGAGCCCCGGGGCTGGGCACATCCGCCCGGTGGCGGAGCTCGCTAGGCGCCTCGCCACGGACCACGGCTTCACAGTAACGATCGTTACCTACACCAACCACTTCGCCCACCCAGTACTCCTCCGTCCTCTCCTCTCTCCCGCCGTCCATCACCACCACCGCGCTCCCCGAGGTGCCCATCGACGAACTCCCGGACGACGCGCGCATCGAGACCCGCCTCATCACCGTCGTCTGCCGCACCTTGCCGCGCCTCCGTGACCTCCTAAGCTCCCTCCGCGACTCCCCTGCCGGCGTCGCGGCCTTCTTGGCGGACGTGTTCTGCCCGTGGGCACTCCAGGTCGCCGCGGAGCTCGGCATCCTCCGCTACGTCGTCTTCACCTCCAACCTAATGGCGCTCGCCTCGCTGCTCCACCTCCCGGAGCAAGACAGGACCACCACCTGCGAGTACCGCGACCTCCCCGAGCCCGTCCTACTCCCGGGGTGCGTGCCACTGTGCGGCGCCGACCTCCTCGATACCATCCAGGACCGCGCCAACCCGGCGTACCCGCTCATGGTGGATCTCGGGAGGCAATACCTCCTCGCAGACGGCTTCATCGTCAACACGTTCGACGGCATTGAGCACGAGACCATAAGCGCGTTCCAGGAGCTATCCCACGACAAAGGTGTCTATCCTCCAGTTTACCCAGTGGGTCCCTTTACATGGCAGAGCCAGTGCTGCTCCGACGAGGCTGCCAACTACGGCTGCTTACGCTGGCTACAAGACCATCCGGCAGGTTCTGTACTGTACGTGTGCTTCGGCAGCGGCGGAGCGCTGTCCACCGAGCAAACAGCCGAGCTGGCCGTCGGGCTGGAGGCGAGCGGGCAGAGATTCCTGTGGGCGGTGCGTTTCCCCAGCGACAAGGACTGCAGCGCGGGTTATCTGGGCGGGGCGTCCGACGACATCCACGGCGGGGACCCGCTGAGCTACCTGCCGGAAGGGTTCGTGGAGAGGACGAGCGGAAGGGGGCTAGCGGTGCCGCTGTGGGTGCCTCAGGTGGAGATCCTGAACCACCCCGCCGTGGGAGGGTTCGTGTCGCACTGTGGGTGGAACTCGACGCTGGAGAGCGCGGCCGCCGGGGTGCCGATGGTGGCGTGGCCGCTGTTCGCGGAGCAGAGGATGAACGCTGTGATGCTGCAGGAGAGGACCGGAATGGCGCTGCGGCCCAAGGCGAGGAAGGAAGGCGGAGTGGTGCCGTGGGAGGAAGTGGCGGCGGTCGTGAAGGAGCTGATGACCGGGGATAAAGGGGAGGCGGCAAGGATGAAGGCGAGGGAGATGCGTGAGGCCGCGGCGGTGGCGTTGGCACACGATGGACCAGCTTACAGGGCGCTAGAGGCGGTGACTAGCAAGTGGAAGAACAAAGATGGCACGGACGAAATGAGTTGAGCGAGTTTGTGCGTGAGGGTCCAGAATTAGTCAAGTGGAAGTGGCAAGCCTGGCTCGTTCGATGTTTGTATTGCTGCCACGCAACTAGGACCTGTTGTATCATATACTCCCTCCGTCCAGAAATAGATGTCTACATGACTTTTTATAACGCAGAGCAGTAAAACTCAAAACAGAAAATGTCCTGTCAAAACTCAAAACAGAGAGAACAAAATCGTCCTGTCTGTATGCATGCAGTGCTTGATATCTTTTCACATACAAAGTTCAGCTCTCATGAAGTAATCACTTTTGAACGTTCAGGTGCCGCTCCCATAAACCCTTAACACAACTCAATTCAAAATCAAAACAGAGGCACGAGCCATTCAACTTACGGTATCACCGACAGACCTACTTGATTGTATGGTAGCAATTCTCAAAAAGATTTGTTCCCATTCGGCAATGCTGCTAATACATCAACTCCGCCGTACCAAAACCTTTATCTGCTGGAAGAACATTCCCAGGTCCTGCTTCAGACATCATTTGCACCCTGGCCTGACACCCTGGAAATGGCATCCGCGCACAATAGTCTCAAGTCCGCAGAACTCACGTCAGTACTACACCACAGACGAAATGACCCAGCTAAACCCCTAAACATTCTAGCCGTCTCATCACTGAGAGCCGCACGGTTGTAACGTGTTACTGCTAAACCGCATTTTTTTTGTCTAGTTCAGTGCTTCAGGGAATCTAGTTCAACACTTCTTATGTGCCCGCCACTGTCTCGTGACGTACTGGAAGACCTCTTTCAGAGTAGCTTTGCGGCCCTCCTTGTAATTCCACAGCTCTGGTACAGCACAGCGGCCACTCGGGTTGTACTCTTTAAGTTCAAGCAGTGCCTTTGTTACCAAAGCATACACTTCTTCGCCATACTCTTCCTTCAGAGCATGAAGCTTTTCATCATCCTCAGAGAGAAGTTCCTACACCAAAGGCACGCACCATGAGCACACACCATGAGATAAGGAATATGGCTCCCACCCGAAATGAAAGATGAACAAATAATTAGTGGCTTAAAAACGTGTACCCCACGGATATGCCTAAGACAATGATCGTTATCAAATATCTCCGCTGCTAACTTAACAAAGTATTCATAGATGAACTGTAGAGTCTACAAATGTTGTCTGAACCACAGTTCAGCACAATATTTTGAACAAAATAATGTTTAGACATGTTATAACTAGTTCATTATATGGTAATACAGCATTGCAGAAACGGTAGCAAATTTACAACAGGAGCTTTCCATTCTTTTGGTACAGGTGAATTGCAGAAAGTTCAGAAAAAAACATGTTGTCAAGGCTTCAAACCCCAGGAAGCCAAGACCCAAGATATATCAAAGTTATCCAGCAGAGAACTAAAAATGAACACTTAACAAGACATGAAAAAAACTTGCTTCAGGTGAGTCAAGAGTAGAAAACAAAACTTACTCGCCTTATTTAATTGATGAAATGTCAAAACTTTTAAATGGGAGTAGTAGTCAGCACACAAACAATGTGAGCAGCAAGTATTCTATTGGAAAAAAGTTTGATTGCTCCAGATATAGCCATAAGAGCAAATGCACTGGAAAACGATCGATTAACTATAACTGGTATAGAAGTGACCGTCAGCTTCAGAAGAAACAGGTAAATGGAATAAACCAAGTCCTTATTAGAAATCAAACCACTATTATTCGATTATAACATATAGATTTCAATCAGAAGCAGCTAACATGAACACAAGGTCATGACCTCTCAGTAGAATCAATTTCCAATATTGAACTAGCACAGGTCTATGAATTAGATGAACACTCTACAAGTACAAGGTGACATATGTTTTTGTATGAGACCACATGTTCAGTAAATACCTTAGGTAACTTGGTACTATCGCTATACATATATATTTTTAATTTTTCAGATTCAGAAATCAAAAGCATCCATTGAATAATTACATATTGTACAAAAAATCAAATGTATTACAGAACCTAACTTAGCTGCTTATAGATTAATTGTAGAACCTTCATGTGGTAGCTTAGATCTGCAGCATGCAGGGAAAAACATGATCGTTTAACAGAACACGAAAATGTAGCCCTTTGCTTGTTGTTAGAGAGATAGTTGTACCGCAGTAGGACTCTCCTATGTGTTTCCTTTGTATTAAAATACTACCTTATCTCCTCGTTTGTACCTGTATATTATTGGCGTTGAGCCCTTGGAATAGATCAGTTAATATTCCAGGTTTATGGAGGACCAGGGAAGAACCCATTTTTGACAGATGAAGAAAAAGGGCAAGAATCTGGGTTGGTATTGTGACTAACATATTTTAGACACAAATTTAACAGGCTTTTGGCAGCATAACATTAATCAGAGCAGGTAACTTACCGCAAGTCTGATGTTTGTACTATGGCAATATTTTTTTCTATTGTTGTCTTCCATTGATAAAATTTGGAATATACTAGGAATATTCCATGTTTATGATTGATGCATGAATTTCTTCTATTTTTATTTTTACATTAATTTCAGAATCTAAAAGGGAGTAATTAAAGTTAGTGCTCTAATTTTCACCACAGAATATTCATAAATAGATGTACATCGAAACGTTTCCCGAAAGGAAGTCCAGTGTGCCACAATTGACTCTAGCTCACAAGCTATTATGGAAAGGAAAATGTGTACAAAAGGAAAAGAGATCCATACCGTTTTTCTCCCATCAACCATAACAACCCTAAAAGGGTGCCATTCTAGATTTTTAATCTCAGCCTGCCACTTTGAACAAAGAACAGTAGCAGTAACTTCTGCATCTTCTTTTGGCAATTTACGTTTGCAAGCAATTATAAATGATTTCAAATGAAGCTCGCCCATTCTTTTAACACCAATATTTGCTCGCCCAGTTGTAATATTCTGCAAACCCTGCAGAGTATGCAACCGACCAATAATGAACCTGGATGTTATGCAACAGTAGTTGACAAATGCAAATGCTCAATAATTGAGGCAACTTACATCTATCAGCTTCTTCCGAGCATCTTGCAACTCCTCGTTGCTCTTCTGTTCCTTGATAAGCAGGGTATGGTGGAGTGATTCCATTGCATCCATTTCTTCATACTTGTCTTGTAACTCCTCACTAAGTTCATCTATTTTCTTCTTTGATCCAGGGTCTTCCTCACCTGGCATGTGCTTCATTACTTCCAATTTACCCTGAAGCTGTTTTATTTCTAACTCAAGCTTCTGCTTGGCATCCAGTTGCTGCTCCAACTTGATAATCTTATCTAGAGCAGCTTGTTTCTCCAACTGCATTTTGCCATTTATTCACAGTAAGACACTAGTATAAATAATGTTAAAAAAATCAAGCAAAACAAATTACTAGCCCTAAACCTTGTGTTTTTCCACAAGCTTGAGCACATTTTCATCAGCCCTCTGCTGCTCCAGTGTTGCCATCTTCAGGTGCTTTGTTTTAACACCGTTCTGCATCCACATAATAGCCCATAAGTGATATGCATATCCCACAAAATAGGAATGTACCTAACAGCATCCAACATTTTGCCCCCAGCACCATCAACTCCCTAAGTAAGAACATGGCCCCTGCATTTTACCAAATTACCATAGTACTAAACCTCTGCACTGTATTATTTGAAAAGACAATCTAGGGTGGCAATTCAAAAAAACAATGATAGGCACTACATATAAATAGATATGTAAAGATTGAAGACACGCAGAAACAAGCAACCATCCCACCTAAAAAATAAAAAGGGGGAATAGAAAACAGAGTTCCATAATTCTGTATGGGGATAAAGTCATAACAGAACAAGACATTCCACACCTTTTCCTTCTCGTGTTCAAGGTTTCTTCTATCAGAGTCACTACGTGCAGCTAGCTCATCGAGCTGCTTCGATCTTAAGTCAAGGTCATGCATCTTGGACTCCAGTTCTGAACGTCGCTTTTGATTCTCATCAATTATTCTCTGTGAATGGGTACGGGCAATTTGCTGCATCTTGTGTATTTCTGGTAAAAGAGTAAGTTCAAAAGGACATTAAACAAATGAGATACAAGCATTTAAAGAGGAAAGAGATGCATATGCTGATAGTTAGACCGGTGCAGAACATATAAATGCCAAAAGATCAACAAAAACCTTCATTGTATGCACGGAGGAGCTGATCCTTTTGCTCTATCGTCATCTCAAGAGTGGTGGTCGTCTCATTGTACTTGCATTTAAGTTCTTCCACGTGCCTTTTCTTTAGCTCAATCTCGCAAGCTAAATTGGCTACCAATTTGTTGGTTTTGCGTGCTTCTTCATCCTCAACATCAGAGATAGTTTTCAAGTCGCCACTTTTCTGAAGATATTCTCCAATCAGCCCTGAAGATTTCTGATCATCAGCTCTTGCAATCCAACCAAACATCTCTGACCTTCGACGCTTGTGCATCTTCCAATCCAGCTTGCCATATCCTTCTGACTCAAAGTGATTTTCAAAGGCAAGAGCGCTGTTGAAGCCAATCCAGTCTTTTCCGAACTCAACAATAGCATTACCTGTGTGGCCTCTATAATTCCACAAAGGAATAACTTTCTGAGGGCAAAAGCACGAGAGCCTCTCCTTCAACCGGTTCCCACTTTCTCCAACATGGCGCCCATTTTTCCATTCAGTAGGTACATTAACCAGAACACCCATCCAGGGCCAGACGAACTGGTCATCTCTGTTCTGAACAGGCTGAGGCTCTATAGCCATTAGCTGGGACTGGCGGGTCACCTTGTCTCTCCCCTGCCGATAAGCTGCAGAACCTACTCCAGTTGCATGCTGCTGAGATAGGCTATCCGTACTCTGATTGCTCTTCCTAAAAGCTCTTTCCTTGTGCAACCTACCGAAATGGAAAAAATGAAAAAACCCTAAGGTCCTGTTTGGTTATCATATAAATTTTTACAGACGTAAATCACATACTCTGTATTGTGCTATACAATTAGTAGTAACTTTTTTACCCTTGTAAACAGCCAATTGGGTACAAAGAAAATTTTGCACAAAAATCTAGTATAGTCGATCCATTTCATTCACTAGATCAGCTCTGAACACTGAACTAGTGCAGCCAACCAATTTCTTCCACTGGACCAACTGGTCAATTTCATTCATTATATCAGCTGAACACAGAATTAAACCATGAAGTTGCAGAGGTAATTTATTTTTCACTATAGTGGTCGGAACTAGGACTAAACTTAATCTACTAAGCAAATGCTCAAAATAATGAAAATCTGTCCAATGAAATTTGAAGAGCCTTTTTGAATCATAAATATGAAAGCACCAACTGACAGATAACAACCAGCACAAGAAAGCACTAACACGATAGGTTGCAACATGTTATGAACAGTGGCCGTATCAAAGGTACAATATCATCAAAGTAACAATTGCACATAAACTTTCTCTCCAATATTTCTCAACATCGTATATGCCTCAACCAAGCATATAAACTTCCTGCAGATTCAAAATATGTGATCAACAATAACACCACATAAATCGTATCTTATCCATTACCCAGTTTGATCATTCATATATGTGCAGGTTAGCTAGCGAGATGAAAGTACCCGTACCATACTGCAGGCATGTACAGCTAGCTCACAGGACTAGCTAGCCTGTACAGACACTGTAGCTAGTATTTAACAAAGTGCATACAAGCATATTAGAGGTAGCCAAATAAACACAACTTTGATCAAATTTAGTGAGTAATTAGTCATCATATTCATGCCCAAAGCAGCATAACTTAACTTCCATATCCATTTTCTAAGAATGTGGCATTTTAATTCCAATATATCTTCAAGTTATGTGGACAGCTTTACCCAGAAAAACAAATAGCATTGAAGGAACACATCACAATATGCATCATAACTGCAGCTTGCAGTTTTAAATTGCCATAAGACGACAGAAAGCATATGCAATTAACAGATTCCAGATATACTGAAGCTAAACAGCAACTGAGCAACATGAACAGTATATTTCCATTTCTGAGAATATAGAAGTAATGTTCATTTCAAAAGTATCCACACAGACAAGCAAGCCGAAATTAACTCAGATGTCAAAGCTCTTCAAATGTTGATCATAGATATTCAAGTTCAATCCTGGCCATGTGCAGCAGACGCCAAAACTTCTCTACGGCAAAGTCAACTAGAGAAGTAAGCTTGCATTGCTAATCCATGTAACCTTGAGTCCGTCAAAACAAAGGAAATTGCAATCCACACGAGCTACCGTATTAGTTCACAGAACCTCTAAGATTAGAAGTTTACTTCTCTAAGATAATGACATCGGAGTGTAATGTAGCGGAAATGCACTGGACGCTAATGATCAGTGAATCGAGATTCTGCCCCTTGTGCCTAGCGAGGTCCTAACTATAGCAAGCGCATCTTACTTCTCATCCTAATTGTCTTGACACAACCAGGACGTACTTGATCCCAGCACGCAAGCAATAATCTCAGAGCAGCACCTATAGCTACCATCGTGGGTGCCGATAATTCGGAAAACAAATCAGCAAGGGGGAGAAGATTTGGGATCACGTACCCGTCAGGGGCCTCGCTAGTGTACATGGCGGCCCGCCGCCGCTGCTGCCCACCCGCCTGCCTACTGACCGCGCCGTCACCAACTAACCTAGGGTTCCAAGGTCCGCATAGATCAGTCCAATGTCGCTGAAAAAAACATGGGCAGGGGGGCGAACCACGACCACGAAGAAGGAAGCGAATCGGAGGGTTTGGGCTCACCTCGCCGCGGCGCCGACGTTGGTGGCAGGGCGTGGCCGCTGTGTGGGTTGGGCTAGGAGATGCGAGTGAGTGACGTGATCGGGGGTTTGGGGCCAACTTTGTGGAGCGATTGAGTGGCGCACTAAACTCAAAGCACAGGTGTAGAACCAGCTAGAGGGTCCGGCGAGACCGCTTGCCCGGACCCAGCCGAGGGAAGTCTTCTTCGAGATAGTTATAGCTAGCCGCGCGCTGGCTATATAAACCAAGTGTGATATCATCTATAGCTAATTTAAAGCTAGTATGTATAATAGTGAGCTACAAACTTTAGTATTATATGGCCCATCTTTTACTTTTTCAAAGTGCCTAGGAGCACGTGCTAGAGCTGACTCTTGCACGAGAGCCCACTCTTCTTTTCTCTCCTCTTCTCTCTCTTCTAACTAGGCAAGAAAATAGTATTTTAATCCCTATAGCCAGCTGATTGGGACTTATTGTACTTCTAGAGACCAGAGAGAGGTCGCTTTCCAGCTCTCAACACGTCTTAGGCTTATCTAGTCCTCGTTCGTTTAATCCCATGAAGACCCGGTCAATCCATGCTGATCCAGTTTGACCAGATAATTTTTCCATCCCACCAAAGTTTGGTCATCGATTTAATCCAAACGGGAATATTAGTCCAACCCATCTGATCCATCCTCTGCTAAAATGGTCTGGAAAAAATTCTCGTCACTCGGCCCATGGAAAAATATCCACGACAGAACTCGACCAAGAGAGAGCGACGTGGCGACGGGGCAGAGACAGGGCAGCGATAGGCACGCAACGCCTTCTCCTCCACCGCCAGCTCTCCCCTCCATCAGCACCGCTCTCCCCATTATGTACCCCTCATCCTTCCCATCTCGTAGCTAGGGTTTGGTAGGATTCTTGGTCTGAGTCAAAATCCATGCAAGGAGAAGGAGGTCGTCGTAAGGAGAGGACGGGGAGGTAGGGATCCATGAACAACCTCGTTGTCGTTGTCCTTTTTCTTGGATGAAGGCACCGATGACGATGGATTTGATGTTCTTGAGCCATCCGCCCTTCTTGTTGGCCGACTTGTCGCCCTTGGATCGTCTATACCCTAGGTTGGTTGCTGCTAAAGTGTTCCGTTGAAATTCTTGTGTGATTGCTGATTCTGTGTTCCTTGATCGGTGACAATCCTAAGCGTTCATGACGAATTAGTAGCATCATTCTCAAAAATAAAAGTCTGACCTGGCATACCCATTTTATATTTCCTCTTAATCAGCAAAGTTCCCTAAAAACAATTGTTGGAGGATGACCCTAGGTAGGGTCAAGCTAAGGTATAAGGACAGAATCCACCGAGGTATAAATCAGCTAAGGTATAAGCTGCCCGAGGTATGTAGGGGCCAGCCGAGTAATGGTCGGATTACCCAAAGTCGGATTGGCCCGGCATGACCCGGTCGACATATACCGTATGTCGGCACCGAGTCTACATTGCTTTCTATGTGCAGGTACCGCCCAGGCCGAGTTATCCGGATGGGATCGAGTCAGGGGTTTGCGTGCTCTAGAAGGAGTGAGCCAACCCCAAGGTCAGCGTTTTTCTCTCTCTTCCAGGAATCCAGGGGAGACAAGCGTTAGGGACAAAGGTCTCAGGAGCGGGGACAGAGCAGAGGTTCACGAATGTGATAGTGTCTGACCGTTGGGAGTCGGACAGTATGGACTCTAGGCCATTGTCGTGCAGAGGCTGGCGACTAAGGAAAGGAGGGCGCTGAACTACTATTTTTGGACAAGCATCTCCAGGAAATATCTAGGCCACGCATGCCATAGTTGTAACCTGGCCACCCCTTTATAAGGTGAGCCAGGGCTTCCAAGGAGGGGGCGGTCGATTAGCACTACGGGTAAACCCTAGAGGGAGAGAAGAGCAGAAGCACTTCATCTTCTTCCTCCTCTCGATATAGCTCAAGGAGCATTTGTACTAGTCCAGATATCATAATATAAGATCTAGAGCACGAGTAGAGGTTTTATCTCCATAGGAGAGCCTCGAACTGAAGAGAATATGCCTGAGAGGTAATAATAAAGTGGTTATTATCTTATTCTATGTTTGTGATAAATGTTTATTTTACATGCTATAATTGTATTAATTGGAAACGTTAATACATGTGTGTTTAATAAACAAATAAATAATTCCTAGTTATGCCTCTCATATAAACTAGTTCGTTGATTAACAAGATGATCAAGGTTTCCTGATCATGGACATTGGATGTTATTAATAACGAGATCATGACATTGGTGGAATGATGTGATGAACATTCATCCAAAGTATAACAATACGATCAAAGTCATTGTGTTTAAATTGCTATAACATCATATAAAGTAATTCTAGTCCTTAGACCATGAGATCATGTCAATCACGAACATTGGAAGAGTAACTTGATAACATCAAACGTCACACTGTAATAACAGGGTGACAATAAAGGTGGGTTCAGATACTCTAAAGGTGTTATGTAGAGGCTCATGGATCAAGAGTGAGATTTATCCATCCCAATGATGGATAGATATACTCTAGGCCCTCTCGGTGATATCACATTTAGATAGCTTGCAAGCAAGTGATGTGATTACTAGAATGTTATATCACAGGAACGAGAAAAGAGTGCATGTCGGTAACGAGATCAAACTAGGTATGGATAGACCAATGATTGAATCTCGAACATGTAATATATCACGAGACAAAGGTATTTAGTTACAAACGTTAAAGGTTCACACGATCACAGGAGTCATCGTTGAATGTGTAGGAGTCAGTATATGAATCTCCAGGTCCCGCTGCTGATTATTGATCGGAGAGGGGTCTCAATCATGTATGAATTATTCGTGAACCGTAGGGTGACACACTTAAGAGATACTGACACCATTTAGGAGCAAATGTGTTTTAGATAAAGATTAAGAAAGCGCTAGAATCATTTCGATGGAAACTAGAATTGTTTCGGTTGAAATTGCAGAAACTAGTTTTACATGTGATATTGAAATGTTGCAGGGGGTTTTATGTGAATGTTTATCAATTAAAGTAATTAAAAAAATTCTGAATAAAATAAATAAAATAGTTTTATTAAATGAGAGTTGCATTAAATTTGGTGGAAATTTAATGCATGCGAGTGGAGGTGTGTTTATGTGAGTGGGAGCTCCACCCACATGAATGAGGGAGAGGTGGGGGAACCCACCATGGTCGGCGGCCATGCCCCTTGGGCAGCCCCCTCCCCTATAAAAGGAGCACCTCCTTGTGAAGGATCTCTCTCCCCCTCTAGAAATTATTCCTCATGGTCTCGGATTAGCGAGATACATGTTCTCAGTGGCTTTATCTGAAAGGAGTTGTTGCTTCCGCTGCATCGCTAGAGCGAGGACACAGAGGTTGTCGGGGTATCGGACGTGTGTGCGATCATGGATGCACCGCTGCTTTGTGGTGCTAGACTTGCTGGTGTTGGACCTACTGGACTCGCTGGACTTCATCACGATCTTGAGATCGGCAAGTGTACAACTACATCATCCATGAGTACACCCTTGTAATACTTTGTCGCTCTTCAAGGGTTCTCTATGGATGTATACCACCCGTTTATTGTATCTAGGTAGATAGATCTTGGTGCTTAGTTATTCACATTATAGGAATTTTTTCTTTTCTATGTTGTGAACCCAACACGAACCATGGTACATTGTGTGTAGTGTGAGTCTGTTCTTCGTGTGCGGATTCACCGCACTATCCCTCCCTGGATACCACTAGTGTCCGTAGGCCCCATCTTTAGCCTACCCATGGCATCTGTCGTGACACCATCACGACAGTTGGCGCCCGCCGTGGGGCTAGCAACGGCGCTAGCTGGTGTTTTCATCGCTTCGAGAGAGCACATCGTCTCTAGTTTGGTTCAGCGATTAAGCTTGGTGGACTTCGTTAGCGACAATGTGCGCAACTTCGGCAACCACCCACTCTAGCACAATGGCAAGTTCATCATCTTCGGCGCACATAAGGTCTATGTCACGGTCGACGTCTTCTGCGTGTTCCTGCGGAGAGTCATTGTGGCGAAAGATTCTCCTCTCTGCGTGACCTACAGCCCGCGTATCACTCACCCCGCCAGCTACGTCGAGGTGATGATGACCGCGCCAGGTGCTAGAACCAGCAAAGATCCGTCCGAGGATGGGGAAACAACTCCCAAGGTAACTTTCATTCGAGGTTCCCTCCGCTAGAGAGGCTGCAAAACATACTCTAGCGGGCCATAGAGAGTTTGACTACTCCAGTAGCTCCCATAGTAAATCCGGCTCAGGCACAGGCGGAGCTAGAGGAGACCAGACAGAAAGTGCTAGAGGGGGCCAAGAAAGTAGCTGTGGCTCAGCGGGCGTTGAACGTCACCCTGCGTGAGTACAATAAGGCCAATAGGATTAACACTAGTCCGACTCACATGGATGGTGTAAAGATTAGAGGGAGGAATCTAATTAGTGAGATAGATAAATAATGTGCTCCTAAGTCAATAGATTCGGGTAACCCAATGTATGCAGGCTTGCCGAGGTACAGTACCCTGGAAAAGAACCTCAGGGCTACAGATGCAGCAGCAGCCAAGTTAGATGCTTTAACCGGCGAGGCCCGGCAGAGGCAGCAAGAGAGAGTAGTTGAGCTGGTGCGCATTCTTAACCAGCAGAATGAGGAACTGCTCAGGTCAAACCCGGCGAGAGCAGGTGGTTCCCGCGTCGTTCATTCGGCTGCGGGCGGTCCTGTGAGATCAGCCAGAGCAGCATAATCACCTGGTGAAGGCCCAAGGAGAGATGAAGGTGCAACTTCGGGTAGAAGAAACAAACAAATGGTGCCATATGACCCGACGATGGCTGGGAAAGGCAAAGCAGTATAGGGCAATGCTGATCGAGGAAGTGTCAGCCGAGGTAATGGTGGTCAAGGGAACCTCGGCCCAGGTAATGCGAGTCAAGAAAATGTTGGGTGCGATAATGCCAACTAGCGTAATTTGGATGGAGCGGGGCAATATCCGCCACAACAGCACCAGTAGCAGCATATACCTCGGCAAGAGCAAAGTGCATGACCATCTATGCAGCACCAGTATGCTCATCCGATGTAGAACAGATACAATGGTGGTTATTCAGCTATGGCCAATGCCGGATTTCCCAGGCCAGATCATCATATGATGGGAAGGCAATGGGATCTAGGCTGGGAAACAAGAACTTGCAGCCGGATGATGCAAGGTTGAAGTTGGATAGAATTTATATGTCGGAATTGATGGAGGGACAAAGGTCCTATGGGTCTAACATGTTTTGGACCTCGGATTATGAGGGAGCCACTTGTGCCGAACTTTCAGTTGGCCAGGGGGATAAAGACATATGACGGTAGCACCAATCCGCAAGATTAGTTGATTGATTATGCTACTGCTGTGCACATCGCGCAGGGCAATCTCAGATGGGCGGTGAGATATGTTCCTCAAATGCTAGAGGGACTAGCGAGAGTTTGGCTGAATAATCTGCTGGCAGGAAGTATCAACTACTGGCTAGATTTTGAAGAGATGTTTATCAGTAACTTCACAAGCACTTACAAGAGGCCGAATAGGTCGCAACACCTGGCAATGTGTAAACAGAGGCTGAATGAGACTGATCGAGAGTTTTTGACTCGGTGGTGTACGCTGAACAACTCATGTGAAGGAGTAATCAGTCATAGGCAATTGCTTGGTTTGCACAAGGTGCCGAATGCAAGTGTGTTGTGGCAAAGGCTACAAAGAGATATGCCAACTACGTTGGCTAAAACTATCAAGATTGCAGATTCATATGCATTGGGAGATCTGACCCAACCCTTTCTTATGTCGGCAGAGCTGAATGAAGAGTACTACTCCAGGGACGGGGCCGGGTCATCCCGACAAAATGATTTCCAAGGTAAAAGGAGAGATGAGAGACCAGACTATCGGTATGGTTCGAATCATGTTGCTATTGTGAACCAAGATGAGCCAGGTGCTGGGAGTAGCCAGCGATAGAAGAATAGTGGCCTGCAGTGGACACAGAAAACTGACGACAAGAAGACATGGACCAATGAGTAGGAGAAACAGTGGCATGAGAGGCCGAGATACACTTATGAGTCTATGGTGGATCAGTCGTGTAAATTTCACACACAGAATCCGAGTAAACCAGCGAATCACATGACTCGGTAGTGCGCATGTATGCAACGTGCAATGGGGGACATGGGTCCTCCTCAAGCGCCTCATCAGCCACATCTCACAGGGGGAAATGCTCAGCAGCTAGTTCTACCTTCGCCACCGCCGAGGCATGAGAAACATGAAATAAGAGAAATTGTGCATCAAGTGGGAAATCAGAACCAGGGGAATTATGGAAACCCCGGCCACGATGGCCAGAATGAGTATTGGGAACATCACCAGAGTTATGTTGTGTTCACCATAGAGGAAAATGATAGGCAAAGTGTGTAGAGGCGACATATGGAGGTCAACAAAGTTATTCTTGCGGTGCCAAAGTATGTATTGGTCGGACCAGGAGATCACCTGGAGCATAAAGGATCATCCCAAGCTCCTGCCGAGTCCTAGATCGTATGCTCTAGTGCTTGGCCCGACATTTAGGGTCGAACATTAATGTGAAGTTCTCCAAGGTACTCATTAACAATGGCAGCAGTATCAATATCAAGTACAAGGACACAATGCACAAGTTGGGTATCTCGGAGAACATGCTACAAGCAACTAAGAATACATTCTATGGCATTGTGTCGGGTTTGTCATGTGGGCCAACTAGGAAAGTTTGGATAGATGTGTTATTCGGCACAAGAGATAACTGCAGGACAGAAAATCTACTGTTCAAGGTTGTGGATCTAGAGAGTTGTTATCATGCACTACTTGGTAGGCCGGTGATACGTGCATTTTGCATCATCATTTTTAGGACTTATATGCACTGTTTAGAATCATATTTACCATGATCCATTATTATTTATGCATATTTATATGATTTATGGGACTTTCCTACAAAGTCCCTTTCATTGGTATTTAATTTCGGGGAGGCAGAAAACCTCCTTTTTCATGTTTTGTTGTTTCAGGGACCTTCTGGACATCTAAAAATCGGAGGAAAAATGCCTGATGTGTTTTTCACCAGGAGAATCAACTTGGGCCAAAGAAGCATGCGAGAGGAGCCCCGAAGGGCAAAAGAGGTCAGAGGGCGCGCCCACCCTCCTAGGCGCGCCGTACAGGATCTTTTGGGCCTCAAGCATCATCTTGGATCCTCCTTTTTACACACTCCTCCATCTTGTCAGAAAACCTATGCCATATTTTTTCCCATGATTTACAGAGGCGGCGATAGAGGAGGTGAAAGTCCTCTCCTACTCCAGGAGAGGGCATATCCTACTGCACCAGAGCCTCCGGTGAGGGATAAATCGACACCATCGTCATCACCACTCCTCCTAGGCGTAGGGGGAGGCCTCTCCATCAACACCTCCACTAGCACCATCATCATCATCACCATCACCATATCCAAGATCCATCTCGTTCCCCTCATAGTTTGTGGTTGATTGAACCCTGGATATTATTTTAAGGGATATTTGCATGTTTGTGATTAGCATCTTGTCTTTATTTGGTGGAGAGATTATATTTTCAAATGTTGTTGTAATCCATATGCCACTGATCCATATCATGTTTGCCACTTGTGAGTAGATCCCCATATTCGTGAGGGCATAGGATGAATTGGCTATGATTTCCATATAATATGCAATGAGTATGTGGTCAAGTTTTTATCTTTTATATTGTTCTATGATGGTTTTATGCGAACGTCGACTGAATATTACTTCACCTATATGGGATCATAGGATAATAATTTGATGCAATGATAGGGGTTGGAAGGGATGGAATTAACAGAAACCGTTTTCCAATACTTTGAGTTGTATTGGAGGGATTATATGTCGGAGACCAATGAACTTATTTCTATGGTGGGACATTTATGTCTTAATGATTCTTAGATGTTCATGTGAATAGCTCTAGGACCCATCATAGGTGGTGTATTTTTCTCATATTTATGGCTGCACCTAATTTAGGCTCCGCCCTAAGGGAATGAAACTTGACAACATATTCACCATATGTGTAGAAATATTTATGCTAAGTAAATCCATGCTGCCCTCAGGAACGCTTGTCACATATAAGTTCACACACACTTGAGCTTGTCCTCTTGCTGCATAGAGGATTTGGCTTTCTCTCATTGAGAGCATTTACTTATTGCTATTTACTTTTAGCACTTTATATTCTTGCAAACTATAAACCCAAAAACACCAAATCTACTGCATTTACAATTATTTTCTTTGTCAAACTTGCTAACCAATACCCTCAGCTCCTCGTGGGTTCGACAACCTTTCTTTATTGAAAAGTACTACAATTGATCTCCTACACTTGGGAGCCATCAAGACACTTTTCGGGCGTTGTTGCCGGGGAGCATTGTGCTATTGGTAAGATGGTTTGTAAGGAAACTTGAAATCTGTTTTTTATCTTTTTACTGCTGTTTTATCATGTCTTTCTCAATCCATAAAGAATTGCAACTCACTTTATTTGAGTACCTTCATGATAAAGATAAATAGAAGGTAGAGAAGCCTACTGAACCAAAAGTTGAATATCAAATTCCTATGGGTATTGTTAGAAGAGCTAGGGAGTTAACTTTTGCAGGTGATGGAAGCCAAGCTGCTATGTGGCATTTATATGATATTGAAGAACTATGTTACCTATTTAGACTTGCAGGTGTTCATCAGAATGAAGTGAGAAGGAAGCTATTATATTTATCTATATCTAGTAAAGTTCATGAATGGTATAGATCTTTGGATGATACATACCGTCTTGATTGGGACAATTTGAAGAAGGCTTTCTATCTTAAATATTATACTCCTAAAGAAGCTTATGATGATCACTGGCATATTTATAACTTTTGGCCTCATAATGGAGAAAGTATTGCTCAAGCTTGGGGGAGATTAAAGGGTATCCTGCGTAAAAATCCTTGTCATGGTTTTCCTAAAAGCATAATCTTAATAAAATTTTATGTGAGATTGCATCATCATCATAGGAACTTTCTGGATAATTCTTCTGGAGTAAATTTCACTAATAAAACTCAAAAGGAGGCAACAGACTTATTGGAAACTATTTCTCAAAATACTGATGTTTGGGATCTCGACAAAGGTAATAAACTAGGTTTGGACTATGAATATTCATGTGTAGAGAAATTCTCTACTTCTATATTATTTGAGGAACTTAAGAACAAGTTTGGCGTTGACCCTCATGTTTTAGTAGAAATTGCTAAATCTTTTGCTAACCATCTTAATATCCCACATAAAGGATTTAATGTATTTGTTGAATCTCTTAAATTTTTTGCATATGTTTATAAAGTTATGAAACAGGTTCATCAAGTCTCATCTCCTAAGATAAAAGAAATCTTTGAAGATCCTCCTTATCCAAGCAAAGTGAAGGAAAATTTACTCACTACTGTTGCTAATAAGAGTGCTAGAAGATGTCATGAACCATATGAACAAATTCAAGTCCAACATCAAATTTCAGCCATTAAAGAATTGAATGAAGAAATACCTTGTGATGTTTATTTATGTGAAGATTCTACCAAGGTAATAAAAGGTAACACCACTAGAGTTGGGAAACCTATCATATCATGTGCTATTGGGACTTCATGTTATCATGGACTTTGTGATATTGGAGCAAGTATAGTGTGAATCCATATTTTTTATATCTTGAAATCAAGCTTGATATTGATCCCATCAACATGGAAGAGACATGTATAACTATCCAACTTGCTAATAAAGAGTATATTTTTCCTCTTGGTATGGTTAGAGATGCTGAAGTGTTAGTTGGAAAGATTAAATATCCTGCTGATTTCATTGTGCTTGGTTGCTCCCTGATACGTCCATTATGCATCACTATTCTATGTCTTAATTCACTATTATTCATCGATATATTTTGTATTGAGAGGTGATACTTATGTTATTTCATCTGTTTTTGCATGGTTGATGACTTTTGGAGCATGGACCGCTCCAGTCAAGATTCTGATGGAAAAGGTGCTGTTTAGAGGCAAAATTCGTGAAGATCAAAAAATCTGGAAAAATATACGGAAAATCCTATTTTTCCAGAAGACTAAGGATGCCAGAAGATGGAGTGGAGGTGGGCCACAGGGGTCCCACACCACCCCATGGCGCGGGCAGGCGTAGGCCGCGCTTTGTAGCATCCCAATTGTCTAACAATTGCAATGCTACTAGCCTAGTCTATATAATTGCTACTTCCTACATATAATAGTTGCATCATAATTATATCATGCTCATGTCATCATGCCACCTTGCATTTGAGCATCATATAAAACCCTTTTCATTTGATTTTTCTCTCATATGCATTAGTAATTGTATTTGGCTCTTGATATATTGTATTTGGCTTTTGATAAATGCTTGATGCCCAAGTTGAGTTGGGGGCATATCTTTTATTCAACTACACCACCTTTTCCTTATCACCACCTTATAATTCCACCATCCTAATTATCCATGAGCTTTTACACTTTTCCTTTGGCATTAAATCTAGCTCATGTGGGTTGGGATGAATCCACTTCTATTTTTCACATGCCCTCACATTAGCATCATGTTGTTTTCACATTATTGATATGTGGAGTCACCTCATAACTTATATGAGAGCAAAACCGGACTAAAAACTTAATAAATGCTTTATTCTTGTACCCCACACCTCACCCATGCCATGCTACTTTAATGCCATGTAAATTGTGCATCATTCATCATGGCATACTTGTTTGCTTGTCGCATTTTAATTCATATGCTTGTGCACTTTATTTATGTTGGCCCTTGTTTGTTTGGTTCTTCTTCGAATAGACGCCGAGCAGGGGATATATCAGGAATCCCAGGAGCACTACCCAGATCCGTCCCTCGCTTCAACTGAGCTGCCAGGCAAGGACTACCACATGCTTGCATACATATAGCACCTATTGCCTCTATCTTATTCTTGCATCATTGAGTCGCGATTGCATTAAATTGAATCCCAAGTACTGCATAGCCTTTACTTTTAAACCCCACCGAAGCTTGTTCCTCCATCCCATGAGCCATTACTACAGGAGTTGTTTGAGCCATGCGAGTCGTAGCATAGCATGTGTAGGGTATGTGAGTGTCTGATGGATAACGAGGTACCTAAACAACTTAACTTGAGTAGTAATGGGATAACTAATGAAAGAGGCACTGGTGAGCAATATCTGCTATTTGGTTTTTCATGCTCACTTGTGTCCTGTAGGACCCCGAGTACTTGATTCCTGTTCCTTGACTATTCGCACTATCCACATCCGGGAGGCCTTATGGACCCTCCTAAGCCAGAGCTTGATTCATTTCTATTTCTTGGGGCCACAAAGTAGTTTGGGGCTTTGTTACTATCCTGTACTTATGTCATGCTTTAATGTTTTATTTAAGATTGTGCGAGGAGCACATGTACTGTTTAAGAATTGCGGAGTGTTTTCGCGGTATCGACAAGCCCAGTCACATTTTCGGGTTCCCAGTCGTTTACAGCCATTGGCGCAAACCTTGAGTCCGTCTCGGAGTCAGCTAGCTTCGTTGCGGGTAGCTTAATGGGGTGGCCCCCTGAAATATATCTGAATCCTGTGATCGCTTTGTCGTGAATGCCTCGTTGGGTTTTGAGTTGGTTTTTCCGAGGTTGATCGAGTGTGTGTTGCTATTTGTGCACCCCTGTAGGGTAAATCTTTCTGAAAGCCGTGTTCGCGGTTATGGACTACTTGGAGCACAATTTCTCGATCATAGACAAGTATAACTAAAGTACCGCTTTTAATCTGACTAAATACCTGACTAGTAAATAGTGCAATACTCATGGAATGGTTAATAAAACTGCCAATGGTTGGGTTGTTTGTCCGCTTTCTCGTTGGTAAGCGAGAAGGAGGATGGATCTGTTAATTATATTGTTATAACTATTGTTACTAATTAACGGACATCCGTCTATCTTTGGTTAGACGGTTGGTTAGCGAGTATCTATAGGCTTGTAAGTTATTATCTTTTGCTGCAATTGCGTCAACCCAGGTATATGTCCCCTTTAGAGGCATAAAGACTTGCTGAGTACCCCTAGGGCCTCACACGATAAATTGTTTGATTCAGATGAACAGGTGTACTTGCAAGATGGATACTGGGTGGAGGAGACATATGATGTTGGCAACGATCACTCGGTGTAGAGATTCCGAGGATGGGGATCCGTGAGATCTGTGTGTGGGATGTGTTTATTTATGTGGAATCTTATGCCGATTTGCTTCTTATCCGTACTCGAATCTTGTTTTCCGTTTCCGCCTGATACTCTGATGTTTGATGTATGAGGAGCTATCCTAAACTATTATCTCTATCTAGGATATTTGGATCTTGTCGTATGGCGTTGCAATATTTCTATTTCTTTTTAGATGGAATGGCTCTGTGAACAGTTGTATGGTGGCTTGCATACATACTCACTTGTGTATGTAGTTGATCCCTTCGCCTGCCGATTACGTCGCTCGTTCTTGTCCCGATGTTCTGGAAGTGGTTAGGACGGCCCACAGGTCTACCTGTGAGTGGCCCTGGGCCCCACCGTACTATTTTAACCACTTTCGTTCATCCAGGCATGCAACTAAGAGCGTAATTCACCGAGGTAGTTACACGCTTGGAGGTAGTGTGGCCGCCCTGGCCCACTCCAGCCTCTCTCCTCTGGCGTATATCATCCTTCCAAAACCCTAAGACTCGGGGAGCGACCATAGAAATATTCTGCCACCTCTGCGGGGCGGAAAACACCGAGAGAGAAAGATCTCTCCGGCCGACAGATTTCTGCCAGGGGAATTCCTTCCCGGAGAGGGGAGATCGTCGCCATCAACACTATCATCAAGCTGGACTTCATCGGGATCATCATCATCACCACCACCATCATCACCATCAGCACCCTCATCACCATCTCCATATTGCTGTAACAATTGAGTTGAATCTTGCATTAGTTCATAGGGGAAACTTTCCCGGTGTTGATTACTCTTTGTAGTTGATGCTATTGAGTGAACCATTGAATTATTGTTTATGTTCAGATTGTTATACATCATTATTCCATCTCTGATCATGATCCATATGATGTCTTGTGAGTAGTTCGTTTTGTTCTTGAGGACATGGGAGAAGTCTTGTTGTTAGTAGTGGAGTTGCGTTGAGAAAGATTCAATAGATTGTTATTTAAGTTGTGGTGTACTTCTTCTAGTGGTGTCATGTGAACGTCGACTACATGACACTTCACCTATATGGGCCTAGGGGAATGCATTGTGTACTTGGCTACTAATCGTAGGGGTTGCCAGAGTGACATAAACCTGAACCCACGTTAGGAAAACATTGCACAAGGGACGTAAGGGTCTTAGAGTTTAAAGCTGTGGTTAGGTTTCTACCTTAATTACTTTCTTGTACTTACGGATGTTTGCAAGGGGTATAATCACAAGTATGTATTAGTCTTGGATGGGGCGGTACATTAGCACAGGTTCACCCACACAACACTTAGCAAGCTAAAGAAGATTAATCGACTATATGAAGCGAAAGCACTTGACAGTCTTCCCATGTGTCCTCAAGAACGTTTGGTCATCTTAAGAAATACAACCGGCTTGTCCTTTGCTGCATAAAGGATTGGGCCACTTGCTGCATTTATTCCTACTGTCTTTTATTTACTCGTACTTTGTTTACTTACTTTATCGAAAACCCCTAAAAATCTGTTTGCTAAGTATTTGCAGAGAATTCCTGATCCATACCACTAGCCAGCACCTTCTGCTCCTTGTTGGGTTCGACACTCTTACTTATCGAAAATACTGCCATACACCCCCTATACTTGTGGGTCATCAAGACTATTTTCTGACGCCGTTGCCGGGGAGTGAAGCGCTATTGGAGAGTGGAACTGGTAAAGGAAACTTCTACTGTGAGTATTGTTTACTTATGCTAGTTGCTTTATTTTCGTTATGGATAATTCGCTGAGTTTCTTATTTGGTAATGCTACTACCACTGCTAAGGTAGTAGATAAGCCACCACCTGCTGAGAATGATGTTTTCAAAATACCTACAAGAATTATTGATCGTGTTATGGATAACTACTATGTTGGGGATGGAACTGTCCATCCCGGTGATCATTTACTCTTTATACACGAATTATGCGGGTTGTTCAAGTGTGCAGGTATTACTACAGATCAAGTTAAGAAGAAGTTATTCTCATTATCACTAAAAGGAAGAGTTGAGGAATGGTATAAGCTGCTGAAGGATGGTCAAGCTCTGGAATGGGAGGAAATAGTGCCTCTCTTTTATTCAAAGTTTTATCCTCCTAGTGAGATTCATAAAGATCGGAAACAAATATACAACTTTTGGCCTCTTGATGGAGAGAGTACAACTCAAGCTTGGGGGAGATTGAAGTTACTGATGCTCAAATGTCCCATTCATGAGCTCCCCAACAATATTATTATCAACAACTTTTATGCAAGGCTCCCTCTACATGATAAAGATTTATTGGACACTTCTTATGCTGGATCATTCACTCGTATGGAAGAAGAAGCTAAATGGGACCTTCTAGACCGTATTTAAGACAATGCTGAAGCTTGGGAGAATGACAAAGGTAGAAAGTCAGGTATAAATTATGATTATGAATGCATTTAATCTTTTATGAGAACTGATGACTTTCAAAATATTAGTAATGCTTATGGTCTTGATTTGCAAGTTATTACGAATTGATTTAGAGCCTTTTCTTCCTATATCGAAATTCCAAAAAGGGGTTGGAACAAATACCATGCACCTTACAAAGATATTGTTGAGTATGCTCCTATTGGAAGTGCTAAGTATTGCATTATTGCCCATCTTACCCGAACCTTATATCGAGAAGATTCCCTTCCCCGAAAAGGTAAAGGAACATCCTATGATAACTAACGTAATCACCAAAAGTGAAAAAAGAACTGTAAAACCTGATGAACAAATAAACATCGAACCTGTGGTAGTAATTGTGAAAGACCTTGTCACTAAAAGCGTAGAAGATGGGCACATAGTCTTTTGTGAGGATGCTTCTAATATTGTTTCACATCCCAATAGAACTAAAAAGGCCAGTGTTCCTATGCTTTCTGTTAGAATTGGTGATCATTGCTATTATGGTTTATGTGATATTAGTGCAAGTTCTAGTGTTATTCCTTATGAGCTTTATAGAGAAATTATGCATGAAATCAGTCCTTGCGAGTTGGAAGAGATTGATGTGGTTATTCACCTTGCTAATAGAGAGACCATATCTCCAATGGTATTGTACGAGACGTGGAAGTTCTTTGTGGTAAGATTAAGTACCCTACCGATTTTCTAGTACTTGGTTCGGCTGCTAGTAAAACCTACCCTATCATTTTTGGTGGACCTTTCCTTAGTACTTGTGGATCTATTATTGATTGCAACAGGGAGAAAATCTTGACTAAGTTTGATGGGGATTCTTATGAGTTTAATTTTTCGAAATTTGCTAAAGAACCTTGCGAAGAGGAAACCCATAATGAGGATTTTAGGGTTGAACAACTTGCTTATATTTCTCTTGCTCCTAACAATGCTTTGCAGCAATTTATGGAAGATCATGAAAGTGAAATCTTCATGGAAGAAAGGAATGAGATTGACAGGATTCTCCATGATCAACCTATGATGCTTAAGCACGACTTGCCCGTAGAAGACTTGGGTACCACAATGCCACCTAAAAAGGATCCTGTTTTCGATCTAAAACCTCTCCCTGATGATCTTAAATATGCTTATATTGATGATAAAAAGATTTATCCTGTTATTGTTAGCGCTAAGCTTTCAGGGAAGGAAGAAGAAAGGTTATTGGAAGTTTTGAGGAAACATCGAGGAGCTATGGGCTATACTCTAGATGATTTAAAAGGGATTTCACCTACTATATGTCAGCACTCTATCAACATAGAACCAGATGCGAAGCCGGTAGTGGAGCACCAACGACATTTAAATCCTAGGATGAAGGAAGTGGTAAGGAATGAGGTATTGAAACTCCTTGATGCTGGTATTATTTACCCCATTGCTGATAGTGAATGTGTTAGTCCTGTTCATTGTGTTCCTAAAAAGGGGGGTATTACCGTTGTCCCTAATGATAATGATGAGCTTATTCCTCAAAGAATAGTAGTAGGCTATAGGATGTGCATTGATTTTAGAAAGGTCAATAAAGTTACTAAGAAAGATCATTACCCGCTCCCTTTTATTGATCAAATGTTGGAAAGGTTGTCTAAAAAGACCCATTTTTGTTTTCTTGATGGTTATTCTGGTTTCTCTCAAATTGCTGTTAAACAATAAGATCAAGAAAAAACTACTTTTACTTGCCCTTATGGAACTTATGCTTATAGACGTATGCCTTTTGGTTTATGTAATGCTCCTGCTACTTTCCAAAGGTGCATGTCTGCTATCTTTCATGGTTTTTGTGAGGAAATTGTAGAAGTGTTCATGGATGACTTTTCTGTCTATGGAACTTCTTTTGATAATTGTCTGCACAACCTTGATAAATTTTTGCAGAGATGTGAAGAAACTAATCTTGTTCTTAATTGGGAGAAATGCCACTTCATGGTTAATGAAGGGATTGTTCTTGGGCATAAAGTTTCTAAAAGAGGCATAGAAGTTGACAGAGCTAAGGTTGAGGCAATTGAGAAGATGCCATGTCCAAAAGACATCAAAGGTATTCATAGTATCCTTGGTCATGCTGGTTTCTATAGGAGGTTTATTAAAGACTTCTCTAGGATATCAAAACCTCTCACTAATCTTCTTCAAAAAGATGTACCTTTTGTTTTTGATGATGATTGTAGGGAAGCTTTTGAAACTCTTAAGAAGGCTTTAACTACAGCCCCTATTGTTCAACCACCTGATTGGAGTTTACCCTTTGAAATAATGTGTGATGCTAGTGATTTTGCTGTACGGGCTGTTCTTGGGAAACGTATTGATAAAAAGTTAAACGTTATCCATTATGCTAGTAAGACTCTAGACGCTGCTCAAAGGAATTATGCCACTACTGAAAAGGAATTTCTAGCTGTTGTTTTTGCCTGTGATAAGTTTAGGCCCTATATTGTGGACTCAAAAGTAACCATTCATACTGATCATGCTGCTATTAAATATCTTATGACGAAGAAGGACACTAAGCCTAGGCTTATTAGATGGGTACTGCTTTTACAAGAGTTTGATCTACACATAGTAGATAGGTAGGGTGCTGAAAACCCTGTAGCTGATAATTTATCTCGTTTGGAAAACATCTCTTTTGATCCTATGCCTGTTAATGATAGTTTCTCAAATGAACAGTTAGCCGTAGTAGGGGTGAGCTCGCGAGGAAGCCCTTGGTATGCTGATTATGCTAACTTTATTGTCTCCAAGTATTTGCCTCCAACTTTTACAGCTCAGCAAAGAAGAAAGTTCTTTTATGATTTGAGGCATTATTTTTGGGATGACCCACACTTATACAAAGAAGTTGATGGTATTATGCGAAGATGTGTTCCAGAATATGAACAAAAAGAGATATTGCGTAAATGTCATGGTAGCGCCTATGGAGGACATCATGCAGGAGATAGAACTGCACAAAAGGTGCTACAATCAGGTTTCTACTGGCCTACCCTTTTTAAAGATGCAAGAAAATTTGTTTTATCTTGTGATGAATGTCAGCGTGTTGGTAATATTTCTAGACGCAATGAAATGCCTATGAACTATTCTCTAGTTATTGAACCTTTTGATAGTTGGGGATTCGACTTTATGGGTCCTTTCCCTCCTTCGAAGGGTTACACTCATATTCTTGTTGCCGTTGATTATGTTACTAAGTGGGTAGAATCCATTCCTACGAAAAGTGCTGACAGGGAAACCTCTCTAAAAATGCTTAAGGACGTTATCTTTCCTAGATTTGGAGTGCCTAGGTATCTCATGCCTGATTGGGGTTCTCATTTCATTCATGGCGGTTTTAGGAAGACCCTCGCTAAATATGATGTTAATCATAGAATTGCTTCAGCTTATCATCCCCAAACTAGCGGGCAAGTAGAGTTATCAAATAGAGAAATTAAATCTATCTTGCAAAAGACTGTTAATAGGTCTAGAAAAAACTGGGCTAAGAAGTTGAATGATGCTTTATGGGCTTATAGAACTGCTTACAAAAATCCTATGGGAATGTCTCCTTATAAAATGGTTTATGGGAAAGCTTGCCACCTACCCTTAGAATTAGAACACAAAGCTTACTGGGTAGTGAAAGAACTAAATAGAGATTGTAAGCTCGCTGGTGAGAAAAGATTATTTGACTTAAGTTCCTTAGATGAATGGAGGAGTGAAGCCTATGAGAATGCTAGGCTCTTTAAGGAAAAAGTTAAAAGATGGCATGACAAGCGAATACTTAAGAGAGAATTTCATATTGGTGAGAAAGTTCTATTGTATAGGTCTCGTCTCAGATTTTTTGTAGGTAAGCTACTATCAAAATGGGAAGGACCTTTCATCATTGAAGAAGCATACCGTTCAGGAGCAATAAAAATTTCCTCTCTAAAAGATAATACTACACAAGTAGTGAATGGACAGCGACTCAAACACTATATTGCTGGAGATTCTTACAATGAAGATATTGATGCCTTTCAAGTTATAACTCTAGAGAAATTCATTGAGGACCAAATTCAGAGACCTGCAGAGTCTGTTTTCATATAGGTAACAATTCTAGTAAGAAAAGTTTCGCGAAAATAAAATACAACTATATTTTTGCAGTTTTCAGTCGATAAGGAAAGTTTCGAAGCGAAAAAGGGATGGAACCGGAGCCGGGGTGGCCCACACCACCCCATGGCGCGGGCCCACCCCTGGCCGCGCCACCTAGTGGTGAGGCCACCCAGGACTCCGCCTCCGACCCGTTTTCACCCAGCACCTTCCTTTTGATATGAAACTTTGTAATATATAACCCCCCGGATCTTTCGAGGTTCGTATATCGTGTTTTCGTCGTGTTTTTGTTCCAATCTGTTTCTGCCAGGTAGAATCCCAGATTTGGAGCCACAATGTCTTCCTCTGGATCATCCAAAGGAGATTCCTTAGAAGATATCATCAACCCATACATGAGAGAATTGAAGATTCATCCCAAGGAGTTGTCGCTCAAAGGTGGGGAGGTCCGGATTAAAGAGGTTCAAGGCCCTAAAGGTGAAGGAAGTCTGGAGGAAAGGATGGAAGCACTGGAGCAAGAAGGCTTTAGGTACAGTAAGATGGCGGAGCGCGAAGTGGATATCATCCATAAGATTTGTTCCGAACTCATCACCGAGCACCAAAAGGAGACTGCTGAACTCAAAGACGAAGCCTTCTCACTCCGCCAAACAACCAACGAACTGTAAGCACAGTTTTATGACGTTCAAAATCAAAACTGTGAGTATGAGGCTAGATTTAAACGCATAAGTGCTGCTGCAAGTTTCAGGATGTTGGAAACCACGATGTCCTTTGTTGATGGGAAGCCTTTACCCTGGAAGACGGACGAAGATGAGAATACACCACCACCACCAAAGGAGTAACTCGTCATCAGGTTTGGCATCCCCTTGGTTTGTTCCAAGCTTGGGGGAGTGCCGCAGTATCATATCACTATCTTCTATCTTTTTACCTTATTAGTAGAGTCATATCATGAATAGAGGAGTTATTATGTAGTATGGTTTGCATTATGGAAGTGTCCCCTCTCTCGTTAGATATGTATCCCTTGGTGTGTGTTTCCGTTATGGAATATTAATGAGAAGTTCTATCATTCACTCTTTTGCATAGCTTATGTTAGTTTTCAATTCGTGGTTATATGATTGATCTTGTTGTTAGTATTGGTATCACTTTGGGATCATTGAGTTAATTTAGTTGGTTTTGGCAAACCTGGCTCGGTCAGTAGCAACACCTTTTTGAGAGTTGAAAAGAAAAAGATAGAAGTACTCTAAAGAAAAATAATTTCATCATCTTTCTTTCTTGATTTGCTCATAAGTCTAGTATTCTCTAGTTAAGGTCTTTTGTGCTTCCAAGGAAGATTGCATGTTTGTTTTTTATCACTTGTATGTTTGTTTGTTTCCTTCAACTCTTATACTTTCTACCCAGCCTTGCTAGCCAAAAACCTGTACTAAGAGGGAATTCTTCTCGTGCATCCACTCCTTTAAACCAAAACCTTTGCCATTTGCGTCCGCCATACCTACCTAGTAGCATTATTGCTATTCCAAGTAAATTCTTGTTTTGTCTACCTCCCAAATTAAACTTGTTATAAGAAAATTAGTGATTAAAGCTCTCACGAACTTGATGGCACACTTTACTTTCTTGCATCTAATAAACTTGAACCATTGTGCTCACCTATGTTGCGTATATGCTTGCGCTTTGTAAGTTGTGAATTAGCAGAACCATGCTGTCATGGGGAACGCTTTCAACATTGCACTGGTACTTTGTACCAAGTTGATATCATGTTCTTTTGTCTATGGATGTCGTCGGTGTGAAATGAAAGGGGAGCTTGTAAGTCCATGGAGTTATGCATATGTGTTAGAGAAACGCCTAGGCCGTTGGTCTAATCCATGCTGACATGGTGGAAACCTACAGCGTAACCATAACGTATCTATGAAGCATTCTTCTTATAAAAAAAAGAGAGTCCGATATTGAGAAAAAAAGAGAAAAAAAAGAGATATTATGAAAAGAGGAAAGGGAGAAAAAAAACCATATTCCCATGGTAAATAAGAAGATTGCTGAGATACTTGTTGTCTGCTTGCCTTGTCATTTTGATATGGGGATTCTTCCGTATCATCGGGCAAGGGGTACCCTGTTGGCGGTTCTCAATGATACACATATGCTTACGATGACAAGAACTTACCGGTGACTAAACTTGAGTAGCATGAGGAGCGGCCCTCGTATTCAAGGGACATGGGATTCTCAACTTACAACTTGTCAATGCATATCCTCATTTTTGATCACTTTAACCTTAATCACCTAAAGATGCCTATGATAGGGGCAATGAGAGATGAAAGCTAGTAAGTATCATAATTTTTGGGAGCTCTTTATGAGACTTGCAATCCCTGCTTCTCTCTTTGAAGGGCCTTTCTTTTTCTTTGTAGTTGAGTCAGTAGACCTATTCCCTTCTATCTCAACAAGTATTTTGAGTTGATGTGTTTCATTCATTCATATGATGATTTATTCATTCATGTCTCTTATGTTCCAAGTTCTGCACATTGCTCTTATCTTGATGTTTACTACTTTGAAAGCTTTCATTGAAAACCAGCTATTTGTGAACTCCAGCAAATTATCAACTATTCTTCGACCAAGAGCTAAGTTTGCCATTACCAATTCTGATTCACTTTATGTATCTTTATTGTGTTTCCTTTACTTATTGCAAGTTGAGTTGTATAATAGTGGGTTGTCTTCTATTATGACCTATGTATTTGATGAATGTGATGCTTCTTGTCCGTATTCTTTTATCGACTCTTCACTCCATAAACCTGAGGCCATGTTTATTGAGCTCAGTTTTGCTTGGGGACAAGCGAAGTCTAAGCTTGGGGGAGTTGATACGTCCATTTTGCATCACTATTATATGTCTTAATTGACTATTATTCATCGATATATTTTGTATTGAGAGGTGATACTTATGTTATTTCATCTGTTTTTGCATGGTTGATGACTTTTGGAGCATGGACCGCTGCAGTCAGGATTCTGATGGAAAATGTGCTGTTTGGAGGCAAAATTCGCGAAGATCATAAAATCCGGGAAAATATATAGAAAATCCTGTTTTTCCAGAAGACTAAGGATGCCAGAAGATGGAGTGGAGGTGGGCCACAGGAGGCCCACACCACCCCATGGCGTGGGCAGGCCTAGGCCGCGCCTGGAGGTGGTGTGGCCGCCCTGGCCCACTCCAGCCTCTCCCCTCTAGCGTATATCATCCTTCCGAAACCCTAAGACTCAGGGAGTGACCACAGAAAGATTCTGCCGCCTCTGCGGGGCGGAAAACACCGAGAGAGAAAGATCTCTCCGGCAGACAGATTTCTGCCGGGGGAATTCCTTCCCGGAGAGGGGAGATCGTCGCCATCAACACCATCATTAAGCTGGACTTCATCGGGATCATCATCATCATCACCACCACCATCAGCAGCCTCATCACCATCTCCATATTGCTGTAACAATTGAGTTGAATCTTGCATTAGTTCATAGGGGAAACTTTCCCGGTGTTGATTAATCTTTGTAGTTGATGCTATTGTGTGAACCATTGAATTATTGTTTATGTTTAGATTGTTATACATCAATATTCCATCTCTGATCATGATCCATATGATGTCTTGTGAGTAGTTCGTTTTGTTCTTGAGGACATGGGAGAAGTCTTGTTGTTAGTAGTGGAGTTGCGTTGAGAAAGATTCAATAGATTTTTATTTAAGTTGTGGTGTACTTCTTCTAGTGGTGTCATGTGAACGTCGACTACATGACACTTCACCTATATGGGCCTAGGGGAATGCATTGTGTATTTGGCTACTAATCGTAGGGATTGCCGGAGTGACAGAAACCTGAACCCCCGTTAGGAAACCATTGCACAAGGGACGTAAGGGTCTTAGAGTTTAAAGATGCGGTTAGGTTTCTACCTTAATTACTTTCTTGTACTTACGGATGTTTGCAAGGGGTATAATCACAAGTATGTATTAGTCTTGGATGGGGCGGTACATTAGCACAGGTTCACCCACACAACACTTAGCAAGCTAAAGAAGATTAATCGACTATATGAAGCGAAAGCACTTGACAGTCTTCCCATGTGTCCTCGAGAACGTTTGGTCATCTTAAGAAATACAACCGGCTTGTCCTTTGCTGCATAAAGGATTGGGCCACTTGCTGCATTTATTCCTACTGACTTTTATTTACTCGTACTTTGTTTACTTGCTTTATATAAAAACCCCTAAAAATCCGTTTGCTAAGTATTTGCAGAGAATTCCTGATCCATACCACTAGCCAACACCTCCTGCTCCTCGTTGGGTTCGGCACTCTTACTTATCGAAAATACTGCGATACACCCCCTATACTTGTGGGTCATCACTCCCAAGATGCATTTTGTCCTATTTTATTTGGTAGACCTTTCTTACATACTATTGGTGCTGAAATTAATTTACTAAAAGATAAAGTATTCATTAAATTTGCTTGTGAAAGACTTGAGTTTAACTTTTCAAAGTTTACTGATAAAAATTTAGAAAAGGAAAATTTCTCTAATTATATAATGGAGAATCTTGCTTCAGTGGCAATGTCTTCATTGGACGCGATGGAACGATATGTGCTGAATCAAGAGGAGGTATTTGATGATGAAGAGAAAGAATCATTAGAACAAATACTATATCAATAGCCACCACAACTGCAATTACATATTCCACCTGATAATCTAGGAGAACTACCACCACCTAAAGAAGATCCTAGTTTTGAACTTAAACCATTTCCTAAAGATATGAAATATACATTCCTAGAGAATAAGAAAATATACCCTGTTATTATTAGTGTTAACCTTTCAGATGAAGAAGAATCAAAATTACTTGAAGTATTAAGAGCTCATAGGCTAGGCATTGGCTATTCACTTGATAACTTGAAAGGTATAAGCCCTACTTTATGCATGCATAAGATTAACTTGGAAGAAGATGCAAAGCCTGTTGTTGACTATCAACGTCGTCTTCATCCAAGAATGAAAGAAGTGGTAGGAAAAGAGGCAATAAAACTCATTTGAGGCAGGTATTATCTATCCCATAGTTCATAGTAAATGGGTGAGTCCTGTTCCTTGTGTGCCTAAAAAGGATGGAATCACTGTGCTTCCAAATGATGAAAATGAACTTGTTGCTCAATATACTGTTACTGGTTATAGAATGTGCATTGATTATAGGAAACTTAATAAGGCAACTCGTAAAGATCATTATCCTTTACCATTCATTGATAAAATGCTTGAAAGATTATCCAAACACTCTCACTTTTGTTACTTAGATGGTTATTTAGGTTTCTCATATATTTCGGTGCACAAGGATGATCAAGAGAAGACTACTTTTACATGTCCCTTTGGTACTTATGCTTATAGGAAATTCCATTAGGCTTGTGCAATGCTCCTGCAAAGATGCATGAATGCTATATTTGCTGATTATATTGAGAAAATTATGGAAGTATTCATGGACGACTTTTCTGTGTATGGTACCTCTTTTGAAAACTGCTTGTTCAATCTTAATAAAGTTTTGCAGTGTTGTGAGGACCAAAACTTAGTCCTAAATTGGGAGAAGTGTCATTTCATGGTGACAGAAGGTGTTGTTCTTGGACACCAAGTTTCAGGTAGAGGCATTGAAGTGGACTGTGGCAAGATAGAAGCCATAGATAAGCTACCATATCCTAGGGATATAAGAGGTATAAGAAGCTTTCTTGGTCATGCTGGTTTCTACAGAATGTTTATCAAAGACTTTTTAAAAATATCAAAGCCTCTACCAAATATTTTGCAAAAAGATGTTCCATTATCTTTTAATGATGATTGTGTAAAGTCTTTTGATGTTTTAAAGAATGCTTTGATAAGTGCTCCTATAATTCAACCTCCTAATTAGAAGTTTCCATTTGAAATCATGTGTGATGCTAGTGATTATGTTGTATGTGCTATTTTAGGCCAAAGAGTTGATAAGAAACTTAATGTCATATACTATGCTAGTAAAACTCTTGATGGTGCCCAAAGAAATTATGTTACAACTGAAAAAGAATTCTTGGCAGTAATTTTTGCATGTGATAAGTTTAGACCTTACATTGTAGACTCTAAGGTAATAGTACACACTTATCATTCTGCTATTAAATACCATATGACCAAGAAAGATGCTAACCCTAGACTTATAAGATGGGTTTTTTCCTACAAGAATTTTATTTACATATTGTTGATAGGAAAGGTGAGGACAATCCGGTAGCTGATCATTTATCTAGAATGGAAAACATTTTGGTAGATCCTATTCCTATTAATGATAGGTTTACAAATGAACAACTAACAAATATTAATGTATCAGCTGCTAGAGTAGCTTCACCATGGTTTGTTGATTATTCTAATTGCATTGTTGGAAAAGTTATGCCACCACACTTTGCTTGCCAACAAAAAAAGAAATTCTTTTTTGATCTTAGGCATTATTTTTGGGATGATCCATTTCTTTATAAGAAAAGTGTAAATGGTATTATTAGACGTTGTGTGCCTGAGTTTGAGTAGCAGGCTATCATAAGAGATTGTCATGACAGTCCTTATGGAGGACATCATGCAGAAGACTACACTGCTGCAAAGGTATTACAGTCTGATTTTTACTTGCCTACTTTATTTAAGGAATGTGCTAATTATGTTAAAGCTTGTGACAAATGCCAACGTGTTGGAAATATTGTGTAACATCCCAAAACTTTAATCCAAGGTTATTAAGATCCAAATCATCAAAATTTAGGGTTAACAAAAACTTTTCCAATTAAAATTATTAAAGCATTCATGTGTGTGTGCATTTAAATAGGAGTTGAATTGAATTGCCATGATTAAGTGATACATTCCTTGTAAACTGATTCTTAGGTGAAATAAACATCATCTTGATCATTCCCAAACAAATCCCAAAGAAAAACAAATCAAAATAAATAAATGAAGTGAATGGTCATTTGTGCCAAATTAACTACCATGCCTACTTTGGCTATTCCTAGAACTCAAAACCTAATAGAAACAATGGTGGATCTTTGCACCCCTTGCTAGTACACATAATGATGTACGAAGGCCCACTTTGTGATCTCTCAAAAACATTCAAACCCTAAATTTAAATAGCATTTGAAAATTGAATCTAGTGTATGTCTCAAGATCACCCTATTTCAAAAACCACTGAAATAAGCTCAAATTTAAAAACCCAGGCACCCACAGAGTCTCAAGCTTAGTACTAGCACACCCACCAATTTTTTTTCAAAATTCAAAAAGAAAGTTCTTGCGGCCATTTCATCAAACACTTGGCAGGCAGGGTTTAAACTCTAAACATAGCTCACTATTTGCAACAGGGTTTTGCACCCAATTTTCCTCAAAACCCTCCCTCTTCCCCAAGTGATCTAACCATGCCATTTAAACCCCATCTCCTACCCCCTAGCAGCATGGCCATGCCAAGCCGAGCACATGCTGGCCGGCCGGTCATGCCATCGCCGCAGAAGACCATCTCCGCCTCTCTCACCATGTCTACTAGCTAGCCCTCACCTCATCGCCACCCTCTGTCCCCACCTCGAGCCAGGCCAAGCCATGGACAACCCACAGCGCGACGCACACTGCCTATCTGCGCCATGCCGAGCACACGCCAGAGCACCGCGCCCGACACGCGCATACACGTCGCCCCTTGACTGCAGCCCACGTCCACCGCTTCGCCACGACCTAGGGAGCACGCCGGACATGCCCGTTCGCCGCCCAACACACCACAGCCACCGCTCGCCGTGGACACCGCCGCCTCTGCCGCTCAGAGCGCTAGCACCGCCCGACCGCATACCACCACCCCTAGTCCCACATTGATCACATAGATCACCGCAGGAGATCAGCGACCGCCCCCTACCTAGAGCCACGCCGCTAGCACGCTGTGTAGCCATCGCCGGAGCCACTCGCACAACCTCTCGGTCGCGTCGTCGTCCTATAAATAGAGGCCACCCCCAGCCCATTTCGGCACACCACTCACCTCCCCTCACCTCACTAACCGTTCCCTACCTCTAGCCGGAGCAGCGCGAGCACTTGCTCGCCGGAATTTGGCCGGAGTAGCCCGAAGCAGAGGAGGAAGGGGTGCCGCTGATTGCGACCACCACTGGAGCTGCCTCGACTGCCCCTGAGCTCGCCGTCGACCACCAGTCCGTTTGCCCGCCTCGCCGTTGTCGCTAGAGCCCTGGTACGCCCCCTGAGCACCCCCATCGAGCCGCTAGGGTTAGAGTTCATCGACAACCAGTTCATCGTCGACGACGATCCCCAGCCGTTGATCCTCGTTCTAATCCAACGACCCATATTGCCTCGTACCGCTTTGCGCGTTATAAGCCACTGACCGGTGGACCCCCTGTCAGCTGAGCCCTGCGCCGCGTAGTGGCACTGGGCCGGCCCATTAGTTTTCCCGCGCAACCCAGTTAGTTTGAATTAGGATTTTTCTTTTTAGTTTAAACCTAGTTCTGTCCACTAGTGTGAAATTCAATTTAGAGAGATTTATAAATCCAAATTGAATGATTCCAATTTTGTTTGAAAGCTACTGAAAAGATCTACCCAAGCCCGTTGGATTTAATTAAATTAGAGTTAGAGTTCTATCCTAGTAAAAATAATAAGAAATAAGCATTTGCACTTTGCAACATTTTTCAAAATTCAACCATGATAGCTTTTGAGTTGATTCCAACTCTCAAAAATCACATTTCACTATATCTATCAGAATATGTAATATAAGGTTTACATGCAGTGACTTTGGACTCGGATGCGATACCATTCCAAATTTACCGTACAACTACAATACCTGAATTGGGTAAGGCTTAGCCAGAAGTTTATATGCATTAGTATTAGTTTCCTCGCGGGATAGGTTTGAGCTGAGGCTACCTCTCAACGTTGTCCACCTATGCAGTGCCCAAGATGACAGATGGTCATGGTTGGGAGGCCATGCTCATAGGAGAGGTGCTTATACTAGGGTGTGTAAGGGGAAGGTTATGTTTGATTATCTGCATACTAAGTATGATGATTCAGGGTTATCCCTGACAGATGTATCGAATCTTGTGGTGAAAGTGTACCACCTCTGCAGAGTGTCAAACTATTCAAATAGCCGCGTCTACGGTTATGGACAATTGGAATGTCCATACTGTTTCGTTGTCATATGTTTTCAAAATGACTTAGGAAAAGAATGATGAATCTTGACTTGAACACAACAGGGTTGTGATTATGACAATAGCTTCCCACTTAAGTGATTCTAGAACTTTATTTTATCTTTCTTTGCTTCTGAACTCAGCTTAGGTTTCAAACTTAATTTTATAGTTAAACTTGTAGCACTTTAACTTAGAACTATACCATTTGTTAGTGGTAGTTTGCGAGTACTTAAAGAGTACTCATGGCTTTTGTCCCTGGCTATTCTCATGGACAAACTATGAAGGAGACTACCAAGATGATGGCTAGCAGGACGGCTATGATAACTAGGACTACCTGCCTTCGTCAGCATTGCCTCTGCCCTTGAAGATGGACCCCACTGCTACGCTTATCTTTTATTCCGCTGTTTGTTGTATTAAGACTAGATCATGAGATCCTTTATTTGTGTAAGACCTTATGTATGGTTTGTAATGAATGATGTACTGTGATATCCAATTTGTTATGTCTCGCAAAAATGGTAATCCTGGGATTGCGAGGTATGGTATAACAGGTATCTAGGATTAAAAATCCGGGTGTTGACAAGTTGGTATCAGAGCCATCGTGACCATAAGAGACCCTAGTTAGAACGGACGTCCGAACAAAAACTTAGTTTCAAAACCAAAGTGAGTATTTATGAAAAACTATTTCCTCTCTTATCCTTGGGAATTCATTCTTTCTCTCAAAAATTCATGTCTCTCAATTTTTTTACATTTCTACTTTAAATTTTACACACTTGATCACTTCACTAACTTCCTCATCCTTAATTCTTGTAGATGGAGTCTCAGTTCAACAAGTTCTACTAGTTGGGAAACGGAGGTCAACTGATCTTCGAGAGGGATCTGGATTCACTGTCGGAGCTACTGGGACGCCCACTCCAGAGTTTCTTGGAGCTCAACTTCCAGGACCCCTAGGAGGAGACTTACAGTGGCTAGTCACCGCTGATCTTAGGGGAAGCATCGAAGCACCATCATCCGGGAGAATTCAGTTCTCCGTGAGAGAGAACAACGGGCTAGATGGATTAGCCAAGGCAATGCATGAAGCTCTCGCACGTCTATGTGCCCTCAGTATCAACCAGATCCAAGGAACCCGTTTTGCTCAGTATGCAAGGCGTGACTTCATGGGAATGCCAATGGAGATGCCAAGTCATCCAACACTGAAGCGCCAAGTGGAGAACCTCGACTTCCTGTTATACGATCGTCAGAAGGAGCTGGACAATGCTAGAGAGTTAGCCAACCAGAACTGTGCCATTGCTGACCAGAAGGCCCAGACTTTTGCACTGCTCGTCCAAGATCGCCAGTCTCTTCGCCGCCAGCGCGAAAAGAAGGATCGCACCATCGCCCGTCTTCGCAAGAAGATGGCCGACCTCGAGAAGACCGTCAAGGAGCAAGAAGCTCAGCTTGCCGCGAAGGAAGAAGAAGATGAGGGTGAAGACATCCAGGGAGACATGGATTCTTACCTCAGTAATGACGATGACTTCCTGGAGGAGGATGCCGTGGACTTCTACACTAACGATGAGGACTCCGACTTCATCGACGATGAGTAGATGCACTAGAGCACTGCCGTAGCATGAGATGTATCGGTCCCACTATATCGTAGCTTGCAGAATGGTTCTTCAAACCATATGTTTTCCTTTGATTGTTGTGGTGTGTGTTTGTATCGTGTGTTGCTTGCATGAATGAATTGAAGCTAGCTAAAAAACCTGAGTCTAAATCAAAGTTTTAGCTTGAAGCCCAAAACCATGAACCTTAGAACTTTCCCTCTTACCCCCGTATCTACCTCCATCTTCAGATGCCTCGTGGAAACCAAGGATGGAGCAGCTCGTCGCAAGACCCAATGCTGCAGATCTTGCAGAATCTAATCGCAGACCGAGAAGCAAGCAGGGCAGAACGCCAAGCCAACTTAGCAACCTTGCAGCAGATCGCCCAGATGGCTCTCAACAACCAAGGGCATGGAAATCAGGATCATCAAGGATCCAAGCTGAAGAACTTCCAGAATACAAATCCCCCAATCTTTAGCACGTCAAAAAACCCATTAGATGCTGATTACTGGTTGCAGACAATGGAGAATAACTTGGAGGTAGCCAGAGTTGATGACAACGAGAAAGTTCTCTTTGCCACCCACTATCTGGCAGGAGATGCAAGAGCTTGGTGGAACAGTATCCGCCTGATGAACCATGGTCAAGTTATGACATGGGAAGCCTTCAAAGTCAAGTTCAGCCGCACCCACGTGCCGCAAGGTCTAGTCACCCGAATGAGAGATGAGTTTAGAGAATTGAAGCAAGGCAGAATGAGTGTGGTGGAATACCGTGACAGATTCTTGTCACTTGCCAGATATGCACCTGATGAGATCAACACGGAGGCGAGGAAAAGGAGAGATTCATGAACGGACTGCATGATGAGATGCAGATTGTCCTCGTCAACATCCGTTTCGAGGATCTCGAAGAGCTAGTTGACTTTGCCATTCAGATGGAAGGGAAGATTAAACAGGCAAACAACAACCGCAAACGTCGTATGATGCAGCAATCTAGATCTAGCAGCCACCAGAAGTACCGTCCCAACCTCTCACCAGGATATGCACCAAGGAACAATCGACCCCCAATGTCTCGCCCAATCTACCCCAACCGTAGCCGAGGCAATGTAAAAACCGGAGGCAACAATCACAACTCCGGCAACGCCAACAATTTCAACCGTGCACCTCCCAAGAGCAACAACAACAACACTGCACCCAGAACTGGCAGTAATGTTGTGCCCGTCGCAGCTAAAGACAAGTCCCAGATCACTTGTTTCGAGTGTGGAGTGAAGGGTCACTATTCTAATGAGTGTCCCAAGAAGACTGCCGCCACTGCCAATGTGAATGCCCCAGCTCAACAACAGCATCATGTTCAACCAGGGAGAAGATTTGCCCTAGGGAACCCTCACAACCGCAACGGTCGTCCCTTCCACATGAACGCAGAAGAAGCACAGGAAGCACCAGATGTAGTGCTGGGTATGTTTTCTGTCAACTCAGTATTAGCAAGAGTATTGTTTGATTCGGGAGCATCGCATTCATTTGTCACCGAAGAATTTGCATGCACTAGTAAGATTCACCCAACCAACTTGAAGCATGTCATGATAGTTCAAATCCCCGGTTCAACCACCAAAGCTAGAAAAATTTGCAAAGCTGTGCCGATCAGAATACATGGGATAGATTTTTATGCCAACCTAATTGTACTTGGAACCAAAGGATTGGAAGTAGTACTAGGTATGGACTGGATGTCAAGGCATAAAGGACTGATAGACTGTGCTATGAAAGCCATCACCATGACCAGTAGCTCTGGAGTCACCGTAGAGCATATCTCTGAATCCTTACCCCATTAATTCAAGTGCAACAAGAGTGTAGCCTTGCCCACCATTTACCAAGTCAGAGTAGTCTGTGAATACCACGACGTATTCCTAGATGAATTGCCGGGTATGCCCCCGGATTGGGATATTGAGTTCATTATCGAACTAATCCCTGGAATCGGACCCATAGCCCAGAGACCCTATAGCATGAACCCCTCAGAGTTAGTGGAACTGAAGAAGCAGTTGGATGCTATGTTAGAAAAAGGCTTGATTCAACCAAGCGCATCACCATGGAGATCACCAGTGTTATTCGTCGACAAGAAAGATGGAGGCAATCGTTTGTGCACAGATTACAGAAAGTTGAATGACGTCACCATCAAGAACAAGTACCCTTTGCCAAAGATAGAGGATCTATCAATTGACTGGAGCCCAGGTATTCTCAAAGATTGATCTTAGGACTGGTTATCACCAACTTAAGATTCATGCAACGGATATTCCGAAGACCGCCTTTACTGCTCGCTATGGTTTATGCGAGTATACGGTTATGTCTTTTGGATTAACCAATGCCCCTGCTTATTTCATGAATCTCATGAATAAGATCTTTATGAATTTCCTAGATAAGTTTGTAGTTGTATTCATCGACGACATCCTTATCTACTCCAAGTCAGAAGAAGAGCATGAGAAACATCTGAGAATCATCCTAGAAACCCTGAGAGAGCATCAGTTATATGCCAAGTTCAGCAAGTGTGAGTTTTGGCTGAAAGAAGTAGGATTCCTAGGACATATTGTGTCTACCGGAGGAGTCTTTGTTGATCCCGCCAAGATCAAAGATGTCGAAGATTGGGAAGCCCCAACCACTCAAACCCAAGTCCGTGCATTTCTCGGATTAGCGGGATACTACCGCAAGTTCGTAGAAGGATTCTCGAGCATCACCAGACCCATGACCCAATTGTTGAAAAAGGACAAGAAGTTTGAATGGACAGACAAGTGTGAAGCCAGTTTCCAGGAGCTGAAGAAGAGATTGATATCATCTCCAATATTGATCATGCCAGACATCAAGAAGCCATTTGATGTATATTGTGATGCATCCAAGATTGGTCTCGGATGTGTGTTGATGCAAGAAGGCAAAGTCATCGCTTATCTGTCTCGACAACTGAAGCAGCATGAGCAGAACTATCCGAACCATGATCTTGAATTAGCAGCCGTAGTGCTGGCATTAAAGACATGGCGTCATTATCTTATGGGTAATCGCTGTGAGATTTACTCAGATCACAAGATCTTGAAGTATATTTTTACTCAGAAGGAGCTGAACATGCGGCAAATGAGATGGATAGAGTTAATCAAGGATTATGACCTTGACATTCACTATCACCCCGGCAAAGCCAATGTGGTAGCGGATGCTCTTAGCAGATTGTCGTGTAGGCTAAACACCATGATCAAGGAGAAACAACCAAGTTTGTATGAGGAGTTGGAGCAGTTTAGAACTAAATTAATTAGCAAAGGATTCTTAGCTAGCATTGAACTTCAACCCCCTTTGATTAGCCAAATCAAGGAAGCCCAGAAGGGAAATGAAAGTATCGACGGAATCAAACGTCGTATTGGTACAGGAAAGGTACCTGGATTCACTGAAGACGAAGAAGGAGTTATGTGGTACAAAGGACGTATCTGTGTGCCAGCAGATTCGGAGCTGAAGCAAGTTATCATGAAGGAAGCTCATGATACTCTTTATTCTATCCACCCCGGAGGAACGAAGATGTATCAGGATTTGAAAGAGCAATTTTGGTGGCACAAGATGAAGAGAGAAATCGGAAGCTACATCGCTAAGTGTGACATCTGTCAAAGAGTCAAAGCAGAGCACCAGAGGCCTACAGGACTATTGCAACCATTGTAGATTCCGGAATGGAAATGGGATTCCTTAGGAATGGACTTTATCACCGGTTTACCTACTTCTAGTAGGGGAAATGACTCAATTTGGGTCATAGTTGATAGACTGTCCAAGGTAGCTCACTTTATACCTGTCAAGACAACCTACTAGAGTTCGAAGCTAGCAGAGTTGTATATTGCTAGGATTGTTAGTCTGCATGGAACCCCCAAGTCCATAGTATCAGATCGAGGAACCCAGTTTACCTCGAGATTTTGGCAGAAAGTCCAGGAAGGATTAGGCACCAAGTTGAACTTCAGCACCGCTTATCACCCACAAACTGATGGACAGACTGAGAGAGTCAACCAGATCCTAGAGGATATGTTAAGAGCTTGTGTGTTGGAATATGGATCAAAATGGGAAGACTGCCTGCCTTTCGCAGAATTCTCATATAACAACAATTATCAAGCCAGTTTGAAGATGGCACCATTTGAGTTCCTATACGGAAGGAAGTGTCGTACCCCTTTGAATTGGTCGCAAGTAGGAGAGAGTCAGATCTTTGGACTCGACATTCTTCGAGAAGCCGAAGAGAAGGTTCACAAAGTCCGTGAGAACCTCAAGACCGCTCAATCCAGACAGAAGAGTTACGCTGACAAGAGAAGGAGAGACCTGACTTTCAATGTCGGAGATTTTATATATCTCAAGGTTTCGCCATTGAAAGGAACCCAGCGCTTTAGTCTGAAAGGAAAGTTAGCCCCCAGATATATCGGGCCCTTCAAGATTCTAAACCTCCGAGGAGAAGTGTCATATCAATTGGAACTACCTGAAGAGATGTCAGCCATCCACAATGTGTTCCATATCTCGTTACTTCGCAAATTCCTAGAAGTGCCGGAGAAGACTAAAGTTTTCAAGAACATCGATCATCGAGTTGTGGAGATCAACAATGACCTGACATATCGGGAAGTGCCCATCCGTATCTTGGAAGAAGCTTACAGAACCACCAGGACCAGGAGTATCAAGTTTCTCAAGATTCAATGGAGCAACCATACAGAAGAGGAAGCCACTTGGGAGCGAGAAGATTACATTAGGACAGAGTTCCCAGATCTCTTTAATTCCTAGTTTTCTTTGTAAATCTTGGGACGAGATTTTGTTTAAGGGGGGAAGGTTTGTAACATTTCAAAACTTTAATCCAAGGTTATTAAGATCCAAATCATCAAAATTTAGGGTTAACAAAAACTTTTCCAATTAAAATTATTAAAGCATTCATGTGTGTGTGCATTTAAATAGGAGTTGAATTGAATTGCCATGATTAAGTGATCCATTGCTTGTAAAATGATTCTTAGGTGAAATAAACATCATCTAGATCATTCCCAAACAAATCCCAAAGAAAAACAAATCAAAATAAATAAATGAAGTGAATGGTCATTTGTGCCAAATTAACTACCATGCCTACTTTAGCTATTCCTAGAACTCAAAACCTAACAGAAACAATGGTGGATATTTGCACCCCTTGCTAGTACACATAATGATGTACCAAGGCCCACTTTGTGATCTGTAAAAAACATTCAAACCCTAAATTTAAATAGCATTTGAAAATTGAATCTAGTGTATGTCTCAAGATCACCCTATTTCAAAAACCACTCAAATAAGCTCAAATTTCAAAACCCAAGCACCCACAGAGTCTCAAGTTTAGTACTAGCACACCCACCAATTTTTTTTCAAAATTCAAAAAGAAAGTTCTTGTGGCCATTTCATCAAACACTTGGCAGACAGGGTTTAAACTCTAAACATAGCTCACTATTTCCAACAGGGTTTTGCACCGAATTTTCCTCAAAACACTCCATATGTGCCCGAGTGATCTAACCATGCCATTTAAACCCCATCTCCTACCCCCTAGCAGCATGGCTATGCCAAGCCGAGCACATGCTGGCCGGATGGTCATGCCATTGGCGCATCAGACCATCTCCCCCTCTCTCACCATGTCTACTAGCTAGCCCTCACCTTACCGCCACCCTTTGTCCCCTCCCCGAGCTAGGCCAAGCCATGGACCACCCACAGCGCGCTGCGCACTGCCTGTCTGCGCCATGCCGAGCACGCACCAGTGTGCCGCGCTCGACACACGCATACACGTCGCCCCTCGACCGCAGCCCGCGTCCACCACTTCGCCATAACCCAGGGAGCACGCCGGACATGCCCGTTCGCCGCCCAACGCACCACAGCCACCGCTCGCCGTGGACACCGCTTCTTTTGCTGCTCAGAGCTCCAGCACCGCCCAACCGCATACCACCACCCCTAGTCCCGCGTTGATCACATAGAGCACCACCAGGAGACCAGCGACCGCCCCCTACCTCGAGCCACGCCGCTAGCACGCTGTGCAGCCATCGCCGGAGCCGCTCGCCCGTCCCTCTCGGTCGCGTCGTCGTCCTATAAATAGAGGCCACCCCCAGCCTATTTCGGCACACCACTCACCTCCCCTCACCTCACTGACCGTTCCCCACCTCTAGCCGGAGCAGCACGAGCACTTGCTCACCAGAATTTCGCGGGAGTAGCCCGCAATAGAGGAGGAAGGGGCGCCGCTAATTGCGACCACCCCCGGAGCTGCCTCGACCGTCCCTGAGCTCGCCGTCGACCACCAGTCCGTTTGCTCGTCTCGCCGTTGTCGCTGGAGCCCTGGTACGCCCCCTGAGCACCCCCACCGAGCCGCTAGGGTTAGAGTTCGCCAGCGACTAGTTCGTCGTCGACGACGATCCCCAGCCGTTGATCCTCGTTCTAATCAAACGACCCATATCGCCCCGTACCGCTTCGCGCGTTATAAGCCATTGACCAGTGGACCCCCCTGTTAGCTGAGCCCCGCACCGCATAATGGCACTGGGCGATATGTATCCATATCGCCGTTGTCGCTGAAGCCCGTTGGATCTAATTAAATATCTACCAAAATATGTATCAGAATATGTAATAATATTCTCAAAAATCACATTTCACTATATCTATCAGAATATATAATAATATTAAGGTTTACATGCAGTGACTTTGGACTAGTACCAAATAATGCTATATAGGCATTTCTAGTCACTTTAAATCCTTAAATAAGGAACTTAAACCAAAGTAATTGTGATCCAACCTTTAAATCACATTCCCACATGTTAGAATATGTGGTGATGACATGTGTCCACATGATCCCATATTTGGAGTGGTGAATATTAAATCTTAGTTAATTTTTCAATGGGTAGAAATTACTTTTCTAAAATAAAAAGAATGAAACTGTTAATAAAACTTGTGATGCTTGTGATGATAATAGATCATCAAATTATGTCTTAGAGTGCTAATTAGACTAGTTAAGTATTGTTTGGTGATTGTGTACTCCGTATGTATTTATAGACGATAGTACCGACCAAGCTTTCGAGGAGGAGGAGTTCTACCAAGAAGAAGAAGAAGAAAACTTCAACCACTGCACTAACCAAGGCAAGCTAACACTTGCAAGTATAATGCTTAGCAAGCTAGGATGAAACTAGATGGTTTAGCAAAGATACTTTAGGCATGCTTTGGTTACACTACCTTGACTAGTTTTTACCCCAAGTATTACTTTCAAGCTTTACTTCCTTTTCTTTACACAAAGTCCTTTACTTGTTTTAAAGGTAGCATAAAGAGTATAAAACTTGTCCTATTTAGATAAACCTTAGATGTCATTCTATGGCATGAGATTGATCCCATCATCCCACCTTAGTGAACACTCTTAACTTAGTGGTTTAGAGTAGATAAAAACTTGAGTCACTCTAGATGGGAACACTTGGTGAAAATGCTTATGAAAACCTTGGAATGATGAGTCATTCTATTGAAATGTTTTGACATTTGTTGAGAAACACAACTGGTTTATGACGGTGAAAATGCTGAGGCATGAGCCTAAACCCTTTTATAAAATTGATGGTTGGATTCGGATGCGATACCATTCCAAATTTACCGTACAACTACAATACCTGAATTGGGTAAGGCTTAGCCAGAAGTTTATATGCATTAGTATTAGTTTCCTCGCGGGATAGGTTTGAGCTGAGGCTACCTCTCAACGTTGTCCACCTATGCAGTGCCCAAGATGACAGATGGTCATGGTTGGGAGGCCATGCTCATAGGAGAGGTGCTTATACTAGGGTGTGTAAGGGGAATGTTATGTTTGATTATCTGCATACTAAGTATGATGATTCAGGGTTATCCCTGACAGATGTATCGAATCTTGTGGTGAAAGTGTACCACCTCTGCAGAGTGTCAAACTATTCGAATAGCCGCGTCTGCGGTTATGGACAATTGGAATGGCCATACTGTTTCGTTGTCATATGTTTTCAAAATGACTTATGAAAAGAATGATGAATCTTGACTTGACCACAACAGGGTTGTGATTATGACAATAGCTTCCCACTTAAGTGATTCTAGAACTTTATTTTATCTTTCTTTGCTTCTGAACTCAGCTTAGGTTTCAAACTTAATTTTATAGTTAAACTTAGATGTAGCACTTTAACTTACAACTATACCATTTGTTAGTGGTAGTTTGCGAGTACTTAAAGAGTACTCATGGCTTTTGTCCCTGGCTATTCTCATGGCCAGAGTATGAAGGAGACTACCAAGATGATGGCCAACAGGACGACTATGATAACTAGGACTATCTGCCTTCGTCAGCATTGCCTGTGCCCCTGAAGATGGACCCCACCGCTACGCTTATCTTTTATTCCGTTGTTTGTTGTATTAAGACTGGATCATGAGATCCTTTATTTGTGTAAGACCTTATGTATGGTTTGTAATGGATGATGTACTGTGATATCCAATCTATTATGTCTCGCAAAAATGGTAATCCTGGGATTGCGAGGTATGGTATAACAAGCATCTGGGATTAAAAATCCGAGTGTTGACATATTGGTAATAGAAATGAAATGCCTATGAACTAATCACTGCCTCTTGAACCATTTGATGTATGGGGATTTGACTTTATGGGACCGTTCCCCCCATCACAAACAAAACACACTCATATTTTGGTTGCAGTGGACTATTTCACAAAATGGGTTGAAGCCATTCCAACAAAAAGTGAAGATCATGCCACAATGATGAAGATGCTTAAGGACATCATATTTCGCAGGTTTGGAGTACCTAGGTTTTTAATTACTGATGGTGGTTCTCATTTTATTCCTGGAGTCTTTAGAAAAACTTTAGCCAAATATGGTGTTAATCATAGAGTTGCATGTCCATATCATCCTCAAACTAGTGGTCAAGTTGAACTAAGTAATAGGGAAATTAAACTCATATTTGATAACACAGTTAATAAAGTTAGGTCTGATTGGCCAACTAAAATTAATGATGCTTTATGGGCTTATAGAACTTCTTTTAAAAATCCTATGGGTATGTCTCCTTATAAAATGGTTTATGGAAAAGCATGCCATCTTCCAGTGGAATTAGAACATAAAGCTAGATGGGCTATTAAACAACTCAACTTTGATTTTAAAATTGTTGGAGAGAAAAGAATTCTTGACTTAAGCTTGTTAGATGAATGGAGGAATGAAGCTTATGAGAGTGCTAGACTATTTAAAGAGAAAGTAAAAAAATTGGCATGATAATAAAATAAAAAGAAAGGAATTCAAAGTAGGAGACCAAGTATTATTGTTCAACTCTCGTTTCAAGTTTTATGCAGGAAAGTTAGCTTCAAGGTGGTAGGGTCCATTAGTTGTGCAGGAGGTGTATCGCTCTGGAGCCATCCATCTTCATGAGACTACAATGGTAAACCTCGTATTGTTAATGGACAATGTCTTAAACATTATATTGCAGGCCAAACATTTGCTGGAAGGGTTGAAGTAATGAATCTCCAAAGTACAGAGGCCATAATCGCAAAAAATTATCCCCTGCCAGTTATAAAAAATCACCAAAAGTCAAGAAAAGGTGCGTAACGATCTCAGAATCTCTTCATATTTTAGGAAAGTCATTATTTTGGAGAATAAATGCGCGTCATGAAAGAATAGGACAAAACGGAGTCCTAAGGAGGGAAAGAGACCAGAGGGCATGCCCCCTGGCTAGACGCGTCCTACGGACTCTTTTGCCCTTCCCAAGCGTGGTTCGCCTCTATTTCTTCCTCAACGCTTCATCTTACCCTAAAAACCATCAATATATACCTCCCTCTACCGATCTAATCTCGCATCGAGTCTTTGCGAGCAAAACTTGTTTTTCCATCCTGTTCTTTGAGCTTTTAGCCATGGCAAGCTCCGGATCCAATCTTGGAGGAGATGACTCTGAGAAGAAAGGCGTGGTGAATCACTACCTCGGCTCTGTGGTGGCTCCCATGAATACCTTGACCTTCAAGGAGGGGTGCTGCTCATGGAGGAGAAGAAGGCGCCCAAGACCGAGGGCACCATGGAGGAGAGGTTGCAAGTCTTGGAGGACACCGTCTTTAGGTATGGCATGATGATTGAGGGTAGCCTTGATGCTCATCACCTCATGAATCTTGAGATGGAGAAGAAGGTTGAAGTCTATGAAGCAAGGATCAAATATCTGGAGGAGAAGTATGTGCACACCCTCACATAGCTGGATAGGTTCCAAGCCCTCATGTGGGATGTGCAAAACCAGAACTATGAGTATGAAGATCGCTTCAAGAAGATCGCCAAGGCTGACTCCACCAAGTTCAATGATCCACCGCAGTCCTTCTATAATGGGAGGCCCTATCCTTAGAAGCTCAAGGAGTGGGACGCCTATTATGAGGAGAACGACGCCAAGGAAGAAGACCCGGTGGCAAACCTCTAAGCTTGGGGGAGTTCCACCATACTTTATGCTTTTTAGTTATCATATTTGCATCTAGTTCATGATCATTAGGGAGTTTTTGCTTGCATCCATTAGGTATCGATTTTTCCTGTGCTTGAAAAGCTCTTAGAGCATTATCATGTATCCTTTGTTGAGTGGTTTTGAATGAAATATAAAGTATGGTGCCATCCATGATTCTCTTGTTTGGGACTTATGGGTAACACTCATGCAGATGTGTGCACCATATGTAGAAGTTTCACTTACATCTTGCCTTGAACTAAATTAACTTGAGCATGTTGGACAAGCATAGAATTACTCAATAAGCTGAACTTGCAAATAAGGAAAGATCGATGTAAGGTAAGCAACACTTATTAAAAAAAGGAACATTGTGAATTTGTGGTGAGATAGGAAGTCTTATAAAATAAATAGTTGGAAAGAGGAGGATTACAAGGGGACATGAGATACTCTTGTTCTACTTAGTAATTAACGAGGAAACTGAATGATTGTCATGGGCATTTCAATACATATGCTCTATGGAAAAGTGTTTGAAAGGTAGGCACCCGAGGATTCAGCTAGCCATGGAAAGTTAAAGGCAAAGGTTGTTTAGAGCATATGACATGATTGAAAGACCCATGAATAAGGTTTATACTGGTTACTAAGAGAGCAAGACCGTTTGTTGATGCCATGAAAAAAGTGGTGAAAGTTCTTGACAAAAGTCAAAATAGTCATGTCTATCTGGTTGTTTAAACAATTCTCTTTCCACTATTTGTTTTATGAGAAATTATCTTTATTGCAAAGGCATATCCAAAGGGTAATTAAAAGCTGGTAAAAAGCCATGCAAATATATTTATAAATAGCGAAGTGTATGATAAATTTGAGACCTGTTCAATTGTCCAACATGCAATGGTTAGTTTTTGTTCAAAAGTAAGGGGTATATGATAATTTCTATCTATGTAGTCCACATTTGCATGGTTGTTAGTTCATTTATTTTGGACAAGTGAATATGCTTAAGTTGATGATTCCATGCTCGTATTTTCTTGTCAACCATAAGCTCATTGATGCATGATCATGATCTATTCGCTTATTTGCTCAAGGACGAGCAAAGGTTTAAGCTTGGGGGAGTTGATACGTGCATTTTGCATCATTTTTAGGACTTGCACTGTTTAGAATCATATTTACCATGATCCATCATTATTCATGCATATTTAGATGATTTATGGGACTTTCCTACAAAGTCCCTTCCATTGGTATTTAATTTCTGGGAGGCAGAAAACCTCCTTTTTCATGTTTTGTTGTTTCAAGGACCTTTTGGACATCTAAAAATTGGAGGGAAAATACCTGATGAGTTTTTCACCTGGAGAATCAACTTGGGCCAAAGAAGCACGCGAGAGGAGCCCCAAAGGCCAAAAGAGGCCAGAGGGCGCGCCCACCCCTAGACGCGCCCTACAGGCTCTTTTGGGTCTCGAGTGTCATCTCGGCTCCTCCTTTTTACAGAGGCCTCCGTCTCGCTAGAAAACCTATGCCATATTTTTCCCACGATTTACAGAGGCGGTGGCGGAGGAGAAAATCCTCTCCTACTCCGGCAGAGGGAAGATCCTGCTGCACCGGAGCCTCTAGTGAGGGGGAAATCGATGCCATTGTCATCACCACTCCTCCTAGGCGTAGGGGGATGTAGCATCCCATCTATTTAACATCTGCAATGCTACATGGTTTAATAATAAAATGCTACTTCCTGCATGTTGTTATTGCATCATCATTATATCATGCTCATGTCACCATACCACCTTGCATTTGAGCATCATATAAAACCCCCTGTATTTGCATTATATATTGTATCAACTGTAGTAGCCTCTTTATAAATTGAAGTTGGTTCTTGACATATATTATAATGTCCAAGTTGAGTTGAGGGCATATCTATTTAATTCTTTCCATCTACTAATTTGTCATATATAATCTTTCTTTTGATCTCATTCTAAGTCTACCATACATATGTACGTGGGAATTTTTGTTTGCTCTTGGTATTTAAATCAAACCCACATAGATATCTTGTATGGGTCCTTACATCATTCATATATGTCCACATATGGTTTGATCCAAACCAATTCAACTATGCCATGTCCACATCCTTCTTCTCAAAACCCTTGTTTTATTTGCAATAGCATTTAGGTCCACCTTTTAAATCACCTTATGCAACCATTTTTTTTTCACAAATGGCCTTGCATGATTTTCAATCCATATGCATGTCACATGCAATATGGAGCACTTCTCATCTCTCACATTATTTTTGGTTGCATTTGCTATTTGAAATTCACTTCAAAACTTTTGGTTTTTTGTACACTTGATTCAAGCTAAACCTAAACCACTTAGATGAATGTATCAACTACTCTCTCACACATGTACCTAAACTAGATAGGTCTACACATTCCCTCTCTCTCTCTTGCTCTAGGGCAGTCGTGGCCACCAACTTGGTGCTCACAGCGACCGAGTACCAGATAGCCCAGCTGCATCGCTCGCCATCCTAGTGCCGAACCCTCCCCTCCCCTCCTGGTCCGATCCTCCCCTGTCGGTCTGGCTTGACCGAACAATGAGCTTGACGCGCTCCCCACCCTGTACCTCTTCCCCGCCTGCTCACGTGCCAGCATTAGCAAGCCTCGCCCACGCCCTTGCCGTGCCTCCCTCCTTTTGCCTGGCCATAAAGCAGCAACCGAATCTATCCTCCCCAACCACTCATCCTCTCCGATCGTGATCCGGAGGGCCACATCTTCCTCCTCCTCAAGGTATCTTCTTGGCCTCAAACCGTAGCCCTGCATCTTGTCCTTTGTCCTCGTTGCCCTGCTGAACCCGAGCATCACCAGGTAACCCGGAAGCTCCAAGAGGTCTCCATTGTCGACTTGTACCGGAGCCGCCACAGAAGCTCACCGGAGCAGCCAAGACAGCGTCGTGCCAAGTACCGCATGAGCTTCCAAGTCCGTAGCCGCGCCACCCATCCACGCGTCACCAAGCACGTTCGCGTCGCCTGTAGGCCACAGGTGAGCCCAACTACCTCCTTGATGTCCTCCCTGTGCTTGTTTGGTCATGCTGCCATGCGCGGTCACCGTCGCAAATGTCACCAGTGCTGGTCCTGCGAGCTCTGTTCACCTCTACCTAGCTCTCTCCATGTTCCACTTTCGGTGAAACCACAAACATAAGATTGTAGCCCTCGTTTTACTCTTTAAAACAAGCCTTTACACGTTCAAATCCGTCCACCAAAGCAGTTGGAATGTTCCGATGAACATTGTACAAACTTCTGTTCCAGGCGGGTTCAGTTAGACAGTTTTTGTCAGCGCAAACCCCCTGTTCCGCACCTTCTCAGATCTCCCAAAGCCCACCTCTGTTCCAATAATTAGTGCATCGATCTAGCCCTATCTCCCCTCTTCAAAAGAAGCTAGGCCACGGTCAATTCGGTTCAGTAACATGGTCGGAATCATTCTCGGAACTTAGCAACATCATGTAGCCGAGTTGTCAAAAAATTCAGTTTAGTCAGAGTGTTCCTAAACATTTTTGAAAACAGCAAGCGCAACCCCCCACTATGCCACTTGTCACCCCCACATTTCCCCGTTGGCGCAGCACCCAGTCAGGACTCTGCCCCGCTTGTCATTGGCTGCGGCTAGATCTTGCCCATTTACAAAAAGTTCCAGAAAACGTTTCTTAATAAATAAAATTCCAAGAAATGTATAAATACAAAATAAATCATATCTTTTTATATAATTCGAATTTGATAAAAATTCAAAAGCAAATATGATTCAAATTCAAATGTGAATTCAAATAAAAATTCAAATTTGACCAGAGTCAACCCTAACTAGTCAAACCTTTGACTTTTGACCCCTTTCTAATGTAATTTGATTTAAATAATTTTTAAATTCATAAATTTAAATAATACAAATAATATATGATTTTGAATCAGAAAATGCTAGAAATTCAAATATGCCATCCAAAATAATTTTTTAGCAAACTAAAATTTCGAAATTATTTAAATGCTAATAAATGTCTTTTCTTAATAAATCAATAACTTTAATTCCATAGTTTGAAATTCGACAAATAATATGTCTAAATCGATTAGCGCGATGAGTCCTTTCTAAATATGTATTGCAGGATATCATTTGAAGCATGCGATACCTTCGATTCGGATTACGGATGTAGTATAGCTCTTTTTCTCTAGTAGACCTAGGTTATTGAATCCTCGGGAAGCAGATGTATAGTGAAGTTACTTTAACGAATCTTCAGGAGTTTTACAATTCCTTTTGTGTTTTTAGCGGACTAAGAGTTTGCGTATTTTTATTGTTGTCGATGATGGGGAGAGAGGGCTTAGGGTGTTTGGTTTCACCTGTAGCTGTGCAAAACATATGATGAAAATAAAAAATAAAGATAAAGTATGCATGTAATTGTTAGAGCAAGATAAATTATATGTGGGCGGTGCATACATAATTTCTATTACCTCTGCAACCGGTTATAGCAATAACCTACTAGTATCATCCATAGAAGAAAGAGAACTAATGATATGCATAGTGACGTCCCCGTTAATCCCAAGTAAATACCTCACATATAGCCGTACTACCCCTTCTGTCACTAGGGTTCCCATCCTGCAGATTAGTCATTACTCATACTCCCTATACCTGGCTCAATCCTTGGGGTCTTGGGTACCTAACAAGTCCTTAGATTGAGGTAAGAGAGGATACAATAATCATCATGTCATACAAACTAATACATGATCCCATCTATGATAAATAACATACACAAAAGCTACATGGCTAGGCCGAAACCATTAGCCCAAGAAGAATTACTCACACATAGAGATGAGATCAACAATCACAAACATTGTAATAGAAATCATGAGATTGATAAAAAATAGTATTACAATGTCGTCAATCAAAAAAGAGATCTACTGTTACAAGTGGTGGAATATGGCTATGGTGGTGGAGAAGGGTTTGGAGATTAGATCTAAGTCTATTCCTCTGGCGGCTGATGATCTGGGGTAGGGACTTGTGAGCAGGACGTTTTCTCGTTGCCCGAGGCTTCTTTATATAGGGTCCCTTCACGAAAGTTGTTCTGTTTGACCTAGCGGTGTCGATGGCAACTATACGACCTGAACTATATGGCCGGAATTTTGTTTCGGTCGTATAGTTGGTCGTTAAAGCGTCTGCCTCCGACTCTCGACTCCTAGTTTCTTCTGGTTGTTGGAAATTTCATATCTTTGACTTTAATATAGTGATCCCCATCATCAAACGTCATTATCTATGCAGAGAAAAATAGAAAGAGCTATACGGCCGGAATTTTTTATTCCTGCTGTATAGTTGGTCATTAAACCGTAAGTACATATGAAAGAAAATTGTCGGTGGCAAAGATATCTATATGACCAGAACTGTACGGCTAGAATTTTTATTCCCGCCGTATAGTTGGTCGTTAAACCTTTTGTATGCATCAAAAAAATTCTGTTTCTTCGAAAACTATTTCTTATCCTGTAACTTAGTGGAATACCTTGTTTTTGATAGAAAAATGATAGTAAATATTGTCGACCAACAACAACATATATAAAGTAGGATTTTTAGTACTACCAAACTTCTTCTCCTCAATTGGAGTTTCCTAGCACTATTTATTACACATAAACTAAAACTAAAAATTAACTCAAACCTTTATTTCACATGGGTTGGCTCCCATAAAGCTCTCTTTTATGGTCAATAGCTTGACCTCAGTGTTGCTCACTTTGGCCAGATGAGTGGAACACCCACTCCAAAATAGTTGGCCTTCAAAGTGATGACTCCTTTCAATCATGCTTGGCTTTCTTCTTCCTAGGGAAATGAATAACAAAAGGATCCCGCAAAGGCAATTGAAGCTTCACCTTCCCTTCATGTAGATTAATCAAAGCCTTAATAGTTCTTAAGAAAGAATGGCCTAGTATAATAGGAGCAGTAGCATCTTCAGCCATGTCAAAAATAACAAAATCAATAAGAGCAGAACAACCTTTAATGTATACTAAAGCATTCTCCTTAATTCCTACAGCTTGTTTGTAGGTAGAATCTGCTAGATGCAATTTTAACTCGGTGATCTCAAAAGAGCCAAGATTTAACTTATTAAAAATACTTTTTGGAATTATTGAGATGCTTGCACATAGATCACAAAGTGCAGCTATCTCATTGGTTCCAATCTTAATCTTAATAGTAGGCTCAAATATATTATCAAGCTTCACATGTAATTTTTCAGCAATTTGCTTATATTCTTCCTCAAGCTCACATACCTTTATTGCTACCTGATTAACAAAGTGTTCGTACATAGCTTTCTCATTTCGTTCACTCGCCGGAATTTTAACGTTGATCCTTTTTATAAGATCTTCAACTGTGTAACTTGGTGAAGGAGCATTACTATAATCAAGTTCTCCAGGCTCCTCTCTTTGGATTCTCATCATCTTGAGGTCTTCAACAGAATTGGGTTCATCTTTAATTGAAAATTTAGCTAGAATGAGAGTTTGACTCTCGGTTATCTTACCTAGCTGTGCCTCAACAATCCTTGTTATTTCTTGGAGGTCCTGCAAATCATTCCTCAAACTTATAACTTGGTTAGATAATTTACCAAGCATAGCATCATGGTTCTCCGTTATTTTAACAAGCATATTGTTTTGTTCATTTTGTGAGTCTATAAAAGACTTAAGTGTTTCTTGGAGACTACCATTACTTGTTCCCATATTATTATCAGAGTTACCTGTAGGATTAGAATAGTGTTTCTGAAAATTAGGATTATAATTCCTCTTCCAATCAGGGTTATAATCATTACGAGCTATGAAGCCTATTTCTTTAATATTTGTTTCTGGATAGCTCTTACCTGGGTTTCCTTACCTTTCACGGCTAATATGAGCTCATCCAACTTAGCATTGAGTTCTTCATTTTCTTGGAGTTCACCTTCTTCTTGTTTGATCTATCCACATGCCATTGGGCATGGTTGTCTTGCATATTGTCTAGCAGCTGCTTTGCTTCAGTAATATGTTTACCCACAAATGTTCCTCTAGCTGCAGTATCAAGCATAGACTTAGACACAGGGTTAAGAGCATTATGAAATAAATGGAGAATTAACCATTCTTACATCCTATGACTAGGACAATTTCTCATGCATTCTTTCATCCTCTCCCATGTAAGTGATAGTGGCTCACGCTCTTCCTGTCTAAAACCAGTAATATTAGATCTAAGTTGCATAGTCTTTGCAGGTGGAAAAATTTTAGACATAAATAAAGAAGTGTATTCCACCCATGATGTAATAGTATTTCTAGGCAAAGATAGCAACCATTCTTTTGCTCTTCCTCTAAGAGAGAAAGGAAATAAATGCAATTTGACAGCATCGGGGCCAACGTCTTTTATGCGCATCATATCACATATTTCAGTGAAAGTATTCAAGTGCATACCTGCATCCTCAACAACATAGCCTCAAAATTGATTCTGTTGAACCAAACTTAAATAATGAGGCTTAATTTCATAGTCATCAGCATCAATTGCTGGCTGAGTAATAGGAGTACACAAATAATCATTGTTGGGAGTAGCAAACTCCCCAAGCTTATTTTCAGCCACATTTACTATGTTTTTGGGTTTTCTTAAACAAAGACTTATAATAGTAAAATCAAGAATTTAAATACTAACTAATTTTTTGGTTTTTCAAATAAAGACTGAAAGCAAACTAACAAAATTAAAAACAAGAATTAAAACTAGCAAGGTTCCTACTAACCTCACCAGGGTCGCTATTGCTTCCCCAGCAACGACACCAGAAAAAGGGTTGATACCTTCGATCCGGATTACGGATATAGTATAGCTCTTTTTCCCTAGTAGACCTAGGTTACTGAATCTTCAGGAAACAGATGCGTAGTGAAGTTACTTTAAGGGACTTTCAGGAGTTTTAGAATTCCTTTTGTGTTTACCTCTCACCAAACACAATTGACAAATTTACCCCGACAGGAAGTGGAAAAAGTGACACATGTCACATACCGCCACAGCAGTTGGCGGAGCATACATGCCGCCAACCAAACTGTCAGAAGGTGCCTTCTGCCGTTGCCACTAGCGGAAACTAGCAGGACCGAGTCAGGCGCTGACAATTAACTCCTGCTATTAATGCGCGCTTGATACCTGCGATTCTAACTCCCTCCTATAATCGTGCGTCGAGGCCCAATTTTCTACGCCAAATTAACGCATTCCTATTGTCAAAAGAAAACTATATAAAGAGATCAACGTTTATCTTCGCCAATCCCTATGGTGGGAGGAGCCACGAGTCACTTAGGGTGTGTTTGGTAGACTGTGTCACTTCGAATTCACTTTCCCACTCGAGATATCTGACCTCATACAAGCCGACATGAGATTTTGTGGTGTATTTGTTAACTCGTATGTGTTGAGAGAATCTAAACCAATACTTTGTTTGGTAGCCTCGTATGTGTTGAGATTGGACCAAAAGCTAAGAAATAACAGAGAGGTCCAAACTCTTGCACACAGGTCCCTAGATAAAACATAACACTAGTAGAAAATGAGGCTTTCGTCCACCCCAGTTTAAAGCATTAGTCCCGGTTGTGGTTGGACCCGAGACTAATGCTCAAATTAGTCCCGGTTCAAACGGAACAACCTTTAGTCCCGGGTCAAACGGGACCTTTAGTCCCGGTTGGAGATACGAACCGGGACTAAAGGGGTGGTGACCTTTAGTCTCGGTTCGTATTACCAACCGGGACTAAAGAAAATGTACAAAAAAATTCCTAAATGGCCATAACTTTTACATACGATGTTAGAAAGAAACGTACAACATATCAAAACATGCAGAAAACAATATCCTCTTCGATTTCAACAGCTTTAGGCCGTTTTGGATTCTTTTAGATTCTTAAAATTTGAAAAGAAATAAAAATTATTTCAAAAATTAAAAAAATTAGTAATTTTGTATGTCATATTTGAATTCCTCACATTTTTTGATAATAATGGATATATTATTTGTCAAATTTCAATTTACAGATTTGAAGATATTATTTATGTCATATAAAATGAATAAATGGCAAAAATGAATAAAATATTAATTTAATAAGTTTTTTATATTCATATGAATAAAATATTATTATTACTTATTTATTATTTTTTACTTAAATAGTTGTTCGTAATTTCAAAAAATAAAGACGGTTGACATATTGATATGAGTTAATAGGATTGATACACTAGTCCTGACAACAAGGTATAATGGTCCTTCGCGTGAGGTGGGAGAGATGGAATGAGTAAGTTAAGCGTGCTGGGGGTGAAGTAGTGCTAGGATGGGTGACCGACCGGAAAGTTTGACCATAAGTGTAATTTGAACAAAGATTAAATATAGTTAGTATTAAAAATGAGAGATGTGAGAGATTAAAGAGCAGATAATTTAAGAAAAAATTGAAAAAAAAAATGGATATTTTTTTGAAAAAAATAAGTCTTTAGTCCCGGTTCGTAATACTAATGGGGGGCACCCAGCGCCCGCAGAGACGGCCACATGGATACCCATTGGTCCCGGATGGTAAGCGGTCCGGGACTAGTGGGGGGGCTTTAGTCCCGCCCCACCAGTCCCAGTTACCAGGACCGGGACTAAAGCCCGTTATAGGCTGGGACTGGAGGCCCTTTTTCCACTAGTGTAAAAACGCAATCGGGCCCTTGTACACGCCAGGAACAGATCCTCGTCGCCGGTGGGACTTGGGGCGCCGATGGTGCTCGCTGATTTTGAGAAGATGGAAGACGACGAGGGATTGGCGCGGAAGACGGTCGGCCTGCGCGATTCCCGGCCGTCGGCGGCTGCCCTCCAAGACGGGTGTGCGGCCATAGTGGTGCTGGGTGACTGTGGCCATGGCGGTACCAGTACCGCGAGATTCTACGCGGAGACTGGCTTCGAGGAGGCGCGGAGGGCGTCGCGAAAGCGGAGGCCGGTGTCGCGTTGAGGAGGCACGGCCGGCGTCGAGGAGGAATGGCCGGCATCGAGGTGGCCGCGGCGATTCTCGTCAAGGGCAGGCATGTCCAGAGGTGGAGTGGGAGACCGCCTAAGAGAGAGAGACGTGATTTGGGGGAGAATGAGGGTGAGGGGCAGTGACCCCTGTAGGTTTCGGGCCCAGGGGCAAGACGCGGCGGGGTGATTTCGGGGCGAGCTCAGCCCTGCCGAGGAGCGAAGCTCGATTTCAGCTTCTCTATCGGGCAGGCTGAGAGCTCCTTTTAGTACGGGGTGGGCAGTGCTGAGATAGTCCGATCCGGGCTAACAAACAACAAAAAGCCCTCTTAGCTAGGTTGGGAAGAGAATATCTAGGCTCACCCGGTCTACCAAATACGTCCTTAGCTGACATTCCCCGAGGGTACTTTTGCCAATTTTGTTCGGATGGGGGTATTTCTAGCCATAGCTCGTGTAGAGGGGTACATTTGTAAAACAATCTCAAAAAGGCAGAAGCAGCTAGCGGTAGCGTTCTTTCTACATCACTGGAATAAAGAAGTGCCTTTCCCTAGCGAGAATATATAAATAAATAAGTGAGCATTATGCTTATAAGTTGTTCTACTCCCGCTATATAGTAGTGTGCGTTGATACAGAACAACAGAACAAACGCATCCGCAGGAACACACACACCCACCATTGATTCGGCAGCGTAGTGTGGTTTTGAACGATAGCTGATCATGACAGTGGTGCCGGTGCATGCGCCTGCCCCGCACGTCGTCCTGCTCACGAGCCCCGGCTCGGGCCACGTCCTCCCAGTGGCAGAGTTCGCGACGTGCCTCGCCGCCGACCACGGGTTTACCGCCACCATCGTCACCTACACCAACCTGTCCTCGCCCGCCCACAACTCGCCGCTAGCCTCCCTCCCACCATGCGTCTCCATGGCCGCGCTCCCGGAGGTGCCCCTCGACGACCTCCCCGCCGAGGCGCACGTCCTGACCCGCATCTTCACTGTTGTCAACCGCACGCTGCCCCACCTCCGGGACCTGCTCCGCTCCCTCCTCGACTGTCGCCGCCTTCCTCACCGACATGCTCTGCCCCGCCGCGCTCCCGGTCGCCAGGGAGCTCCGCGTGCCGCCGTACTTCTACACCTCGAGCCTCTGTGCGACGCCGTTGGCGGTGGCGCCGCAGACTTGTGTGCAGCGCCACGCAGGCGGGAGTGGCATAAAAGGGTTACCCTTGTAAAATAGTTTTGAGATAGGTTTATTATTTAAAATTATTTTTATTTTAGATTATTTTTATTTAAATGATCACAGTTACGCATGCCTTCTATTTCCAGGCTACTGGATGGCGGCGCAGTAGTAGTAGATTCAAAGTTCTCCGTTACGAAGTAGAGAGGTCAGGATTAGATTGGTATTGTAACATCTATAAGGTTATACATAGAGAGGAAACTGAATTTTTTCTTGAGAAACACGGTAACACGTATACTCACGCGATGAATGCACACAAACTACCATCATGAGCACCTGCGAGAAATTGAACCGGCAAATCTTAAAATTGATGAGTCACACCACAGGTGTCTTACTGTTGACGGGAGCTGAAATAATAATTTGTTCTTACGAGACACCAAAACATTAAGGTCTCGTTCATTTAATCCCTTGGTGGGTTGGATTGCCTTGGATTGTGGCCCGATTCAGCCTTTTCCAATCCAATCATGTAAATTTTCCAGGCCATTAAATTAAGGTCTTCGTTTGACCCCAACCATCCAGGGCATGGATTCCAGTCCAAGCCATCCAGGACATTTTCCTATGAATCGGGTTGGATAAAAAACATCGCCACTTGACCCATGGATTGTTTCCAGGTCTTCTGTTGGAGTGCATCGAGCAAACTCAGCGTCAATGAACTGGCACAAACGAACAATGTGGAAGAAAATAGAGAATCAATCCATGACGTGAAATTATCTAGGTTTGGATTGGATGTAGCATGGGACGTCACCAAATCCAATCATGGTTCAAATCCAGATCAGGATTCAATCCGTAAGAAACGAACAAGGCCTAAATGTGGATTTGATCCCTAACGGGCTGGTTATTACCACTGCCCGGGACTCCTGGTGTGGTGGTTTGTCAGAGGATACTAAATCCAGTTGGTTAGCGAACACGCTAACTAATCCTAACGTTACTCGCACGACGCAGAAGAGAACTCGATCAACCACACTCTCTGCCTCTGTCGTCATAAAATGCTGGTGTATCGAGCTGACAACGACTTAATTGGAAGATAATGAACTAGTACCATCGAATTAATAATGCGCGCAGATGGTCGGAGCATGATTTACTCATCAGGCCTCGTTTACTCTCGTATTCACTAGTGTATTTACGAGGAATGGAGGGAATTATTTCAATTGCCGCAAAATTCCCGTGAATAATTTCGAGATATTCTCGCAAATCCTTCTTATTTTTGTCTAAATTAAAAATTCTTCTACATGGTAGAATATTTTTGGAAAAGAGTATTTATGAGAATTAAAGAATACTGGGTAAACACCAATTCCCGCATATCTACAACTCTAGTGAATAAAGTACGAGACAAGTAAAACAAGGTCTCAGTGAAAATGTGGCAGCGTGTTCCGCGCTGAGGCACATTAAAAAAGGCAGAAGCAGCTAGCGGTAGTGTTCTTTCCACATCACTGGAATAAAGAAGTGCCTTTCCCTCGCGAGAATATATAAATAAATAAGTGGGCATTATGCTTATAAGTTGTTCTACTCTCGCTATATAGTAGTGTGCGTTGATGCAGAACAGCAGAACAAACGCATCCGCAGGAACACACACACCCACCATTGATTCGGCAGCGTAGTGTGGTTTTGAACAATAGCTGATCATGACAGTGGTGCCGGTGCATGCGCCTGCCCCGCACGTCGTCCTGCTCACGAGCCCCGGCGCGGGCCACGTCCTCCCGGTGGCAGAGTTCGCGACGCGCCTCGCCGCCGACCACGGCTTCACCGCCACCATCGTCACCTACACCAACCTGTCCTCGCCCGCCCACAACTCGCCGCTAGCCTCCCTCCCACCATGCGTCTCCGTGGCCGCGCTCCCGGAGGTGCCCCTCGACGACCTCCCCGCCGACGCGCACGTCCTGACCCGCATCTTCACTGTTGTCAACCGCACGCTGCCCCACCTCCGGGACCTGCTCCGCTCCCTCCTCGACTCACCTTCAGGCGTCGCCACCTTCCTCACCGACATGCTCTGCCCCGCCGCGCTCGCGGTCGCCAGGGAGCTCCGCGTGCCGCGGTACGTCTTCTACACCTCGAGCCTCATATCGCTGGTCTCGCTGCTCTACACCCCGGAGCTCGCCAGGACCACCACCTGCGAGTGCCGATACCTCCCGGATCCCGTCGTCCTCCCGGGGTGCGTGCCGTTGCACGGCGCCGACCTCGTCGAGCCCGTACAGAACCGCTCCGACCCCGTGTACCCACTCATGGTCGACCTGGGGATCAACTACCTCCTCGCCGACGGCTTCATCGTCAACACCTTCGACGCGATGGAGCACGAGACGCTGGTCGCCTTCAAAGACCTTTCGGACAGAGGCGTCTACCCTCCGGTCTACGCCGTGGGTCCGTTCATCCGGTCGGTCTCGGCCGATGCCCGCTGCAAGCACAGCTGCCTACGGTGGCTGGATAAGCAGCCGGAGGGATCGGTCTTGTACGTGTCCTTCGGCAGCGGCGGCTCGCTGTCCACGGAGCAGACGGCCGAGCTGGCGGCCGGGCTGGAGGCCAGTGAGCAAAAGTTCCTGTGGGTGGTGCACTTCCCCAGCGATAAGGACCGCAGCGCGGGCTACTTCGGGACGTCGGCCGACCATGCTGGAAACGACCCGCTGAGCTACCTCCCGGAAGGGTTCGTGGAGAGGACGAGCGGCACGGGGCTCGCCGTGCCGCTGTGGGCGCCGCAGGTGGAGATCCTGAACCACCCGGCAGTTGGAGGGTTCTTGTCTCACTGCGGGTGGAACTCCGCGCTGGAGAGCGCGGCTGCGGGTGTGCCGATGGTGGCGTGGCCGCTGTTCGCCGAGCAGAGGGTCAACGCGGTGTTGGTGTCGTCAGATCGGGTGGGGCTGGCGCTGTGGGAGAGGCCCTCGTCGGTGACGTCGGTCGATAATGACGGGGTGGTTGTGCCGCGTGGGGAGGTGGCGGAGCTGGCGAGGGAGCTTATGGTGGGGAAGAAGGGCGCGCTGGCGCGGAAGAAGGCGGGCCAAGTGCGGGACGGGGCAGAGATGGCGTTGGCACCGGGAGGGCCGCAGCACCGGGCTCTCGCGGCAGTAATCAGCAAATGGAAGGCGCCGGTGATGACTGATGATGATCACCAGCCACACGGAGGAACGGGTGCTGTTTGAACTCGGAAGATTTGCTTGGAATATCGTCAGAGTATGTGACGCGTGCTTTACTGAATTTCTTTTGTTTGCTGTTGTTTTGGGTCCACTTACATATGTCAGTGTTTGTCGAATCTTTTTCTGGTCTCCTTTGTACTCCCTCTGTTCCAAAATAGTATCTATACTCCATCCGTTTCTAAAATATAAGATGTTTTAATTTTGTGAGAGAAGTGTATTTATGTCCCTTTTAGTGTGTAGGTTTATATAGCTTTAAAATGAATCTACACACTAAAAGAGGTCTAGACATACTCCTTTCACAAAGCTAAAACATCTTATATTTTAAAACAGAGGGAGTAACTTATATTTTTTGTGAAACCGTGTATCTAGTAATACACAGTAAAAGACATCTAGATACATTCGTTTTGTAAAGGAAAATGATACACCTCCTCTAGAGATGGCGTGTTTCCATCCCCGGGCCGCCCGACTCGCAATCGTGACTGGGCCTGGGTCCACCTTATCAGTGCATCATGCTCTTCTCTAACGCGAGCACGGAACCGCCCATGTACTGCGCGTTGAGCTGCTCCACCCCACTGCCGTGCGCCCCTCGTCTGCCGCCTACACCTTCGCCGTCGCGTCTACAACAGCCGGCAGTTCCCTCGCCACCGGTTCCCCTGCGTGTGGAGCTGCCGCACCCCGCCGTCGTGCCCCTTGGTCTGTCGCATGCGCCTCTGCCACCATGTCCCTGTACCGCCGCCGGTAGTCCTCCGCCGCTGATTCCCCTGCTCACGACGCCGCTGGCTTCCCCTCTGGAGCGTGACCCTATGCCCCGTGCCACCCCCGACCTTCTACGCGGCGCCCAGTATGGCTGTATCTGCTGGCGAAGAACCCCGACCTTCTACGTGGCGCCCAGTTTTTAACTTTTTGATTTGAGCAACAGAAGATTTTTGAAAAAATTGATCTTTACCTGCTGGTCTGTTTTGATAAATTTTTGCCACTCTTGCATTTGCTTCTTAAATCAGTTTTCTTTTTGAATTCTTTTTGGGTTTTCGGAAGGAGTTGCTACAGTAGCTTATGTTCTGATGGATTTCAGTTGAAATTGGACTTAAATGGGTTATTGACTCGCTTAATACTAATGTTGCTAATGAAAATTGTGTGAAGTTTTGTGTGAAAGAAATTTCCAAGTTAGTGGAGAAAATGGTGTAATAAGAAAGTGAAAGGTTTCATGACTCAAGCAATAAGTGTATGAAGATAAAGATATTGATGTTATTCAAGTGGTAACTTCGGAAAAATTCATTAAAGACCAAGTTCAGAGACCTGCAGAGTTTGTTTTCGATTAGGTAACAGTTCTGGTAAGAAAAGTTCTGCGAAAATTCTGTCCAGTTATATTTTTGCAGTTTTTATCCAACAAGGAAAGCAACGAAGAGAAAAAGGGACGGAAACGGAGCCTGGATGGCTCACATCACCCTGTGGCGCGGGCCCACCCCTGGCCACGCCACCAGGTGGTGTGGCCGCCCCAGACTCCGTCTCCAACCCATTTTCTCCCAGTACCTTCCTTTTATTGTAGAACTTCATAATATATAATCCCACTGATCCTTCGAGGTTCGTATATCGTGTTCTCGTCACGTTTTTGTTTCGATCTGTTTCTGCTTGGAACTATTCTTGAAATTTTAGAAGCACAAAGGTGTCCGCCAAGGATAAAGGAAAGGAGCCTATGGAGGAACATCTCTAAGACCCCGGGCAGGAGGAGGGGATCAAGAGTGAAGATGAAGAGGAGGCAAAGCAAAGTCAACATCCACACACCGGCACTACCATTGCAAGCATTGGAGTGTTGGCGAACCCTGCCAAGGTCAAAAGGACTACACGGATGTCAACTAGAGGGAAGCCTCTGCGTCACTGTTGGGCTCCACGGTCAATTCCTCCATGCACCAAGAATCCCTTTCATACCCCTATCCATGAGCATCAATACCAGAATATGCCCAAGGAGAAATTACCCTCCAATTGGAATTTGCCTCGTTCTAGCCATGCAGGAAAAGAAGACTTCAAGGAGGAAGAGTGGGGAAAGAATCGCAAGAGCTGGGATTCACAACCTGACATGATCATGCACCGCATCGAGCACAACTCAGAGTTGATTCATACTCTCACCTTCGAGATCGAGAACTTGGGGAAACTAATCAAAAAGCTCATCGAGAGAATACAACCACCACCGAAGGAGTAATTCGTCATCAGGTTTTGGCATCCCCTTGGTTTGTTCCAAGCTTGGGGGAGTGACACGGTATCATATCACTATCTTCTATCTTTTTACCTTTTTAGTAGAGTCATATCATGAATAGAGAAGTTATTATGTAGGATGGTTTGCATTATGGAAGTGTCCCCTCTCTCGTTAGATATGTATCCCTTGGTGTGAGTTGCTGTTATGGAATATTAATGAGAAGTTCTATCATTTACACTTTTGCATATCTTATATTAGTTTTCAATTCATGGTTATATGATTGATCTTGTTGTTAGTATTGGTATCACTTTGGGATCATTGAGTTAATTTAGTTGGCTTTGGCAAACCTGGCTCGGTCAGTAGCAACACTATTTTGAGAATTGAATGAAAAAAGATAAAAGTACTCTTAAAGAAATATAATTTCATCATCTTTCTTTCTTGATTTGCTCATAAGTTTAGTATTTTCTAGTTAAGATCTTTTGTGCTTTCAAGGAAGATTGCATGTTTGTTTTTTATTACTTGTATGTTTATTTGTTTCCTTCAACTCTTATGCTTGCTACGCAGCCTTGCTAGGCAAAAACCTGCACTGAGAGGGAATGCTTCTCGTGCATCCAATCCTTAAACCAAAACCTATGCCATTTGTGTCCACCATACCTACCTATTAGCACTATGATATTCCAAGTAAATTCATGTTTTTATCTACCTTCCAAATTAAACTTGTTATGTGAAAATTAGTGATTAAAGCTCTCACGAACTTGATGGCACACTTTACTTTCTTGCACTTAATAAACTTGAACCATTGTGCCCATCTATGCTACGTATATGCTTGCGCTTTGTAAGTTGTGAATTAGCAGAACCATGCTGTCATGGGGAACGCTTTCAACATTGCACTGGTACTTTGTACCTAGTTGCTATCATGCTCTTTTGACTATGGATGTCGTCGGTGTGAAATGAAAGGGGAGCTTGTAAGTCCATGGAGTTATGTATGTGTGTTAGAGAAACGCCTGGGCCGCCGGTCTAATCCATGTTGTCATGGTGGAAACCTGCAGCGTAACCATAATGAGCATCTATGAAGCATTCTTCTTATAAAAAAAGAGATAGAGATTGAGAAAAAGAGAAAAAGAAAAAAAAGATGAGAAAAGAGGAAATAGAGAAAAAATCACCATATTCCCATGGTAACTAAGAAGATTGCTGAGATGCTAGTTGTCTGCTTGCCTTGTTGTTTTGATATGGGAATTCTTCCGTATCATCGGGCAAGGGGTACCCCGTTGGCAGTTCTCTATGATACACATATACTTACTATGACAAGAACTTACCGATAACTAAACTTGAGTAGCATGAGGAGCGACCCTCGTATTCAAGGGACATGAGATTTTCAACTTGCAACTTGTCAAGCATATCCCACTTTAACCTTAATCACCTAAAGATGCCTATGATAGGGGCAATGAGAGTTGAAATCTAATAAGTACCATAATTTTTGGAAGCTCTTTATGAAACTTTAAATCCCTTCTTCCCTCTGCAAAGGGCCTTTCTTTTACTTTTTAGTTGAGTCAGTAAACCTATTCCCTTCTATCTCAGCAAGTATTTTGAGTTGTTGTGTTTCATTCATTCATATGATGATTTATTCGATCATGTTTCTTATGTTCCTCGTTTTGCACTTTGCTCATATCTTAGTGTTTACTACTTTGAAAGTTGTCATTGAAAATCAGTTATTTGTGAACTCCTGCAAATTGTCAACTATTCTTTGATCAAGAGCTAAGTTTGCCATTACCAATTATGATTTACTTTATGCATCTTTATTGTGTTTCCTTTACCTATTGCAAGTTAATTTATATAATAGTGAGTTGTCTTCTATTATGATCTATGTATTGATGAATGTGATGCTTCTTGTCCGTATTCTTTTATCGACTCTTCACTCCATAAACCTGAGGTCATGTTTATTGAGCTTGGGGACAAGCGAAGTGTAAGCTTGGGGGGAGTTGATACGTCCATTTTGCATCACTATTCTATATCATAATTTACTGTTATTCATTGATATATTTCATATTAAGAGATGATACTTATGTAATTTCATCTGTTTTTGCATGGTTGATGACTTTTGGAGCATGAACCGCTGTAGTCAGGATTCTGATGGAAAAGGTGCCATTTGGAGGCACAATTCGCGAAGATCAGAAAATCTGGGAAAATACATGGAAAATTCTATTTTTCCAGAAGACGAAGATTGCCAGAAGGGAAAGTGGATATGGGCCACAAGGGGCCCACACCACCCCCTGGCGCGAGCCACCCTAGGCCGCGCCACCAGGTGGTGTGGCCGCCCTGGTCCACTCCAGGCTCTCCACTCTAGCGTATATTATCCTCGCGAAACCCTAAGACTTGGGGAGCAACCACAGAAAGATTCCGCCGCCTCTGTGGGGTGGAAAACACTGAGATAGAAAGATCTCTCCGGCAGACAGAATTCTGCCAGGGGAATTCCTTCCCGGAGAGGGGAGATCATCGCCATCAACGCCACTATCAATATAGACTTCATCGGGATCATCATCATCATCACCATCATCATCTCCACTCCATACCACTGTAACAACTGGGTTGAATCTTGCATAGTTCTTAGAGGAAACTTTCCCGGTGTTCTTAGGGGAAACTTTCCTAGAAGATTAATCAACTATATGAAGCGAAAGCACTTGATGATATTCCTATGTGTCCTCGAGAATGTTTGGTCATCTTAAGTAATACAACCGGCTTGTCCTTTGCTAAAGAAAGGATTGGGCCACTTGCTGCATTTATTCTTATTGTCTTTTATTTACTCGTACTTTATTTACCTACATTATCAAAAACCCCTAAAAATCCGTTTGCTAAGTATTTGCAGAGAATTCCTGCTCCTAGCCACTCGCCAGCACCTTCTGCTCCTCGTTGGGTTTGACACTCTTACTTATCAAAAATACTGCGATACACCCCCTATACTTGTGGGTCATCAGGAACCTATGGAGGTCTCCTCGACGTGGTGGCCAGCACGCTGCACGCACAGCTTGGCCTCACGCATGCGCACTTCTCCAACCGAGCCTTTGATCCTGCGGACTTCCTAGTGCTTTGCTCCTCCAAGGAGGTGTGGGACATCATGGTGAACGTTGTGCGCATGTCCTCGCCACAGTGCACCTTGACCCTAGCACCATGGACCTGCTTCGCCGATGCCATCGAGTGGGATGCACCATTCTTGGAGGAACTAGAGATTCGTGGCATCTCGGGGCATGCATGGGTCGAGCGCACTGCGATAAATCTCCTCGATGATAGCGGGGTGGTCGATGTAGTTGACCCTGGGATGGTGAACGACAATGACATGTCCGTTTTCCAGCTTTCGGTTTGGACGCATGACGTTGCTGCCATCCCAGCGGTGCATTGGCTCGCCGTCCTGGAACCAGGACATGGTCACCGGCTGTAGGTATCCATGGGCAGGCACCACCCTCGCACGGAGACGCCAAACGTGATGTGGTATCACATCTATTTTTGGGTCTCTAGTTGGCTCATCGGCGGTGTTCCCTCGTCTAGCGGCTCTAATGGGTCGAGCTCAGACAACACCGGGGGTGCCGACGTGTTAGAGGTGGCCGCTCTGGAGGCATATCCTGGCAATGGGAGGAGGCGACGCTTCCATCATGCTTCGCGCAGGAGGCGCGGCCGCGACCACAACATTGTTGCTTCTGCGGATGCGGTCATGGCGTTGCAAGTCCTGGCAAGCGTGGCGGCACAACATGGTGGCACATTCGACTGTTGGGTGGTGGTGTGCATATCTGCGACATGGCTCCCTCGCCATGCCCATTAGAGACATTCCAGATGAGCCGTAGCCATGTGGACAGCCTCAGGCAAGGAGCCGCCCATCACCTGTCAGGTCACGGACACGATAGCCTCTTGGTCAATCTGCGACTTGGTGACGCGTGCTCCGTGGCGGGAGAGGATATCATTTTGCGGCCTGAAATTTGAGACGCCAAGGCATAGCAGGGCCCAAGTTGCTTTTAATCACCACGATTCAAAAAGTTGTGTGTGTGTGGGGGGAGGGGATTGCCGAGAGGGGTATTTCGAGTGAATGGTGGCCAAACCAAATATTTTTGAATATTTCCCGTTAAGTCAGGATATTCTGTTACACTAGTTCCTGCCGTGCCCCTTCTTAGCCACCCTGCATGTGTCGTAGGGGCAAATCCATTTCTATACTTTCCTAACTCCCGACACTGAATTTTTCTATGGTGACGGCGGTCCTTTTTCTCCCTTCCCCGACACTGAATCCAATAGAGGCATCGGTGGCGGCCCAGCATGTCTTGCAAGGCAAAGGTGGTAGCTACATCGGCGACTAATTCGGGTCCGTCAGAGCCAGAGTCTTGGGCTCAACGTGAAGTCTTCAGCCCCGGTTAGCAAGGAGGTCAGCCAGAAGTCTGCTACCACGGTACCTATGAGTAGTGGGTTGAAGAGAAAAGCAAGGTTGGCAGCGGTGAGGGGTTGTGGCACCCAGGTATCGAAGAAAATAACCTGGGAGAAGAGCGAGAGGTCAATTTTTCTTATCGGTTCCTTATCTTAGAAGTATATTAGTTACTGTAAAATATAATCGAATGAATTGAAAAGTCCCCTTTTTAATCAAATTAGGCACAACTTTGATACAACAGACCTATATGAGTTCACAGTTCATGTCCGCCAGTACACTAGAAAACTAGATTTTGTTTGTGAGAGGGTTTTGTCCGGGCAGGATGTGCATCTTCTTGTGAAGTGCGAAGAGGTTGTGTTTGTTTCACAGCTGGTAGATCTGCTTCATGCTAGGATTCCTTGGGGATCCAGACAGAGGAAAACATTGGTGTGGTGCAACATGAGTGATACCTATATGCAAATTGAGCACTCCCATGAGCTTCAGATGGTTTGGGAATGTTGTATAGCTGATCGTAGGTGAAATTTGAAATGATGATTGATGATATGTATGCAAATACTAGAGATCTTGCTACCAGAGCTTTGGATCCTCGAGACTACGGACTAATAGATGCTGATCAGGCTAAGTTCAGTATACACTTAGAGGTGGATTCATACATGGCAAACTTGATGCCAAAGTTAATAAGATAGTTTTGTCATGTACTGTGGAGATCACCGTCGATTCCAAACACATAACTCTTGATGAAATGAGAGAGATGATCGGTAAGGAAATCAATATTGACACTAAGCAGATGGCACGACTCCGGTGGTGGCATCATAAGAAGGAATTCATATAGGTTTTGGATACTAAAGATTTATTGCAGATTATGCGACGAAAGAAGCAAACCAGGAAGGTGTTCTTCTTGGATACCATTTCTGATGTTGTTGATCATTATGTGCAATGGTGACATGAATAAAAAATGTATCGTGTTATATTCATCATATGATAGCATGTTTTTTTAGGTTGGCCTGGTGTGTAAAGAAGTAGAGTGGGTGGATCTTGAGTGGCTAGATGCACTTAAGAAATGCTTGGCCCAGTTATGGGAGCTGTATGAGTTGGAAAGGTCGGAGCAATTTACTAATGCTTGTGATGTAGCTAAAAAATTACAAGCGCTCGGTAGGAAATAAGGAGGTGGAACAAGAAATCAAGAATTTGTAGTCAGAACTAAATGACACAATCACTGGGAGCTTGGTTGTGGGAATTGCACAAAAACTTCAGGATAGTCACAGGTTGCTGATTCACAAGGCAGAAAATGGGAGGGATCATCTCAGGGAAGACAAGAAGAAGCTAGAGTACTTTTTTTCTCGAAATGGGGAGATTGCCCCCGGCCTCTGCATCAAGCGATGGACACAACCTTTTTATTACGGATGTTCAGTATTGCAAATTATTACAATCACGGATCAGGTAAGGTTGAGATAAGTATCAACCACGAAAAAAATGAAAAGAAACAAGAAGCTATCCATTTTCAAGTCTACTAGTATGCGACCACCTAGTAGGCCGGAAAAAGAAGTCCTGGGCGACCGTGAGTAGCCGGTTGCATCCAATAACCACAATAACCATATGCTCCCGCTGATCCTCCAGGAGAAGGTATGACCATAGGTAAATCAGTGCACAGCCAGACGAATAACCTGCAAAAAGGTGGTACCCATTTGTTTGTTAAAGATAATGTTATTGCGACTAGTCCATATTGACCAACATAAAGCCGATACACTAATATGTATTCTAGATTTATCACGTGTATCCATCCCATTTAACCAATTACCAAATATATTAGTAATATTCGTTGGCGGTGGTATATTATAAGTAAAAACACCATTCTCCAAATAATTCGTGCAAAAGGACATGAGGGAAACAAGTGTTCAACTGTCTCCATAGAGTCACAAAAGCAACAATTCTGACACTCATTCTAGTTGCGTTTAGAAAGGTTGTCTTTTGTTAGAAGTACTTTATTCTTAAGGAACCACATAAAAAATTTGACCTTCAGGGGATTTTTCAACTTCCATAAATATTTCTATAAGAATCTAGTATGTCCATTCGTAAGGTCTAGATGCATAGATTTTACAGTGAATAACCTGGTGATCTCCAGTTTCCAAACAAATTGGTCTTGGCTTTGAGAGAGTTCGACCGACATAAGTCTCTGGCATAAATACAACCAATCATTCCATTTATTTCTAGTTAAGGACCGTCTGAAAGCAATATTCAGTGGTGTTTTTACCAAAACATTTTCCACAAGGACATGTTTCCTTTGTGTAATATTGTATAAAGAGGGATATTGTTGTGCTAGGGTAGTATCCCCAAGCCAAACATCCTCCCAAAAACACACAGTTTTCCCATTGCATACTTTTAAGAACCCACGACTAAAGAATTCATTTTTGACCCTCATGAGACCCTTCCAAAAGGGTGAATCTGTGGGTTTCGATTCAACTTGAGCCAAAGTTTTATATTTTAAGTACTTGTTATGTAATATTTCTTGCCACAATCCTTCCTCAGATAATAATTTGACAAACCACTTGCTGAGCAAACACTTATTTTTTAGCTCAAGTACCTCAATACCTAGACCCCCTTGATCTTTCGAGCGACAAATTGTATTCCATCTCGTAAGCCTATACTTCTTTTTAGTGTCATCACGTTGCCAGAAAAAGCGAGATCTAAAAAAATCAAGTCTCTTCCTTACCCCCTTTGGTATCTTAAGGAAAGAGAGTATGAACATAGGTAAACTCGTCAACACCGAGTTGATCAGAACAAGTTGGTCCCCATAAGAGAGAAGATTACCGCGCCAACATCGTAGCTTCGACATACAATGACTCTCTATAGGATTCCATTCAATGTTTCATAATTTTCTATAATGGATGGGCACACCAAGATACCTAAAAGGTAAAGAACCCGACTCACAGCCAAAAATGTGCTTATACTGAAGTTCCATATCCTTAGCCTTTCCAAATCGCTTTTATGGAAGTTGACTTTTAGACCGGACAATTGTTCAAACAAACACATAATTAGTTTCATATTAACAACTTTTTCAAGATCATGCTCCATAAACATAATCATATCATCCGATATTGCAAAATAGAAACCCCTCCCTCTACCAAATGAGGTATGAGACTCCCAACTTGGCTATCTTATTTTGCTCATGCAATAATAATTGCTAGCATATCCACAACAATGTTGAAAAGAATTGGAGACAAAGGATCTCCTCGTCTCAAACCTTTTCGAGTTTGGAAAAAATAACCAATGTCATCGTTTACCTGCACTCCCACACTACCTCCTTGTAGATAGGTTTTTATCCAATCACAAAATTTTGGATCAAAACCTTTCATACGTAATTCTTGTTGCAAGAAAGGCCATTTCACTTTATCGTAGGCCTTTTCAAAGTCAATTTTGAAATGAACCCCGTCAAGATTTTTCCTATGGAGTTCGTGGATTGTTTCATGCAAAACCACCACTCCTTCCAAAATGTGACGATCGGGCATAAACACAGATTGCGTCGATCTGACAACTTTTCCTGCCAATTTGGTGATATGATTTGTGGTTGCTTTTGTAAAAAAAATTAAAACTCACATTAAGAAGACAAATTGGTCTACATTGTTGAATTTGTACTGCATTCTCTTTTTTGGGTAGGAGCGTGATTACCCCGAAATTCAATTTATACAAGGGTAACTCTCCTGCATGTAATTGGCGAAACATCGCCATTAAGTGATCTTTAATAACAGCCCAAAAGGTTTGGTAAAACTCTGCAGGAAACCCATCTGGACCCGGAGCCTTGTTGTGTTTCATCTGAGAAGTTGCCGCAAAAACTTCTTCCTCAGTGAAGTCAGCTGTTAGAAGGGCATTCTCCTCTATAGACAACTGCGGAATGTCCCTAACTTGTTCCTCCATCATTGAGAAAATATTATTATTGGAATCGCCAAAAAGTTTCTTATAAAATTCTATAATATATACCTTAAGATTTTCTTCCCCAACTATGGTTCCTTCGTCCTATTCAAGTTGGAAAATTTTCTTTTTCCTTTGTTTACCGTTTGCTATCAAATGAAAATACTTTGTATTATTTCCTCCTTCTTAAATATGTTTCACCTTAGCTATTTGAGCCCATTTAGTCTCCTCATCTCGTCTAAGTTTTGAAACAAGTTCATTTGCATTTCTCAAAATTTGTTTTTCTACCATAGTTAGGGGAAAAGATTCTACTTTAACTTCCAAATCATAAATAATGGCAAGTAGCCTTTCCTTTTCCTTTTTGTATTTACCACTCATATTTTTTGCCCAGCCCCTCAGAAAACAGTGCAAATTTTGTATTTTATTTTGCCATCGCTGAATAGGCGTATCACCAGTAGATACAGCATTCCGTTCAATTTTAATCATCTCATAAAAACCATCCTGACACAACCAGGATAGTTCAAATGAAAATCTAGCCTTATTACCAACATGAGCTTTAATACCCGAGTCAATCAGCAGTGGTGTATGATCTGACCCTACACGAATCAAAGCCCTCACCGAGACTAAGGGGAATGTCAGTTCCTACTCCACACTAGCAAGCATTCTGTCCAACTTTTCATATGTTGGGACCTCACGTCTATTGGCCCACGTGTATTGTCTACCTGAGAGAGCAATCTCTCTTAGATCAAGACTCTCGAGAATCTCATTAAAAACAAAAGGCCAGTGAGGATTAAAATTATCCTTACTCTTATCCTCACGCTTGCGAAGAATATTAAAATCCCCTCCCAACAACATGGAAAGTGACTCGGTTTCGCACATCCTAACAAGTTCAGATAAAAGTTCCGGTTTCTGTGAGTCTTGTGCGGCTCCATATACCGGTACAAAAACCCACTCGAAACCATCATTTGTTGAACACATGGTCAAGTTAATAAAAAAATCTCCTGTCTCTTCTTTTCGAACCTAAAGGGTTTCAGTATTAATGCCAACAAGGATTCCACCCGACCGCCCATGCGGCGCAAGACAAAACCATGCGAAATCCCTACCAGCGGCTAAGTGTTTAAAAAAGGAATGGTAAAATTAGATCTTCCTATTTCCAATTGAAGGGGTTCCGTAGCAGAAAACAAAAAAGTTATATCTACACGAACGCTAATACTAGGATTTATACTATGTAGACATAAGCAATGGAAGAGAAATACGGTATTCATACCTTTAAAGAACGAGGCACGCCTTATGCAGGAAGGCATATATTAATGAAGATGAGCAGCACCTCAAGTGTGGTGCCTCCGAAGTTCATCACACGTCCGGTGTAGGTGACGTCAACCGGACTCCGATCTAGCCGAGCAGCAGAAGAAGTAGATGTCGAATTGTTGATCACACGACGGTAGTGTGAAGGTGGAGAACTCAATATCCACGAGGTCATCCCCAATATTCCGAAGAAGTCCTCAATGGATGAGAGAGAGAATGAGAGGGAATAGGATGGTTCCAAAGGGGGAGAGGAGACCCCTATATATAGTGGGAGGGGGGCACACCACCCAAGGGCCAGGCGGTGTGGGACTAATCCCCGCACCTGCCGGCCACCTAGCGGCAGCCGCCAGCCCTAGGTGGGGCCCACTAAGCCGAGGCCGACTGGCCCCCTCTCCCTAGGCGCCTTGCCTCCTAGGCCTCCCCTTTGGGCGAGGCCCATTAGCATTGGGCTGCCTTTATAATAAAATAAAAAATATATTTAATATTAATTATCCAATTAACATTCAAATACACATATTATCTTATTCCTTAACTCCGAAACACCTTCCGGACCCCTTTCAATCTCCATCGGATGCTACCCGGAACTATTCCGGTTTCGCTCTCTCTATTTCTCCTACGATACCTCATCTACCCTAAGCGTCCCCACCCTTAAGCGTGACATCCTTTGGTTCGAAAACACTCTGGACATGATCGAGACTACTCTCATATCAATGATCAACAGAGGGACCTGGATGGCCATGTGACCCCCGTGCGTTTTACAAATATAATCGCTCGAACTGTGAGATAGTCGTTTCATGTTCCCTTTGTCATTTGATACCTAATTCATCCAAGACTTGATCTTTGGTATCCTCATACCTTAGTTCAGTATCGTTACCAATGAACTTGTTTACTCGTTCTCATGTTGTTGCATTCTGTGACCAAGTCACATGCTTGCAAGCTTCCTAAATGCAACGTCACCGAGATGGCCACATGTATCTATCTGTTACATGGATTAGACAAATCCTGGTCTTGATATGTACTCCTCTACGCGTCCCTTTGGAAACCTGAGTGCCACCTTTTTGATCACCCTTTTACAAGATGATACTTGATAACCATCCAAGCTTCCTCTAGAACGGTGATTTGCATTACCTCATAGTCAAAGGATTAGGTTGCGAGGTTCTCTGTGTTTATTATCAATGGTGAACTTTGTAACTAGATCTCATTAAGATATAACTATGGGATGTTTGTCTATCATGTCATCCAACTAATGACATGACCTCATTGTCAATTGGCATAAATGCCCATGATCTTAAAACTCAGATCATCCTCATGACCAATGAACTAGTTTGCTAGAGATAACTAGAGACACGGTTTGTTTACATACCACACGTGTTTTAACTTTCGTATTAACACAGTTATAGCACATTATGAAACATATTATGAACATATAGGAGACATGTCAAATAATACACTTTATTATTTTCCTCTAGGGCATAACTCCTTCAGTCTCCCACTTGCATTACAGTACAAAAAAAACTAGTTTACAATAGGCAGGAACCTAACACCAATCGAATCTCGGTGTTGTTTGTGCTTGTCTTGTAGGAGAGCTCTGGTCAAAGGATCTGCCATATTCAGTTCCGTGTGTACTTTGCAAATCTTGACTTCACTTTCGTCTGCCAAATGACATGAAATCTAAGCTTGATGTGTTTGGATGTGGAATGAGTCCTCGGTTCCTTTGTGTTTGTAATAGCTCCCGTGTTGTCACAATAGATCATCACGGGATCCTACGCACTTGGAATGACTCCTAGTTCGATTATGAAATTCCTTAGCCAAATAACTTCATTTGCCGCATCAGCCGCATCAATGTATTCAGACTCCATTGAAGACTGCGCCACCACCGGCTACTTCCTACTTTTCCAGCTTACCGCCCCACCATTCACTAGGAACACAAATCCTGTTTGAGATTTCGAGTCATCATGATCTGAGTTCTAGCTCGCAACCATGTAACACATTACGTTTAGAGCTTCACCACTTCCTCCATAGATTAGGAACATATCCTTTGTTCTTTTGAGATACTTTAGGATATTCTTCACAGCTGTCCAGTGATCCGGTCCTAGATTACTTTGGTATCAGCTCATCAAACTAAGAGCCAATGCCACATCAGGTCGCATACTTAACATTGCATAGATGATAGATCCTATGGCTGAGGCATAGGGGATGTAAGACATCTTTTCTCTATCATTGTCCGTTACCGGACATTGAGTCACACTCATTTTGCAATTCTTCATCATTGGCACATAGCCCTTTTTGGCATTGTCCAGTTTGAACCTCTTCAAAATCTTTTCGATGTAAGTACTCTAACTTAATGCAATTAGGCATCTTGATCTATCTCTATAGATCTTGATTCCTAATATGAAATTGATTACTCAAATATGCTTTCACGCTTCTAATTATATCCACATTGTTTCCCATGAGCAATATGTCATCCACATATACTACTAAGAAAACAACTGAGCTGCCACTCGCTTTCTTGTAAATACAGAACTCTTGTTGATTTTGGCCAAATCCAAAACTCTTGATCACTTGATCAAAATGTTGGTTCCAGCTCCGAGATGCCTGCTTCAATCCATAAATAGACCGCTGGAGCTTGCACACCTTTCTAGCATCCTTAGGATCAACAAAACCTTCCGGTTGCATCATATACAACTCTTCATCAATGTGACCATTGAGGAATGTGGTCTTGACATCCATCTGCCAAATTTCATAGTCAAAATGAGCAGCAATTGCTAGTAAAATCCGGACAACCTTAAGCATCACTACGGGAGAATAAGTCTCATTGTAATCGACTCCTTGAATTTGTCGAAACCCCTTTGTGACAAGTCGAGCTTTGTGAATGGTGACATTACCATTCGCATCTATCTTTTTCTTAAAGATCCATTTATTCTCCACGGCCTTGCGGCCTTCTGGAAGATCTACCAAGGTCCAAACTTGGTTTTCATACATGGATCCTATTTCAGATTTCATGGCTTCTAGCCATTTATCGAAGTCAGCACTACCCATAGCTTCTTTGTAGTTTGCAGGTTCTTCCTGTTCATCTAGGATGACTCACAAGGCTACTGTACCAATCAGGAGTGGCACAAACTCTTGTAGATCTGCGAACCTCAGGAGTCTCGATGTTGTTGTTTTGATCATCATCATTGGGTTCTTCCTCCATGTTGGAGAGCAGTTTCGGAACAACTTCCGTTGCGCTGCTCGGAATTTGGAGAGAAGGGTCAACAACTTCATCTAACTCAATTTTCCTTCCACTAACTCCTTTAGCAAGAAACTCTTTCTCGAGAAAGGTGCTAGCTTTCGCGACAAACATTTTGCCTTTGGCCTAGTTGTAGAAAGTATACCCAACAGTTTCCCTTGGGTATCCCACAAATATACATTTTTCCGATTTGGGTTCGAGTTTGTCAGGCTGTAGTTTCTTGACGTAAGCCTCATAGCCCCAAACTTTTAGAAACGACAAATTTGGCTTCTGGCCATACCATATCTCATATGGAGTTGTCTCCACGGATTTGGATGGTGCTCGGTTTAAAATAAAAGTGGCGGTTTCCAATGCGTATCTCCAAAAAGACACAGACAAATTAGTTAAAGACATCATGGACCGCACGCTATCCAATAGAGTTCGGTTACGTTGTTCTGATACACCATTACGCTATGGTGTTCCGGCTGGCGTAAGCTGTGGGATAATCCCATAGTCCTTCAAGTGCACGTTAAACTCATAACTCAAATACTCGCCTCCCCGATCCGATCGGAGATGCTTGATTCTCTTGTTAAGTTGATTCTCTACTTATTTCTGAAATTCCTTGAATTTTTCAAAGGTTTTAGACTTGTGTTTCATTAAGTAGATATATCCATATCTACTTAAGTCGTCAATAAAGGTAACAAAGTAACGATAACCATTGCGTGTTGAGATCCTCATTGGTCCACATACATCCGTATGTATGATTCCTAGTAGGTCTACAACTCTCTCCATTGTCCCGGAGAATGGTGTCCTAGTCATCTTGCCCATGAGGCATGGCTCACATGTATCAAGGGATTCAAAATCCAATGATCCAAGAAGTCCTTCTGAATGAAGATTCTTCATGCGTTTTACGCCAATGAGACCAAGACGGCAATGCCACATAAACATGGAATTATCATCTTTATGCTTACAACATTTAGCATCAACACTATGGATGTGTGTATCACAGTCCAGATCAAGTAAGAATAAACCATTACACATAGGGGCATGAACATAGAAAATATCATTCATATAAATAGAACAACCATTTGTTCTGGATTTAAATGAATAATGATCTTGCAACAAGCAAGATCCAATCACAATATTCATACTCAATGCGGGTACATAGTAACATTTATTCAAAACCAAAAATAATCATGATGGTAGACGAAGATGCAGAGTGCTGACGACCATCACTTCGACTCTTGAACCATTGTCGACGCGCATCGTCACCCCGTCCTTCCTCAGGAGCCTCTTACTCTGCAGATCCCGCTGAGAGTTACAAATGTGAGCAACAGAACCGATATCAAATACCCAAGTGTTACTCCTGGCGCTTGTAAGGAACACATCAATAACATGTATATCACATATACCTTTGTCCTTGGCGAATATCTTGTCGGCTTTCTTGTCTTCAATGTACTTGGGGCAGTTGCGTTTCTAGTGCCCATCCCCTTTGCAGTAGTAGCACGTAGTGCTGGGCTTAGGGCCAGGCTTGGCAGTCTTTGAGGTACTGGCAACGAACTTGCCATCCTTTTTGGGCTTCTTGCCCTTGCCTTGTCCCTTTTTCCCCGGCTTCTTAAAGTTGGTGGTCTTATTGACCATCAACACTATGTGCTCCTTCTTGATTTCTACCTCAGCAGTTTTGAGCATGACGAACACCTTGGCAAGGGTCTTAGTCATCCCTTGCATGTTGTAGTTCATCACAAAGCTCTTATAGCTAGGGGCAACGAGTGCAGCACCCTATCGATCGCGAGCTCCTCCGGGATTTTGCAATCCAGGGCATTCAAACACTTAACATAGCCAGACATTTTGACTACATGCTCACTGATACTGATGTGCTCTTCCATTTTAGCAGAAACAAGAGCTCGGAAGCATCATACCTCTCTGCACGAGCCTATGGAGCAAAGATAGCCTTGAGATCCTCAATGATCTCAAAAGCATTCTTCTTCCCAAAACGTTTTTGAAGCTCCGGCTCCATGGCATAGAGCATTCCACTCTGGATGAGGGAGAAAACCTTGGACTGCCAGACATTATTTTCTTCCTGGGAGGTGGAATCTACAGGCTTAGCTGGAAGCTCAGCCTCGATGACAAGAGTCAACTTGTAGGGGACTAGGAGGATCCTAAGATTGCAGAACCATGCGGTGAAGTTGGTTCCATCAGTTTTCAGCTTGTCCTTCTCGAGGAAAGTGCTAAGGTTGAAGGTCGGTGGGCGAGACATCTACAATGGATTTGCAAAGTGTTCAGACCATGTTCATAATAATAATTTCAAGTTTTGATTATACTATCTTACTTAAAACAAAAGAACTCTCACTCAAACGAACATCCCTCCACTCGTTTAGTGATCACATGATCCCAATCCCCTGCACCTCCCCCGATCATCACGACCATCAGTGTAGTATCAAAGGTGGACATTACCTAATGTTGATCACATCAACCATGTGATTCATGCTCGACTTTTCATTCTCTTGTATTCTGAGGCCATGTCTGTTACATGCTAGGCTCGCTAGTTCTAACTTGTGTGTATTCATAGTGCAACATGACTTACACCCACTGTATGTGAACGTAGTGTCTGACACCCGATCATCACGGCCTGCCTCATACCGAAGAACTTTCTTGGTGGTGCACACACAAGGGGAATACGATAACTAGAATACTGTGAGGGATTATCTTATTATGCTTCCGTCGAATGTATATATAAGTGCAAGCTAATGAGGCAAAGTAATGATTAGCCTCCACGTGGGGAAGCGTACGAGATAAGGAAGAATGACCCGGATGAGTACGAGGTAACCTGGCCAGCAAGTAAAAACTTGGAATGTGCCAAGGGAAAATAAACCTATGCGATCCGGATTATGAGGTAACCCGGAGAAGGAGCAAGGAGCTCAGTAAGATTGAACCTGATGTGGCCTTAGCGGCTAAGGCAGCTAAGACTGCACCAGCTTCGGGGACTAATGTTGGGGGGATACCCTCGGGTAGGGTCACGCCGGGGTATAAAGGCCTGGTTAGCCGAGGTACGGCAAGGTCAAAGCAAGTGCTGGCCGAGTCACCTCAAGGCAGGCCGGATCACGGAGTAACCTAGACCAGGGGACGTCCACCTAATTTGGTCTCAACCGACTTATGTCGTATGTCGGTAAGATGTATCTAACTTGTATGCAGGAACAGGTGTAGCCGGATCTACTATGTAGGATCCGAGTCATATCAAGCTTGTAAGAGAAGGAAGGTATCTCGCTGGTCAAAGGTGACCACTGTACGCAGAGCGTGAGCGAAGCGGACAGAGGCAGGACCACCGAGGCATGGCCGACAAAGGTGACGAAGCCTATGTTGGATGACGTAGACACCACAGAGGCTCACGTAGCCTCTACATGGATGATGCGGGGAAAAAGTGACCCGGTCGGCTTACTATTTTTGGAGGAGGCATATTCCCTGGAATATGCCTCCACGTATGCCCTAAATGGAGACTTAGCCACCCCTATATAAGGAGGGCTAGGTCTTCTATAGAAAGGGGTTGATCTCTGGTTGATTGGTCTTGACTTGGTGGTCTCCTAGAGAGTTATGTTTTACTAGCGGTGAGAGTAAGAGAGTTCTTCTTCCTCCTCTCCCAATACAGCTCAAGGAGCACTTGTAAACCTTAGAAGTGAATCAAATACAAACCTACCGTGCGTGGAATCACCACACTATCCTTCCCTGGATTCCCCTAGTGCATTTAGTCCCCACCTTTAGCCTATCCATGGCATCTGCCGTGACACCACCACGACAAAGCTCCCCTTTCATTTCACACCGACGACATCCATAGACAAAAGAGCATGATATCAACTAGGTACAAAGTACAAGTGCAATGTTGAAAGCGTTCCCCATGACAACATGGTTCTGCTAATCGCCAACATATAAGTGCAAGCATATACAACATAGACGATGCAATGGTTCAAATTTATTAAGGGAAAGAAAAGTAAAGTGTGCCATCAAGTTCGTGAGAGCTTTAATCACTAATTTTCACATAACAAGTTTAATTTGGAAGGTAGATAAAAACATGAATATACTTGGAATAGCTAATGCTAATAGGTAGGTATGGTGGACTCTTTGGAATAACTTGGTTTGAGGAGTTGGATGCATGAGTGGAACTCATACTTGGTTACGGAGGCTAGCAAAAGACTGGGAGCGACCAACTAAGAGAGCAATAACGGCCATAATCATGCAAAACGACAATACATATTAATTAAATCATAAAGTGATATTACAAGTTGAAAACTAAAGGATCATAAAGTCATAAGATGGTGTGAGCATGTGCCAAGTCATCCCAAATAAAGCATCAAAGGAGAATACCACAATACTATGCTTTAATATGCTAAAACAACGCATGATTCTTCAAAGGCACATTAAGCAATCTAAATTGTTTATAACATGTCATGCTACAACAAAGATCACTAAGCATAAATCCAAAACAATATCAAGCAAGGCATGGCAAAGCATAGGCCACAGTCAAAAACAAACTCCTTTTACCACTTAAGCATCAACTTTTCCTACTCTTTCCAATCCAAACCAAACTATTTGAAAACCAATGTATGAAAGAGGGGGTCCAACCAATTTATTCAAGCAAACCAAGCAAACGAAAAACTAAAAACTAAAACGAATACACTCAAAGAACAACACAACTGTGCATGAAACAATAAAAATGAAGTGTTTAGAAGAAACCTGAGATTTTTATTGATGAAGAAGGGGATGCCTTGGGCATCCCCAAGCTTTGACGCTTGTACTTCTTAGATATTTCTTGGGGTGACATGCATGGCATACCCAAGCTTGAGCTTTCGTCCATTCTTCATCTCATTACATCATTCCTTCCATACACCTGAAATTTTTCCTTCATACAAAACTTCACACAATCTTTATTAGCAACATTAGTGCACTCAAGATTATAAGTCTTTGGGTTCAGTTTCAACACCAATAAAACTTCCATTAAAACACAAGATACTGTATCACTTTCCTCAAAAATCTCAATTCCCCAAAAGAACTCAAAAAGGAACCAACAAGAAGCAAATGCAAATAATGGTAGAAATCTGTCAAAATAGACCAGCATGTAAAAACCAATTTTTTAGAAGACCTTCTGTTGCTCAAATAAAAGAGTGTTAAACTAAAGAAAGTTAGATAACAACCTGGGGCAGAAGCAAAAAAATTCATGGCTCAAAATATGTACATAGATGTTACACGAAGTTTTACGGTGAAGAACATAAATCTGTTTCGGGACAGCAACTTTCCCTAGAAGTACTTATCACTCATTAGAGGTTACTTTTGGGACAAAAAGCAAATAAAAAGGATAAGGAGCGGTTATTACAGAAGTAATAACTTCCAACATTCATCTAAAACTTTTGGGTTATCTCCCAATATGTACTTTTCTTTAACTCCTTTAAGTTAGGCTTGATAGTTTGAGAAGATGGTCACATAAGAAATATGAATTAAAGTAAAAGGGAGCATCAAGAAGCAAATTCAAAGCACATTTAAGTATAATCCACTTCCTATGCATAGGAATCTTGTAAAGAAACAAGTCATGAAAGCACAAAGCAACAAGCATAGGAAAGCAAAACAAGTGAAACTTCAAAATTTTCAACATAAAGAGGGGAAACTTAATATTGTTGAGATACATAAAACCATGTTTCCCTCTCTCATAATAACTTCCAGTAGCATCATGAATAGAATTAACAATATAACTATCACAAGAAACATTCTTATCATGAGCCACATGCATAAAAGAATTAATACTCCCCACATAAGCATAGTCATTCTTATCAATTGTAGTGGGAGAAAATTCAACAAAATAGTTATCATTATTATTCTCATCACCATAATCATCAAATATAGGAGGCATATTGTAATCATAATTATTTTTCTCCTCAATAGTAGGGGGACTAAAAATATCATATTCATCATTGTAATCATCATATATTGGAGGCATAGTATCAAAGTAAATTTTCTCCTCCGTGCTTGGGGGACTAAAAATATCATGCTCATCAAAACCAGCTTACCCAAGCTTAGACTTTTCCATAGAATTAGCAACAATGGTGTTCAAAGAATTCGTACTAATAATATTGCTATTAGCACGCAAATAAAGTTCGATAGGTTTTTAAATTTATTATTCAAACACTTCATGTCCTAACACAAGATAATTACTATAAAGCTCTCTAATTTTTGTTGTTTTTTCCATTAAGCCTAACTAGTGAAAATAAAAACAAGAAACAAAAAGACAAAATTGCAGAATCTAAAGGAAATAACTTTGAGCACTCACACCGGAGGATGTGAGTACCTTTTACCTTACCTCCCCGGCAACGGCGCTAGAAAATACTTGTTGGCGCGTGGTTGACGTGGGAGCTTCTTCTTCTTCAGTCCTCGACAACGGCGCCAGAAAATAGCTTGATGTCTACGCACTTCTATTCTTGTACGCAGTTGTTGGGCCTCCAAGTGCAGAGGTTTGTAGAACAGCAGCAAGTTTCCCTTAAGTGGATTACCCAAGGTTTATCGAACTCAGGGAGGAAGTGGTCAAAGGTATTCCCTCTCAAGAAATCATGTAATCAAGATACAAGAAGTCTCTTGTGTCCCCAACACACCCAATACACTTGTCAGGTGTATAGGTGCACTAGTTTGGCGAAGAGATAGTAAAATACAAGTGGTATTGATAATTATAAGTAGTAACGGTGCCAGAAAATAGCTTGATGGCGTGGAAGAGACTAAAGGCAATCTGAAATAAAGATGGAAGCAAGCAAACATGTAACAGATCTAGTTGCAAACGGTGTTTCAATGCTTAGAAACAAGGCCTAGGGATCATACTTTCACTAGTGAACACTCTCATATAAATATCATCTTTTTATGATACTTCTGAACTACCCTCCGGTTGGACACTCTAATCCATGGTAGGGCTATAACAACACACCTCAAAGTAAGCCTTTCCCATCTAGATAACCCCACACTGTCACCTTGAGCACTAGATGGTTCCAACAAACACCACAATTTCATAAATACATCCAACTCCAAATATAACTCATAACAAGTATTTGTAAGCTCTAGCCTAAGTGCCACCATGGTGTGCACACAGTCAACTTCACACACATGGGGAGAGCAGAGATCTATTAAAGCACTTGAGTAGTGATACGTCCATTTTGCATCACTATTCTATGTCTTAATTCACTATTATTCATTGATATATTTCGTATTGAGAGGTGATACTTATGTTATTTCATCTATTTTTGCATGGTTGATGACTTTTGGAGCATGGACCACTGTAGTCAGGATTCTGATGGAAAAGGTGCTGTTTGGAGGAAAAATTCGCGAAGATCAGAAAATCCGGGAAAATATACGGAAAATCTTATTTTTCTAGAAGACTCAGGATGCCAGAAGATGGAGTGGAGGTGGGCCACAGGGGGCCCACACAACCCCCTAGCGCGGGCAGGCCCAGGCTGCGCCTGGAGGTGGTGTGGCCGCCCAGGCCCACTCCAGCGTCTCCCCTCTTGCGTATATCATCCCCACGAAACCCTAAGACTTGGAGAGCGACCACAGAAAGATTTCGTCGCCTCTGCGGGGCGGAAAACACCGAGAGAGAAAGATCTCTCCGGTAGACAGATTTCTACCAGGGGAATTCCTTCCCGGAGAGGGAGATCGTCGCCATCAACACCACCATCAAGCTGGACTTCATCGGTATCATCATCACCACCATCATCACCATCAGCACCCTCATCACCATCTCCATATTGTTGTAACAATTGAGTTGAATCTTGCATAGTTCATAGGGGAAACTTTCCCGGTGTTGATTACTCTTTGTAGTTGATGCTATTGAGTGAACCATTGAATTATTGTTTATGTTCAGATTGTTATACATCATTATTCCATCTCTGATCATGATCCATATGATGTCTTTTGAGTAGTTCGTTTTGTTCTTGAGGACATGGGAGAAGTCTTGTTGTTAGTAGTGGAGTTGCATTGAGAAAGATTCAATAGATTGTTATTTAAGTTGTGGTGTACTTCTTCTAGTGGTGTCATGTGAACGTCTACTACATGACACTTCACCTATAGGGCCTAGGGGAATGCATTGTGTATTTGGATACTAATCTTAGGGGTTGTCGGAGTGACAGAAACCTGAACCCCCATTAGGAAACCATTGCACAAGGGACATAAGGGTCTTAGAGTTTAAAGCTGTGGTTAGGTTTCTACCTTAATTACTTTCTTGTTCTTACGGATGTTTGCAAGGGGTATAATCACAAGTATGTATTAGTCTTGGATGGGGCGGTACATTAGCACAGGTTCACCCACACAACACTTAGCAAGCTAAAGAAGATTAATCGACTATATGAAGCGAAAGCACTTGACAGTCTTCCCATGTGTCCTCGAGAACGTTTGGTCATCTTAAGAAATGCAACCGACTTGTCCTTTGCTACATAAAGGATTGGGCCACTTGCTGCATTTATTCCTACTGTCTTTTGTTTACTCGTACTTTGTTTACTTGCTTTATCAAAAACCCCTAAAAATCCGTTTGCTAAGTATTTGCAGAGAATTCCTGATCCATACCACTAGCCAGCACCTTCTGCTCCTCGTTGGGTTCGACACTCTTACTTATCGAAAATACTGCTATACACCCCGTATACTTGTGGGTCATCAAGACTATTTTCTGGCGCCGTTACCGGGGAGTGAAGCGCTATTGGAGAGTGGAACTGGTAAAGGAAACTTCTACTATGAGTATTGTTTACTCCTGCTAGTTGCTTTATTTTTGTTATGGATAATTCGCTGAGTTTCTTATTTGGTAATGCTACTACCACTGCTAAGGTAGTAGATAAGCCACCACCTGCCGAGAAAGATGTTTTCAAAATACCTACAAGAATTATTGATCGTGTTATGGATAACTACTATGTTGGGGATGGAACTGTCCATCCCGGTGATAATTTACTCTTTATACACGAATTATGCGGGTTGTTCAAGTGTGCAGGTATTACTACAGATCAAGTTAAGAAGAAGTTATTCTCATTATCACTGAAAGGAAGAGCTGATGAATGGTATAAGCTGATGAAGAATGGTCGAGCTCTGGAATGGAAGGAAATAGTGCCTCTCTTTTATTCAAAGTTTTATCCTCCTAGTGAGATTCATAAAGATCGGAATCAAATATACAACTTTTGGCCTCTTGATGGAGAGAGTACATCTCAAGCTTGGGGGAGATTGAAGTTACTAATGCTCAAATGTCCCATTCATGAGCTCCCCAACAATATTATTATCAACAACTTTTATGCAAGGCTCCCTCTACATGACAAGGATTTATTGGATGCTTCTTGTGCTGGATCATTCACTCGCATGGAAGAAGAAGCTAAATGGGATCTTTTGGACCGTATTCAAGACAATGCTGAAACATGGGAGAATGACAAAGGTAGAAAGTCAGGTATAAATTATGATTATGAATGCATTTAATCTTTTATGGGAACTGATGACTTTCAAAATATTAAAAATGCTTATGGTCTAGACTCTCAAGCTATTGCTTCTTATTTTAAGGCTTTTGCTTCTTATATTGAAGTGCCTAAAAAGAAGTGGAATAAGTATCGTGAACCTTATAAAGATATTGCTAAGAGTGTTCCTGTAAGAAATACTGAAGTTTATACTGCTAATCATGTTTTACCTGAACCTAATATTGAGAAAATGCCTTTTCCAGTTAAGGTAAAGGAACATTCTATGATAGCTAGTATGGTTAATGAAAGTATGAATAAGGCTATTGAACCTGATAAAAAAATGGTTGATGAACCTATAATAGCAAATGTGAAAGACTTTGTCACTAAGTATGAGGAAGAGGGACACACTATCCTTTGTAAGGATACCTCTAATATTGTTTCACATAGTAGTATTTTGAGAGCTAGTATTCCTGTGTTTTCTGTTAGAATAAGTGATCATTGCTATGATGGTCCTTGTGATAGCTATATTGTTAAGTTTATGCATGATATTGAAAGTTACTATGGGAGAGGGAAAAGTGTTCTTATGTATCTCAGTAATATCAAGTTTCCTTGTTTTATGCTGAAAGTTTTTATGTTGCACTTCTTTTGCCTTTTTATGCAAGTTGCCTGTGGTTTCAATAACTTGTTTGTTTACAAAATCCCCTTGCATAGGAAGTGGGTTAGACTTAAATGTGTTTATGTTTGCTTCTTATTGCTCTCTTTCGCTTCAATTCATATCCCTATGATAGCTTTTCTTCAAAATTATCATGCCCATCTTAATGGCTATAAAAAAGAGCTTTATGGGAGACAACCCAATTTGTTTTTTCTTTAGTTTGTTTTTGTTTCTTTGAGACTTGGAAGTTATTACTTCAGTAATAACTGCTCCTTATCCGTTTTGTTTGGTTTTTTTGTCAAGATCAACCTCTAATGAGAGAGAAGTAATATTTGGGGAAGTTGCTGTCCCGAAACAGATTTTTGTGCTTCACGATAAAACTTCGTGAGAGATCTCTGTACGTCGGATTGAGCTGTAAATTTTTGTGCTTCTGCCCCAGGTTGTTATTTAACTTTCGTTAGTTTTTCACTTTTTGATTTGAGCAACAGAAGATTTTCTAAAAATTTGATCTTTACCTGCTGGTCTGTTTTGACAAATTTTGCCACTCTTGCATTTGCTTCTTTATTCGATTTCCTTTTTGAATTCTTTTTGGGTTTTCGGAAGGAGTTGCTACAGTAGCTTTTGTTGTGATGGTTTTCAGTTAAAGTTGGACTCAAAAGGTTTTATCACTTCACTTTTACTAATGTTGCTAATGAGAACTGTGTGAAGTTTTGTGTGAAAGAAATTTCCAGGAACTGGAGATAATGGTGTAATAAGGAAGGGAAGGGTTTTATGACTCAAGTAATAAGTATATGAAGATGAAGATACCGATGATTCAAGTGGTGACTTTGGAAGGATCCACTAAATACCAAATTCAGAGACCTACAGAGTCCGTGTTCAAATAGGTAACAGTTCTGGTAAGAAAAGTTCCGCGAAAATACAATCCAACTATATTTTTGCAGTTTTCAGTCAATAAGGAAAGCTACGAAGCGAAAAAGGGACGGAAACAGAGCCAAGGTGGCTCACACCACCCTGTGGCACGGGCCCACCCCTGGCCGCGCCACCAGGTGGTGAGTCCACCCCGGACTCCGCCTCCGACTCGTTTTCTCCCAGTACCTTCCTTTTGATACGAAACTTCGTAATATATAACCCCCAGGATCCCCCGAGGTTCGTATATCATATTTTTGTCGTGTTTTTGTTTCGATTTGTTTCCGCTAGGACATACTCTTTGAAGGTTTAGAAGCACAATGGTGTCCGCCAAGGATAAAGGGAAGGAACCTATGGAGGACGACCTCCAAGACCCCGGGAAGGAGAAGTAGATCAAGAGTGAAGGTGAAGAGGTGGCGAATCACACCGGCACTACCGTTGTAAGCATTGGAGTGGTGGCGAACCCTGCCAGGATTAGAAGGACTGCACGGATGTCAACTAGAGGGAAGCCTCCGCGTCACTGCTTGGCACCACGGAAACCTCCTCCACACACCAAGAATCCCTTCCATACCTGTATCCATAACCATGCAGGAAAAGAAGACTCCAAGTGGGAAGAATGGAAAAAGAATCACAAGAGCTGGGATCCACAAACTGAAATGATTATGGGCCGTATTGAGCACAACTCGGAGTTGATTCGTACTCTCACTTTCGAGATTGAGGACTTGGGGAAACTGATCAAGGAGCTCATCAAGAGGACACCACCACCACCAAAGGAGTAATTCGTCATCAGGTTTGGCATCCCCTTGGTTTATTCCAAGCTTGGGGGAGTGCCGCGGTATCATATCACTATCTTCTATCTTTTTACCTTATTAGTAGAGTCATATCATGAATAGAGGAGTTATTATGTAGTATGGTTTGCATTATGGAAGTGTCCCCTCTCTCGTTAGATTTGTATCCCTTGGTGTGAGTTTCCGTTATGGAATATTAATGAGAAGTTCTATCATTCACTCTTTTTCATAGCTTATGTTAGTTTTCAATTCATGGTTATATGATTGATCTTGTTGTTAGTGTTGGTAGCACTTTGGGATCATTGAGTTAATTTAGTTGGTTTTGGCAAACCTGGCTCGGTCAGTAGCAACACCTTTTTGAGAGTTGAAAATAAAAAGATAGAAGTACTCTAGAGAAAAAATAATTTCATTATCTTTCTTTCTTGATTTGCTCATAAGTCTAGTATTCTCTAGTTAAGATCTTTTGTGCTTCCAAGGAAGATTGCAGGTTTTTCTTTATCACTTGTATGTTTGTTTGTTTCCTTAAACTCTTATACTTGCTACCCAGCCTTGCTAGCCAAAAACCTGTACTGAGAGCGTATTCTTCTCGTGCATCCACTCCTTTAAACCAAAACCCTTGCCATTTGCGTCCACCATACCTACCTAGTAGCATTATTGCTATTCCAAGTAAATTCTTGTTTTGTCTACCTCCCAAATTAAACTTGTTATGCGAAAATTAGTGATTAAAGCTCTCACGAACTTGATGGCACACTTTACTTTCTTGCATTTAATAAACCTGAACCATTGTGAACTCTCCATGAAAGTTATATGCTTGCAAATTATAGGCTGGGGATTAGCAGAACTGTGCTGTCACGGGGAACGCTTTCAACACTTGTAAATATATACCCAGTTGATACCTTGCTCTTTTGTTTGCGGATGTCGTCGGTGTGAAATAAAAGGGGAGCTTGTAAGTCCATGGAGTTATGTATGTGTGTTAGAGAAACACCTGGGCCGCTGGTCTAATCCATGCTGACATGGTGGAAACCTGCAGCGTAACCATAATATATCTATGAAGCATTCTTCTTATAAAAAAGAGAGAGATAGCTATTGAGAAAAAAAGGGGAGATACTATGAAAAGAGGAAAGAGAGAAAAAGCACCATTTTCCCATGGTAAATAAGAAGATTGCCGAGATACTCATTGTTTGCTTGCCTTGTCATTTTGACATGGGGATTCTTCCGTATCATCGGGAAAGGGGTACCCCGTTGGAGGTTCTCAATGATAAGCACATACTTACGATGACAAGAACTTACCGGTAACTAAAGTTGAGTAGCATGAGGAGTGGCCCTCGTACTCAAGGGACTTGGGATTTTCAGTTTATAGTCTGTCAAGCATACGTTGACTCAACGAAAGTATGCTCTTGATCTTCTCCATCGAGTCAACATGGAGAATTGTAATCCTGCCACCACTCCTCTTGCAGCATCTGAGGCCTTGCCTCAGGATTCAGGCACACTTCTTAGTGCAGATGATTCATTTCGGTATCGCATTATTGTCGGTGGGCTGCAGTATTTGACTCTCACTCGTCCTGATATTTCTTTTGTGGTAAACAAGGTTTGCCAGTTTCTGTCGCAGCCCACTAATGTACACTAGGAGTCGGTGAAGCGAATTCTACAATATGTCAAAAGAGCATTGCAGTTTGGTTTGAGTATTCGCAAATCATCATCATCTATCAGTATTTTAACGAATGCGGATTGGGCAGGATGTGTGGATGACAGATGGTCCACGGTGGGTTTGCCGTGTTTTGTTGGTCCACACCTCATCTCTTGGAGTTCGAAGAAGCAAGCACAATCTCGAGATCCAGATTGAGGCAGAGTATAAGGCATTGGCTAATGGTGTTGCTGAAGCTATATGGGTAGACTCTCTACTTAAGGAGCTTGGTGTGACTAGGCAGCGTACCCCCATATTGTGGTGTGATCATCTTGGGGCTACTTACCTGACGGCGAATCTAGTCTTTCATGCTTGAACTAAGCACATTGAGATCGATTTCCATTTTGTGCGAGAACGAGTAGCGGCCGGTGAACTAGATGCCAGGTTCATATCCACTCATGACCAGCTGGCTAATGTATTCACTAAACCAGCCACACAACAGATGTTAGATAGATTTAAGTCCAATCTTAATATTGTATGTATCAGTTTAGGTTGAGGGGGAGTGTTATAATTGTATTCAGACTAACTCACCTGTCGTGTATCACATATATGTGTTGTATACGTATGTAACTTGTATGTGGTCATGACTATATAAGTGGAGCACATGCAGAACTTTTGACCCACACACAAAACCCTAAATCTTCTTTTCAATATAGTATTACTCCAAAATTATAAACACGTCATTGGACACCTAGCAACAATTACACACACTCAATCGAGTTCAACACACACAGCCGTCCTCGCCCCTCACTCATTAGAACTTGTTACAGCAGACAAACATGAAGTTGTCGTGTTAAGATCCAAATGGACCAGCGCATAATAGTAGCAACTGTCGCTGATAAAGAGAAGATAAACATGGCTAAGGCATTTTTGAAAAATAACCCGACTCCATCGCAGACGAGACAATCCATCGTGTTGTTGGAAAAATCTTTGGAGGAGCAAGAGATCACCACATCCTTTAGTGGTAGGATTGAGTTGAAATCCATCTGTTTTTGCAAGGATGTGGAGATGGTAGATACCGATACACATCCTCGGTATGAATGTCGTCTGGCTAACCACGTCAATCCTCGAGAGGTACATTCAGAAACCGTATTTTCGACCCGAAGGCGCAGAGTGATGGCTCGTGTATTAACAAGCTCGTTGGGGAACCCCAAGAGGAAGGTATGATGAGCACAACAGCAAGTTTCCCTCAGTTATGAAACCAAGGTTTAATCGAACCAGTAGGAGCAAGGAAACACCCCAAAGGTGTTGCTAGCTGAGCATTGGCAGGGCGCACTACTGGTGCTAGTAGCAATGTGGAGACCTGCACAACACAACCACAGAACTTTGTCCCCAACTTGCGATGAAGTTGTCAATCTCACCGTGTTTTGCTGAAACAAAGGATTAAACGTATCGAATGGAAGGAAGTAATAGTTTGCAGAAAGTAAACACAAAACAGTAAACAGTTTATAGATTGTATGTAAAAGAAAAGGACCGGGATCCATAGTTCACTAGAGGTGGCTCTCCTTAAGATAGATAACATGCTGGGTGAACAAATTACAGCGGGGCAATTGACAAACATCGAGAAAGCAATACATGCATATACTAATCATCTTGACTCCTTTGAGACTTGATTGGGCATTACAACATTATACATAGACCGCCATCCAACTGTATCTATGACTAATAATCCACCTTCAGGTTATCATCCGAACCCCCTCCAGTATTAAGTTGCAAGCAACAGATTATTTCTTTACAAACTGCGTGTAATGTAAACAATACGATTGTTCTATGAACAAAGGATTGTTGTTTTCTCCCTAGTAGCAACAGCACATCTAGTACCTTAGATATTTCTGTCACTTCCCCATATTACCAGAGGCATGAACCCACTATCGAGCATAAATACTAACTCTTGGAGTTGCTAGCATCTACTTGGCCAAGATAGCTACTAACAACGGAAAGCATGCATGATCACAAATAACAAAGACATGATAGAATCAATAATCAATCTGAAATAGCATCTCAATATCCATCAGATCCCCACAAACACAACATGCAGAGTTACAAATAGATGATCTTGATCATGAACGGAGCTCACAAGATCTAAACATGAAAGCACAAAGGAGGAGAACCAACCATCTAGCTACTACATGGATCCATAGTCCAAGGATGAACTACTCACGCATCACACCGGAGGCTTGCATGGTGATGAAGAAGGCCTCCAGGGTGAATTCCCCTCTCTGGTAGGGTGCCGGGAAGAGCTTCAGATCCCTCCTGATCTAGGGATGGAGATGACGGCGGCTACAGACTCTTTCGTGGATTTTTTGATCGGGTACTTATGGTTTTCATCCCGAGGGCATCTTATAGGCGGAAGGAGAGGCCGAGGGGGTGCTGGGGTCAGTCAGACCACCCCCTGGCGCGGGCCAGGTCTGGCCGCGTGGCCAGGTGGTGTGGCCAGCCCCCAGCCCTTCTCCGTCTTGTATTCTGGCATCTGATGACTTCCGGAAAAATAGGCACTTTGACTTTTGTCCCGTCCAATTCCGAGAATATTCATTTTCTGACTTTCCTGGAACCAAAAACAGCAGAAAACAGGCAGCTGGCACTATGCCTCTTGTTAATAGGTTAGTCCAAGAAATCATATGAAAAGTACTCCAAAGTGTGGACAAAACACAAGAAAGTGGATAAAACCAAGCATGGAACATTAAAAATTGTAGATACATTTGCAATGTATCAACATCCCGAAGCTTAACTCCTGCTCGTCCTCGAGTAGGTAAGTGATAAAAAGAAAGAATAATGTTTGATGTGACATGCACCATCAAAGACTTGATCAAAGTATTTGTAAAACATTCAAAGATGGGATCATAGTACATCAATCATAACTTGAAAGACAAAGTTCTAGCAATAAGACAAAGAAACTATGATGCAACAAGAAAAGTCACAAACAAAAGATTCATGAATAATAATGCTTTGCAAGACATTTGTTTGTTTCACATAAAGAAAACATAGCATAATAGTATTCAGCTTGTCCCTCATAGAATAGCAAATATAAATGCATAGGACACATTCAAAGTTCATAAGAGTGACTAGATACAAATAGTTTAAAACAAGTAATATCAAGTTATGCATCAATCAACTAGTCTTGGGACAATGCACATAGAACTAAGAATGGCCACTATGCTCTCAAAGTAGGTGCATAAAGGTAGAAGGTGGAGACTCAATATAATGGTGGAAGAAATGCCTTTATAAAAGGAAGTAGGGATTCAAGTCTCATAAAGAGCTTCCAAAAATTATGGTACTTATAGCTTTCAGCTCTCATTGCCCCTATCATAAGCATCTTGAAGTGATTAAGGTTAAAGTGAACAAACTATGGTGTACATGCTTGACGAAGTATAAGTTAGGAATCTCATGTCCCTTGTATACGAGGGCCACTCCTCATTCTACTCAAGTTTAGTCACCGGTAAGTTCTTGTCATTGTAAGTACATGTGTATCATAGAGAACCACCAACGGGGTACCCCTTGCCCGATGATACGGAAGAATCCCCATATGAAAATGACAAGGCAAGCAGACAACGAGCATCTCAGCAATCTTCTTGTTTTCCATGGGAATATGGTGCTTTTTTCTCTCTTTCCTCTTTTCATATTTTTTTTCTTTTTTCTCTTTTTTTTCTCAATATAGGACTCTGTTTTTCTATAAGAAGAATGCTTCATAGACAGCTCATTATGGTTACGCTGCAGGTTTCCACCATGTCAGCATGGATTAGACCAGCGGCCCATGCGTTTCTCTAACACATATACATAACTCCATGGACTTACAAGCTCCCCTTTCATTTCACACCGACGACATCCATAGACAAAAGAGCATGATATCAACTAGGTACAAGTACCAAGTGCAATGTTGAAAGCGTTCCCCATGACAGCATGGTTCTGCTAATTCCCAACAAATAAGTGCAAGCATATACAACATAGACGACACAATGGTTCAAGTTTATTAAGGGCAAGAAAATTAAAGTGTGCCATCAAGTTCGTGAGAGCTTTAATCACTAGTTTTCTCAAAACAAGTTTATGACAAATTGAGTTCAAATTTAATTCTTAAACTAACTAGGTGAACTCCCACTCAAAACAACATCCCTCACATTGTCTTAGTGATTACACGAACCAAGTCCACTACACCAAGTCCGATCTTCACGAGAGAAGATGTAGTTTCATCGGCGAACAATCTTCATGTTCATCATATCATTTATATGACTCATGCTCTACCTTTCGGTATTCCGTGTTCCGAGACCATGTCTGTACATGCTAGGCTCGTCAAGATAACCTTAGTTTCCGCATGTGCAAATCTGGCTTGCACCCGTTGTATGCACACGTAGAATCTATCACATCCGATCATCACGTGATGCTTCAAAACGACGAGTCTTAGCAATGGTGCCAACTAAGGGTGGACACTTTATTACTTGATATTTAGTGAGAGGGATCATCTTATAATGCTACCGTCGTGATCTAAGCAATACACGATGCATAAAGGATTAACATCACAGGCAATTCATAATTAGTGTGATATGATATGGCCTTTTCTTCTTGCGCCTTTGATCTCCATCTCCAAGGCACGAACATGATCTCCATCATCACCAGCATTGCGTCAAGGTCAGTGGCGCCGCTTCATGGTTGTCCATCATCACCAGCAACTATTACAACTACTTGGAATAAAGCTATTACAAGGTGAATAGACACGCAGGTCTTAACAGAATTAAAGACAACCATTAGGCTCCTGCCGGTTGCCATATTACAACAAGGATCATTGCATACATCAAATACAATCACAATCACATGATGGCCATATCACATCACAAAACCCCTGCAAAAACGAGTTAGACGCCTCTAATTTTCTTTGCATGTTTTACGTGGCTTGGGGCTTTCGAATAAGACCGATCTTACCTACGAACAAGGACCACAACGTTGATACAAGTGTTGTCAAGATGCTCATTGTAAATTGAATCTTAACTATGGTGGGAGAGACAGACACCCGCAAAGCCACTTGTGCAAAGCAAGTTGCACGTCAAGAGTGGAGCAAGTCTCATGTGCGATGACATGTAATGTTAGCTCGAGCCGCTTCATCCCACCATGCCGCAAGATGCAAAGTACACGCTAAGACACCGACAACAAAAGCATCAACGCCCACAAAAACATTGTGTTCTACTCGTGCAACAGATCTACGCATAGATACGGCTCTGATACCACTGAAGGGTTCGTAGCATGGAAAACAAAAAATTTCTACCGCAAGAACGAACAAAACCCAGATCTAATCTAGATAAAAGCCAAGATCTAATCTATTAGACATGTGCAACGAGATAGATAGGAACTAACCCTCGTAGATCCGAAAGCGTTAACGAGATTAGATCTCGTGGTTGATGTAGTCGATCACTAGCCGATCTCAAGATCGTGTGGACGATCCTTCCAGCGTCGCGTTTCGGCAGCGCTTCCGCAGTCGGTCACACGTGCGGATTCGAAGTAGACCTTCCTCTCCCCGTTCCAGCGAGCAGCGGAGGTAGTAGATCTTCTCCACGGAATCCCAGCAGCACGACGGCGTGGTGGTGGTGGTGGAGTAGAGAATTCTGCAGGGCTTCGCCTATGCCTGTGCAGAAGAAAGGTGGAGGAGAGAGGCGGCAGAGATTGGAGTTGTATGGGAGCAGGGCTTGGAGGGGGCGCCCCTGCCCTTCTATTTAAGGGGGGGAGGCGCGCCTGGGGAGGGGGAGTCATAGTAGGACTCCCCTCCTATGGCCGGCGGTGGGAAAGGGGGAGGAGTCCTCCTCCCCCACGAATCCGTGTCTTGCCCCACTAGGTTTCCTTTGACCCTTTCTTGGTTTTCAAGCAAACTCCAAGAAATCCTCTAGAACCTTCTAGAACATTCCGAAACCTTCCAGAACCCTCATACAAATACTCCGGAACATTTCCTAACTCAGAAAATGATCCCCAATATATGAATCTTATTCTCCGGACAATTCCGGATCTCCTCGTGATGTCCCGGATCCATTCCGAGACTCCGAACAACATTCGGTCTCCAACACACATTCCATATCTACTTAAAACAACTTCGAACCTTAAGTGTGTCACCCTACGGTTCGTGAATATGCAGACATGACAGAGACACATCTCCTATCAATAACCATTAGCGGGACCTGGAGATCCATAATGGCTCCCACATACTCAACGATGACTTCGTGATCGATTGAACCATTTACATACGAAACCAATTCCCTTTGTCACACGATACTATACTTATCCGAGGTTTGATCGTCGGTATCTCCATACCTAGTTCTACCTCGTTACTGATAAGTACTCTTTACTCGTTCCGTGATATGTCATCCCTTGTGACCCAGTCACATGCTTGCAAGCTAACTAGATGACATTTCACCGAGAGGGCCCAGAGCATATCTATCCGTCATATGGATGGACAAATCCCAATCTTGGTCCATGCGCTTCAACACATACTTTTAGAATACCCAATGACACCTTTATGACCACCCAGTTATGAAGCGATGGTTGATGTCATCAAAGTACCCATCCGGTGATGGTGATTAACACAACCTCATGGTCGAAGGATTAGGTTACTAAGTATTTAAAAGCTTATAGAAATACGAACTTAATGACTTAATCTTATGCTACGCTTACTATGGGTGTATGTCCATCAACATCATTCTCCTAATGATATAACCTTGTTATTAATCACATCCTTATGTCCATGATCACAAAGATATAATAATAATCACTTTTATTATTGCCTCTTGGGCATATCTCCAACAAGATCGAGAAAACTGCAGTTCGTCGGAGTATTTTTCGTCAACAGTTTCAGCTACAAGCTTACTATCTGTTCCCCTCGAGTTTCCGACCAGCACAGTCCTCCTTTGACGAAACTCGGAACACCAAACTTGTAGATCCTTGATCCTCCTCCATCTTTCATTTTTGCGGCACATCCAAATTCTTCATGGTTTAATCACTATCACTCTCCAAAGATTCAGCCGAGCTAGCCGTTTCCGCGCCTCGGTTCAGACCGTCAGTGTCAACCTCTCAAGTATTTATGCAGAAAACCCCTCCGCAGTTTCCGGCGCACACAGACTGGTCCCTCCGTGCCCCGGCTTGCCCACGTGTCCAGCGCACGCTGGCCACGCGCGTGCTGTGGCCCCGCCGCCCGGAGGCGCACCTGTCATCCTCTGCGGCTGGGTGTACTCACGGTGCAAAAAGTCCGGTCCAGTCCCCGCCGGGTCGGCTTTTGCTGAGTCAGCATCGGCCCCACCCGTCAGCGTCTTAGGCTAGATTCTCCTGAGTACAAAAAGTTTTCTGTGAGCCTTTTTCCCAAATAAAACTAATTCCAGAAAATGCAAATATGTTTTTAATATCCAGAAATTAATAACTTTTAATTGGTAATTTCAAATACTGCAAATGACATATGTTTTTGAATCAGAAAAACGTGAGGATTTCAAATATGCCATTCAAAATATCATTTGGGAAAATTAAATTTTCGAAATTGTTTAAATGCAATAAAAATGTCTTTTCTTAAATAATTAATAACTTTAATTCTATAACTCTAAAATTGGCAAATAATATGTCTAAATCGATCAGCGCGACGAGCCCGTTCTATCTACGCCTTCCTTGTTCTAAATTGAAGCATACATCATGTCATTATTAAAAATCTGAACTGTTTATGGCAATAAAATTTGACTAAATAAATAATAAAAGGCTTTATTCTTGCACCCCACACCTCACCATGCCATGCTACTTTAATACCATGTAAATTGTGCATCATTCATCATGGTATGCTTATTTGCTTGTCGCATTTTATTTACTATGCTTTTGCACTTTATTTATGTTGGCCCTTGTTTGTTTGGATCTTCTTCGAATAGACGTCCAGTAGGAGAATTACCAGGAATCACAGGAGTACTACCCAGATCCATCTCTCGCTTCAACTGAGCTGCCAGGCAAGCACTACCACATGCTTGCATACATATAGTACCTATTGCCTCTATCTTATTCTTGCATCATTGAGTCGCGATTGCATTAAATTGAATCCCAAGTAATGCATAGCCTTTACTTTTAAACCCCACCAAGGCTTGTTCCTCCATCCCATGAGCCATTACTACAGGAGTTGTTTGAGCCATGCGAGTCGTAGAATAGCATGTGTAGGGTATGTGAGTGTCTGATGAATAACGAGGTACCTAAACAACATAACCTGAGTAGTAATAGGATAACTAATGAAAGAGGCACCGGTAAGCAATATCTGCTATTTGGTTTTTCATGCTCACTTGTGTCATGTAGGACCCCGAGTACTTGATTCCTGTTCCTTGACTATTCGCACTATCCACATCCGGGAGGCCTTATGGACCCCCCCTGAGCCAGAGCTTGATTCATTCTTATTTCTTGGGGCCACAATTAGTTTGGGGCTTTATTACTATCATGTACTTATGCCATGTTACTGCGTTATTTAAGATTGTGCGAGGAGCACCTGTACTGTTTTGGATCGCGCCATGTTTTCGCGGTATCGACAAGCCCAGTCACATTTTCGGGTTCCCAGTCGTTTACAGCCGTCGTCGCAAACCCTGGGTCTGTCTCGGAGCCGGCCAACTTCGTTGCGGGTAGCTTATTGGGGTGGCCCCCTGAAATATTTCTGAATCCTGTGATTGCTTTGTCGTGAATGCCTCGTTGGGTTTCGAGTTGGTTTTTCCGAGGTTGATCGAGTGTGTGTTGCTATTCGTGCACCCCTGCAGGGTAAATCTTTCTGAAAGCCGTGTCCGCGGTTATGGACGACTTGGAGCACAGTTTCTCGATCATAGACAAGAATAACTAAAGTACCGCTTTTAATTTGACTAAGTACCTGACTAGGAAATAGTACAATACTCATGGAATGGTTAATAAAACTGCCAACAGATGATGGGGGTTGTTCGTCCGCTTCCTCGTTGGTAAGCGAGGAGGAGAATGGATCTGTTAATTATACTGTTACAACTGTTGTTCTTAATTCACGGACTTCCGTCTATCATTGGGTAGGCGGATGGTTAGCGAGTATCTATAGAATTGTTAGATATTATCTTTTGCTGCAATTGCGTCACCCCAGGTTGTGTCCCCTTTAGTGGCATAAAGACTTGCTGAGTACCCCTAGGGTCTCACACGATAAATTGTTTGATTCAGATGAACAGGTGTACCCGCAAGATGGATACTGGGTGGAAGAGACAGATGATGTTGGCAACGATCACTCGGTGTAGAGATTCCGGGAACGGGGATCCGTGAGATCTGTGGGCGGGATGTGTTTATTTATGTGGCATCTTATGCCGATTTGCTTCTTATCCGTACTCGGATCTTGTTTTCCGCTTCCGCCTGATACTCTGATGTTTGTTGAATGAGGAGCTATCCTAAATTATTATCTCTATCTAGGATATTTGAATCTTGCCGTATGGCGTTGCAATATTTCTATTTCTTTTAGATGGAATGGCTCTGAGGACTGTTGTATGTGTCTTGCATACATACTCATTTGTGTATGTAGTTGATCCCTTCGCCTGCCGATTACGCCTCTCGTTCTTGTCCCGATGATCTAAAAGTGGTTAGGATGGCCGAAAGGTCTACCATGAGTGGCCCTGGGCCCCACCGTACTATTTTAACCATTTTCATTCATCCAGGCATGTAACTAAGAGCGTAATTCACCGAGGTAGTTACAATTTGTATCAGAGCCATCCCGCCCTTCAGGGTCTCAGCCAAAATGGTCGTTGTCAGTCTAGCAAATATTTTTGGTAGTTATGTATACTAAGGAAAAAACAAACGTGAGAGTAGGACTGCTTCCATTTTTCTTCTTATCCACCCACCCACCCTTTTCTGGTAAGGAAGTGTAACATTTTCAATCCTCTTCTAAAATTCAAACTAGGATTCACGGGTTCGGGGTTCCGTAGTACCATAGGTTGTGTTTGTGTGTGTGTGTGTGAATTCTTTGTCAATCTGTTGCATCAAAATGTTATCACCATCTGCCTTTTGGTTATCAACTGTTGGTACATTCCATACCGACAGGCCTTTGTAAACCGACGCGATCTATTTTGATTCGTTGTATACCGATGCGATCTTTCTTACTCTTGGTTATCCAACGTTATCTTGTTGGGGTGTTCTCTTTCGTATTTACCAATCTTTAGGTTCATCTTAAGAAGAAGGTGTTGGGATATGTATTTTACTTATTCATGTGCGGAGTAATGATTTGAGTGCGAGATGGAGTCGTGACCATACCACTACTTTTATCATTGCTCTTGTATATTGATTTAGTAGAGTTACTAATCTTGATTCGTTAAGTGGTTTTGCGCATATAGTGGTATTTTAATGCCGAAATTTGCGGAATTTTTTTCTTTATTAGCTTGTGTATCACACTCCTTGTCCAGTCGTGTGCGATATGCTTAATATCTTCTAGTTGCTTTGAACTTTGTTGATATTTTAATATCATCTCAGTGAATTGCATCCTTTAATCTTGGTTAATTCCATTTTGGTACTATTTTGGATTATTATTATTCTCCATCATAGTACTGACTTGTGTTTTATATCAATCACAGGATGGCACCACCACGCCGTTCTGAGGAGGACATACCACCTGAACTGGGAGCTGCTTTGGCAAATATTGCAAATGCTTTGGGCACTATACAGTAGAACCAGCAGAGCTTCGAGGAAAGTGTCAGGAGGAATGAGTTTGTTCCGCTACCTCCACCTCCCAAGCGAGGAGACATCAAGAGTTTTCTCAAGTTCAACCCACGCCAATTTGAGGTGTATGATCAGCCACTTGATGCGGATGATTGGCTGCGCGAAGTGTCAAGGTTGCTGATGACTGCGGATGTTCCCGAGCAAGAATGGGTCAAATGTGCCACTCACCTTCTGAAGGGAGATGCAGCTCTCTGGTGGGAAAATTACCTCAAAGCAGATCTCTCTGGTTTTCAGCCTACTTGGGAGCAATTCACTGCTGCTTTCAAAGAGCAATATCTGTCAGAAATTGTCATGGAAAGTATGAAGGAAGTGTTTCTCAACCTCAAGCAGGGCACTGATAATGTCAACACCTACATCAGAAACTTCATGAACCTTTCTCGTTATGGTGGCGATGAGATCTCTGATGACAAGAAGAAGCAAAAGAGGTTCCGGCAAGGCCTCAATGCTTCCATCAAATATGCAATCACTCATGCAAGGCCGGTGTCTTTTCTGGAACTCCAACACACAGCTCTGCAGGAAGAAGCAAGTAGGCAAGTGTTTGAGGAGTCAAAGAAACATAGCCGTGATACAGCAAGCTCTTCTGCTATGACAGCTCCTTCTAAGCGTCGTGTCTGGGTTCCTAACACCCCACCGTCGCTCCCTGCTCCACCAAGACCGTCAAGCTACGCAGCAAGGCCACCAAACTTCTTCACCGCGGCTCCCAGGGGCTACAACCATAACTACCCTGGAGCGCCTGGCGGAGTCCCTGGCTATGTTGCTCCACGTCCACCTGGTGCTTGCTATACTTGTGGAAACACTGGGCATCAGCACTAGAATTGTCCAATGAACAACAAAGCTCTTCCACCACCACCTCCAAGACCTGCGGCAAGTTCTCCTATGATTCGTGCACCTCCACCTCGGGCTCTCAACATCAACACCAAGCCTGGGTCTACGGTTGCTCGTGCCAACTGTGTCAACGTCGCTCAAGCTGAGCATGCACCTAGAGTTGTCATGGGTATGCTTCCTGTTAACTCAGTTCCTGCACGAGTTTTATTTGATTCTGGTGCTTCACATTCTTTCGTGTCATACAAGTTTGCGGAGAGTAATGGGTTACCTTCTGATGCTTTACCAACTCGCCAAACCAGCTTCCCCAAGCTTAGACTTTTCCATAGCATTAGCAATAATGGTGTTCAAAGAATTCGTACTAATAATATTGCTATTAGGCCGCAAATAAAGTTCCATAGGTTTTTTAATTTTCTATTCAAACACTTCATGTCCTAACACAAGATAAATACTATAAAGCTCTCTAATTTTTGTTGTTGTTTTCCATTAAGCCTAACTAGTGAAAATAAAAACAAGAAACAAAAAGACAAAATTGCAGAATCTAAAGGAAATAACTTTGAGCACTCACACCGGAGGATGTGAGTACCTTTTACCTTACCTCCCCGGCAAGGGCGCTAGAAAATACTTGCTGGCGCGTGGTTGACGCAGGAGCTTCTTCTTCTTCAGTCCTCGACAATGGTGTTAGAAAATAGCTTGATGTCTACGCACTTCTATTCTTGTACACAGTTGTTGGGCCTCCAAGTGCAGAGGTTTGTAGAACAGCAGCAAGTTTCCCTTAAGTGGATTACCCAAGGTTTATCGAACTCAGGGAGGAAGTGGTCAAAGGTATTCCCTCTCAAGCAATCCTGCAATCAAGATACAAGAAGTCTCTTGTGTCCTCAACACACCCAATACACTTGTCAGGTGTATATGTGCACTAGTTCGGCGAAGAGATAGTGAAATACAAGTGGTATAGATAATTATAAGTTGTAACGGTGCCAGAAAATAGCTTGATGGCGTGGAAGAGACTAAAGGCAATCTGAAATAAAGATGGAAGTTAGCAAACATGTAACAGATCTAGTTGCAAATAGTGTTTCAATGCTTAGAAACAAGGCCTAGGGATCATACTTTCACTAGTGAACACTCTCATATAAATATCATCTTTTTATGATACTACTCTGAACTACTCTCCGGTTGGACACTCTAATCCATGGTAGGGCTATAAAAACACACCTCAAAGTAAGCCTTTCCCATCTATAACACCACACTATCACCTTGAGCACTAGATGGTTCCAAAAAATACCACAATTTCATAAAGACATCCAACTCCAAATATAACTCATAACAAGTATTTGTAATCTCTAGCCTAAGTGCCACCACGGTGTGCACACTGTTAACTTCACACACGTGGGGAGAGCAAAGATCTATTAAAGCACTTAAGTAGCAAGGTATATCTACTTGATTACAAAGCTCATGATCACAATATGATCATGCATAGAGAGAGATATGAAAACATAGCTACCGGTAGAATCCTTAGCCTCGAGGAAGAACTACTCCCTCATCATCATAGAATCAGCAATGGCGATGGAGATGGTGGTGGAGATCGATGGAGATGGCTCCGGGGGCACTTCCCCATCCCGGCAGGGTGCCGGAACAGAGACTTTCTGTCCCCCAAATCTCCCCTTCAGTGGCGGCGGTGCTACGGAACTTTTCGTGGATGGAGGCTTGAAGATTTAGGGTTTATGCATCGGGAGGCTTCTTATAGGCGAAGAGGCAAGGTCAATGGCCGGCCAGGGGGCCCACACCATGCCCTGGCGTGGCCAGGGGGACCCGTGCCAAGGGGTGGTGTGGCCACCCTGTGGCCCTCCTTCGTCTCTCCTTCTGGCTCCGTGAGTCTTCGGGAAAATAACGACTCTAGCTTTTGTCCGGTCCAATTCTGAGAATATTCATTTTCTGACTTTTCTGGAACCAAAAACAGCAGCAATCAGGCAACTGGCACTGTGGCATCTTGTTAATAGGTTAGTCCCAGAAAGTGTATAAAATACTCCAAAGTGTGGACAAAACATAAAAACGTAGATATAAACCGAGCATGGAACATAAAAAATTATAGATATGTTAGCAACGTATCACACCTACGCATAGATTGGGCTCTGATACCACTAAAGGGTTTGATGGCTCAATGCACGGCACCCAGAAAAGTGTTGGTTCATGGTTGATGTAGAGCTCGTTGGGAACCCCAAGAGGAAGGTATGATGAGCACAACAGCAAGTTTCCTCAGTTATGAAACCAAGGTTTAATCGAACCAGTAGGAGCAAGGAAACACCCCAAAGGTGTTACTAGCTGAGCTTTGGTAGGGCGCACTACCGGTGCTAGTAGCAACATGGAGACCTGCACAACACAACCACAGAACTTTGTCCCCAACTTGCGATGAGGTTGTCAATCTCACCGTGTTTTGCGGAAAAGAAAGGATTAAACGTATCGAATGGAAAGAAGTAAAAGTTTGCAGAAAGTAAACACAAAGCAGTAAAAGATTGTAGATTGAATGTAAAAGACAAGGACCGGGATCCATAGTTCACTAGAGGTGGCTCTTCTTAAGATAGATAACATGCTGGGTGAACAAATTACAGCAGGGCAATTGACAAACATCGAGAAAGCAATGCATGCATATACTAATCATCTTGAATCCGTTGAGACTTGATTGGGCATTACAACATTATACATAGACCACCATCCAACTACATCTATGACTAATAATCCACCTTCAGGTTATCATCCGAACCCCCTCCAGTATTAAGTTGCAAGCAACAGATTATTGCTTTACGAACTTCATGTAAAGTAAACAATACGATTGTTCTATAAAAAAGGATTGTTGTTTTCTCCCTAGTAGCAACAGCACATCTAGTACCTTAGAGATTTCTGTCACTTCCCCAGATTACCATAGGCATGAACCCACTATCGAGCATAAATACTAACTCTTGGAGTTGCTAGCATCTACTTGGCTAGGATAGCTACTAATAACGGAAAGCATGCAAGATCACAAATAACAAAGACATGATAGAATCAATAATCAATCTGAAATAGCATCTCAATATCCATCGGATCCCCGCAAACACAACATGCAGAATTACAAATAGATGATCTTGATCATGAACGGAGCTCACAAGATCTAGACATGAAAGCACAAAGGAGGAGAACCAACCATCTAGCTACTACATGGATCCGTAGTCCAAGGATGAACTACTCACGCATCACACCGGAGGCTTGCATGGTGATGAAGAAGGCCTCCAGAGTGAATTCCCCTCTCCGGCAGGGTGCCGGGTGATGACCCACAAGTGTAGGGGGTGTATCACAGTATTTTCGATAAGTAAGAGTGTCGAACCCAACGAGGAGCATAAGGTGCTGGCTAGTGGTATGGATCAGGAATTCTCTGCAAATACTTAGCAAATGGATTTTTAGGGGTTTTCGATAAAGCAAGTAAACAAAGTACGAGTAAACAAAAGACAGTAGGAATAAATGCAGCAAGTGGCCCCAATCCTTTATGCAGCAAAGGACAAGCCGGTTGTATTTCTTAAGATGACCAAACATTCTCGAGGACACATGGGAAGACTGTCAAGTGCTTTCGCTTCATATAGTCGATTAATCTTCTTTAGCTTGCTAAGTGTTGTGTGGGTGAACCTGTGCTAATGTACCGCCCCATCCAAGATTAATACATACTTGTGATTATACCCCTTGCAAACATCCATAAGTACAAGAAAGTAATTAAGGTAGAAACCTAACCACAGCTTTAAACTCTAAGACCCTTACGTCCCTTGTGCAATGGTTTCCTAACAAGGGTTCAGGTTTCTGTCACTCCGGCAACCCCTACGATTAGTAGCCAAATACACAATGCATTCCCCTAGGCCCATATAGGTGAAGTGTCATGTAGTCGACGTTCACATGACACCACTAGAAGAAGTACACCACAATTTAAATAACAATCTATTGAATCTTTCTCAACGCAACTCCACTACTAAAAACAAGACTTCTCCCATGTCCTCAAGAACAAAACGAACTACTCACAAGACATCATATGGATCATGATCAGAGATGGAATAATGATGTTTAACAATCTGAACATAAACAATAATTCAAAGGTTCACTCGATAGCATCAACTACAAAGAGTAATCAACACCGGGAAAGTTTCCCCTATGAACTATGCAAGATTCAACGCAATTGTTACAACAATATGGAGATGGTGATGAGGGTGCTGATGGTGATGATGGTGGTGATGATGGTGATGATGATCCCGATGAATTCCAACTTGATGGTGGTGTTGATGGCGACGATCTCCCCTCTCCGGGAAGGAATTCCCCCGGCAGAAATCTGTCTGCCGGAGAGATCTTTCTCTCTCGGTGTTTTCCGCCCCGCAGAGGCGGCAAAATCTTTTTGTGGTCGCTCCCCGAGTCTTAGGGTTTAGTGGGGATGATATACGCCAGAGGGGAGAGGCTGGAGTGGGCCAGGGCGGCCACACCACCTCCAGGCGCGGCCTAGGCCTGCCCGCGCCATGGGGTGGTGTGGGCCCCCTGTGGCCCACCTCCACTCCATCTTCTGGCATCCTTAGTCTTCTGGAAAAATAGGATTTTCCGATCTTCGTGAATTTTGCCTCCAAACAGCACCTTTTCCATCAGAATCCTGACTGCAGCGGTCCATGCTCCAATAGTCACCAACCATGCAAAAACAGCTGAAATAACATAAGTATCACCTCTGAATACGAAATATATCAATGAATAATAGTGAATTAAGACATAGAATAGTGATGCAAAATGGACGTATCAACTCCCCCTAAGCTTAGACTTCGCTTGTCCCCAAGCGAAACTGAGCTCAATAAACATGGCCTAAGGTTTATGGAGTGAAGAGTCGATAAAAGAATACGGACAAGAAGCATCAGATTCATCAAATACAAAGATCATAATAGAAGAAAACTCACTATTATACAACTCAACTTGTAATAAGTAAAGGAAACAAAATAAAGATACATAAAGTGAATCATAATTGGTAATGGCAAACTTAGCTCTTGGTCGAAGAATAGTTGATAATTTGCTGGAGTTCACAATTAGTTGGTTTTTCAATGAAAGATTTTGAAAGGGAAATGGACGTCGCCTAGAGGGGGGGTGAATAGGCGTTTTAAAATTATTACGGTTTAGGCTCTAATAAATGCGGAATAAAACTTAACGTTTAATTTATAAGCCAAAACCTATATCCACTAGTTTCACTAAGTGCACCAACAACCTATGCTAAGCAAGACTAGCAACAAGGTGATAGCAAGATATAGTACTTCAAGGACGAAGGCTATCACAATGTAAATTGCATAGGTAAAGGGCTCGGTTGAGAGATAACCGATAGACGCAGAGACGATGATTTCTTTCCCGAAGTTCACTTCCAAAGAAGCTACGTCTCCGTTGGAGAGGTGCGGGGGCGCAATGAACTTCGAACGCCACAAATGGCTCACCTTGAGGTGTGGTGGCTCAATGCTCACCCAACGCCACACAAGGCCTCACCAAGGATGCGAAGCCACGCAAATCACCGACGCCACAAAAGGCTCACCCTATTCTCCCGTGAGCTCGCCACAAAGGCCTACTCACGTTCCACTATGGGACACTTGAGGGCGGTCACCGAACCCGTACAAGGTTGGGGCAATCTCCACAACTCAATTGGAGGCTCCCAAGAACAATGCCACAAAGGCTACAAAGCCACAAAAGGCAACAAGGCCACAAAAGGCAACAAGACCACAAAAGGTCAACAAGCTTGAGGAACCTCCACAACTCAATTGGAGCCCCAAGAACACACCACAACTCCACACAACCGTCTAGGGTTCCAAGAACCCAAGAGAAACAAGCCCAAGGGCTTGAACTCGCCAAATCTCCGAGGAGAACTCAAACCTATGCACCAAATGCAAGAGGCAAGTCCTTCTGTCTCAAATTCCACCAAAGCTACAAAAGCTATTGGGGGAATAAGGGAGGAATAACACAAGAGGAGAACACAAAACTCTCCAAGATCTAGATCCCAAGGATTCCTTCACAAAGAAGGGATTTTGCTTGGTGGGGCTTGTAGATCTAGATCTCCTCTCTCAAATCCCTCAAAAAGATGCAAGAATCATATGAGGGGAAAGGGGAGAGGGCATGCTCTTCAAGGTCAACAATGGAGGAGAGAGAGAGCAAGAACCAAGAAAGAGCAAGTTTTGTCCGAAGGGGAAAGGGGAGCTCCTATTAAAGGGCTCCCCAATCTGCCCGTTACCCACAGAATCGCACACGGCCGGTAGTACCGGTGGGTGGCCGGTACTACCGGTGGCACCCAGCCAACGGTCAGAAAACAGCGAGGCAAAGATCAAAAACGCGAGCTTGGCCGGAACTACCGCTGCTTCGCCGGAACTACCGGTGGCAAGAATATCCTAGTGGTACTACCGCCTGAAAATCCAATCCAAGTTCCGTCAAATAGCGCTAACCAGGCAGAGAGGGTACTGAACCAAAATTTGGGTTGCCGGAAGTTGGGCCGGAATTAACACCGGTACTACCGGCGGCATTTCTGCCCGAGCGGTACTTCCGGCGTCTGGCCGGTACTTCCGGTCAGAGAAACTTCAGAACCAGAACTGCCACAACTTTTGCATCCGAACTCCAAACGAGATGAAACCAATTTTGTTGGAAAGATAACGACGTGTGGAAATATTGGATATCACCAAGGGAGAAAATACCATGAATATATATGTGAGATACCTCCCAAGGTGTGGAGCCGGAAAACCCGCAAGATCAAAAACGCAATGAGATATGCAAGGGAAATCCGTTTTTGATGAATTAGAGCATGTTATGAAGATAACCACAAGCTCTAGATCCTCACATGGACAAGAACCAAACAACAACCAAGGAAGATGATGCTATGTATGCAAAGGTTTGAGCTCTCACCGAAAGATACGAACGAGTCACCCACTCGAGAGCCCCTCTTGATAGTACGGTTATCTATCCTAAACCCGGTCTCCCAACACTATAAGAACACTACAAGAGACCGGTAAAATGGAAACCCTATCAAGACCATACCTTTGCCTTGAGCATCCCACTTGGGCTTGATGTAGATGATCTTGTCACCTTCAATATGGAACACCTTTCTTGATTGCACTTGTTCGCACTTGCTTGATGAAGTCTTGAGACATGCTCCCCCACACACCATGGGGAAGCATCTTCTTCGAAATTGTCTTCATCATTCTCTTGAGCTTGCACAACAATTCTTGACAATGTCTTGAAGATAGCCATGAGGAACTCCATATTCTTCTTCTTCTTCTTCAAGGCATACTTGATCTTCTTCTTCTTCTACTTGATTCCAATAGGCACAAAGCCCTTGGACGATGCTTCTTATTTTTCATCCTTGAAACCAACACATGGTCCAAGCGATGCCAATGGACAAACCTACAAGTGAAACTCAATTTGCACATTAGTCCATAGGGATTGTCATTAATTACCAAAACCACACATGGGGGCATACATGCCCTTTCAGCTTTCAAAGTAGTAAACATCAAGATAAGAGCAATGTGCAAAGAAAGGAACATAAGACATGATTGAATAAATCATCATATGAATGAATGAAACACATCAACTCAAAATACTTGCTGAGATAGAAGGGAATAGGTTTACTGACTCAACTACAAAGTAAAAGAAAGGGCCCTTCACAGAGGGAAGCAGGGCTTTCAAGTCTCATAAAGAGCTTCCCAAAATTATGATACTTACTAGATTTCAGCTCTCATTGCCCCTATCATGGGCATCTTTTGGTGATTAAGGTTAAAGCGACACAACCAAGAGGATATGCTTGACAAGTTATAAGTTGAAATCTCATGCCCCTTACTTATGAGTACCGATCCTCATGCTACTCAACTTCAGTCACGAGCAAGCTCTTGTCATTGTAAATATATGCGTATCATTGAGAACCGCCAATGGGGTACCCCTTGCACATGACACAGGAGCTATCCCATAATCAAAATGACAAGGCAAGCAGACAGTGAGCATCTCAGCGATCTTTTTATTTGCTACTTGCATAGGTTTTTATTGAGGATGCTTCATAGAATGCTCACTATAGTTATGCTACAAGTTTCCACCATGATTAGGCATGGCTTAGGCTAGCGGCCCAGGCGTTTCTCTAACACACATATAAACTCCATGATCTTACAAGTTCCACTTTTATTTCACACCACCGGGATCCATAAGCAAAAGAACATGATATCAACTAGGTACAAAGTACCAAATGAAGTGTTGAAAGCGGTCCCCATGATACATGGTTCGGCTAACTTCAACTCATAAAGCGCAAGCATATACGCAACAAAGAAGGACCTAGTGGTTCAAGTTTATTAAATGCAAGAAAGTAAAGTGTGCCATCAAGTTCATGAGAGCTTTAATCACTAATTTTCACATAACAAGTTTAATTTGGGAGGTAGATAAAACAACAATTTACTTGGAATAGCAATAATGCTACTAGGTAGGTATGGTGGACACAAATGGCAAAGGTTTTGGTTTAAAGGAGTGGATGCATGAGAAGAATACCCTCTCAGTACAGGTTTTTGGCTAGCAAGGCTGGGTAGCAAGTATAAGAGTTGAAGGAAACAAACAAACATACAAGTGATAAAGACAAACATGCAATCTTCCTCGGAAGCACAAAAGATCTTAACTAGAGAATACTAAACTTATGGGCAAATCAAGAAAGAAAGATGATGAAATTATTTTTCTCTAGAGTACTTATATCTTTTTCTTTTCAACTCTCAAAAAGGTGTTGCTACTGACCGAGCCAGGTTTGCCAAAACCAACTAAATTAACTCAATGATCCCAAAGTGATACCAATACTAACAACAAGATCAATCATATAACCATGAATTGAAAACTAATATAAGCTATGCAAAAGAGTGGATGATAGAACTTCTCATTAATATTCCATAACGGAAACTCACACCAAGGGATACATATCTAACGAGAGAGGGGACACTTCCATAATGCAAACCATCCTACATAATAACTCCTCTATTCATGATATGACTCTACTAATAAGGTAAAAAGATAGAAGATAGTGATATGATACCGCGGCACTCCCCCAAGCTTGGAACAAACCAAGGGGATGCCAAACCTAATGACGAATTACTCCTTCGGTGGTGGTGGTAATATTTTCTTAGTAGACGTGAGGTAATCTTCTAGCATCTTGCGAAGCCTATTATTCTCCCATTGAAGCATGTCCACCTTCCTCTACAAGTCTCGGTACTTTTCGCAGAACTCCTTAGTGACTCGTAGGGCTTCTGTTGATGCAGGGCAAGTAACAAAAGGTACCAGCCCCTGCTTGGGGTCTTGGAGGTCTTCCTCCATGAGCTCCTTCCCTTTATCCTTGGCAGACACCATTGTGCTTCTAAACCTTCAACGAGTATGTCCTGACAGAAACAGATCGAAACAAAAACACGACGAAAACACGATATACAAACCTCGGGGGATTCGGGGGGTTATATATTACGAAGTTTCATATCAAAAGGAAGGTACTTGGAGAAAACGAGTCGGAGGCGGAGTCCGGGGTGGACTCACCACCTGGTGGCGTGGCCAAGGGAGGGCCCGCGCCACAAGGTGGTGTGAGCCACCCTGGCTCTGTTTCCGTCTCTTTTTCGCTTTGTAGCTTTCCTTATTGACCTGGGGCGGAAGCACAAAAAATTACAGCTCAATCCGACATACAGAGGTCTCTCACGAATTTTTACGGTGAAGCACAAAAATCTGTTTCGGGACAGCAACTTCCCCAAATATTACTTCTCTCTCATTAGAGGTTGATCTTGACACAAAAACCAAACAAAACGGATAAGGAGCGGTTATTAACGAAGTAATAACTTCCAAGACTCAAAGAAACAAAAACAAACTAAAAGCAAAAACAAATTGGGTTGTCTCCCATGAAGCTCTTTCTTTATAGCCATTAAGATGGGCATGATAATTTTGAAGAAGCTCTCATAGGTATATGAATTGAAGTGAAAGAGAGCATTAAGAAGCAAAAACACACACACATTTAAGTCTAATCCACTTCATATGCAATGGGATTTTGTAAAAAAACAAGTTATTGAAACCAAAGGCAACTTGTATAAGAAGGCAAAACAAGTGCAACATAAAAACTTTCAGCATAAAACGAGGAAACTTGATATTATAGAGATACATAAGAACACTTTTCCCTCTCTCATAGTAACTTTAAGTATCATGCATAAACTTAACAATATAGCTATCACAAGGACCATCATAACATCATAACAATGATCACTTATTCTAACAGAAAACACAGGAATACTAGCTCTCATAGCACTACTATGTGAAACAATATTAGAGGTGTCCTTACAAAGGATAGTGTGTCCATCTTCCTAATACTTAGTGACAAAGTCTCTCACATTTTCTATTATAGGTTCATCAACCATTTGTTTATCAGGTTCAATAGCTTTTTTCATACTTTCATCTACCATACTAGCCATCATAGAATGTTCCTTTACCTTAACTGGAAAAGACATTTCCTCAATATAAGGTTTAGGTAAAACATGATTAGCAGTATAAACTTTAGTATTTCTTGCAGGAACACTTTTAGCAACATCTTTATAAGGTTCATGATACTTATTCCACTTATTTTTAGGCACTTCAATGTAGGAAGCAAAAGCCTTAAAATAAGAAGCAATAGCTTGAGAGTCTAGACCATAAGCATTTTTAATATTTTGAAAGTCATCAGTTCCCATAAAAGATTCAATGCATTCATAATCATAATTTATACCCGACTTTCTACCTTTGTCATTCTCCCAAGCTTCAGCATTATCTTGAATACAATCTAGAAGGTCCCATTTAGCTTCTTCTTCCATACGAGTGAATGATCCAGCACAAGAAGCATCCAATAAATCTTTATCATGTAGAGGGAGCCTTGCAAAAGAGTTGTTGATAGTAATATTGTTGGGGAGCTCATGAATGGGACATTTGAGCATCAGTAACTTCCTCCCCCAAGCATGAGCTGTACTCTCTCCATCAAGAGGCCAAAAGTTGTATATTTGATTCCGATATTTATGAATCTCACTAGGAGGATAAAACTTTGAATAAAAGAGAGGCACTATTTCCTCCCATTCCAGAGCTTGATCGTTCTTCAGCAGCTTATACCATTCCTCAGCTCTTCCTTTTAGTTATAATGAGAATAACTTCTTCTTAACTTGATATGTAGTAATACCTGCACACTTGCACAACCCGCATAATTCGTGTATAAAGAGTAAATGATCGCCGGGATGGACAGTTCCATCCCCAACATAGTAGTTATCCATAACACGATCAATAATTCTTGTAGGTATTTTGAAAACATCATTCTCATCAGGTGGTGGCTTATCTACTACCTTAGTAGTGGTAGTAGCATTACCAAATAAGAAACTCAGCGAATTATCCATAACGAAAATAAAGCAACTAGCAGAAGTAAACAATACTCACAGTAGAAGTTTCCTTTACCAGTTCCACTCTCTAATAGCGCTTCACTCCCCGACAACGGTGCCAGAAAATAGTCTTGATGACCCACAAGTATAGGGGGTTATCGCAGTATTTTCGATAATTAAGAGTGTCGAACCCAACGAGGAGCAGAAGGTGCTGGCTAGTGGTATGGATCAGGAATTCTCTGCAAATACTTAGCAAATGGATTTTTAGGGGTTTTCGATACCCCTCATCACCATCGTCTTCTCGTGTTTCTACTATTCCACTTGAATTGATTCACTCTGATGTTTGGGAGCCGACCAGTGTTTTCTCTAGGGGGTACAAGTATTATGTTAGCTTTGTGGATGACTATTCTCGTTTTTGCTAGATATATCTTCTAAAAGACAAGTCTAATGTTGAGCAAGTCTTTTTATGCATTCTAGGCTCATGTTGAACATCTTTTGAATGCCAAGATCAAGGCAGTTCAGTCTGATTGGGGTGGGGAATATCATTGACTTCATCACTATTTTGAGCGCACAAGCATAATTCATCGTGTCTCGTGCTCCCACACCTCTCAACAAAACGGGATTGCTGAGCGCAAACACCATCACTTGGTTGAGACAGGTCTTGCCCTTATTGCACACTCGCAGATTCCTCTATGTTATTGGGTTGAACCTTTCCTTACTGCGTGTTTTCTCGTTAACCGTATGCCTACTCCTGTCATCAACAAGGAAACACCTCTTTATAGACTCATGCATATTCAGCCCGACTACTCCTTCCTTCGTATTTTTGGGTGTGCGTGTTGGCCTAGCCTTCGTAAATATAACTCCCATAGATTAGAATTCCGTTATAAGATGAGAGTTTTTCTGGGGTACAACCCTATCAATAAGGGATACAAGTGCTTGGATAGATCCACGGGGAGAATTTACATCTCATGTGACGTTGTGTTTGATGAGTCCATGTTTCCGTTTTTCACTCCCATCATCTCTATTGATGTGTCCACTCGTGAACAAACTATTATTTTTCCATCTGATGAACCAGTTACTAGTGAGACTATGCAAATTTATGACATGTCCTATTTGTCTACTAATCCACCTATGCAAGGTGATTGTGTTATTGTGTAGATGTCGGTGCCTCCTTCCAATCGCTCCTTGGACGTTGCTATTGATGTACACAGGGATCATGTGATTGATGTGCATGAGCTGCCGTAGTCGCATGCGGTTGCCCCGGTTCCGCATGCACCGGCCCATTGGCTGGTTTCGTCCACTACTGACCAGCTCGTGTCACCCACTACCGTGCCATCTGTTGCGATGCCCCCGGTTGGCCCACCTGCCGAGCCTCAGCATACGATGGTCACTTGTCATCGTGAGCATACCCATCGCGAGAAGGTATACATCGACGACATGGTTCGTTATGATTCGCGTGTCCGCGCGTTCTTTGCTGCTCCAACATCACACTAAGAGGCACTTCTCGAGCTAGCGTGGCATGCAGCCATGTCGGATGAGTTTGTTGCTTTGCAGTAGACAAGCACATGGACCCTAGTTCCTCGACCACCTGGCATGAATATCGTTGGGAGCAAGTGGATCTTCAAAACCAAGCACCATCCTGATGGGTCTATCGACAAGCACAAAGCACGGTTAGTAGCTCATGGTTTTACTCAACAACATGGGATTAACTATGGTGATACTTTCAGTCCAGTCGTGAAGCTAACCATAGTTCACCTGGTATTGTCTCTTGCAGTCTCTCGCGGATGGAGTCTTCGACAGGTTGATGTCAGGAATGCTTTTATGCATAGGTTCCTGGCTGAGGATGTCTACATGCAACAATCGCCGGGCTTGGAAGATGTGAGGTATCATTATCATGTCTGTAAGTTTCAGCAGTCTATTTATGGCCTAAAACAGTCTCCACGGGCTTGGTATGCGCGACTGAGTCAGCTTCTCCATCAGCTTGAGTTTGTTTTCTCCAAGGCTGATACATTGCTCTTCATTTTCTCACGTGATGGGGTGTAGATATTCATGCTACTGCTTTATTTAAGATTGTGCGAGGAGCACCTGTACTGTTTTAGATCACGCCATGTTTTCGCGGTATCGACAAGCCTAGTCACATTTTCAGGTTCCCAGTCGTTTACAGCCGTCGTCGCAAACCCTGGGTCTGTCTCGGAGCCGGCCAACTTTGTTGCGGGTAGCTTATTGGGGTGGCCCCCTGAAATATTTCCGAATCCTGTGATTGCTTTGTCGTGAATGCCTCGTTGGCTTTTGAGTTGGTTTTTCCGAGGTTGATCGAGTGTGTGTTGCTATTCGTGCACCCCTGCAGGGTAAATCTTTCTGAAAGCCGTGTCCGCGGTTATGGACGACTTGGAGCACAGTTTCTCGATCATAGACAAGAATAACTAAAGTACCGCTTTTACTTTGACTAAGTACCTGACTAGGAAATAGTACAATACTCAATGGTTAATAAAACTGCCAACGGATGATGGGGGTTGTTCGTCCGCTTCCTCGTTGGTAAGCGAGGAGGAGGATGGATCTGTTAATTATACTGTTACAACTGTTGTTCTTAATTCACGGACATCCGTCTATCATTGGGTAGGCGGATGGTTAGCGAGTATCTATAGAATTGTTAGATATTATCTTTTGCTGCAATTGCGTCACCCCATGTTGTGTCCCCTTTAGTGGCATAAAGACTTGCTGAGTACCCCTAGGGTCTCACACGATAAATTGTTTGATTCATATGAACAGGTGTACCCGCAAGATGGATACTGGGTGGAAGAGACAGATGATGTTGGCAACGATCACTCGGTGTAGAGATTCCGGGAACGGGGATCCGTGAGATCTGTGGGCGGGATGTGTTTATTTATGTGGCATCTTATGCCGATTTGCTTCTTATCCGTACTCGGATCTTGTTTTCCGCTTCCGCCTGATACTCTGATGTTTATTGAATGAGGAGCTATCCTAAATTATTATCTCTATCTAGGATATTTGAATCTTGTCGTATGGCGTTGCAATATTTCTATTTCTTTTAGATGGAATGGCTCTGAGGACTATTGTATGTGGCTTGCATGCATACTCATTTGTGTATGTAGTTGATCCCTTCGCCTGCCGATTACGCCGCTCGTTCTTGTCCCGATGATCTGAAAGTGGTTAGGACGGCCGAAAGGTCTACCGTGAGTGGCGCTGGGCCCCGCCGTACTATTTTAACCATTTTCGTTCATCCAGGCATGTAACTAAGAGCGTAATTCACCGAGGTAGTTACAGATAATCCGGCCAAGGGAGTGGCCGGATAATCCGGCCTGGGAGTATTTTGTTCATCTTCACTATCTTGTAAGTTTTGGCTCGAATTGGAGAGGCGCTGAATAATCTGGTGTCACCCGGAAAATCCGTCCTAGCAGTTGCATCAGTTTCTTCAGCAATGTTCTCAGTTTTGCTAGTTGAGGTAGGTTACCCGGATAATCTGGTTTCCACCGGATAATCTGGCCTGGAGCTTCTTGGAGTGGAAGAACGGTGAACTTCATCAGTTGGAGGTGTTGGTGTAGAAGTCTCTCCATCTATTGGAGCATGTTGAGCTTGTGTCGATGAGGGCTCTACTTGAGTAGAGCATTGTGTTTCCCGATCCGCCACAAGGGGTTCCTCAATGGGGCGTAAAAATCCCACGCCCATTCTTATTATGGCATCTTGGGGTATTTCAATATCTGCATCACAAACATCAACTTGCTCCGCACGGGAGCCATTATTTTCCTTGAACACCACACTACAAGATTCTACAACAGTTCCGGAGAGCTTATTGTAGACTTCTATAAGTGTGCGATTCGGCACCATAACCAACAAAAATACCTTCTAAAGCCTTAGACTCAAATTTATATAGACGAACTCCTTTGATGAGAAAGAAACACTTACTACCAAATACCTAGAAGTAGGAGATGTTTGGCTTGTTACCAGTAAGTATTTCATAAGGTGTCTTGTCCAAGATTTTGCGGAGGTAGAGCTGGTTGGATGAGTGGCATGCGGTAGAAATTGCTTTAGCCCAGAAGTTATATGGTGACTTGAATTCAGCCAACATAAATCTTGCCATATCCATTAAGGTTCAGTTCTTCCTCTCAGCTACACCATTTTGTTGAGGGGTGTACGTAGCAGAATATTGGTTTCTTATCCCCTCTTCACTTAGGATTCATTCAGAGTGTAGTTCTTGAACTCGGAGCCGTTATTGCTTCTAATTGCAAAAATAGGAACATTATGTTGATGTTGAACCTTGTTTGCAAAATCGATGACCGTTTGTTGAGTATCGCTCTTCTTGAAGAAATAGACCCATGTATATCTCGAATAATCATCAACAATTACGAGGCAATATTTCTTCCCACCGAGGCTTGCATGAGATGGAGGACCAAAGAGGTCCACATGAAGGAGCTCCAAAATCCTCTTTGATGAAATAATAGTCTTCCGTCGATGGGGAGAGTCATGCATTTTCCCTTCAGTGCACGCCCTGCAAACACGATCTTTGGCAAAGGAAACATTTTCTTTCAGTCCAAGAATGTGGCCACCCTTGTGAAGACTTTGTAAAGTTCTCATATTGACGTGGGCTAGTCGGTGATGCCATAACCAGCCCGCGTCGGCCTTTCCAAAAAGACACATCGGGCATGTAGTGGTTTTCCCCGAGAAGTCCACCACATACAGGTCATTTTTGATGTATCCCATGAAAGCGACCTTTAGAGACTTGGTCCACAAGAGTACCACCAAATCACCATCAATAAAAATTGTGAAGCCCATCTTACCAAGGGAACGAACAGAAAGTAAATTGTAACCAAGGGTCTCAACGAGCATGACGTCCACAAGAGAGATATCGTGGGCAACCACAACCTTGTCGAGACCCAATACCTCAGATTTTGACTTGTCACCATAGGAAACGGTTATGTGATCATGGTTTGTCCGCATCTCTGAAATGATATCCTTGCTTCCGGTCATATGACTCATGCACCTACTATCGAGCACCTATTTGGACCCACCGGAAGCATAGCCCTGCAAGAAAGTTACTTCTTGATTTTAGGTACCCATTTTTCAATGGGTCCTCTCATGTTAGTGACAAGGGTCTTGGGAACCCAAATAGATTAAGAAATGTAACTATCAAATGGACCAACATAGCTAGCATAGACATCACCATAGTAATCACAAAATAATTCATAATTAGGATTATTAGCCCCTGCAAAACCAACATAGTTAGTCTTGTCATTAGTTGTGGTACTTGTCTTTGTTTGAGCAGTTTTGCTCTCCTTCTTATTCTTCTTCTTTGTCTTGGGAACATAGCCAAGACCCTCTTTTCCATTGTTTGCCCTTTGCTTGCTAAGAATCTCATCTAGGACTTCCTTACCCTTGGGTTGAAATCCCTTGACAAGTTCTTCTTTCAATCTCGCGTTCTCCTTAATAATATCTTCATGTCCACACAATGGTGTGGAGGTGCTAGGCATATCATACTTGTCCAATTGAGTTTGGAGCTGATCACGAGACTCATTTAGAGTAGAGTGTTCACTCTCCAATGCCTTGTAGGCACTGTCAAGTTTCTCAAACTTCTTTGAGAGTCTAGCATGAGCAGCCCCAAAGTCAATCTTCTCCTTCTTTAGTTTCTTTACCTTAGCAAGAGAATTGTCACGTTCCTTTATGAGCTGGGCAACAACTTCTTCATGGGATTCCTCAATTCACTCAAGTTTCTCCTCTGAAGAGACTCGAGCTTCCTCTTCTTCCTCTAGAGTGTTCTTCAAAGAGGCTATATCCAAGGCATCTTCTCTTTCAATTCTCCCCTTCTCTTCGCGGACTTCTTCAAAGTGAGCAAGTTGACTCATAAGAGCATCAAAATGAAGTTTGTGCTCACCTTGCAAGTTAGTGAAAAAATTGTCCAAAGCAATAACTTCTTCTTTTATCCTAAGACTTGTATGATCATCCATATCAACATTCATAGTAGTCTTAGGAAATGAGGAAATAGAGATTGATACCTTGGACCCTCTTGCCATAGGGCAAGTGACGTTGTTGTTGATGACATTTTCATTGGGAGAGTCGAAGAGTGATGTGGGGCTAGATGTGGTGGCTATAGCATCCACCTCTCGAGAGTTATATTCATCCTCTTCATCTTCACTTCTGGATGAATATTCCTCTTGTGTCACCAAGACAATCTTAGGTTTCTTCTTGTAAGGACCATTTTTCTTAACAAATGGCTTCTTTCGAGGTGCCTTAGACTTTTCTTTGAGGATGAGTCTGCCCCCATTGTCTTCTCGACTTTGATCCAAGCATTCTCAGTTTTGGGCAACCGATCTCCACAATTGTAACAACTTCTCAGTTTTGGGCCATTCTCCTTTCGCCCACTTGACCCATTCTTGCGGTCAAGTTTAGTTTAGGCCTTAGCTGGGTCCTTCCAAAAGTTTCTTACATAGAAGGCCATGTACTCACCATGAGCACGTTTGACCTCCTCGGAACAACTCATGGAGACAACATCGTACCCTCTATCATCCTCATCTTGTTCAACAACATTAGCCTTTAGAGCAACATTAACTCCCTTTTGCATCCCAATTACCCAAGCACGAGCATCTTCGGCATTCTTAGCTACAACTTAGAAGGCCACCATTTCTTGCACGACTTCATTGGAAGTCATTTGATGGTATTTGTGTCTCCCTTGTAAACTATAACATCCCAAATCCTTAATCCAAGTTATCAAGATCCAAATCACCCAATTTAGGGTTAACAAAAACTTTTTATCATTAAAAGAAATAAGAATGCATATGTGTGTTGCATTAATATGTCATTGTTGTGAATTACCATGTTTGTTTGTTCTAATGGTTGTAAAATGATTCTAAGATGAATTCCACATCATCTAGATCCTTCCCAAGAAAAACCCAAATAAAAAGAAATCAAATATAATTAATAAATGGAAATGGTCACTTTGGCCATTTTAATCAACTAGGTCACTTTAGGTTTCCTAGCACTCAAATTCAAACAGAAACAATTATGGATATTTACACCCCTTGCTAGTACAAGTAAAGATGTACCAAGGCCCACCTTGTGATCTTACAAAAACATTCACTCTAATTTTAAATGGCATTTGAAAATGGAATCAAGTGTATGTACTTAGATCACACTTTTTCAAAAACCACTCAAATGAATTCAATTTGACAAATCCCAGCAACCAGAGATGCTCAAGCTTAAGATCAACAACTCCACCAAAATTCATTTCAAAATTCAAAAGTTTGTTTCATGCGGCCATTGGGTCGAACAGGTGGCATGCACAAATTTTTTGCCTAAATATTACTATTTGATGATCAATGCATTGTCTAGTATTTAGGAAAATTTTGGTCCCCTTGTCTCCCCCAGCTCTAACCAACCCCTAACCAGCCTACCCTTTAGCCTGGAGCAGCAGTAGCGCACCGCCCGTTTTTGGTCGCCGCCAGCCGAGCGTGGGCAATGCTCCACAGGCCACGCCGCGTCAATCTAGCACCACCACTAGCTCTGCCCAACCCTACCGCACTCCCCTATCCCGTCCCCAAGAGCAGCCAGCCCCTGGACCACCTCCCATCGCTCGTGCCCACCGCCTCTGCGCCATGCGCAGCGCACGCCAGAGCGTCGTCCCCGACAACCTCGCACGAGCCGCGCCTCGACCCCAGCTCGTGTGCTCCGCTCCGCCATAAACCCAGCACCCTGCCAGACACGCCCTTCTCTCGCCGCGCGACCCACAGCCGCCGTGAACCGCGTAGAGCACTGTCTCTGCCGCGTAGAGCGCCAGACGCTCCCGACCGTTTGCCACCGCCCCTAGCATCGCCATCAAGCCGTAGCTGACCGCTAGGGAACCGCCCACCGTCCGCCTACCTTGCCCACGCCTATAGCACCTTGTGTCGTCGTCACCGACGAGCTCGCCGTCGCCCTATCGGTCCCCTCATCGAGCCTATATAAGGAGCCCTCCCCAGCACCAATTCTTCACACCACCTAGCTCCCCTCTCACCACTGATCATTTCCCCCCTCTCGCCGGAGCCGCTCGAGCAGCCAGTCGCCGGAATTAAGCCGGAGTTAGCCGCAGCAGAGGAGGAGAAGCCCCCGTCGATTTCATCCACCCCAGGAGCTGCCGCGACCTTGCCTGAGTCCGCCATTATTGTCTCGTTCGATCGCCCCCATCGCCGCACTCGCTGGAGCCCTGGTATGCTCCCACTATACCCCCACCGAGCCGCTAGGGTTCCACCTCGCCGGCGACCTGTCCATCGTCGACGATGAACGTGAGCCGTAGATCCTAGTTCTAATCGTGTGGTCCATGTTGCCCCGTACCGCTTCGCGTTATAAGAGCCACTGACATGCGGGACCCCCTGTCAGCTGTCCTCAGCGCCGTGGAGTAAAACCGGGCCGGCCCATTAGTGTTCTCGCGCAACCCAGTAGATTCAAATAAATCTTTTTCTTTTTAGAAGTAAACTAGTTTCTGTCCACTAGTTTGAAAATCAATTTAGAGAGTTTTACAAATCCAAATTGAATGATTCCAATTTTGTTGGAAATATAATGAAAATCTCTATCCAAACCCGTTGGATTTAAATAAATTAGAGTTAGAGATCTCTCCTAGCAAAAATAACAAGACAGAGACTTTTTCACATTTAAACATTTTTTTAAAATCAACCATAATAGCTTTGGAGTTGATTCCACCTCTCAAACATCACATTTGACAATACCTATCTGGATATGTAATAATATCAAGGTTTGCATTCAGTGACTTTGTACTAGTACCAAAATAATGCTATATAAGCATTTCTAGTCACTTTAAATCATTAAATATTATATTTAAACTTATTACAATGTGATCCGACATTTAAATCACATTCCCATGTATTAGAATATCTGGTGATGACATGTGTCCATATGAAACCATATTTAAATTGGAGAATATTAAATCTAATTAATTTCTATGAGTAGAAGTTACTTTTCTCAAATAAAATAAATGAAACTAGTTCATTAAACCTTGTGATGTATGTGATGATACTAGATCATCAAATGTGTGCCTTAGTGTGCTAAATAGACTAGTTAAGTATTGTTTGGTGATTTTGTATCCCGTATGTATTTATAGACGATACTACTGAATAAGTCTTCGAGGAGGAGGAGTTCTACCAAGAAGAGGAGGAAGAGAATTTCAACCACTTCACCAACCAAGGCAAGCCATCACTAGATGCAAGTTAACTCAAGCAAGATGCATTAGGCATGCTTGGTTATACATGTTGACTTATACCTACCCCAAGTTTTACTTACAAGCTTTACTTTCTTTTACTTTACCAAAGTTCTTTACTTTGTTTATAGATAGTATAAAGAGTATAAAACTTGGCCTATCTAGTTAGACTGAGATGTAATTCTATGGCATGAGATTTATATTAGCATCCCACATTAGTGAACACTCTTAACTTAGTAGTTTAGAGCTTAACCAAAAACTTGATCACTTTAGATGGGAATACTTGGTGAAAATGACTTGTGAAAACCTTGGAATGATGGGTCCTTCTATTGAGATGTTTTGACATGTGTTGAGAAACACAAATGGTCTGTGATGAGGAAAATGTTGAGGCATGAGTCTTAGCCCTTTTATAAAAACTTATGGTTTGGTTTGGATGCGATACCATTCCAATTTTACCGTACAACCACAATACCTGAATTTGGTAAGGCTTAGCCGGAAATTTATATGCATTAGTATTAGTTCCCTCGCGGGAGAGGTTTGAGCTAAGGCTACCTCTCAATGTTGTCCACCTATGCAGTGCCCAGGATGGCAGATGGCCATGGCTGGGAGGCCAAGTTCATAGGGGAGGTGCTTATACTAGAGTGTGTAAAGGAAAGGTTATGTTTGATTATCTACATACCAAGTATGATGATTCAGGGTTATCCCTAACAGATGTATCGAATTTTGTGGTTAAATTGTACCACCTCTTCAGAGTGTCAAACTATTCGAATAGACGCGTTCGCGGTTATGGACAATTGGAGTGGCCATATTGTTCCATTGTCAGATGTTTTCAAAATGACTTATGAAATGAATTGTGACATGACTTGACCACAACATGGTTGTGACTATGAAAACTAAGTTCCCACTTAGGTGATTTCAAACTTTATTTTATCTTTCTTTGTTTCTGAACTCAGCTTAGGTTTCAAACTTAACTTTACAAATAAACTTAGAGTTAGCATTCCTACTAGAATTACCTTACTTGTTAGTGATAGTTTGCGAGTACTTAAAGAGTACTCATGGCTTTTGTCCCTAGCTATTCTCGTTGCCAGACTATGAGGAGGACTACCCTGAAGGAGGACAGCAGGACGGCTACGATAACTAGGATCCTCTCCCATCATCAGCATTGCCTGTAACACTGAATATGGACCCCACTGCTACACTATTTATTCCTCTACTTGTTTATATTAAGACTGGATCATGAGATCCTTTATTTGTGTAAGACCTTATTATGGTTTGTAATGGATGATGTACTGTGATATCCAATCTGTTATGTCTCGCAAAAATGGTAATCCTGGGATTGCGATGTATGGCATAACAGGCATCTGGGATTAAAAATTCGGGTGTTGACAAGTTGGTATCAGAGCCATCCTGACCATAGGAGACCCTTGTTAGAATGGACGTCCGAACAAAAACTTAGTTTCAAAAACCAAAGTGAGTATTTATGAAAACTTATTTCCTCTCTTATCCTTGGGATTCTTTCTCTCAAAAAATACATGTTCCTCAAAAACTCTTACATTACTACATAAAAATTTCACACACTTGATCACTTCACTAACTTTCTCATCCTAAATTCTTATAGATGGAAGTTCAGTATAACAAGTTTTACCAATTGGGCAACGGAGGCCAACTGATCTTCGTGAGGGATCTTGATGCACTGTCTGAGTACTTGGAGCGTCTGCATCCGGAATTCCTTGGAGCTCAACTCAATGGACCCCCAGGAGGAGATTTACAATGGCTAGTAGTTGCTGATCTTTGAGGCAAGTTAGAGGCACCAATGTCCAAGAGAATTCAGTTCACCGTGAGAGAGAGAACAACTAGCTAGATGGATTAGCCAGGGCAATGCATGAAGCTCTCGCGCGTCTTTGCGCACAGAATGTCAACTTGATCCAAGGAACCCGCTTTGCTCACTATGCAAGGCGTGATTCTATGGGAATGCCGCTGGAGATGCCAAGTCAACCGAAGTTGAAGCGTCAAGTGGAGAACCTCGACTTCCTGTTGTATGACAGACAGAAGGAATTGGACAATGCTAGAGAGTTCGCCAACCACAATCTCGCCATTGCCGCCCAGAAGGCCTAGACTTTCTCCCTGCTAGTCAAGGGTCGTCAGTCACTTCGTTGTCAACGCGCAAAGAAGGATCGCACCATCGACCGTCTTCGTAAGAAGGTGGCCAACCTCAAGAAGACCATCAAGGAGCAAGAAGCTCAGCTTGCAGCAAAAGAAGAAGAGGAGGAAGGTGAAGACATCCAAGGGGATATTGACTCATACCTCAGCAATGATGATGGCTACCTGGAGGATGATGCCATGGACTTCTACACCAACGATGATGACTCCGACTTCATCAATGATGAGTAGATGCACTAGAGCACTATCGTAGGAGTGAGAAGTATCGGTCCCATTGTATCTTAGCTTGTAGAATGGTTCTTAAAACCATCTGTTTTCCTTTTGTTGTGGTGTGTGTCAGTTTGTACCGTGTGCTTTGCATGAAGGAACGAAAAGAAGTTAGTTTGCAAAACCTGAGTCAAACTCAAAGTTTTAGCTTTGAAACCAAAACCATGAACCTTAGAACTTTCCCTCTTACCCCATTATCTATCTCAATCTTCAGATGACTCGTGGAAACCAAGGAGGGAGCAGCTCATCACAGGACCCAATGCTGCAGATTCTGCAGACGCTCATTGCAGACGGTGAAGCTAGTAGGGCAGAGCACCAAGCAAATGTAGCCACCTTGCAGTAGATCACCCAGATGGCTCACAACAATCAGAACCATGGAAATCAGGATCATCATGGATCCAAACTCAAAAACTTCCAGAATACCAATCCCCCAATCTTTAGCCAGTCTAAAAACCCACTGGATGTTGATGATTGGTTGTAGACCATGGAGAACAACTTAGAAGTTACAGGAGTGGATGCCAACGAGAAAGTTCTGTTTGCCACCCACTATCTGGCAGGAGATGCAAGAGCATGGTGGAACAACACCCGTAACATGAACCACGGGCAAGTGATGACGTGGGAAGCCTTCAAAGTCAAGTTCAGCCGCACCCATGTGTCGCAGGGTTTAGTCACCCGAATGAGAGATGAGTTCAGAGAGCTAAAGCAAGGCAAAATGACTGTAGTGGAGTACCGTGACAGATTCTTGTCCCTAGCCAGGTATGCACCTGATGAGATCAACATGGAGGCCAAGAAGAAGGAGAGATTCCTGAACGGACTACATGATGAGATGCAGACTGTACTCGTCAACATCCATTTCAAGGATCTCGAAGAGCTAGTCGACTCTGCCATTCAGATGGAAGGGAAGATCAACCAAGCGAACGACAACCGCAACGGCCGTCTCTTCCACATGAACGCCGAAGAAGCCCATGAAGCACCAGATGTCGTGTTGGGTATGTTTTCTGTCAACTCAGTTTTAGCAAGAGTGTTGTTTGATTCTGGAGCATCGCACTCGTTTGTCACCGAAGAATTTGCATGCACTAGTAAGATTCACCCAACCAACTTGAAGCATGTCATGATAGTTCAAATACATGGTTCAACTACAAAAGCTAGAAAAATTTGCAAAGCTGTGCCTATCAGAATACATGGGATACATTTTTATGCCAATCTAATAGTACTCAGAACCAAAGGTTTGGAAGTAGAACTAGGAATGGATTGGATGTCAAAGCATAAGGGATTGATAGACTGTGCCAAGAAAGCCATCACCATAACCAGTAGCTCTGGAGTATCAGTAGAGCATATATCTGAAACCTTGCCCCGTTAATTCAAGTGCAATAAGAGTTTAGTCCTACCCACCTTAGACCAATTCAGAGTAGTCTGTGAATACCCCGATGTATTCCCAGATGAATTGCCCGGTATGCTCACGGATCAGGATATTGAGTTCATTATTGAACTAATCCCTGGAACCGGACCCATAACTCAGAGACCCTATAGCATGAACCCATCAGAGTTAGTAGAGTTGAAGAAGCAACTGGATGCTATGTTGGCAACAGGCTTGATTCAACCAAGCGCGTCGCCATGGAGATCGCCCGTGTTGTTCGTCGAGAAGAAAGATGGAGGCAGCCGTTTGTGCACAGATTACAGGAAGCTGAATGACGTCACCATCAAAACAAGTACCCCCTTCCCAAGATAGAGAATATATTTGTTCAGTTGACTGCTGCCAAAGTGTTCTCTAAGATCGATCTTAGGAATGGTTATCACCAACTTAAGATTCGTGCAACGGATATTCCAAAGACCGCCTTTACCACCAGATATGGATTATATGAGTATACGGTCATGTCTTTTGGATTAACCAATGCCCCCGCTTATTTCATGAATCTCATGAATAAGATCTTTATGAATTTTCTAGATAAGTTTGTCGTTGTGTTTATCGACGATATCCTTATCTACTCCAAGTCAGAAGAAGAGCATGAGCAACATCTAAGAATGATCCTTGAAACCCATAGAGAGCAGCAGTTGTATGCCAAGTTCAGCAAATGTGAGTTTTGGCTGAAAGAAGTAGGATTCCTTGGACATACTGTGTCTGCCGGAGGAGTCGCTATTGATCCCGCCAAGATCACAGATGTCGAAGAATGGGAAGCCCCAACCACTCAAACCCAAGTCCATGCATTTCTAGGATTAGCGGGATATTACCGCAAGTTCACAGAAGGATTTTCGAGCATCGCAAGACCCATGACCCAATTGTTCAAGAAGGACAAGAAGCTTGAATGGACCTACAAATGTGAAGCAAGTTTCCAAGGGCTCAAGAAGAGATTGATTTCAGCCCCAATATTGATTATGCTAGATATCAAGAAGCCGTTTGATGTGTATTGTGATGCATCCAAGATTGGACTCGGATGTTTATTGATGCAAGAAGGCAAAGTCATCGCATATCTATCTCGACAACTGAAGCAGCATGAGCAGAACTATCCTACCCATGATCTTGATTTAGCAGCTATCGTTTTAGCTTTGAAGACATGGCGTCATTACCTTATGGGTAATCGCTGTGAGATTTACTCAGATCACAAGAGCTTGAAGTATATCTTCACTCAGAAGGAGCTGAATATGAGGCAAAGGAGATGGATAAAGTTAATCAAGGATTATGACCGTGACATTCACTATCACCCCGACAAAGCCAATGTGGTAGCAGATTCTCTTAGCAGATTGCCGTTTAGGTTAAACACCATGATAAAGGAGAAGCAACCAAGTTTGCATGAGGAGTTGGAGCAGTTTAGAACTGATCTAGTTAGCAAAGGATTTTAGCTAGCATTGAACTTCAACCCACTTTGATTAGACAAATCAAGGAAGCCCAGAAGGCAAATGCAAGCATCGATGGAATCATTGGTACAGGAAAGCTACCTGGATTCACCAAAGACAAAGAAGGAGTTCTATGGTACAAAGGACGTATATGTGTGCCAGAAGATTCGGAGATGAAGCAAGTTATCATGCAAGAAGCTCATGATACTCTTTATTCTATCCACCCTGGAGGAATGAAGATGTATCAAGATTTGAAGGAGCAATTTTGGTGGCACAAGATGAAGAGAGAAATCGGAAGCTACATCGCCAAGTGTGATATCTGTCAGAGAGTCAAAGCGAAACATCAGAGACCCGCAGGACTGTTGCAACCATTGCAGATTCCAGAATGAAAATGGGATTCTGTGGGAATGGACTTTATCACCGGTTTGCCTACTTCTAGTAGGGGAAATGACTCAATCTGGGTAATCGTTGATAGACTGTCCAAGCTAGCCCATTTTATACCTATCAAGACAACCTACCAGAGTTCAAAGCTAGCAGAGTTGTACATTGCTAGAATCGTCAGTTTGCATGGAACCCCCAAGGCCATAGTATCGGATCGAGGAACCCAATTTACCTCGAGATTTTGGTAGAAAGTCCAAGAAGGATTAGGAACCAAGTTGAATTTCAGCACAGCTTATCACCCACAGACCGATGGACAGACTGAAATAGTCAACCAAATCCTAGAAGATATGTTGAGAGCTTGTGTGTTAGAGTATGGATCAAAATGGGAAGATTGCCTACCTTTCGCAGAATTCTCATACAACAACAGTTATCAAGCCAGTTTGCAAATGGCCCCATTTGAGTTCTTATATGGAAGAAAGTGTCGTACCCCCTTGAATTGGTCGCAAGTAGGAGAGAGTCAGATCTTCGAACCCGACATTCTACGAGAAGCCAAAGAGAAGGTTCACAAAGTCCGTGAGCACCTCAAGACCGCTCAATCCAGACAAAAGAGTTATGCTGACAAGAGAAGGAGAGACCTGACTTTCAATGTCGGAGATTTTGTGTATCTCAAAGTTTCACCATTGAAGGGAACGCAATGTTTTAGTCTGAAAGGAAAGTTAGCCCCCAGATATATTGGACCCTTCAAGATTCTGAATCGCCGCAGAGAAGTATCGTATCAACTAGAACTACCTGAGGAGATGTCTTCCATCCACAATGTGTTCCATATCTCGTTACTTCGCAAATGCCTAGAAGTGCCGGAGAAGACAAAAGTTTTCAACAACATCGATCACCGAGCCGTTGATATCAACAAGGATCCGATGTATCGTGAAGTGCCCATTCATATCTTGGAGGAAGCTTACAGAACCACTAGGACTCGGAGTATCAAATTTCTCAAGATTCAATGGAGCAATCATACCGAAGAAGAAGCCACTTGGGAGCAAGAAGATTACATTAGGACAGAGTTTCCAGATCTCTTTAGTTCCTAGTTTTCTTTCTTAAATCTCGGGACGAGATTTTGTTTAAGGGGGAAGGTTTGTAACATCCAAAATCCTTAATCCAAGCTATCAAGATCTAAATCACCCAATTTAGGGTTAACAAAAACTTTTTATCATTAAAAGAAATAAGAATGCATATGTGTGTTGCATTAATATGTCATTGTTGTGAATTACCATGTTTGTTTGTTCTAATGGTTGTAAACTGATTCTAAGATGGATTCCACATCATCTAGATCAATCCCAAGCAAAACCCAAAGAAATAGAAATCACATAGAATTAATAAATGGAAATGGTCACTTTGGCCATTTTAATCAACTAGGTCACTTTAGGTGTTCCTAGCACTCAAATTCAAACAGAAACAATTATGGATCTTTGCACCCCTTGCTAGTACAAGTAGAGATGTACCAAGGCCCACCTTGTGATCTTCCAAAAACATTCAAACTCTAATTTTAAATGGCATTTGAAAATGGAATCAAGTGTATGTACTTAGATCACACTTTTTCAAAAACCACTCAAATGAATTCAATTTGACAAATCCCAGCAACCAGAGATGCTCAAGCTTAAGATCAACAACTCCACCAAAATTCATTTCAAAATTCAAAAGTTTGTTTCATGCGGCCATTGTGTCGAATAGGTGGCATGCACAAAATTTATGCCTAACTATTACTATTTGATGATCAATGCATTGTCGAGTATTTGGGCAAATTTTGGTCCCCTTGTCTCCCCCAGCTCTAAACAACCCTAACCAGCCTACCCTTTAGCCTGGAGCAGTAGTAGCGCGCCACCCGTTTTTGGTCACCGCCGGCCGAGCATGGGCAACGCTCCACAGACCACGCCACGCCAATCCAGCACCGCCACTAGCTCCGCCCAACCCTACCGCACTCCCCTGTTCTGTCCCCAAGAGCAGCCAGCCCGTGGACCACCTTCGATCGCTCGCGCCCACTGCCTCTACGCCATGCGCAGCGCACGCCAGAGCACCGTCCCCGACAGCCTTGCACGAGCCGCGTCTCGACCCCCGCTCATGTGCGCCGCTCCGCCATAAACCTAGCACCCCGCCAGACACGCCCTTCTCCCGCCGCGCGACCCACGGCCGTCATGAACCGCGTCGAGCACCGCCTCTGCCGCGCAGAGCGCCACACGCTCCTGACTATTTGCCACCGCCCCTAGCATTGCCATCAAGCCGTAGTTGACCGCCAGGGAACCACCCACCGTCCTCCTACCTTGCCCACGCCTATAGCACCCTGTGTCATCAACACCGACGAGCTCGCCGTCGCCCTCTCGGTCCCCTCATCGAGCCTATATAAGGAGCCCTCCCCAGCACCAATTCTTCACACCACCCAGCTCCCCTCTCACCACTGATCATTTCCCCCCTCTCGCCGGAGCCGCCCGAGCAGCCAGTCGCTGGAATTGAGCCGGAGTTAGCCGCAATAGAGGAGGAGAAGCCCCCGTCGACTTTGTCCACCCTAGGAGCTGCCGCAACCTCGCCTGAGTCCGCCGTCACTGTCTCGTTCGATCGCCCCCATTGCCGCACTCGCTGGAGCCCTGGTATGCCCCCACTACACCCCCACCTAGCCGCTAGGGTTCCACCTCGCCAGCGACCTGTTCGTCATCGACGATGAACTTGAGCCGTAGATCCTAGTTCTAATCGTGTGGTCCATGTTGCCCCGTACCGCTTCGCGTTATAAGAGCCACTGACATGCGGGACCCCCTGTCAGTTGTCCTCAGCGCGGCGGAGTAAAACCGGGCCGGCCCATTAGTGTTCCCGCGCAACCCAGTAGATTCAAATAAATCTTTTTCTTTTTAGAAGTAAACTAGTTTCTGTCCACTAGTTTGAAAATCAATTCAAGGAGTTTTACAAATCCAAATTGAATGATTCCAATTTTAATGGAAATATAATGAAAATCTCTACCCAGGCCCGTTGGATTTAAATCAATTAGAGTTAGAGATCTCTCCTAGCAAAAATAACAAGACAGAGACTTTGTCACATTTAATTTTTTTCTAAAATCAACCATAACAGCTTTGGAGTTGATTCCACCTCTCAAAAATCACATTTGACAATACCTATCTGAATATGTAATAATATCAAGGTTTGCATCCAGTGACTTTGGACTAGTACCAAAATAATGCTATATAAGCATTTCTAGTCACTTTAAATCATTAAATATTAAACTTAGACTTAAATGTGATCCAACATTTAAATCACATTCCCATGTATTAGAATATGTGGTGATGACATGTTTTCATATGATCCCATATTTTAATTGGAGAATATTAAATCTAATTAATTTCAATGAGTAGAAATTACTTTTCTCAAATAAAATAAATGAAACTAGTTCATTAAACCTTGTGATGTATGTGATGATACTAGATCATCAAATGTGTGCCTTAGTGTGCTAAATAGACTAGTTAAGTATTGTTTGGTGATTGTGTATCCCCTATGTATTTATAGACGATAGTACCGAACAAGTCTTCGAGGAGGAGGAGTTCTACCAAGAAGAGGAGGAAGAGAATTTCAACCACTTTACCAACCAAGGCAAGCCATCACTAGATGCAAGTTAACTCAAGAAAGATGCATTAGGCATGCTTGGTTATACATGTTGACTTATACCTACCCCAAGTTTTACTTACAAGCTTTACTTTCTTTTACTTTACCAAAGTTCTTTACTTTGTTTATAGATAGTATAAAGAGTATAAAACTTGGCCTATCTAGTTAGACTGAGATGTCATTATATGGCATGAGATTGATATTAGCATCCCACATTAGTGAACACTCTTAACTTAGTAGTTTAGAGCTTAACCAAAAACTTGATCACTTTAGATGGGAATACTTGGTGAAAATGACTTGTGAAAACCTTGGAATGATGGGTCATTCTATTGAGATGTTTTGACATGTGTTGAGAAATACAAATGGTTTGTGATGAGGAAAATGTTGAGGCATGAGTCTTAGCCCTTTTATAAAAACTTATGGTTGGGTTTGGATGCGATACCATTCCAATTTTACCGTACAACCACAATACCTGAATTTGGTAAGGCTTAGCCGGAAATTTATATGCATTAGTATTAGTTCCCTCGTGGGAGAGGTTTGAGCTGAGGCTACCTCTCAATGTTGTCCACCTATGCAGTGCCCAGGATGGCAGATGGCCATGGCTGGGAGGCCAAGTTCATAGGGGAGGTGCTTATACTAGAGTGTGTAAAGGAAAGGTTATGTTTGATTATCTACATACCAAGTATGATGATTCAGGGTTATCCCTAACAGATGTATCGAATTTTGTGGTTAAATTGTACCACCTCTTCAGAGTGTCAAACTATTCGAATAGACGAGTTCGCGGTTATGGACAATTGGAGTGGCCATATTGTTCCATTGTCAGATGTTTTAAAAATGACTTATGAAATGAATTGTGACATGACTTGACCACAACATGGTTGTGACTATGAAAACTAAGTTCCCACTTAGGTGATTTCAAACTTTATTTTATCTTTCTTTGTTTCTGAACTCAGCTTAGGTTTCAAACTTAACTTTACAAATAAACTTAGAGTTAGCATTCCTACTAGAATTACCTTACTTGTTAGTGATAGTTTGCGAGTACTTAAAGAGTACTCATGGCTTTTGTCCCTAGCTATTCTCGTGGCCAGACTATGAGGAGGACTACCCTGAAGGAGGACAGCAGGACGGCTACGATAACTAGGATCCTCTCCCATCATTAGCATTGCCTGTGACACTGAAGATGGACCCCACCGCTACGCTCTTTATTCCGCTACTTGTTTGTATTAAGACTGGATCATGAGATCCTTTATTTGTGTAAGACCTTATTATGGTTTGTAATGGATGATGTACTGTGATATCCAATCTATTATGTCTCACAAAAATGGTAATCCTAGGATTGCGATGTATGGCATAACAGGCATCTAGGATTCAAAATTCGGGTGTTGACATAAACTCTTCAAGTCCATGGGCTCAAAAGGCATGAGGGCACTCACATATTTTCTTTTGATCCAAGCATCATCAATGTGAGTGGCTCATTGCTTTCTAAAGGTTGTTGCAATGATTTTGAGCCTTCTATAAATGTCTTCATGGTCTTCCCCATCCAACATGTAGAATCCTTTAGCTTCATTGCAAAGAGCATCATACCTATTTCTTCTCATGCTTTCATTGCCGATAAACAGGTCGGTGAGAGCATCCCAAGTTTCTTCGGCGGTGTTAAAGTGCTCAATATGGCATGTCCTTGGGACCCACACCAAGCTGAATCATGTGAAGAGCCATTACATTTAGTTGACTATCCACAACTTCTCTTCTTGTCAAGTTAGTGGGGTCTCCAATGTGAAGGCCATCTTCAATGATCCTCCAAAGCTCAATCGACAAACTACAAACATGAGATTTCATTAAGAATTGCCATTGATTAAATGAAGATGTAATAAGCTTGGGTGGATCACCCCTATTGTTTATATGAGGATGAGGAATAGGTGGGTCGGGAGAGTATAGGTGAGATACCTCACTATAATCCTCCTTACCACTTCCCTTCTTGGAAGAGGAGCCATTATGTTTCTCCCCCACCACTTCATCTTCCTTGGGGTCGGCATGAGCCTTATCCTTAGATAGAGGAGTGGTGGCCTCAGAGGAAGATGGAGGTGGGGATGTAGATGAGGTGAGACGAGCAATCATTTGCTGCATCTCTTCCATTTTGGTCTCAAAAGATTTCAACAAGGTTGTTTCCAACGTCTTGAGGTCATCCATTGTGACCTTGTCCACAGCCTCACTCCCATTTTCTTTAGTACCCATACTTCTCTTAGGCTGTTAAGCCCGGATAAAGAGTTGAGGCTCTGATACCAATTGAAATGGATCGTATGGGCACCTATAGGGGGGTGAATAGGTGCTACTCCAAATTTTAATGCTTTTCAATTTTAGGCTTGACACAAAAGGTAAATTCTCTAGATATGCAACTACGTAGAATTTCCCTATATGCAAACCTAACTACTAGCGAGTAAAGGCGAGTAAGAGTGAGGAACGAGGAAACCGTAGTGGAGCACGCGGAGACACGGGATTTGTTTTACCGCAGTTCCTTCCTTGTTAGGGGGAGTACATCTGCGTTGGAGGGGTAGGCGGTACTAAGACCACCATGCCACAATAGGCCTCACCTGTTCTCCGATGGATCTCACCACCAAAGGCCTAATCCACCTTTCCACTATTGGAACCCTTCGAGGCAGGAACCGATGCCTTTACACAACTAGCAGGGCACAACTTCACAACCGAATTGGAGGCTCCAGTAATGACAAAAAGCTTCCACAAGAACAAATGTTATCAATATCGAAACACTTGATCTAGATATTAACAAGAATACTAGATCGAGAAATCTCCAAGTGAATGGAGAGGAGTTGAAGCGCTTGATTCGTGATGACGATGAATGAAGTCTCCTCCTTCAATTCCCCCAAAGATCGAAGCCTTCGAGTGGTTGAAGTGGGAGACCTTGAATGAGAACTTTTTCAATAGACCAGAGATTTTTTGAATGAATCAAGAGATCTGACAGGAGGGGTGATTGGGGCTTTTATACCCCCTGTCCAAACAGAGCCATTGGTGAAGTCTAGGACCGGATTATCCGGCCCAAGTGAAGGCCGGATTATCCGGCCGGGGGTAAAACTCCACCCTAGCCTCAGATTATCCGGGGGATATTCCGTCCCCACACAGAAGGTCGCGCCGCGGCTCCCTTAGCTAGTTTTCCCGGGGGTGGATTATCCGGGCCCCTTTTTGGGGCGGATTATCCGGCCTGGGCAAAAACACCGGCCCTGGCCGGACAATCCGGAGAAATGTCCGCCCCCACACAGAGGGTCGCACGGCGACTCCCTTAGCAACTTCTCCCGGGGGCGGATTATCTGGCCCCCTTTTTGGGGTGGAATATCTGGCCTGGGAAAATTCTCCGGCCCTACACAGCATCCAACTTTGGCCAAGAGGGTTAGGTCAGATTATCCGGCCCTTGATAGGGGCGGATTATCCGGCCCCTCAACAACATGTTTTCTTCACATGAGATACTCCATGGTATTGTTATCTAACACACAAAACACTAGAGATCATGAAATGTTCTTTCAACTATCATTGGTGGTGATTTCAACTGATGGGGATATGCCAATCGGGGTATGCCCAGAAGGGATACATGACTGGTCCAGGACCACAGTGAGTGGGCCTGCTGGTACGGCAACTGGAAGGAGGCTTCGAATGAAGCCCGACGACTGAAGACGGAAGCCCAAGACTCTAGTTAGGCCCGGTCGGATTAGGTCAAATCCTCTGAAACCTAAACTAATTCGGTTATAATCCTATAAACCCTAGCGAGGTAACTCTATATAAACTTCCCTAGGTCTCTCATTGTACTTACGTCCTATTTGCTACCCCCATCCAAGCGACTTGCTGCCTAGCCGCCGAGCTTGCCAATCTTATAATCCACTCGCTGATAATACAATATAGCAGGAAGTAGGTCTTTACCCTATAAGGACCCTGGGTAAACCCATGTGTTTGCTCCCAATATCGCTCCGTAGATGGCGACTCGCTCTTGCCCCCAATCGTATCAATCACTACCCTTGGTAGCGACTGCCGTAGTCATTCCCACGACATCAACATTGTCAGATTTCAATCTAACAAGAGTAATGGGACCATTGACCATAGATGGAGTGATAAGTTTAATGAGTGGGTGGAGATTTAGAGTCTACGGGAGGTTAGACTTAGTGTTAGAAGGTTTACTTAGGGGAACAATCAAGAGAACTTGATCATGTCTAATATTGATAGGGTTTCTGTAATGTGGAACTAGATTCCATCTTCCCGCTAGCCACTGTTAGAGCTATGCCTAGGCTGGGAAGTTACCACGCCCCTATTCTATGAGATTCAGGAGTGGATTCTCATCCTAGGGCCCCCATTTATAGTTTTGAAAATGGTGGCTTATGAGAGCAGATTTCCATGATCTTGTCAAAAAATTGGGAAATGTATGTTAAAGGTAGGTCCCCAATTGATATTTGGTAGGAAAGATCTAGGAGATTTAGAAAGTTTAGAAAAGTTTGGAGCTTAAATATTGAAGTTGAGCTTAGAAACATCAAGAGTTGATGGAAGAATATGACATTCTTGACATCAAATCTAAAAATTCTGAGCTTTCTGCTAATGAACAAATCAGGCTTAAACAGATCTATGTTGAGATGAATAACATGTGGCTCAAAGAAGAAGTCAAGGATAAGCAAAGGTCTAGAGAAGGTATATAGTAGAAGGATATAGTAACATAGCTTACTTCCATGTTGTGGCCAACCAGAGGAGAATGAAAATGCTAGTCTATTCCCTAGAAGGTCTTGATGGATTGTTACAGAGGAGACACAAATGCTGGATTTAGCTACAAATTTCTATAAAATCTTTTTAAAAGGAAGATCCTTCTGGTTTTTCATTGCATGATGATTTTTTTCTCCCCTCGTGAATAAATCTCTAAGGTCAGAATGCAATGCTTAGTGCTCCTTTCTCTAAGAAAGAAGTCAAGGAAGTTGTTTTTGGGTCCTATTCTGATGGGGCCCCTCGGCCTGGTAGTCTCCCTTTCCTTTTCTACCAAATTTTTTGGGAAGTAAGTAAAGGAGACATTATGACCATGTTTGCAGACTTTCATGCTAGAAAGCCAGATATTTTTAGGCTTAACTTTGCTACCCTAACTCTCATCCCAAAAGAGGAAAATGTTGATAGGATGAGGATGTTTAGGCTAATTAGCCATCTGAACTATAGTTTCAAAATCTTCACAAAGGTACTTACTAATAGATTTGCTCTTATCATGGATCATATCACTTAAAATAATCAACCTCCTTTTATCAAAGACAGGTTTATTATTGAAAGTATAATTATTGCTCATGAAACTATACACTCCATTGTGCATGATAAGTCTAAGGGTTTGGTAATGAAGCTAGACTATGAAAAAGATTTTGATAAAGTGGATCTAGATTTTCTTCTTGATTTGCTAGTCAAGAGGGGGTTTTGCCCTATAGTAGGAGGTTGGATTAAAAGCATTACTCAAACTGTTGGAGTTAAATTGAACAATGCTATTGGTAATTTTTTCATAACTAGCAAAGGTTTGAGGCAGGGGATCCCTTTTCCCCACACCTTTTCAATTCAATGGTGGATGTACTTACTAGAATGTTGATTAAATCATCTGAGGCAAAATTGATCGGGGGCTTTGCTCAAACCTTTTCCCTGGTGGTGTCATATGTCTGTAATATGCATATGATACCATTCTTTTCTGAGAGCAACCCAAAAATGGCAACCAACTTGAAATGGGTGCTCACCTGTTTTGAGCAGGTCTTTGGAATGAGAATTAATTATAGCAAAAGTGAGTTGATACCTCTAGGGTTAGGAGAGGAAGAAATTCCTATATTTTTTTGAGATTTTGCGGTGTCCTAGTGGCAATTTTTGTATTAAATACCTAGGCATTCCCTTGAATTATGATAAGCTCAAAAGAGAAGATATTCAGCCTCTTATAGATAAAATTCTTAAAAAGATTGCAGGTTGGAGGGGGACTTCTTTCTTATGATGCTAGGCTAACCCTCATTACGGCTTACCTGGCTAGCATTCCTATCTATCTCCTTTCCTTTTTAAGTTTCCTAAATGGGCCTTGGATCTAACTAATTCTCAAATAGCAAACTGTCTTTGGAATGATTTTGAGGGCCATAGGAAACTACACCTAGCAAACTGGAAACTTATCTGCAAAAGAAAAAACTTGGGGAGGGGGGTAGGAGTTCCTGACCTAGGGAATGTTAACCTCTGCTTGTTAGCCTCCTGGCTTAAAAGATACTAACATAATAGGCGCGCTTCGCCACGCCGGAGAAAGCTGGCTTCACATATTTTTTATCCTCCTGGTACGATAGCTACGGTTCAATTTTTTGGTCATTACTGGTAGGACAAATACTCACTTTCAAGACACCAAAACAAATCGCAAAATCTCATAAGCATAATGACAACTCAAAAGGTTATTGATGGATATTCCATGACCAATAGAGTTTGTCGTTCAACAAATTTTGACAAGAATCTACATGTACTAAGCTATTAGAAACACAAATGTGAACTCCATGCAAATTACCACACCATTTATAGGATTTGTTTTCTTTAAGGAAAAGGCTAAGGCATCAATTTATTATTTGTTGGATTCCAATACAATCTGAAGAGAAGCTTGAAGCCTCTAAATTACATTGCCAAGTCTGAGAGTGATAATATTTTACATAGTAAGCTATCACTACGAAGCCTTAATTAGTTATAAGAATATACAATCTCATTTTGGTTCCGCGGATGTATAGCCTGTAAAAAAAACAAATCATAAAATCTATGGATGAGTTTCTTTGATTCTCATTATGATTTGCCTGAACCATCGAGGAGATGAGGTTGGAGTCAAGACCAATGATTGGGCAAGCGACTGGTTGTCCATCATAAAGCAACAACCATGTAACTGTAAACATTACCAAGAAGTACTCCTAGCAAAAGTTTTTCATCAGAAGGCACTCGCTCTGCTAATTCAGTACATGGGCCTACAAAATTGCTCTAATCAATTCTTAATTTTAGCAAAAGACATGGAAACACTGTACGTAAGCACTTAAACATGCCAATAAGACACTGTATTAGGTTTACTAAATTATGCGCTCAGTTCGGAAAAATTTAGGGTCTTACATATATATATATATATATATATATATATGGTGCCAAAAAAACTCAACTAAACACAAAAGACTGATCATATCTGACTACAAGTCTCCAATTATCTCTAGGAAAAAATGTCAATCAATAACATAACCAATTTGTCAAAGCCATAACTCAATGGGGGCAACGGAACAATTGATTGTGAATTGCTGAACCTAGAAGAAAAGATCAAGAACTTAACTGAAATCTCAAAACTTCAGGAACTAATACCCAAGACTCCATTCACTCATGTCTGTTGGGATTTGCATTATGCGATCTCTCTGTCTTCTTCTAATGGGGCCTTCGATAGAATTCCCTCCAACTAAGGTGGCGGAGCTTGAGGAGAAGCCACAGTACAGCGGCGTCTAGAGATGACGTTCGGCAGGGCACGCGAGTAGGTGTAGTCTGTGGGAAATGACACTCGGGAGGCCCAAGAATGACGGGGCACTGTGATGCCCCTCGCTCAAACAGAAACTAGCAAATAAAAATAATATGGTGAGAAATCTAAGCCACCGAACAGAAAGTAAACCCAACAGAAACAAATGGAAGGCAAACACAGTGTGGATGAGACATTAATAAAAACAAACCTTCATCTTATAAAGGCACGCAACCGCTCTAAAACATGGTGGCGTGAACAAACGAAAAGCCTGGCCCTACCAAGGGCAGGAGTAAACAACATACCCCAGCCAAAATAGGAGAAGAAGGAACCACGAATAGGAAAATCGCCGGCCTCAGGATAGAACTCAAGGCGGGCACCCGCAAAACCAAGATCCAAATTGAAGTCAAGGCAGGCACCCGCAAAACCAAGATCCAAATTGAATCCCAATAGGCAGAGCCACAGAGGAGACCAGAGAATACGACCCCCACCACGCATCACAGGGAACAGTCAGCACCGCATCCTATCCAGGGCGATGACATCTGCCTACGAAACTAGGGACCAAATAAACAGACGGGAGAGCGACAGCATGCCCAGGCATCGTGCGGCAAGTGGCCTCAGAGAACGGGCATCTCACCACGCTTAAGACTATAGATAATGCTAGGGATGATGGGAATCTCTGGAGGAGCATTGTTGATGCCAAGTATGGCACTCAATCCCCAAATTTTTTGTAGTAAAACCTCTAGAGTTTCTCAATTATGGAAAGGTTCTATGTGGGTTGTGAGAAGTGTAAAGTCTGGGTATAGGTGGAAAATTGGGGATGGTACTAAGGTAAGGATATAGGAGGATACCTAGGTTGGTACTTCCCCACTTGCTATTCATTTTTTTGATATATATGCTATTTGTAATGAACAAGGCAAGACTGTTAGTCAAATCTGGAATGGCTCTCAGCTAAAGTTGACTTTCTGGAGGATGTTTACTCTAGCCCTATTGCAGAAATGGTATGAGATATAGGAAATCTCCTCTAGCATTTCTTTCTTAGTTAGTGAGGATAGCTTAATTTGGCGATATGAAAGTAGTGGTGTTTACTCTACTTCTTTCTTATATGCCATCATTAATTTTGGCATGGTGCAGCCCATGTTTATCCCTACTGCTTGGCAGTTGCATGTTCCCCCCGGAATTCATATCTTCCTTTGGCTGCTAGCTCAAAATAAGTTCATGACTAGAGATAATCTAAAAAAGGCACTTAAACAAACCTGAAGACTTCATCTTCTGTTTTTTTATCAAATTATTGTAGGGGAAGCCCCTACAGTGTGAATTTTATATTAAAAAGAGACACGAGTACAAAAAGGGGAAGAACATCAGGAGGGTAGAAGTGGAAAGAACCTGAAACTATTGACCACTTTTTCTTTCAGTGCATAGTAGATAAACAGATCTGGCCTGTTATTGCCTCTTTCTTTGGTTTTCATGTTTGAAAGGGTAATTTTCCATATGTGTGGTCTTGGTGATTAATGACAATCCCTATGAACTAATGTTTTCACTGAGTTTTATATGAAGGAATATTCCATAGGTCATGCTTGTAGTCCATGTGTTGGATTCAAGTGTGGATGCCATGAAGATAAAGATATACCTTGAGTATTAGCATCAATAGCATCGATTTCAAGAGAATAGTATGATATGATCAAGATCTTGAGAGTGTGATCTCAATAGAAGAATTCAAGATATGGCTCTAAGTATGTGTCATGGTAGCCTCATTAGTTGAGCTATGGTTGACTAAGATTTAGAGCACGTAATCAAATGAAGAGTTCTTTATGTACCTCAAGATATTGAGATGGAGCATGAGAAGATACATGGTTGACCAATACAAAGATTGAATATTAGATTCAAGTTTGGTCCACACATGAAGCATAAAGAATGTACCACGTGGATCTTGTGGTATAGTAAGCTTATCAAATATGCTTCATGAACTAACCCATTATATATGTGCCTTTGTGTTATCTATATTGGTTAGGTATCTTTTCATGGGCATGCATCAAAATTAAAGATCTCATATAGGCCATGAGAGGATGACATCAAGTGGTGATCGTCATCAAGGTTGAGAAGGGAAATTTCAAGATAAGCATCTCGAGAAGATCATTTCCTTAAAGCTTGTCGTACATATTGGTGATAATGGACATGTGAATACATTCCTTAATGAAACTATGTCATAGTGGTGTATGGGGGAGCAAATTATGAGTCTTCACGAAGCAACAATGATCAAGTGAAGCATTCCGGCTTGGATGGAGCTTGCTAGGTTGTCATCAAGATCAAGTGGGATGCGCAAGGCAATGTTATGGCCTTGCTAGGTTTTCCTTTTACTGGTCTCAAGGTGGTTGATGGGAGCCCGGGTTATAGGATAGATAGCCGCACTATCAAGAGAGGCTTTCAGTTGGGTAACTTGATCACATCGACATAGGGAGCTCAATCCTTTGCATACTTTACATCTTCCTATTTTGTTGCTTATTGGTGTTTCTCCTTGTGAGGTTCTTGAGCTTGTTTCTAGCTCTCCAACAAGCCCAAGTTCATCGAAAACGGAATTCGTATGCATCTTCTATTGTGTTTTTGAGTTTGGAGGTTTTACCGGTTCTTCTTATAGGGAGGATTTATACCTTTCTTTCTATCCTCCTGTATTGGATTATGATGTTTATCTGCACCATCTTGTAGAGCCTATTGTCCTTGTCAAAACAAGCCCAAGATCATCGAAATTGGAGTCCGGATGCAAAAAGTTATTGCGTTTTTGATGAAATATGTTGCATCCCGGTTGTGGAGCTTGTGAAGTGGTTGTGGAGCTTGCCATCTTCGGGGTGGAGGAAAAACTAGCCATAAGGAAAAGGTCTATTCCTTCATGGGATAGACTCGGAGAAGAAGGTGAGCCTTCGTAGCGTTGGGAAATCCTAGGTGGAATCCCACACCTCTCCAACGTGATGTACCTTACTTCTAAGGAAACACGGGAATACATCTTCGTCTCCATGTGCCTCGGTTATCTCTATACCCGACCTTACTTTCCTTGTGATAGCCATCGAGCTTGAAGTACTTAAATCTTGTACTATTTTGCTTAGCTTAACTTGTTGTTGGTGCACTTAGTTGAGCCTAGTGTATTTAGGTTTTGTTCTTGTAAAATAAACGTTAGTTTAATTTTGCTTTCTATCAAGCCAAAACTGTAATAGTTTTGAAATTGTCTATTCACCCTATTGCCAGGTTCTGGGTAGTTAATAAAAAGCATGCAGTTTTGAATCTTTTCCGTTCTGCAGTCATGTGGTGCCTGTGGAAAACTAGAAATAGCATGGTTTTTTATGGTCATCCTTGGTTAAATGTCCTTCAGGTATGGCACTTGATTCTTGCCATAGTGAAACGCTGGAGTCTGGTTTTCAAGGAACATATGATGCAAGAGGTGGACCTTTTCTGCACCCAGATTTGGTTTTGAAGGAACATATGATGCAAGAGGTGGACCTTTTCTACACCCGGGTTTGGTTTTCAAGGAACATATGATGCAAGAGGTGGACCTTTTCTGTACCCAGGTTGCTCTGTTGCTGAGAAAGTTGCCGATGTTGGAATGTGGCTAAAGAAACCCAACTTCTTGGTGGAGCCACTGCCTGATGATAAGTGTCCTTCACCAGAGGCGAAGAAGCCGGCGAGCCAAGACACCTAGGCTACTCCCACATCTACGCTGGACACTCTGCTAGCCTCCCCTCCTGGAGCTTTCTGATGATGAAAGTGTGGCTTCTAGGTGCTGAAACACCTTAGTTTACTACTAGTTTTTTTTACAATCAATACCATATATATTCATAGTAATAGATAGTATATGATAAAGATACATAAACTGTCTTCAACGACTACAAAATAAAATCTAAAAGAAAACGACCAAATCTCGAAGATCTTCAAAATCTTCTTCTTTCATGACACAATCTTGCACTTGTCTGAAGACAGCTCAATAAACATAACACATATGTCAAACCATAGACTTGTAAATACTAACGAGGCTACGTACACGCGCACACCCATTAGAGTAATCCATCAACATCGGCAAGAGTACCACCACCAGTATTGGGAAAAGAAACTGAACAACCTGGTCACCGTCGCGGGGGAGTGAGAATATGAATCTCCATGAGCGCACACCCATTAGAGTAATCCATCAACATCGGCAAGAGTACCACCACCAGTATTAGGAAAAGAAACCGAACAACATGATCGCTATCGCAGGGGAGTAAGAATATGAATCTCCATGAGAACTGAGTGCTGGCTCAATGGCTGGAGTTCAGAGTGCTGAACCCGCCCACCCGAGTTCGAATCCTGCGCAAGGCGCGGATTCCTCAAGGATGCTATTTGTGCTGAAAAAGCGCAGAGAGGTCTCATATCTATCTAACAACGTATAACCAAGGGAGGGGATCATTCCCCCGTTGGCCACGTTTTTTTTTTAAATATGAATCTCCATTATCGAGGATGTACTAGTTTGTTAGTTTAGCTTCTGTTTTGTAGACTGTCTGCTCTTCGTTTTTGGTAGCTCTGCCCTAATGTGTTTTTGGGATGCCTCTGCGAAACTGCATGTTTCTGTATGTTGTGACTGCTAGGTTTTGTTGAGTTTATCAATGGAACCGGGGACACCTATCCCTATTTTTCTAAAAAAGAAAATGCTGCAGCTAGCATTATTGCAACCAGGCAAAATCAGTTGGGTGTGGTGGACAGGTATAGCCAAAAGCGAAACAAACATATTCACTATGAACAGTCATAATCACAACGTAGTGTTCTTATATATCAACAAAAGTATACTCCCACAAATTCCTGGGAAGAGTTGCAGATGGGCCTAAATTTGGCAATTACACGACATAGGCCCTTCCCGGAATAAATGTATTACAAGGCTCATCGAATTCTCATGGTACATTCTGAGGATTCAAAATTTCACATCATAGAAAACATGAGACTATTGATGAGCTCTACAAATTACAGCCGAACCTGGACAAAGATATGCACAAATAAAATTAATCCTGTGTTGCCAACCCGAAGACAGTCCTAGTGATGAAGCCAAGAAAGCCCTAAACAAGAGAACATTCTGTAACCTCAGGAAGGCTCCTGGGCAGCCTCTTTGGGGCTAGCAACAAAGGCAACCCAGTTTCAACACCGCAATCATGTTTAAAAAAAGACAATGGTCGCCATACAGAAAGGCTTTGACGATGAGAGCTACACAGTGCCATTTGCAAAAGGGACAACAGAAACCCCTGCATTTCCTACAGTAAATCCAGGAAAGGCGGTTGCTCTGATGAAACATTGGAATGGGGTGTCCGTGATGCTCGGGACAGAGCTGATTGTCCTTGATTTTTACCACGCCCTCTTCCAACAGCAGCAGATGGAGGAGGGGCAAGCCTGGGTGGACCCTGTGTGCCAGTGGATGACTGTGATAGTGAACCAAAATCAGATTGTGGTTGCCTCATGCTCTGGCCTGCATTGGCAAAACCTGAGCTCGATCCTCCAAATGGATTTCCAAATCCCAGAGAAGAGTTGCCTTGGTTTAGATAGCCGACAGTTGAATTCATGCCCATTACATTGGTATGGTTTGGTTTTGCTGACCAGCTCACCTGGTTTGTTTTCATTTGCCCGGGTGTGTTACTGCTACCACCAAACCCTATGTTCCCTGTGTTCAATCCAGAAATACTTTGATTTGTGGTTGGCAGGTGCCCAGCTGCTGAAATGCTGGCCGCAGTGCTTGGTTTGGGGGGCCAATCAGCAAAAGGATCGACATCATCGAGTCCGGCATTCGACAGCTCACCAGATTTACTATCCTTGTTCATAGAAAATGGTGCATTGAAGTCAGATGATGTGCTCACTCTAGGAGGCCACTCAATGTCAACAGGAACACATGAACCAGAATTTTGAGGTCCTGAACTGGGTGCAAGAGATTGCAAAGATGGAAGTGGTTGTGCAGATGGGATTGCAGCTGCTGCAACCTGAGAAACTGTCGATGGCTGCTTTGTTTGAGTACCAAGATCGAAAGGGAGTGTTGAGGGCTGGTTTGTTTGGGTACTGAAATCAAAAGGGTCTTTTGAGGGTTGCTTTGTTTGAGCACTGGGATCAGAAGAGAGTGATGGAGCACTGGTTTTCTTAGTAGGGCCCCAGTCTTCATCCCATGAAGTGCTCTTTGGAGCTGGAATTTGTGCAGTTTTTCCCAGGCCACCGGAGGTTGGTTTAGAATGAATCCCATTTGATGTTGAGGGCGATACTTTTACCTCTGCATTTCCATTATCTGTAACTGTCACACCACGCTTCTCTTCGATCTTACTGTAGAAGTAGACAGTACGTTGATATATTAATTGATCCATGGAAGTATAATTGATCAACTGAATATAGTAACTGGTACCTTGTTATATCTTTGACAAATAGGATATACTTGGCAAATTGCTGAACATTCAGTTGCTGTGCTGTGAGCAATGGGAAGATGAGAGGAACCACATGCTCCGCAGCAAACTCAACGCCACACTGGATTAATGATAAAATAGTTACATAAGTGTTTTGGTAGCAGGCAAATAACCTGGCAAGGAGAAGTAGTTTAGCAATATAAAACAAATATAACAAGAAGTAACCTGCTTAAATATCGCATTAGCAACTCCAAGGGTGCACATAAGGGTTGGCGCAGAATGGTCGACAGTTGTGCAACGTCGAAGAGTCTGCAGGATCTCCACTATACCTGCTTTATCCAAGGATGGAACAAGATCTCCTAAACAGCGCAAGGCATTTACTCTCACCTACATTTGCAGGGAACTTAAGATGGTAAGAAAGAACATAAAATTAAGGAAGAATAGAGTAAAAATGTTGCCTTCTAGACATAAGGTTTAAAGGCAATAGCAACCAGCAGATATTAGGCAAAATGAGTATACATTTATTCAGCAATATCCGACAGTACCATGATAGGAACATGATGTGAACTAAACAAAGGCCCAGCGAATGCAGTACCACACCACCAAATATAAAGTTCACATTACTACATATTGCTAGGTAAACCTTAATTCAGAAATCAATACTGGGTAAAATACAACTTGCCACTAGGAAAATTTATAGCATTCTTAAGATTATGACTACAACAACCAAGACTTTTATCCCAACCAAGTTGGGGTAGGCTAGATATGAAACCCAAACAGAAACTAGTGGAAAGTGCAAGTACAACAGAAACTAGTGAAAAGTGCAAGTACGGCAGAAACTAGTGAAAAGTGCAAGTCAAGCAGAAATTAGTGGAAAGTGCAAGTAAAATAACAGAGCAAAAGAGTAAATCAAGGTTTGGGCACATGGATCGCTGATTTCCATGCAGCCTATCAAAAGCCAAATCTCTAGGTATATTCCAGTCCTTCAGGTCCCTTCTAATTGCCTCCTCCCATGTCAACTTTGGTCAACCTCTACCCCTCTTTGCATTATCGATACATTCTTAAGATTATGACTATTAACTGGAAAATGTTAAATAACAGAGCAGATACAAAGCAGAAGGCAAACAACGAGCTGAGTGATGAAGGGCAAAAGTACACGAGAAAATCATATATCCATTATCACATGGCTCTTATCTTTATTTATTTATTTTCACATGCACATTGTCTGCTACAACAGGAACGAAGACTACACTTTTCTCTCCTAAGTATTCCGTACAACCTAGCTCGGTTCATCACAAGTACTATTACCATCCTTCAATCCATAAGTGTATTAAACGGTCAAAGCTGATAAATAAATTACTGAAATCAAATCATATATTAGCCATACCGCAGCAACTGTAGTTTTTAAAGCTAATCCATGCACACGTGGCAGCACAGATTGTTTCAGCAGCTGCAGGAACAAACCAATGGATGAACACATAATTAGATGCATTTTTCATTAAAAACATTGAACAAACATATAGGATGGATCATTATTCACATAGTAACTTGCTAAGTCCAGCCATAAGCCAGGAAATAATTCAAGTATCGAGTTACGAAAAAAAAGAGGATTTTTCCTTGATGGCAAACAAAAGAAAGCACAATTAAATGGATATTCTTTAATTTTAGCTAAAAAAATCAAGGTTTACCTTCATGTCAAGTTGTCGAGATAGTGGCACTGTTCGTCGCAAAACTTCTTCCTGAAGACGGGGATCGGTATCATCATAAGCCCGTACCAGCATAGGCAGGGCATGTGAAATCAAATGTTCGTTTGAGGCCTGCAAGGAGGACACACAAAAAATTAATAATGTCATGAACCCCAAACACAAAATGGCATATTCCACTAAACTTTAGTTTGTTAAGATAAAATCAACATTGTATTCAAACATAAGGAAAACCTAGAGGGCGAAAAGAAGAATAAATTTAGTTCATAAATATCCACAATTACCTTGTTAATAATGAGATCAGCATGCTTGACAAGCAAAAGAAGAGTTTCTCCCGATGCCGAAGTAAATACTGGAACAAGAGCAGGCAATGTTGAAAGCCCGAAATCATCTTTATCCTGCAAGGAAGCATAAAATAATGATCTTCAGAAGTTGGCATTAGAAGAGAAAATAGCAAAACATAACATAGATTTAAAATTACTTCACTTTTCAGTAACTCGAAGAACTATAATAAATTGAGGTGTCATAACGGGATAAGCTAGTGCTTGTAGCTTAGTGGGTGTTGAAACAACAATGATCTAAACAGCACAAAAGGAGCTTACTCTAGTACAGCACATATACTTAAATCTAAAGAACTGGTATCTTAGTGGGCGTTAAAACAAGAATGATTTAAACAGCACAATACATATACTTAAATCTATAGAACTTCTTTACTGAGATCCTGGGACATATACTTAAATCCAAGGAACTAGCAAGAATGGCCGATACTAAGGTTTTGCTGGGTACCAATTGTGAGGGCTAATTAACCGCAAGATTTTGTTGTTAGCTACAAGTAATAATCAATACAGAAAAGATGGTAGTTTGTACTGTTTTTTACAATGAAATTAACATACTTGACAAACTATGTAACAAAAAAATGAAAATTACCTGTGATTCTGCTATCGTCAGAACCATGGGCAAAATCATTGGTTGCATAACCATGTTGCGTAGCTCAGCACAAAGAGGTGGAAGAACCTGGTCGAAAAATGAGAGTCAGCTATACAAAAGCCAATCTATCATCTGAACATTGCAACACAACCTCTTTAATCTAATACATACGGTTCAGACAAACACGGTGCAAATGTAACTTAATCACACACAGCATCAACAGATTAACTGAAACTGTAAACCAGGAAATTAAAATTCAAACAATCAATGAAGCGATTCAGTTCTTTAACAAAATGAGTCAGCACAGAGGTGTGGGCCTTTTTTCCTTATTCTTTCCATATTACTCCCTCCGTTTCAAAATATAAGATGTTTTGGCTTTGTGAATAGAGTGTATCTAGACCCCTTTTGTGTAGATTCATCTAGGTTTGGAGTGAACCTATACACTAAAAGGTGTCTAGATACACTCCATTCACAAAGCTAAAACATCTTATATTTTGAAACGGAGGGAGTACAACCTTTTAGTTGTCAGCCACTCAACATCTTTTTAAAAATAGAACTACACACTAACATCAGCTATTGGTTTTGAACAGAGCTTCAAGCAACATGAAGATGTGAGAACTGGATACTTGATTGAAATTTAAACTTTAGAGTCTGAGTAGTTTATGGTTGTGTATACAATGAAGTTATATCATGCATGGTTTTAAAGGCGTCTTAAGGCGATCTGGGGGCGCTTTGGACGCCTAGGCGTCTAAAGCGGTCGATTTTCCAAGGCGGAGGAGGGGCGCTGGACACCTAGTCGACGCCTTTAAAACCATGATATCATGCAACTGAGAATAAGGAAATGAACAGCTAAGCATTTAACTGGATGCAAGTTCTAGTTACGACTCCTCTGAAAGCTATTCTAACTGGAACAAGGTAGAGAGATAAATTGCACATACTTTATATCGAAGAACTCGGGAATCGAAATCTTTCCACATATCCGATAATGCTTTCAAAAATTCTGCCTTCTGCATATTATCTCTCTCCTGGAAAGATATTGTATTAAAATTAGTACCATATGTAGCTAGCAGTCTAGGAGTTAATGCCCCTGCTGAAATCTAGCAAGAATAACTGATGCTTAAATTGGCCGAGTTTGCAAAGTAGCACGCTTGATACACATAGCAGTGAAACTCAAAAGTTTTTAGCGTATCTAAGAGAAATAGAAGGAATTATAAACACATACAAGCAAATGGTCAAGGAAACGAAGAGCGCGCAACCTTGTATCATGCCGGAAGAAAGAAGAGCCTGTAAAAATAAAAAATGGTTAGATATCAACAGCATTTCAGCACACTGTTAGTGTTGGCGGCGATTGATTAACACCATTAGTAACATTGTCCAGAAACTCCATTCTACAAGCTCTTAAATACCAAAATCAACTGATACTTTACCTGTAAAGGCCATAGCACTAGGCCGTGATGCTGCATCAACTGATAGCATCCTTTGTAACTCTGCCACAAGATCAGTAGGAATACCAGAGAAAGCTTCACTTGTTAAATATGTCATGGAATTCATGTACTGCAATAACAGAGAAAAATGTCAGTACATTTTGTGCATCTGCAACCCTAGCATATGCCACGGGTAGAGCCAACTTAATATATCAAGATTAATAACACACCATTTTCACATTGTTATGGCAATCCAGAAGTGGCCTACGAGCAACTAGGTGGAAAGCCAGACATCCAAAACTGAATATGTCACATGTAGAGCCTAGTTTAGAATCACCACTACGGACCAATTCTGGTGCAGTATAATTGAGAGATGGTTGAAGAGGTAAAGCTGTGTCTTCAACATCATAGTCCTACAGAGTAATTGAGCAGATAAACAAGGTTATGATTCAAAACCTGGAAATGCTAAAACGCGCAGAGTTAGAAAACAAGTTCTTACTTACTTCGCTAAACACAATGTCAGGAAAAAACAGTAAATGGGCAAAGGATATTTGACAGCTCTGCAGTTTGCAGTATATAAGTGGTTATACAGCTAAGCAAGTCCACTGTTATCTTCAAATACCTTATGCAGCACAGCAGAAGTGATACCATACGTTTGACGAGTATAAAGTGGAAAACATATATTCATGACTAAGAAAATTCCAATAACAGATAAATATGTACACAAAGAGTAATGGCCAATTGAGTGTGATGTACTGTACTCCATTGTAATCTAGATAGCCAAGATTTAAGAGAATACTTAACCATTCCGGACAAATAATTCTGCCATAGCATTAAGAAACATACTAACTGGTTAACATATAAAAATGGTAAAGTAAATCAGCACAAAGAAACAATATCATAAGCACTGACCGAATAATGGAATTGTTGCGATGATGTCAAACCACCAGTGGCTTGGTCAACAGAAAGAGCAAAACCAAAGCCCCCAAGCTTCCAAGATCCACTTGAAGTGATAAAGACCGTCTGCAAAAGAGAACGGATTATTATGGCATAGAACTGAAGACTCACTGACAGTCATAAGCACCGACATCAAATTCATGCAGGAGCAGGAGAATATAGACTAAAAACTGCTCCAGCTATTTTATACAACTGTCCGCACCCTAACGCGTGGACAGACAAATTGAACACTAAATCTAAGAATGACTTAATTAGAAATGGCTAAGAATGTCTCTATAAATGGCAAGGTACAACCACTTAACCTCTTCCAAACCATTAAAGTAGGGGTGGAAGAGGAAGCGGTACAGTAGGATGGCCATACTGGAGAGTAACATACACTAGTATCATGCATATGATACTAGTTTATGATACTATTCCTATAATGCATAGTACTCCTCCATCCCAGAGGAAGTGGCGCCCTCGTGTTCCGTGATAAAACTTTGACCACTAATTTGATTAATAATACATGTATCACATGTCATAAAAATTATACCATTAGAAACTTTATTTGAATACAAATTCAGTGCTATAATTTTTGTGGCAAACTTTATTTGAATACAAATTCAGTCCATGTTTTATTGATCAAATTAATGGTCAAACTCTGTGCACCAACTAAATGGGTATGGAGGAAGTATCATCTAGTAGTAATATCAGTTCCATCATGTCTAGTTATTTGTAGAATCCCAATGCCAAATTTTTGTACATGATGTATTTGCCATTAAATTTTCTAGTTCTACGTGCTATGACAGAGCATCATATTATGATACCACTATCACCTCTCTTCATTAATTGTTGTGCCACATAAGACTAGTCGTAGTCATAGCGGAAAGTATCATACACTAGTATCATGCATATGATATTAGTGTACATTACTATCCCTATAATGCGTAGCATCATATAGTAGTATCATAGTTTCATCCTACTTATTTGTTTGTAGAATCCCAATGCAAATATGTGTACAAGATCTATTTGTCATTAATTTTTTAGTTTACCGTGTTATGATACCGAATCATAGTATGATACCACTATCATCTCTTTCATTATTAATTAGTGTGCCACATCAGCTGTTTGTATGCATGAACTGCATGATATAACATATGATACTCCCACTATGGCTAGCCTAAGATTTTTCCCAACATGACATGCACGATACTGCTTATGATATTCCCATTATGGCTAGTGAAAACGGAGGTACTAATTAAGGCTTCTACAGGATTGTTTGCAGGTACTGCTCCCTCCTTCCCAAATTAAGATGCCTATTAGTTTTGGTCAAAGTCAATCTTTCTAAAATTTGACCAACTATATATAAAAATATAGTAACTTTTGGAATACAAAATGCATATAATACGAAAATATATTTCATCATGGTTCTAATAACATTGAGTTTATGTTGTGGATGTTTATATTATTCTATATATACTTGGTCAAGGTTTATAAACTTTGACTTTGATAAAATCTAATAGGCATCCTAATTTGGGAAGGAGGGAGTATTAAAACCTCAGATACCAGGCCATCAGATCAGAAAGAATAAATTACCAAGTACTCCAATATGACAATAATATCTACGGCCAATTACAGAAGGTTTGAACTGATATTGTGGGGCAAAACTAACTGCAACTACAGAGCAGAAAAATGTTATGCCAGGCCAGCCTCTATCCAGTATCTTATGAATGAAGTTGACTTAGTATTCATCCAAAATAACTATACACAAAAGAGAACCAGCTAAATGACGAAGGAGCTAATGAACGCATAACAATTGCAGGAAACAGTCATGTGTATCTGTGAACATAAGAAATCTGCTACATTGCAACCTCAGGTGATATAGCTCGATGAGCAAGATGGGCATTATTATGAAGAAAATCCAGTGTCTCTGCAACTTGTAGCAATCCATGTTTAACCTCCAATATACCCATTTCCTGGAACACAGACAAAATAATAATAAGAAAACCACAGTAGAAGTGGAATTAACCAATTGTCATGCCCTACTGACCCCATGGAGCTCTGAGCAAGAAAAATTCTACAGGCAAGTCAATCACAGATAATATTTACGAGTACATTTGTAGACAAGCTTACGCAATAGCAATCTAACTCACTGAAATGTCACATGAAAAACTAAGAATTCTGCAACGGAAGAAATCACCACAAGCTGACCAAAACCTCATATTGGTAAAGTGAACCATACTTATCTAGTATGATCCGACCAAACGTCAATAGCAGAGCCACCTAGGGTAGATGAACCGATAAGATTTTTATGAATCGTGTATAAAAAGTAACAAGATCAGATAACTGCCAGAGGACTTTGCGATATCAGTAGAATGAACCCATTTGAAGGAAGTTCAAGTGAAGGAGAGCATGGTCATGAACTTCAAAACTTTAAGTGATCCCACATGGTGAACTTTGTTGATACGACACTGTGAAATGCTACATTAGAAGCGGCTCTCAGCTCATAGTTTTCTACTGGACAGTCACCATGAAGCTAATTAATGAACTAAGTTGGGCAAACGTTTCAGTTTTCCACTCTCACCAGTATGAAAACAAACACTGATTACCTCAACTCAGTTACAGGCGGTGAGTGGTGAGTGGTCACTAGTAACTAGTAGTGCCCACACTGATACTACCACTATCCTTCAATCGTATCACCAATTTCTAACCTCCATAGTGTATACTACTTTATTCGGCAGGTCCATAGCTTAACATTAAGGCATGATGGAAATCAACTAGAGTAAAAGCGTGAGCGTTATGTCTGTACCATGCCCTTGAGCTCCTTGGGCACCTTGCCCACGTTGTCGAGGCAGCCGAGCGCGTTGGAGACGGAGGCGAAGAGCGGCTCAGTGACCATGGCCATGGCGGCTTTGGTCTCGTCCAGCGCCTGCACGACGTGGAGCACGCCCGGATGGCGCAGCCGCACGAGCCTCGCGGCGTCAGCGCGCGCAAGGTCGAGGAAGGCGTCCTCGGCCGCCTTGGAGAGCCCGGCTCGCGCCCGCGCCTCGGAGAGCGCGCGCTTGTCGAGCACCCAGACGGAAACGACGGGGTACGGCGTGGATGCCGCCGCGTCCCGGGGCCGCGCAGTGTAGATCCGCCACGCGAGCCCCGGGCCCCCCGAGCCGGCCTGGTCGAGCAGCTCGTAGTCCTGCAGCGGGCGCGGGCCCGTGACCTCCTGCACCGTGGTGGTGACCGTCTTCTCGATCACCGCCGACGCCTTGGCCAGCGCCTGCTGGAACGTCTTCATGTTGAGCGACATCGCCTCCGCCGGTGCCGGTGCCGGTGCCGGCGGGATCTGGGAGCCCCTCCGCTGCTGTTAGCGCAGGGATTTCTGGTTGAATTCCTGGGGGTCGGTGGCTCGATCGGTCGGTGGCAGCGCGTGTTTGGTGATTTACGGGTATTCTTAATTGCTTTTCCGACTTCGATCGATTTTGTTTGGGGGACGCGACTCATGTGACTGTGAGAAACCGCGAGGAGGATGCTTCGTCGTGAAGGGGAGGAGGGGACGAGGAAATGCTGGTCTGATCCTGGCCGTTAGTGTGTTTGCCGGATGTGAGGGGTGGAGGGCTGGGATTCGGTGGAGGCCAGGTTGGCCCGCCGTTGGTTGGCCATGTGATGCTCTCTGGCCAAGTCGGGGGTTTGGCTTTGGTCAATGGGGTTATTTATTTATTTTTAGATGATGGGGTTAATTAATTGCCAACAAATGTAAACCCTAAAATAGGAAAACCTTGGAATCACCTCCGGGGAGGGGTTCATTTGGTTCTCTAATTAACTTGTCATGTAAGTTGCTCACCAACGGATGAATTTGATGTTAAGATGTATATCTTATTTTTCTGAATATTTTTAATATATTATACATATTTTTCTCATATACAGATTAAAAGTTATTGATTTTACAATATTAAATCTTTTCTAAAATTATCAAACTAAATAAAAGCGTCAGGCTGATATCAGAATGACGTCAGCGTAACCTTTTAACCTTTTTATACCATAACTAGGTCTAGCCGCAGTCACTGACTGGTGGGTCCGATGGGACACATCACCTAGCCACACGGGCATACCACGCCAGCGCCACGTGGGTGACACACGGACGACACGCAAGCGCCACGTTGGCTCCATGTGGGCTCACTGGCATACATGACAGACGGCGATGGGGGACGGCGGAGGAGAGCTATCTAGGACGCGCGAGTATGTGTGTTCGAACCGGGGCGACGAGGAGGTCCTAAAGGTGGCGGCTCCGCTACGAAATGGTCACTAGAGCGTAGTCTCTGCCGAGCTCCAGCGACAGCGGCGGCAGGCTCAAGAGGCGAGGGTGATACAGTGCGCAATTGACAAATCAGAGAGGCCAACTAGATGCATTAGCTCACTAGGAGTGCGTTGGGCTTGACGGCAGGGCAAGGCGAGGTTGGGGTCAATGGCGAGCGGTGGTTACCACAGCAAGGACGAAGCTTCAATTCGAGGGATTGCGGGCACGTGGGGCAGCGTGACCTAGCTGAGACGGACCAGTGTAGCAAGGCGAGCTCGGTGGTGGTCTCAGCTTGAGCTAGGGTGGCTAGATGCAACAGGGACGACGTCGACCTGTGGCTAGGGTTCGGTGTCTATGGCGAGATGAGGAGGGAGAAGGGGATGTGACGGCCTAGGGTTCTCCAGGGGCGAGGAGGAGTACTTATAGGTGCTGGCGGGTGGCGGTGCACATCTTGGCGCACACCGGCGGCGCACGCGCGGCCAGGGAGGTGCTTCCGCCGGTCGGGAGGTCGATGATGACTCGAAGAAGGTGACAAATAGGTACGGGCCCGGGTGGGCTGGATTGGGCCGGCTGTTGGGCCGCTACCTGTTACACGTGCGAGAGAAGAGGGAAGAGAGAGGCTAGGTTGCGGGCATGTTAGGGTTAGAGGCTATTTTGTTTTAGAAATCTTTTTCTTTTTCTGAAGCTCATTCTTTTTTGTAAAATCCATTTCAATTCTGTTTTGTATATTTAGAAATACTAGAGGCTTTATAAAATGATTTGAAATACTCAGGGGCCCATGTATTCAGTTTGGGCTCCGTTAGTTTTGGTAGTTTTCAAAATTCAAAACATTTTAAATGGCTTTCAAGAGAGAGGGAAATTAGGGTTAGGGTTTTATTTTCTTTCTTGCATTCATTTCCTTTAGCAAAAATAATGATGCTCATGAATGCACAAACAAACCCTAATTACTACTACCTCTATTCCACAATATGAACAGAGGTAGTATTAACTAAAACTGGGATGTTACATTCCACGGCCCTTGTTTCTAGTTACATATATTAGCAACTGAACTAGTATCAAATACCCAGGTGCTACTACGAGTATTAGTCAAGTACACATCAATAACATGTATATTATATATATACCTTTGTTTATCTTACTAGACTTCCTTTCTGCTAGATACTTTGAATAGATGAGCTTACTTGCCACCCTTCTTGAAGTTACCATTCTGCTTGCCTTTCTTGTCTTTCTTGAAACTTGAGGTTTTATTGACCATCGAGACTTGATGTTCTTTCCTGGTCTGCACTTCTGGAGTCTTGAGCATTGACAAAAGCTCGAGAAGAGACTTCTCCATGCCTTGTATGTTGTAGTTCATGATGAAACTCTTATAGCTTGGTGGCAGAGATCAGAGAACACGATGTATGCCAACCTTAATGGGAATCGTTATTCCCAAGTGAAAGGTTTGTATAAGTGACTAGAGGGGGTGAATAGGCGCTACTCAATTTTTAGCTTTTTTTAAAATTAAGGCTTGACGCAAAGTAAGTTCTCTAGATATGTAACTAGGTGAGAGAACCTACATGACAAGCATACATGCAACGATAATAATAGGGAGTATAGGATAGAAATAACCAACAGTAGACATGGTGATGTTTTCCCGAGGTTCCTTCCTTTTGAGGGGAGGTGTGTCTCCGTTGGAGAAGTGGGTGGTACTAAGACCACCAGCGCCACAAAAGGCCTGACCCTATTCTTATGCGCACCCACCTCAATGCAAGAACATAATCCACTATGCGGTGGCCTTGAAAGCCGTGACTGGAACCTTTAGAAACTTGTTGAGTATACGTCCACAACACTTGGAGTCTACCAACACGATCCCAAAGCTTTACAACCAATGTCCGAGCTCCAAGATCGACCTCTTCCGTCTAGGGTTCCAAAGAACCCAAGAGTAACAAGATCATCAAAGGAAAACAAGGGGGGTCAACTTTGCTTTGGTGAAACCCTATATCTAGACATCCTCCACCAAATCCAAAAGAATCAAGGAGATTAGAGCACTATGGGAGGAGATCTAGGGAAAAATTAGCTCAAGAACAATGGAGGAGAGAGATAAAAGTGGCAACCTTACCAATGGGGAAGAAGGGACATTTTATACCCCAAAAGGGGAATCTGACGTTAGCTGTTACGATGTTTAGTACTACCAAACCTAGATGCGGTAGTACCGGAAAATACCAGTACTACCATACAGGTACCACAGAGAGGTACCACACGTCTCTGAGCATGGAGGAACCACCTTTGTGACATTCGGTAGTACCACAACACGACGCGGTACTACCTCTTAGCAGTAGTGCCGGAACATCAAGTGGTACTACTACAAGGCTGCGGTAGTACCGGGTGGTGGTACCGGACTCTCCAGAGGAGGATCCTCAGCTTTCTATTGAGTGTAGATGCATCCGGTACCTCCAAGCGGTACAACTGGGTCCAAGCGGTAGTACTGGACAAAAAGTTCGGTACTACCGGTCGGGACAAAGAACACAAGAGGCCACCAACAGGGCACAAATTCCACACTTTCTTCTCTACCATTGAGGAAAATCTGGATGGTCCGAAGCAATGTAAAGTTGATTCCACCCAAACTTTCCAACACAGACCTCCTCTTAATAGTATGGTTTTCCTACAACTCAAATAAAAGGCCTAGGAAAACGATGTCTTGCTATTGTCCTTTTTGAGGGGCATCGAATGACTTGCAACATAGTGAGCCTATGAAGCACTTAGCAAACGATTAGTTCGACAACGCGTGTCACCATCAAACATGAAAACCACTTAGGGAGGAAATGCCCTTTCAATTTCCCTTTTTTTTGGTGTTTTAAGACAACACATACATTTGCATAAAAGATGCTATGATAAAGCAAGAGAATTTGCAAAATAGAGACGGGCTCCCCCTAGATGTGTGCATACCCAAGTTTGGTATGTAACAAGCACACACTAGGATCAACACCCCCCTCCATTTTACAAATCAACAATAGGTGCAAAAAGAGTACTTTACTTGATACGCATACCTTTGCACAAACATATGTGGTGGTGGATTATAAAAGGGCATCAATTAGAGAGAGATTCACCACGTAAGATAGATCCACACAATGCATAACCACAGTCTTCACTTACATAGATCACGAATAGGTAGCACACAGAGTTCGTAAATAATATGAGGCGAATAACGTTCACAAGCAACTAAAGATCAAAGAAAGAATGAGCTTGTGACTTCCTATGCAAATCCCGCACAACCTATGTTGCAACTTCTCCCCCTTTGGCATCAAGGTGCCAAAAAGGGACAAGAGAAAACTAACATCCCAAAGATCACTCCTCGTCATCATCGCGATGGAACCTCGGGGCCTGGTTGGAGGAAGTGGCATCATCATCATCATCATCCCAGTTGAAATGCTTGGAAATCCATTGATCTTCGGGGGTGATGTTGTCCTCGGAGCCTTTGGCAACGGTCAAACCTTGAGCTTCCATGAGCTCCTTTTGACGAGTGCATGCTTTCTTGGCATATAAATGGGATTCATACATGCGCTTTTGATTGTCAACTTGGAAGCGGAACACCTTCTTGAGTTTGGCTTCAATCCTCTTGGCCCACGAGGGGGGAGCATCCTTGCGACGAGAAACAACAAAGTCATGACCACCGTGACCACTTTCTTCTTCATCGGAGCCCTCCTCAGTTACATTCCCTTCCTCATAAATCTCTTTGCCATCTGCGTTGAGAGTGGTAGAATGCTTCTTGATCAACAAAGTCTTGTGTTTGTGAGTCACAAGCTTGTGGTTGGGGAGATCATTGGAAATAGAGGAGCTTTTGCGAATGATAAGATCCATAATATAAGGAGCAAACGGAGGCACTCTCCTAGTGAATGAAGCAATAGCCATCTCATTCCAAATGAAGTCCATCATATCCATTGGGATACCGGTATAACGGTTGTAATGAGTGTTGATCATGAGGTCAACAAGGAAACCATAGATCTCATCAAAGTTCCCCACCCTAGGAGCAAAGGTCTCAGAGAAGATGTGATACAAACTGTCATAAGTGGGCAAGAGATCCTTGATCTTGCCAGCGACACCCCTACCATGAATATAGAGAGGTGCCAAAACATGCTTATTCTTGGGTCTACCAATGGCGTTACAATTGAAAGCCACAAGGAATGTCTAGACCATGATCCTCATAGCCAAGAATCCGTGCAAACTCTGCCAACGTGGCTTCCTTGAAAACCCTTTGAGTCATCCAAGTCATCTTACTTGACTGACCATTGCCAAAGTGCACGGTGACATAGAATTGATCCACAAGATTAGGATCAAAGTCTTGCCCGGACTCCATGATAGGGAGCAAACTAATGTTGGTACAAATCTCCTTGGCCTCACCAAAGTACTCGGCATTCTTGTCCATGTGAGCAATATAAATATACTTCTGGGTCACAACAAGCTTGTCATTGGTCAAGAGGACCTCCTTATACACTCTCTCTTGGAACTCGGTGTATAACAAGCTACCTTCCCTATCACTATCACAAGCGCGAAGGTAGGGATTGACGCGCCTCAAAACAGTCAACTCTTCTTTAGACATATCAGAAAGCAGCCTTGGCCCTAATGGCACAAAAGTATGACTCTTGGTGTGCATGATGGCAGGTGGAGGAGGGGGAGCCCTGCCATGACCGAATGACCGCTTGGCGTGCCCTCCATGACCACCCTGAGAGGACTGGAGCTTCTGTTGCATGCGGTTGCTCGGCTGGGGCATAACCTCTTCCTCAAAACTGGACTCAATGTCTTCATCATGACGAGCCTAGGACACTCCATGTATCGTCCCCTACAAAATGGTCCATGTCTAGGATGGAAATGAATGTATCGAACACCGCGATGATATTGTACAACCACTTGTTGCAGCCAGTGGACATCTGAGGTTCACTAGCAATATGTATCTTAAGTAGCCTGGTAATGGCCCTTCGATACAAAAGTAAACCTACACGTGTACCCTGAAACCTGACAGTTTCGAGTGACGGGACTTGAATGATGGTGCCAGTATACAAATTCACCAGGCGTACTAATGATTTTCTCGGATCAGGACGACCAACGAGATCAATCATGGCTACCTAGTCGCGGTTGTAACCAGCCCAATAATCGTAGCCGATTTTGGGATGATGATGGGGGCTGGCATAGAAGGGCAGTCTGCCGGTATCATGTTAGCATCAATCACTCCCTTTTTAGTACTAGTGGGAGCTGGGGAAGAAGATGGACAATAGTTCATAAGGCAAGGATTATCATAGGGGAAGAAGAGCGGCTTTGGAAGTGCAACCCGTTTGAGGGAAAGGTATAGATCTGGGATGGCCTCGGAGAAATGGGACATGCTAAGAGGATGTAGCATCCCATTTGTCTAACATCTGTAATGCTACATGGTCTAATAATAAAATGCTACTTCCTACATATAATTATTACATCATAAGTATATCATGCTCATGTCATCATGCCACCTTGCATTTGAGCATCATATAAAACCCTTTTCATTGGGTTCTTATCTCATATGCATTATTAATTGTATTTGTCTCTTGATATATTGTATTTGGTTCTTGATAAATGCTTGATGCCCAAGTTGAGTTGGGGGCATATCTTTTATCTAACTCCACCACTTTTCTTGTTACCACCCCATAATTCCACCATTCAACTATATGTGAGCTTTGCATTTTATTGGGTTTACCTCTAGCTCCTGTGGGTTGGGATGGATCCACTTCTATTTACACATGCTTCCATATATGCCTCATATGGTTTTCACATTGTTGATATGTGGAGAGCCACATGGCCACTTTTGCATGCATGTGGTTGGTTTCACTTGCCCTATCTTCCATATGGTTTGTTTTAGAAATAAGTGAGCATTGTTTAAATATAATTATGGCCAAATGATCTTCTAGTGGAACATACACACTAGCATGGCCTATTATATTCATTATTTCTTAATCCACCCTTGCCATATTTTATCAAGCTTGTAGCTTATGTGGTGGCCTTTATTCAAGTATGGATGTGCATGGGGGTAATAGATGCCCATACGTATATGTAGTTGTTTTCACAACTAATGAATGTGGCAAGTATTCTTCATGCATGGCCCATGCAAGGCCCTCACTTGTTCTTCTATTTTGGGTTCTTTTGGAATATTTTTGGGTGGAGTTTGTTTGAACTCAATTGAACAAATGAACCAATTAAATACTTCTTTTCCACTTGTATTCCACCTTGCCCCTCTTTAGTGGTTTCCTCTTTGTCAAGTATACATGGGATATATTTTGTTTTCACAAAATATTATCATGTGCATGAGGCATGCAAGATCATTTTTTTCCTTTCTTCCACCTCTCTATCTTTTGGTCCTATTGTTTTCTTCCTTGTCATAGGTTAAACCTTTTGGTTTCTTAGCTACTCTAAAACCTAGCTCATCCATCTAGTTGTTTTTTCCCTCTCTCTTTTCTAGCTAAACCGAGCCCTCTCTCTCTCTCTCTACACCTAGCAAAAGCCCTAGCTACCCTCACCTCCCTTTTCCCTTCCACTCTAGGCCGAGCCTCCCTGTACCACCGCCTGGTTCGGCCCCCATCCGAGCCACCCCCTTGCTCAACACCCTCTCTAGGTCGAGCCACCCTCACCTAAACCCTAGTCGAGCCCCTCCCCTCTCTGTCTTCTCTCTCGCTGCCAGGAAGCCCCCACCCGAGCCACACCTACCCCGCCCCTCTGGCCCCAGCTGCAGTCCCCTAGGCCCCTCCCTCGCCGTGCCAGCACGTGAGGAGCTGGAGAAAAGGTGCACCTCCACCTTTTCCACCCTAGCCACCGAGCCCATGTGCTCTCCCTCTCCCTGCCCTTATCTCCCCCCTCTGCCTTGCATTGCCTCCCCAGATCCACCCAAGGCCCTGCCCATCTACCCTTCCTTCCCCACCTGCCGCTGCTTTCTCCCCTCCTCCATCTACCCCACCGTCGGCATCGCTCCACCACCACCCTAGCGGAAGGCGGGCGTGGCGTTGAGGCGTTGGGGAAGACCGAGGAGAACCTCTGGACCGTCCCCGTACACAACAGCGAGGAGGAGGCGGCAGGTACCTGCTGCACGTCGTCGAGCCTGACGCAAACCCTAGCTCGCCGTCCGCCAGCATCGCCGTCGCTCTCCTGCGTACCAAGCCGATCCAACGCCACCGAGAGCCCCGCGGTGAGCCACTGACCCCCCCTAGACATGCCCCTGTTCCTCTTGGCTCCTTGGTCGCGTCAATCTCTCCGTCGAACGCCCTTTGTGCACGGCGGCCGCAGTTACTTCTCCGCCGTTGCAACGCAGTAGAGCCTTCTAGTCGTGTAGCTGGTACCCAACACCAACCCCTGCTAGCCCCAGCGGTAGCCGCCGCCGCGCGCGCCGCGTCGCAAGTTCGATCCCCCGCTGCGCCACGCTCTGTCCATCAGGTTCGTCAGGAAACTGACGAGAAGAAAAACAGTGCGCGGTGACTTTTTCTCATGTACCCCCTTGCGCTTTTGCGGCTCAACCCGCGCTCCACTGGGGCCCGCCTGTCAGCCGCTGCTGTGCTTTTTCCAAAAAGGTACCCCGATTTTTGTTTTCCTCAACCCGCCGTCCCCGTCTATGCCACGTGGTTGCGCCTCGTTCGCGCGCCGGCCCCGCGCATAGCCGGACCCACCTGTCAATCGCTCAGGCTAAATAAGCCCGCAGTGAGAAAAGCCCTGCGTAAAGCCGCGCCGACCCACCTGTGCTGAGTCAGCACCCGGCCTACTCGTCAGCGACTGTGGCTAATTCTCTCTGGGTATAAAAAGTTTGTGTCCTCTTCTGTTTAATAAAAATGATTTCAGAAATGTTTATTATAATTTTAAATCCATAAATTAATGACTTTTTAGTGATAAATCCAAATAATACAAATGATATATGTTTTTGAATCAGAAAAATGTGAGGATTTCAAATCTTCCATTCAAAATAATGTTTGACTAATTAAACTTTTCGAAATTGTTTAATTGCATTAAAAATGCCTTTTCTTAATTAATTAATAACTTTAAATCTATAACTCCAAATTTGACAAATAATATGTCTAAATCGATCAACGCGGCAAGCCCGTTCCTTTTATGCATTCCTTCTTCTGAATTGCAGCATGCATCATATCAATATCAAAAATCAGAACTGTTTATGGTAATAAAATCTGACTAAAAACTTAATAAAATGATTTATTCTTGTCCCCACATCTCACCCTTGCCATGCTACATTATTGCCATGTAAATTGTGCATCATTCATCATGGCATGCTTGTTTGCTTGTCGCATTTTATTCATATGCCTATGCATTTTATTTATGTTGGACCTTGTTTGTTTGGTTTTTCTTTCGAATAGACGCCGAGCAGGGGAAATATCAGGAATCCCAGGAGTACTACCCAGATCCACCTCTCGCTTCAACTGAGCTGCCAGGCAAGCACTACCACATGCTTGCATACATATAGTACCTATTGCTTTTATCTTATTCTTGCATCATTGAGTCGCAATTGCATTAAATTGAATCCCAAGTACTTCATGGCCTTACTTTTAAAACCCCACCGTAGCTTGTTCCTCCATCCTATGAGCCATTACTACAGGAGTTGCTTGAGCCTTGCGAGTCGTAGAATTGCATGTATAGGGTTTGTGAGTGTCTGATGGATAATGAGGTACCTAAACAACTTAACCTGAGTAGTAATGGGATAACTAATGAAAGAGGCACCGGTGGGCAATATCTGCTATTTTGGTTTTTCATGCTCACTTGTGTCCCGTAGGACCCCGAGTACTTGATTCATGTTCCTTGACTATTCGCACTATCCACATCCGGGAGGCCTTATGAACTCCCCTGAGCCAGAGCTTGATTCATTTCTATTTCTTGGGGCCACAAAGTAGTTTGGGGCTTTATTACTATCCTGTAATTATGCCATGCTTTACCGTTTTATTTAAGATTGTGCGTGGAGCACCTGTACTATTTTGGATGCGGAGTGTTTTCTGTTGGAATTTTTCCTAATAAAGGCCCAACCCATTTATATTATTCAACAATTCCTGAAATCCTAGAGGCCCACTTGGCCCATTCATGCAAGACAAAGAGGTGGGACAAGAGTTTAGTCCCACATTGCTAGTTGAGTGGAAGTTGGACCAGCTTATAAGGAGAGCTCTTCCACCACTTGTACGATCTTGAGAAGAGAAGACATATACACGCGCGCTCCTCCTCCTCCGCCGTCCGCCTCGCCTCATCTCGTCATGACGCGCGCGCGCGCCGCGGGTTGCGGGTTGCGGGAATGCCTCGAGCCGAGAGCTTCTCTTTCTTTTTGCCACGCATAAATGGATAATAATTTGAACAGTCTGTGTGAGTGTATTTTTAATACGCACGAACTCAGTGGAGATTTAATTCGAGCTTAGTGGAGGCTGTTCGGCTTCGTTCGATGCCTGTTCGTTTCCTCTCCCGACGCCGACTGTTCGCCTGCCTACCCATGCCTATAAGAGTGAGAGGTCGCTCCTCTCCTCAGACACACCAACGCACACACCCTGCGCCTCCAGTTTCAGAGCATTGCGCTGCTTAGATCTTCCCCACCCCGTCTTGCGGCGTGCACCGCGAGCTAGGACAGTAGGCCTCCGAGATCCCGCTGCTTCGAGTCCTGTACGGGAGAAGGGCGATAAGGTTTTTGGGGAGCGCTACCAGCGCGACTACTGGCTTCATCACGGACTCCTTCACAGATAGCGACTGCAGTGACGTCTTCCCCAACGACGACTTCTTCCCTGACATCAACAACCTTTTCCTTGACAACATGGCTGACGACAGTGCCAACGCTAACGGGAACACCGGCGGTTCCTCTACCGTGATGTATATCATTTTTTGGTCTTTTTCTATTATTCTGCCTATGCTTTATCTGCCTTTTATTTTGGTTAAATCTCTTGGAAAATTGCTCTATTTTTCAACAATCCAAAAACCTTATTATAGGCAATTTGCTCCAAGTGGTTTCGTTGCTTCTATGAAGCCACCTGTTTTTGAGGGTACGCATTATAAGAGGTGGCGCGTGAGAGCAGTTCTCTGGTTTCAGAACATGAACTGCTATGACGCCACTCTTGGCAAGCCTGAGGGAGAGCTTACTCCTGCTCAGGAACAAGTTTTTCGGAAAACTCATACCCTGTTCAAGGCTGCTTTCCTGTCTATTCTAGGGGATAACATTGTTGAACCCTATATGTCATTTGATAATGGCAAGGACATGTGGGCTGCGCTCGAAGCCAAATTTGGGGTCTCGGACGCTGGCAGTGAACTGTATGTCATGGAACAACTCTATGACTACAAGATGACTGATGACCGCTCCGTGGTTGAGCAGGCTCATGAAATACAGTCACTGGCCAAAGAGCTTGAGCACTTCCCTTGTGTTTTACCAGACAAGTTCATTGCCGGGGGCATTATTGCCAAACTTCCCCCTTCGTGGAGGAACTTTGCTACTTCCCTGAAACACAAGAGACAAGAGTTTTCCGTTTCGGATCTCATTGGTACTCTTGATGTGGAAGAGAAGGGGAGAGCAAAAGACACACGTGCTCGAGGTGCTGAGGGAGGTTCAAGTGCCAATCTGGTACAGAAAAAGAACTTCCAGTCACACAAGTCCAAGAACAAGGGAAAGTTTGATGGAAAAGGAAAATTCGATGGAAATAACAAAGCCTCACAGTATACTAGCTTCAAGAAGAAAACTGATAAGAAGAAAGGTGCTTGTCACGTGTGCGGTGATCCTGATCATTGGGCTCCTGCTTGCCCCAACCGCTTTGACAAGCGCCAGCATGGAAAAGGCAGCAAGACTGCTAATATTGTCATGGGCGATGTTGAGATGAAAGATGTTGGGTATGGTATATTACGTACTGTTCTTTCATTATGTCATTCTCCTGATTGGTGGATTGACACGGGCGCTAATGTACATGTTTGTTCTGATGTTTCCATGTTTTCTTCATATCAGGTCAGAGGGGCTTAGTCCGTGCTGATGGGGAACGGCTCGCATGCTTCTGTTCATGGTGTTGATACGGTCGATCTGAAGTTCACTTCGAGAAAGACCGTGCGCCTGAAGAACGTGCATCATGTTCCCTCAATAAATAAGAATCTTGTTAGTGGATCACTTCTATGTCGTGATGGCTACAAGATTGTGTTTGAGTCCAATAAATTTGTACTGTCTAAGTTTGGAACATTTATTGATAAAGGCTATGAGTGTGGAGGTTTGTTCCGCCTGTCACTGTCAGATGTGTGTAATAAAGTCGTGAATCATGTTTCATCTGATCTTGTGTCAAATGTCTGGCATTCACGTCTTTGTCATGTTAATTTTGGTTGCATGACGCGGTTAGCTAAAATGAATATAATCCCAAAATTCACTACTGTGAAGGGATCTAAATGCCAAACTTGTGTGCAAGCAAAGCAACCTCGCAAGTCACATACGACTGTAGAGGTGAGAGATTTGGCGCCACTAGGGCTCATACATTCAGATCTTTGTGAGATGAATGGTGTGTTAACAAAAGGTGGAAAGAAATATTTTATGACATTGATCGATGACTCTACGAGATATTGTCATGTGTATCTTCTAAAATCAAAAGATGAGGCTTTGAGTTACTTCAAAATCTATAAAGCTGAAGCGGAAAACCAACTTGATCGAAAGATTAAGAGGCTTAGGTCTGATCGTGGTGGAGAGTACTTTTCCAACGAGTTTGATTCTTTTTGTGCGGAACATGGTATAATCCATGAGAGGACGCCTCCCTACTCGCGCCAGTCAAACGGGGTAGCCAAAAGAAAGAACCGTACTCTAACAGATTTGGTTAACGCCATGTTAGACACATCGGGTCTCTCCAAGGAATGGTGGGGGAGGCATTACTGACTGCATGTCATGTCCTAAACCGAGTTCCCACTCAGAACAAAGAGATTACTCCATTTGAAGAATGGGAAAAGAAAAGATTAAATCTTTCTTACTTGCGAACTTGGGGCTGTCTGGCAAAGGTTCGTGCGCCAATCCCAAAGAAGCGCAAACTTGGACCAAAAACCGTGGACTGTGTTTTTCTAGGATATGCTTTTCATAGCATTGGCTATAGATTCTTGATAGTAAAATCTAGAGTACCAGACATGCATGTTGGTACAATCATGGAGTCAAATGATGTGACTTTCTTTGAGGATATCTTCCCCATGAAGGATATACCTAGCTCATCAAATCAGGAGATACCTGACTCATTGAATCAGGAAATACCCACAATTCCTGAACATACCATTCCTATTGAACACTCGGAAAAACCTGAGGATGATAATGAAATTCCTAAGAGGAGTAAGAGACAGAGGACTATAAAATCCTTTGGTAATGATTTCATTGTGTACCTTGTGGATGATACTCCTACCTCTATTTCAGAAGCCTATGCATCTCCTGATGCTGACTACTGGAAGGAAGCCGTTCGTAGTGAGATGGATTCCATCTTAGCGAATGGAACATGGGAGATCACCGATTGTCCTTATGGGTGCAAACCCGTAGGATGCAAATGGGTGTTTAAGAAGAAACTTAGGCCTGATGGTACTATTGAGAAGTACAAGGCAAGACTTGTAGCCAAGGGTTATACCCAAAAAGAAGGTGAGGACTTCTTTGATACTTACTCACCCGTAGCCAGATTGACCACCATTCGCGTACTACTATCTTTGGCTGCCTCACATGGTCTTCTCGTTCATCAAACGGACGTTAAGCTGGCTTTCCTAAATGGAGAGTTGGACGAGGAAATTTATATGGATCGGCCAGATGGATTTGTAGTGAGTGGTCAAGAAGGAAAAGTGTGTAAGTTGTTGAAGTCTTTATATGGCCTTAAACAAGCACCTAAGCAGTGGCACGAGAAGTTTGAGAGAACCCTAACCACTGTAGGTTTTGCTGTAAACGAAGCTGACAAATGTGTATACTATCGCTATGGTGGGAGCGAGTTAGTAATTCTTTGTTTGTATGTTGATGACATACTGATTTTTGGGACCAATCTTAATGTGATTAAGGAAGTCAAGGATTTCTTATCTCGGTCTTTTGAGATGAAGGATCTAGGAGTAGCTGATGTTATTTTAAACATCAAGCTATTGAGAGATGATAATGGTGGGATCACACTGCTTCAGTCTCACTATGTGGAAAAGATCTTGAGTCGCTTTGGGTATAGCAACTGCAAGTCTTCTCCAACACCGTATGATCCTAGTGTGTTACTTCGAAAGAATAGAGGCACTACTAGAGATCAATTGACATATTCTTAGATTATTGGGTCACTTATGTATTTAGCTAGCGCTACGAGGCCTGACATCGCTTTTGCTGTAAGCAAACTCAGTCGGTTTGTTTCAAATCCTGGAGATGATCATTGGCAAGCTCTTGAGAGAGTCATGCGCTATCTAAATGGCACTACGAGCTACGACATTCACTATACTGGGTACCCAAGGGTGCTGGAGGGATATAGTGATTCAAATTGGATATCTGATGCTGATGAGATAAAGGCCACGAGTGGATATATATTTACACTTGGTGGTGGTGCTGTTTCTTGGAAGTCTTGCAAGCAGACCATCTTAACGAGGTCAACTATGGAAGCAGAACTCGCAGCATTAGACACAGCCACTGTCGAAGCAGAGTGGCTTCGAGAACTCTTGATGGACTTACCTATGGTTGAGAAACCTATACCCGCAATCCCAATGAACTGTGATTGTTAAAGTTAACAATTCTAAGGATAATATGAAGTCCTGAAGACATGTGAAGAGGAGATTGAAATCTGTCAGGAAAATAAGAAACTCCGGAGTTATTGCATTGGATTATATCCAAACATCTAAGAATCAGGCAGATCCCTTCACAAAGGGTCTATCACGTAACGTGATAGAAAATGCATCAAAGGAGATGGGTATGAGACCCACAATATAAGTTTTCCACAGTGGTAAACCACTCTATGTGATCGGAGATCCCGTGAATTAGAATTGGGAGACAAGCTGTTGGTTAACTGAGAGGAAAGTATCCCTACTTTAAAACACCACTCCGTGAAGATGCAATACTTTCCTATTTTGCATGGCAGGTTGATTTATCTTAATGTGTTCTAAGTGGCTTAGTTTAAGCAGAGATGTTGTCCTGCAAAACATCTTTTGAAGAACACACCTATATGAGTCTGATTGTTAAACGTCGCAGTCTATGAGAGTTGGGTGCTCTGTAATAAACTCATGAAAGGCTATGGAGTATGACGCATAAGCTCCACCCGAGGGGAAGTCCCACGGCAGCCCAGTATTGGTCAAGGCTTTGTGTAAAGCTAGAATACAGCAAACTTGCAGTTCAAGGCATAGTCCACTGTACAAGTTGCAAACTAGTGTAGCATAGAGTTCTAGGTGGAAGTTCAACTTAACAGTCTCCACTAGTACCGGTATATAAACAATGTTTTGGAACCATAGGCAAATTTATGTGTGCCTCTGGGATCTGGTGGGGGATTGTTAGAATTTTTCCTAGGCCCAGCCCATTTATATTATTCAACAATTCCTGAAATCCTAGAGGCTCACTTGGCCCATTCATGCAAGGCAAAGAGGTGGGACAAGAGTTTAGTCCCACATTGCTAGTTGAGTGGAAGTTGGACCAGCTTATAAGGAGAGCTCTTCCACCACTTGTATGAGCTTGAGAAGAGAAGACATATACACGCGCGCTCCTCCTCCTCCGCCGCCTGCCTCGCCACGCCTCGTCTCGTCACGTCACAACGCGCGCGCGTCGCGGGTTGCGGGAATGCCTCGAGCCGAGAGGTCGCTCCTCTCCTCAGACACACCAACGCACACACCCTGCGCCTCCAGTTTCAGAGCATTGCGCTGCTTAGATCTTCCCCATCCCATCTTGCAGCGTGCACCGCGAGCTGGGACAGTAGGCCTCCAAGACCCCGCTGCTTCGAGTCCTGTACGGGAGAAGGGCGATAAGGTTTTTGGGGAGCGCTACCAGCGCGACTACTGGCTTCATCACGTACTCCTTCACGGATAGTGACTGCAGCGACGTCTTCCCCAACGACGACTTCTTCCCCGACATCAACAACCTTTTCCTCGACAACATGGCTGACGACAGTGCCAACGCTAACGGGAACACCAGCGGTTCCTCTACCGTGATGTATATCATCTTTTGGTCTTTTTCTATTATTCTGCCTATGCTTTATCTGCCTTTTATTTTGGTTAAATCTCTTGGAAAATTGCTCTATTTTTCAACATTTCCGCGGTATCGACAAGCCCAATCACATTTTTGGGTTCCCAGTCGTTTACAGCCATTGACGCAAACCTTGGGTCCGTCTTGGAGTCGGCTAACTTCGTTGCGGGTAGCTTAATGGGGTGGCCCCCTGAAATATTTTATGAATCCTGTGATCGCTTCGTCGTGAATGCCTCGTTGGGTTTTGAGTTGGTTTTTCCGAGGTTGATCGAGTGTGTGTTGCTATTTGTGCACCCCTGCAGGGTAAATCTTTCTGAAAGCCATGTCCGCGGTTATGGACGACTTGGAGCACAGTTTCTCGATCATAGACAAGTATAACTAAAGTACCGCTTTTAATTGACTAAATACCTAACTAGTAAATAGTGCAATACTCATGGAATGGTTAATAAAAACTGCCAATGGATGGGTTGTTCGTCCGCTTTCTCGTTGGTAAGTGAGAACGAGGATGGATCTGTTACTTTATACTGTTATAACTGTTGTTTCTAATTAATGGACATCTGCCTATCATTGGTTAGGCGGATGGTTAGCGAGTATCTATAGGCTTGTTAGTTATTATCTTTTGCTGCAATTGCGTCACTCCAGGTAAATGTCCCCTTTAGAGGCATAAAGACTTGCTGAGTACCCCTAGGGTGTCACACGATAAATTGTTTGATTCAGATGAACAGGTGTCCCCCGTACTCAGATCTTGTTTCCCGCTTCCGCTTGATACTCTGATGTTTGATGTATGAGGAGCTATCCTAAACTATTATCTCTATCTAGGATATTTGGATCTTGCCGTACGGCATTGCAATATTTCTATTTCTTTTAGATGGTATGGCTCTGAGAACTATTGTAAGGTAGCTTGCATACATACTCACTTGTGTATGTATTTGATCTCTTCGCCTGTTGCCTACGCCGCTTGCTCTTGTCCCGATGTTCTTGGAAGTGGTTAGGACAGCCGACGGGTCTACACGTGGGTGGCCCTGGGCCCCCGCTGTACTATTTTAACCACTTATGGTTCATCCAGGCTTGAACTTAGAGCGTAGGGTCCGAGGTTGTTACAGAAGATCAGATCAACTAGAGATTACAAAGAGAGCATCATCATATAACTTTGAAGAGTTGTGGACAAAGTTGCATGGACCGGCTCCAGCCATGGTGGATTCACCGTCGCGTCGGTGATGGTTTTTTTGGGGGTGGGGTGGTGGGGGGCTTTGAGGGTAGCAAATCCATCAAGGGTGATGGTTGCGAGGGGGTTTGAATTTATTTGGAAATGTTTGGCCGGTGCCTTGTATGATGCCTGTAGGGTGGAAGAGTAGTCGGAGTGGACGGTGATAGGCTACAGGGACGCGGTGGACCCACAGTACGGTGGACCTCTAGCATCAAAGAATCAGGATCTACTAAATATCTACTACTTTAAGTAGTACTAGTACACTTCGAAAATATAGATGGACCAGCATGGGAAACCCAAACCAGCGTTGGAAGTAGGAGAATATATGGAACCATATATTCTGCTCTAAGAGCAATAACCAACACATGTCCGGTAGCATACATTGACTACACGTGCACTGTAACACGACGAGTCTAGTCTCTGCTCAGAATTCACTCCAGTGTAATATGTGTTCTGTCGAATCTTTTTATACAGTACCTTGTGTATATCTTTTTCTTACCTATACCAGTGTGTAGATGGTCAAACACCACATCCACGTATGTGCAAAAACAGTACATCTGCTACTATATTTCTAGCTGTAATGAAATTTGTATACACCAGCTAAAAAATAGCACTAGTTTATTTAATTTCCACACAAAGTAGACCCCATGGGATGCACAATACTCAAATTTGACGATTTTTCTTGCTTTCTACTAGGCACCATTATTTTCGTGTTTCGTTCGACTTTCTATAACTCCGTCTTAAAATAGATGTCTTAAATTTTTCAAAATTTAGGTGTATCTCGGTACTATACTAAATAGTATCTAGATACATCCCAATTTAGACAATTTTCATACATCTATTAAGCAAGAGGGAGTAGGTCAAATATGAAGGACACATGTGCTATAGTTTGGTCACACAAAATTCCAAAACGATTGTCATGTACTAAAAAACATAAAGGATTCAGCCCTTTGCACGGCCACGCCGACAACTTTAGCCCTATTTTTGAAACCAATCTAAGAAAATGAAGAAAAACAAATTAAATGAATAATGCGCGCATCCACCCCTCCTCCGCATACTAAATGCAAGGAAAATAACAAACTTATAGTATGACAGCTCTGAAATGAGATCTCTCTCACTTTCTAGGTCCCTTTCCACAAAAGTGGACCATGTTTTATAGGCATTTTCACTTTTTATATTTTTCGGTCTTTCTAGCTAATTTTGCGCATTTAAATGACTTTACGTAAACTTATGGATACTAGTAAGTTGCACGTATCCTGCACGTAAGACTCAGATAATAGACGTATGACATATTAACACTATATAAAATTATAATAGATATGGGTGTTCAAAAAAATTGATCGATACCTATAAAATATGGGTGTATATTTGGTTCTTGTACTTTGTATTATGTAGAAGTCAACGTTTATTTTCTACCTAACACTTGAAAATTTTGGTAACATGGTTTAGAAAAACGACAAAGAAGATTTAAAATGATGAAGAAGTGTGTTTTGAGATTTGTGCATAGTATTCATTGTGCTAAAGTATCAATATAATATTCTAGATGCTAGAATGAAAAAGAAGATCAAATAGATGAAAATGTTGGGATTCCTGAGTCTTGATCTAAGAGTCAATATTCAAAGTTATTCGTATACTATATAATGGTAAGATTAGGTCAAACTGAACTTTTTAAGGCACCCAAGTAGCAATTGTATATACCTAAACCATTGGCAGTTTTGAAAGTTTCAACTTCTTTCTATGAATTTGCATGATGTTAATTTAATTTGACCAAGTTTTGAAAAACAAGACAAAAATCAAATAAATGAAAAACTTGCTCGTGGCGTCTTCTCATGTGTACTAGTTACCATGAATGTGTTTGGTTTCAAGAAAAATGACCAAGACACGCTATGACCATATGTAAATATCATATTTTATGTAATGTTGCCATATTTGTTAGATGTGTACATCTTCGCACTGCAAGGACTATTGTCAATAGGAGTACCATCTTTGTAGAGCGAAAACATCATTTTCAATTCTGAACATGTGCCAAAAAATGGGTTTTCTGTGAAGCAACTATGAAAAATTCGGGTTAGAATGCCACGACTACCTAAATTTCACACAAAATGGACCATGCATGATCTATGGTAATTTCGCCCACTTAAATGACTTAATATGAATTTACATAAATTAGTAAGTTACACGTACATTTTCTATTGTAAATATTACTTTTTTTATATAAAAACTTGGTCAAACTTTACGTGGTTTGACTTTTGGAAAAAACATAAGCTTGCTTAACCTTTTAAATGGAGGTAGTACTCAAATTTTTTGGTAACATGCTCTAGAGAAATGATAGAGAAGATTCTAAAATAATGGAGAATTGTGTTTTAAAGTTTATGCATAGCGTTCATTGTGCTAAAGACCATCAATAGAATCTTCTAGATGATAAAATGGTAAAGAAGATCCAATGATTAGATATGTTGAGATTTGTCAGTCTTGATCTATAGTTCAATCTTTAAAGTTATTCGTACACTATGTAGTGGTAAGAAAAAAAATAAAAAATACTATAATTTCGAGCCACGTCCATAAAATATCAGATGTATATTTGGTATTTGTACTTTATATCATGTAGAAATCAACCTATTAGCTACCTAATACTCGGAATGCTCTAGAGAAACGATGTTAGAAACACTGAGAAGTGTGTTTTAAGATTTGTGCATATCGTTCATTGTGCTAAAGACTATCAATAAAATCTTCCAGGTGCTAGAATGGATAGAACATCCAACATTTACCAATGTTGGTATTTGCCAGTCTTAATGTAACGGTCAATTTTCAAAGTTATCCGTACACTATATAGTGGTAATATAAGATAATATAGTGATAAGATATACGACGAGAATTATTGTATTGTGGCTGAGGTTAGCACCAATTTGAAAGTCCCAAATGATCCAAGGGACTCTGGCTGCTCTGTTTCACACCCTGAGAAGACACGAGACACATGCATTTATCAAAAACACACATAGAGAGAGTGACGAGGGGTAACCTCGGCAAACCATGGTGAAGGACTTAGGGTTTCACGAAAAAGAGAACACTGGGGATTTCGTCGGATGTCAGGAAAACAATGGAGTCAAAGTCGCCTGAATATTTGGGAATCTCACTATTACAAGTTGCCTAGGAGTTTTTCGGTACCCTCGCTTGGGCTTCTCCCGTCCTATATATAATAGGCCGGGTCTCAAAATCGTATGCGGATAGGTTTCAGATACGCGTAATTACAATACCAACACAATGCCGGTTCATAGTCTCTTTCCTAATACTCAAAGTCTCTGTCGGCTGCTTCCTTGGGCTATCATCTGAAATCTTCATGGGCAGGAAGCCTTTTACCCAGTATAGGGTAGCAAATCATAAGCATCCGAGTAATCATACCTATGTCAGTAGCTCCCGAGACTCTACTTGAACCGCAGATTCAGGTTGAGTCTCAAAGTTTCTTTTTCCACTTTTCCTTTATGTTTATTTCTTTATTTTTATTTTTCATAGGGATTTGGTACAACGTGTCTGATGCTTCCGACGGATCGGGAATCAGTTAATTGCTTCTAGGCAAAAACAAGGTTGTCGTACATTAAATTCAAGTCCCCAGGCCCGAATTCGGAATTTACTACTGGTGTAATTCAGTTCGAGCCGCTGAGGTCTTATCGAATACTGAATTCCAGTTTCTATTTTATCGGGTACCCAATGCGTCCGTCGGGATTTTTCATCGTATCGTTGATACGGATACTTTACTAGCAAAGCGCATTCTTGTGCGATTACCAGGCCACACAGGACGAATCCTAAGGTCTTACCTTCATGTTTTTGAACATGACATTCGGATTTTTGTCGCGTCGAGTACGATCCGAGATTTTTTTGTTTCTTTAACTGCTCCTGATAGGAGTATCTGTTGAAGAATTTTTCATTTGTCTTTCTTTATCAGGTGCGCACCAGCGCTCCTCATAGGAGTAGCCCCCAAGGCTATGTTCGGATGTATGTATCAGATCATAGGCTCGAAAACTTGAAATTATGGCACCAATGTTTCTATAGATTTTATTGGGTGCACGACCAGTGCTCCTGATAGGAGTAGCCCCTGAGGCTACAATCGTAATATTGTATATTCGATTGTAATCTCAAGTTTTCTCATGGAAGAATTTACTTCGGCTCCAATTTGAATTTTTTTGGGTCATATCTCTTATAGCGAACCGCAGTTTCTGCATTGTCTTTGCTGTGACGTCAATAATGACGTATTTCATGCTGTTGAATTCCAGAAGACACATCCTGATGGAACATTTCAAACGTGGGGCAATGCGGCAGTAATGATGACGCCTAATAGCGTATTCAACAGAGTTTTTTGACTGCACGTCCCCTCTCCGCGCGATCGAGGTGTCACGCGCTGTCCTCCCATTTTTACCGCGGCAATAACTTCTTTAGATTTTTTTCTTTTACGGAATCTCTTTAACATGTGTCATCACCGTGTGATCTTCTGTTGGTTCGATTTTGCATCGAACGGTTCGAACTTCATACCTTTGCTCTTTATAAAGGGAAGGATACTTGTTTTACTGTTTTTACCTCTCCTTCCTTGGCTCCTTCTTCTTCCTTGCGCTCTTGCCCCCTTGCGAACTCCTGCTCTGTGCTCGTGTCTCTCTTGCGCTGCCATGGGAAAGAGTAAGGCGGGGACTTCCACTACGGTCGCGAAGGCCACCAGGAAGAGGGCCGTCGGATGGGCTCCTTCCAAGTGTTCGGTGCGGGATCTCCGTGAGGCGCGGAACTCCGGTGGAGGGTACCTTCAAGCTCCCTGGAGACGAAGTTGCTCCCATCCCCGAGCCCGGTTGGAGGGTAATGTTTCTTTCCTTTCTTCTTTGCGGCCTTTCTCTTCCTGTCCACGAATTTCTTTGTGGTCTTATTTTTGTCTATGGCGTGCAGCTGTATCAGCTCACGCCTAACTCTATCCTCCATGTTGCTTGTTTCATCACTCTCTATGAGTGCTTTCTCAGGATTCATCCTCATTGGGGCATGTGGAAGCATTTCTTTTATGTTCGCCCTGACGCCACTGACACCATTGTTAACGATGTTGGTGGCGCCATTTTCTCTATTCGCTCCGACGTAGATTATTTTGATTTTAAGATCACCGATTCTGTCCAAGGCTGGAAGTCCAAGTGGTTTTATATCAAGGATCACCAGTTGAAGGCCAATCTTTCGGTTTAGCCCCCTTTGATCGTAAGAAAACTTGTCGCAACCTTGACTCCTAGGATCAACGTCTTTCTGTCGAAGAAATGGTGGAAATCCAACCCTATCTTGACTGCATTTCGAAACTGTGGCATGAAGTTGGTAAGGAATTGTCGGTTCTCTAGATTCTAGCATATTTTTTGGGGATCCGCGTCCAACCACTTCAGGCCCAGCTTTCTGGTATGTGGGCGTATACCGGGAAGAAGGATCCAATGAGGATTTCATCGGAAGACCTTACCCTGAAGGTGTATGAAAAAAGGGTTTGAAGCTTCACCACCCTCACCAGGAAAAGCCCGGTTCCTTCCAGTTGTCTTGTGGAGACCTATGGCAAGAAGAACCGTCTTCCCAAGGTAATTTCCCTTTGCGTCCATCTTTCCTCCCTTTTATTTGCGGATGACTTTTTACTTTATCAATAATTGACGCTTTTTCCATGTCTTCTGTTTGTGTATGATTTTGAGCATTTGTGATCACTTCCCCCTCTCCCTGGAAGCTATGAGCCCCTTTTCCATCCTTCCGCATCCGACGATCTCCCTGTGACTGGGACTGCCACGGATGAGGAGATGGATTTTTCTGATTCTGATTCTTCATCAAAAATGAATCCCTTCCGTGGTCTCGCTCTGGGGATTTTCGCGTGGAGCGTGCTGGTGATAAGAGGAAACGCTCTTACGCTGTAGAAAAGGGCGAAGACTCAGATGCCTCAACTACCTCCAAACCCTTCGATGTTGCTCTAGTTTCGACTACTCCTACCCAGATGAATTTGTTCCGCTTTGCGTAGGATGTATCTTTGTAAGTGTTTTTACTGCTTCTTTACAGTTTTATCGGGTAGTTCTGTTGCTGATGCTTTCCCATTTGTTTGGTTCTTTTTATTTTGCAGTGATGATGATGATGAAGATCCTCCCGTGTCTCCTCTTCGTACTTCTATTTCCTGTTCTGCAAAGAAATCCCTTCCACCATCGGTAGAGCCAAAGGAAATGCCCGTGTCTTCTGTGGAGAAGATTATCTAGAAAGATGTTGCCACTTCGTTAAGGCTGCTGCCGCAAAAAAGGAAGAAAACGGCTGGTAAAGCTGTGGCGACATCTGAAAACCCTGTTGATGTGGATATGAAAGATGTAAGTCACTCTATATTTTAGAATTTTTCTGGTCGTAGCTTCTTTTTTATTTTTCCTGATATCCCTTGTTGTGATGTTTTTCTTCAGCCTTTGATGTGTGAGATGGTTGACATGGCCTGTCGTTTTATCAAAATCCGCGATGAAGCCGAAGAACTAAAGGGTATATCATGTTCCTCTTCAGGAATTCTTTGTGTGCTTTTGTTCTCCACTTTTCATGATTTATTTGTGTAGCTGCTGCCAAGGAATCCGGAGTTATTCAGGACGAGGCGATGAAGCGTGTCGATGGTCTGGAGGCCAAACTGCGGGTTGCTGAGGAAGATTTGGAGGAGGCCAAGCAGAAGCCGAAAACTGATGCCGAAGAAGTGGCCAAGCAAGCCGCTATCCGAGATGAAATTCTTCGGGAGCGCATGGATGCCCTTAATGCTTATTTGACCCATAAGTTTTTTTGTCTTGTGTGGCTTTATTTGAAATGTTGAGGTGGCTTTATTTGATTTCTTTCCTTTGGTCGTCAATCTTTTCCTTTTTTATTTCTAGAATTGACTGGCTAGAATCTGACGCTGCACGAAGGCAAGAAGGTTGATCCTTTGTCGTATGTTGTTAGCACCTTGGAGGCCAACAACGTTCATGGGTGCAACCTCCTTGTCCGCTCCCGCCGTGCCTTCAAACGCCTTCATGCCAAAAAAATTCCAACCAAGGAGGTGCTGAATAACTTGAATGATCTTGTCACTGTCTTCGGTGCTGACCCCAGCCCCCTTGTTGGTTGTAGCCTGATGTAGTCGAAGAGTGGTGCCGAAACTTCAATGGCCCTAGCGATGGCGCACAGCGAGAAGGTCGACTGGGAGAATGTTAGCTCCTCTGTCCCAGTCACCTCCACTGGCCAAGAAGTTGACTTGAAGCCTCATGTTAAGAGGGCTAGAAAGTATTCTCGACTGCTTTTGGGCCTAGTCTCAGGCTCGGAGAAGCTGGTTGCCCCTTCTTCGGCTGCTCCTGTCGTTCCTGTAGCTAGCGTTCCTTCTGCTAGTCTACTTTGTCTTTGAAGGAGACGGCTTCATAGGCTTTGTTTTGTAGTTTTATTGTGCCTCCCTTGTCGTCACTGTAATGAACCTTTAACTTATACAGGTGCCTTTTGCTTTCTTTTTACAAGAAAGCAACTGTTGAATATATGCGTATGAGTTTGTGTTTGTATGCTGAACGTTTCATATCTTTCATATTTTGCTAGATATTGAATGAATCTTCGGCTCCTTCTAGGTCCACGCAATTGTTGGATGCAATTCCATCCTCATCTGTAGTGGACGCAACCAATACCGCCATTGTGCATACGATGGACCTGTCGTTGTACGCTAAAAAAATTGAACAGGTGAAGAAACTTGAAGGAAAACTTCAGGTTGTTCAGTCAATGGTGGATGTTGCCCAATCTAAATCATGTCAGGCCCTCGATCGCGAAGCTTTTTTCTTGGAGGAAATTTTCATGACAAGTGAGAAGCTGTTATGTAAGCTTCCTCTTTCTTTTGTTGCTCCTTCTGGCTTGCGGGAAGTCAATGTTTTCTCCCTGATTTGTAGGTATTTCGATTGTGCGAGAGGGAGGAAACCCAACGTCTATGCGTGTCTGCCTCCCGAACTTCTGAGATAGATTTTTGGACTGATCATCGCCGTGCTTATACTATGGCGTTGCTTCAGGACCGCCTATCAAAGGTTGAGGAATTTGTCAAGTGTTACGGCAGATCGCTGGCCCTTGTTTATAATGCCATGTTTCCTCGGGATCCTCATCCTCAGACCTTGACAGATTTACTTGCGAAGTTTTGGCAAGGTGAAAGGATTCATCATTTCGTGAAGCTTCAACTTGTGGCGGGTACCAAGCTTGCGCTTTCTCGGGAACATACGCATCAGCCGACGCTAGACTTGGATATTGTATGTTCGGGGCTACCTCCCCCTTCCGATGGTGGCCTTGTTGATATGGCGCCTCATTATGCCGCTGCTCGTAGACCTCCCATTAGGATTGTTCGAAGATGCTTAGAGGCAGACGGAGAATTTTTTGTTAATTTTCCTATCTGATTGCTTGCTTGTGCAGCCTTATATTTTCTAGAAGAAATATTGTATAGAGCTACTTTATACTTATCAAAAAGGCCATATTTTTTATATGAGATTTTGATTGTATATTGTATTTTTGTGGAGGATTCGACGAGCTGATGTCTTCCTTCATGTGCTATAGAAATTTGTATGCTAAGTAGTACTTTGTTTATTCATTGATAAACATAAATGGATACATTGGGAGGGCATGATCGCCTGGCCGTTGGCCTTTATTGGATATAAAGTGCGTGAAAATGAAGATTTTCTTTAGGAACTTCAGCTTCTTGTTCTTGAGGTTTTTCATCATGCTCCGTGTTGGTATGTGGGGTGCTCTCGTCTTTTCGACGAGTGGGTCTTCCTATGTGGGACCTATAGTGGAGGCCGCATAGGTTGCTTTTACGGGACCGTTGTGCGCTTGCTCTTCCGATGTGTGCTTCTTGTGGGTGTGCCCTTCGTGTAGTGACTCCTCATCCACTATTTTCAGCGGTCCAAGTTCCGTCTCCATTCGAAAGATTCTGATATTTTGTTGAATTCCCGATCGTAGCTGTCCGAGCGACTGGAGCTTCCTTTTACTGTTATGACCCCATTGGGGGCTGACATTTTTAGCACCAGATATGCATAGTGAGGCACTGCCATGAACCTAGCGAAAGTTGGTCGTCCCAAGATCGCGTGGTACTGACATGGCCAGTCCATGACTTCGAACTCTAGCTTTTCGTGGCTGAAGTTATTCTTTGATCTGAAGACTACGTCGAGGTGGACTTTGCCCAATGGAATTTCGGCTTTTCCTGAAACTATCCCATGGAAAGTTGTGTCTGTAGATATTAGATTTGTCATGGACCAATTCATAGCCCATAGAGTTTTTGCGTAGATCAGGTTGATGCTGCTCCCTGCATCCAAGAAAACCTTGCTCATGTCAAATCCGCCGATTTGTGCTTCTACTATTAGCACTGATTGGCCTGGTCTAGGGACCCGTATTGGATGATCAGATCCGCTGAAGGTAATTTCTTGTTCTGGCCAATTGAGATAGTCAGGTGTAGGAGGTGGCTTTGTTACTGCCATGTTTACTTTCCTAGTGATCAATTTCTGTCTTCTATTGGGGGGGGGGGTCGTCCCTTCTGGATCATTGACATCGCTCCTTTTTTCCTGGATATTCGTCGTCTTGACATGTTGTGTTTTGCGGCTGTCCTGCTGGCGGGTGCCCCTGCGGTGGTGGTGGCGCGCCGATAGCTAGAGCACCAGGCGTGGTAGCGTAGCCTCAGTTTGCTGCTTCGGTTGCCCTTGCGTTGCATAGCTCTTGCATTTTTAGGAACGTTCGACAGTCCTTTAGGAGGTGATTTGATTGTCTTTTCCCTACCGAGTCGACATAGAAGTGCATATTGCATGGTCCTTCCAACATTTGTCCTGCTGACATAGGTGGGTCTCGATTCGTCGGCTGGTATCGTTGTTGCGGCTGTCCTCCACCGATGTTGTCCCTGTTACCATGGTATCCGTTGTTGTAATCGTCGCTTTGTCGGTTTTCCCTCCAAAGAAACTGGCTGCAACATAACTTGGTGTACTGTACCCATCGTTGGTTCGTTATCTTCGATCGTTATTGCGCCTGTCCCTATCTTCTTCGAGTGAACATGATCTTTTGTTGTGTACTGCGTCCTCTCCGTTTGCCCAACGATTGGCTATGTCCATAAGTTGCGAAATTGTCTTTGGCTTGGTTCGTCCTAGTTCTTCAATAAATTCCTGCCGACAAAGTCCACCGTTGAAGGCGTCGATTGCTCTTTCATCGGATATGGCTTCAGCCGAATTTTTTATGATGTTCCACCATTGGACGAAAACCCGCATTGATTCTCCTGGCTTTTGCTTGCAGGCCCGCAATTGCTCCAAAGACGCGGGTCGCTTGAATGCGGACTGGAAATTCCTGATAAATTTGTCCTCAAGATCGTTCCAACTGCTGATAGAATCTTCGGGTAGTTGTCTTAGCCAGGAGCGTGTCGCGCCGGTTAGGTGCAGCTGCAAGCTTTGCATTGCTGTAGCTTTGGATCCACCTTGTAGTTTGATGGTTTCCAGGTAATCTGTCAGCCAAGCTTCGGGCTCTTGGAGACCATCGTACTTTTGACAATCTTGAGGTAATTTAAAGTCTCTTGGTATCGGAGTCTTGTGAACCCTTCGGGTAAAGCAACCGGCTCCGTATAGTTCTTGCTCTTCCTCGCTTTCGCCGTCATGATATCTTCGGGTGCTGCTCTCTTCTCTGGACCGGTCGATCCTTCGCTGAGTGATGTCGTTTCTTGCATCGTTTCGCGGCTCTGACTCTGAAAAGTGGACCCGTTGTGGCGACCGAGATCGTCGGGTGTGTCCCACTTGCCAAGGGCTGCTGCGATGGTGTGGGGATCTATCAAGTTATCACGTGGTTCCTTGCTCTGCTTGCATGACAGATGCTCCTACCATGCCGAGATTCATCAGGGAGGAGTGATGGAGGGCCGCGCGAGGATCGTTGGGTGCGGGTTGTGTTGTAACTAGATATGTTTGTGTCGCCACAATGGCTGCCTGGGTTGTTTTTTCCTTGATGTTTCTAGCCTGGTCTATTGACATGAATGATAGATCAAGGTATCAGATTAGTCCACTCCTCTATGCTTCGGGGATATTCTCCAACCGAGATGTTGCTCTCCTTGGCGGTGCTCCTCATGTTACACTCCTTGATCCTCGAGTGGAGCTTAACCGCGCTTGTCGTAGGGTAGATTCATCAGCTAATCTTTTCCTTTCATCGAGTTGCCTCTCCATCCCGAGTAGGTCTCTCTTCTTGCGATGAAGCAGATATTGGTATGCTAATGGATCCTCATGTGAAGCGTCCGCTGTCATCAGAACTGCTCCCGAAATTGCTTCCCTTGCTTTTTGCAATGCTGCTGCTGGTAGCCGAAGAGTTTGCCTCTCGCCTCCGTGTGATTCTTCTTCTTCTTGATTTACACGGTTAACTGTTGGGTCTCCCCTGTTTCCTTGGATTCCTTTGTTGCCGTGATCTCCTGCATTGTGGCTTGAAAGAATATCATTAGGGTTAAAAATTGGGTTACCGCTGGAGTCTTGCTGGGTCGAGGCATCTCCGATGATCACGCATACTTGGTGCTGAGTGATATCTGGACTAGTGATGTCATTGTTTGAACCGAGTGAGACATTGTCGGGTGAACCAGTGAAGTCCATCAGTTTTTGTTCTGGGTAGATTTTTTCCATCCTAATTCTGAAGTCGATGCATTCGCCGCTTTCTTCGGGTCCATTATTCGTCAGGCTTGCTTCGCATGGTGAGGTTAACTATGGATCTGATCCGAAGGAGAGATTGTCGTAGAGACCATCAAGGTCCCCCAGATCCGTCTCGATTTGCTTGTTTTCCTCACCTGCTTCGATATGTGATGTGGCGTCCATGGAGGATCCGATGAATGATGATGGTACCGCCGTAGGCGTAGGTTTTTCCACCGACGATTCTGATGTGATCAGGGCCAAAGGGTGCGATTCTTGCGGGTCTTCTACTTGGAAGTGGAAGCTTCCGATGATTAGATCGGATCCGCCGTTGAAATCAGCGGGTAACAATACAAGGGTGGGCGGGTGTGGATCTGCTTTTGTTGGGTTGATGCTTGGTGGAGAGCGGTCCATTGAATCCATGGTTCCAGTGTTCAGGTTTGCCACAGACGGCGCCAATTGACGAGGGGTAACCTCGCCAATGTCCATGGTGAAGGACTTAGGGTTTCACGGAAAAGAGAACACTGGGGATTTCGTCGGATGTCAGGAAAACAATGGAGTCAAAGTCGCCTGAATATTTGGGAATCTCACTATTACAAGTTGCCTGGGAGTTTTTCGGTACCCTTGCTTGGGCTTCTCCCATCCTATATATAATAGGTCGGATCTCAAAGCTGTATGCAAATAGGTTTCACATACGTGTAATTACAATACCAACACAATGTCGGTTCATAGTTTCTTTCCTAATACAATCAAAGTCTCTATCGGCTGCTTCCTTGGTCTATCATCTGAAATCTTCATGGGCCGGAAGCCTTTTACCCAGTATAGGGTAGCGAATCATAAGAATCCGAATAATCATACCTATGTCAGAGAGAAAGAGGGCAAGAGAGGTCAAATAGTTTTCTTGGTGTAAAGAAAGTACACATAACAAGTCTCCGAGCGCCACACAAGTCCATGGCAAGTTTTTATGCACATTTCACCTTTTTGTGTCTGTATGCCCACTTAAATGACTCTATGTCAACCTGTGGAACTTAGGTCAACTTTGAACTACAAGCGCACGATAGTTTCCTCTTAAATTTTGCCTATATAGTCCTTGTTTTGCTATGTTTTAACAATTTCGCCCAATTGAGAGACTTTATGCGAATTTACATAAATTAGGTCAAAATTGATCTAGAAGTGTGTGGTATATACCCCTCCTAAAATTGTAAAGGAATCATTTTTATGGACAAAGTGCAACATGATTTATGGACAATCCCCTAGTTTTACGAGTTTTCAAGCCTCCTAGCTCATTTCGCCCACTTAAACCAAAGTTACTTTAAGTTTGTCTTGGGCAACACGTAGAGCCAGGCCGAAAACAAAAAAATCTGCTCTGGCAAGGACTCCGCTGAGCCACCCCAAGGTCCAGCCAAGGTCAAAGGAAATAGCTTGTACCTCTCGACACGTAAGTGCGAAAGCTAAGGAAGAACGTCGCGGTGGTGTCATAAGTTCCCCTTGTCTCGTCTGGCTTCGACAAACTTCTCGATCCTAGGACCACCTTGTAGCCAGCTTGATCCTCCTCCTTCCGCCTCCGACTCCGCCACCTAACGCCATCGACGAGAACCATAGATATGGTTCCTCTACTGTCTCACACACATACAAGGTGGAACAACAGCAAGTGAGATGCTAGTCTCAATCTTGCCACCGCAGGATATGAAGGTGGTTGTCAAGTCTAGCAAAACCCTAGGAAGCAGCACTAGATTGGATTGGATTGTCCACCACCACCCACATTCCTTTATATAGGCGAGTAGGTGAGGGCACACAACACTTGTGTCACTCGGTCCTAAACCCTAGCCCTAGTCAAAGTGGGTCCTACCCATTGACGCGTGTCCCTGTCTAGACAAGTCCAACTTGCCAGCTTGTGATAGTCGGATCAACATCCGCCTAGTCCCACTCTCTTAAGTGTGCGATCCCGCAGGCTTACGGTAAGCCGGAAATAGCTCAATAATCATTCAGTCACAGAACTAGCTCAGTGACTTTCCGACTAGAGCTGATAACCGGCAGCAGCCTCTAGCAAGACTTGCCGACTGCCGGTTTACACAAGTGCCTTCAATGTGACGATTTGTCCGAGTCCCTTTGCCTCACAATATTAGTGATAAACCGCAGGGAGATTCCGTCATCGCAGTGTCATTTTACTCTCTTCTCATTTCAGTGATAACTGATTCCCTCCGACTTCACTAAGTTAGATTACCTTGATCAACACTTGATTGAGTAGCGCAAGGCCATGCTTCTAAATCATATCACATGAGAGGGCCTAGAGAATATCTCTCTGAGATGGAGGGGAAAATGCCATCTTGGCTGACCCACGTCACACAACTTGCTTCGAAGTCGGCCCAAGACCACCCTTATGACTCCTAGTTACGGTGAGCGTTAGATGGAGTCAAAGCCGACTTTTCCACAACTCGGATCATATGATCCCATCAGGTCTAAGGATTCCATTGTGTTAGTCAGAGCATATGACAGTGTGCTCACATCCTACTAACCTTTGGATCGGTCCGGCTATCGTACCTCTTCCGACTAGCCAATGCAAGACGGATAGCATCTCCATGCTCATGACACGTGAAACATTGTGATCTTCTGACTTACAAATTAGTCTCGTCAGTGGGTTTCCCTCCCAACCTCAAACGACTAAGGACAAGTTGGCTAGAGCTAGATACAATTATGTGGTTCCACACCTACAACAATTGTGATGGCACATACAACTAGCTCTAAGCCAGATACTAGGTTACAAATACAAGGCAGAATGTGAGCCTCTAGGGCATCATTCCTAACAGTCTCCCACTTGCACTAGAGTCGAACACTTAGGCATCTCCAGGCCTTAGTCATCTCATGCCCATCACTCTTATGTGCGCCTCAAACTTAGGTTGTGGAAGCGGATTGGTCAACGGGTCTACAACATTTGCATCCATGTGTACCTTGAATAGCTTAGTTTCTCCGCGATCGGCGAACTGCCAAATCAGGTGAAATTTCCTGAGTATGTGCTTGTTCTTCTGGTGTGCCCATGGCTCCTTAGCTTGTGCAATAGCACCAGTATTGTCACAGTACACGTCTAACATACTAGACGAGCCCGGAATAACACCGAGTTCAATTAGAAAATTTCTGATCCAAACCCCTTCTTTTGCCGCCTCTGAGGCAACAACATACTCATCTTCCGTAGTAGAATCAGCCACCAATTCTTACCTAGAATTCTTCCAGCTCATTGCACCTCCATTTACTATGAACACATAGCCGGATTGCGAGCGTGAGTCATCTAGGTCGGTCTGAAAGCTAGCATCCATGTAACCCTTTACACCTAGCTCTTCCTCACCTCCATAGACCAGGAACTCATCTTGAGTACCTCTGAAGTACTTAAAGATATTCTTTACTGTTGTCGAGTGGCCTTCGCTAGGACCTGACTGATATCTGCTTGTTACACTTAGAGCATAGGAAATATCCGGCCTAGTACATATCATCGCATACATGGTCGATCGTACTACCGAAGCATAAGGGATCCTCTCCATCCAACTTTGGTCATCAGCCAATGTTGGGCATTGAGTCTTACTAAGTCGGATTCCATGCACCATCAGTAAGAACCCCTTCTTAGCTGAATCCATATTGAACTTCTTCAATATCTTATCTAGATATGTACTTTGACTCAAACCTATGAGTATACGGGATCTATCTCTATAGATCTTAATTCCCAGCATAAATGCTGCCTCACCCAAGTCCTTCATTTGGAAACACCTTACCAAAGAATCCTTGGTTTCTTGCAACATTGGAACATTGTTTCCGACTATCAATATGTCATCTACATATAGTAGCAGAAAAACAACCGAGCTTTAACTAAACTTCCTGTATACACAAGAATCTTGTTTGCTTTTGATGAAGCCAAACGATTTGACCACTTCATCAAAATGAATGTTCCAACTCTGACTTGCTTGCTTCAATCCATAGATGGATTTCCGAAGCTTGCAAACTTTGTTTGGACTAGCTAGATCGACAAAACCCTTGGATTGTATCATATACACGTCTTTGATTAAATTCCGTTAAGGAAAGCCGTTTTGACATCCATCTGCCATATCTCCCAATCGAAATATGCAGCTAGTGCTAACATGATCCTCACCGACTTAAGCATCGCTACTAGCGAGAAAGTCTCATCATAGTCAACTGCTTGAACTTGTCGGAACCTTTTTACGACAAGCCATGCTTTATAGTCAAAAATATTTCTATCTTGGTCAGTTTTCCTCTTAAAGACCCATTTGCTCTTGATGGATCTTGCACCATCTAGCAAATCAACCAAGTTCCAAACTTGATTGTCATCCATGGACTTTAACTTGGATCTCATGGCTCCAACCCATGACCCGGAATCAACACTCCCCATTGCATCCTGATAGGTAGTCGGCTCATCGCCGTCTAGCATAAGTACGTATCCACATAGTCTTGTTGATCTTCATGGATCTGGTGCATTGGCTTAGGCATAACGTCTGGTACAACCTCCAAGGCTGCCGACTTGTCCTGAGTTGGTGAATCCTAAATTTCTTTGAGCTGCACCCTATTTCCACAATCTTTCCAGCTAAGAAACTCTTTCTCTAGAAAGACCCCGTTTCGAGCGACAAACACTTTGCCCTCTTCTTGGTTGTTGAAATAGTAACCCAAAGTTTCCTTAGGGTAGCCTACGAAAACTACCTTATCTGACTTGGGGCTGAGCTTGTCGGATTGTAATCTCTTGACAAAAGCTTCACATCTCCAAATCTTAAGAAAAGCCAAGGTCAGCTTCTTGCCCATCTACATCTCATGTGGTGTCTTTTCTACTAATTTAGATGGTACTTTGTTTAGTGTTATCGCTGCTGTCTTTAGACAAAAACCCCAAAATGATAAAGGTAGATCCATCTTACTCATCATCGACCTCACCATGTCTAACAAGCTTCAGTTTTGCCTTTCTGACACACCATTCCTCTGAGGTGTTCCCAGCGTGGTGAGCTGTGGAACTATTCCACAACTCTTGAGATGGTCATCAAACTCATGGATCATATATTCGCCTCCACGATCTGATTGTAGAAACTTAATATTCTTCACGAGTTGGTTTTGCACTTCACTCTGAAACTCTTTGAACTTTTCAAAGGTTCCCGACTTGGATTTCATCAGGTAGACATAGCCATATCTACTGAGATCATCCATGAACATGACAAAATACTCATAACCACCTCTGGCTGTCGTGCTCATTGGACCGCATATATCACTATGTATCAGTTCCAGCAAGTCGGACGCCCTCTCGCAACTCTTTGTGAAAGGCGTCTTGGTCATCTTTCCTAGCAAATAGGATTCACATGTTTCAAATGGCTCCAAGTCGGGCGAATCCATGAGTCCATCACCATGGAGATTGTGCATGCGTTTCCAACTGATATGATCAAGGTGACAATGCCATAAATAAGTAGAACTAAGATCATTCGGATTCAGCCTTTTCGCATTCAAGTTATAAACTGATTTACATTCAAGATCAAGCACAAAAAGTCTGGATTGGACAAATACATAGCCATGAAACAAATTATTCAAATAAAAGGAACAACCACTATTCTTAATACTCGATTCATAACCTTGATCCATCAAACATGAGGCGGAAATGATGTTTCGGCTTAGTACAGGAACATAATAACACTTATTTAGTTCTAGTACAAATCCTGAAGGTAACTAGAGTTGCATCATCCCTATGGCTAACACATCAACTCTTGCTTTGTTTCTGACTCTGATGTCAATATCCCCTCTCAACATGCTCATATGCCTTACCAGTCCCTGCATTGAGTTGCACACATGAACAACCGATCTGGTATCATATACCAGGTGCTGCTAGGAGTGTCGGCAAGATAAATGTCTATACTATTCATAAGGAGTGTACCTGAGTTGGAAGTCATACTTCCACTCCTGGCTTTATCCACCTTGTACTTGTTGTAGTTCCTCTTCCAGTGACCCTCCGCCTTACAGTAAAAGCATACTATACACGGAGGTTTTTCCGACTTGCCAATCACTGAGCCGGCATTGGGACTTGGATCCAGTATGTCGTCTCCCTTTGGCTTGGCTTTCTTAGACCAAGATTTCTTCTTGATCTTGGAAGCGTTCTACACCATCAACACTTGACTAGTGCCACCTCTCTTGATGTTGGCCTCTGCTATCTTGACCATACTTTGAAGTTCTGCTAGTTTCTTATCCATACCATGCATATGGTAGTTCAAAATGAACGGACCATAAGCACTAGGAAGAGAATTCAGGAGAATGTCGGTAGCGAACTCTTCGCTCAAGGGAAAAGCCAAACAATCCAAGGACTGCACATATCCGACCATCTTGATCATGTGCGGTCCCAGTGGATCTCCGTCTTTTAGCTTGCACCCAAGCAAGGCTCTAGATACATTGTACCTCTCTATCCTGGCCTACGTCTCAAACATGATCTTGAGGGAAATGAGCATATCGTAGGCCCCAACATTCTTGAACTATTGTTGCAGTTCTAGCTCCATGTGAGCAAGCATGAGGCACCCGACTTCCATCGACTCATCCTGAGCCCGACAAAAGGCGGTTCTTATAGCATTAGGCTCATCATTTCCCGGCTCATATGGAATTAGATTGTCCAGGACATGCTCCTTCTTCTCTTGATTGAGAATGATTCTCAAGTTATGATACCAGTTGGTAAAGTTTGTTCCATTCAGCTTGTCCTTCTCAAGGATACGCAATGCAAAACTAGAAATTTGAATGGTGCTAGTTGGTGCCATCTACAAACGAAAGGTGCAAAACACTTAAGACAATGCATCTATAATAGGAGAAGGCGGATTAAACTCTTTAGTCCTACACACTCCCACTAGGACTGATATCCCTCCGATGTCGATAGTGATTTAGGATCCCGGTTAGTTATCCGACTATTGAGCCTTTGCGTCACTGCTAGCCGGAGAACCTTCTGAGTAGGCAACACCTTGCCAATCAGATCTCTATCTAATTCATGTTGGATTGTCTGACAACCCTCCTTACCCCGAAGTCCACAACTATTGTGATAACTCCTTCTAGCTACCAAGTGCCCTACCGAGAGAGTCAGAATCTCTGACACTTTATCGAAGAGAATTGGCAGTGCCCCAACAATATGAGCCCACTACCCGAAATTGTCCGACTTGTAGTGTTGCAGCAAATGGCGGGGTAATCTGACTAGACCTTCTTTGAGGGAAAAAAAATAAAATGAAATTTGCAAGTAGAAACCTTTCCATCTCGCACCAGATAAACTTTAGTTGTAACTTTTGACAAGGTACAACTATCATATTATTGTCCAACAAGAAAAGAAACTTTAGTGGTTGATCGTGTATGTACGCCATGTGACCTCCCGCTCAGATCTTGACCAGTTTTGATGAACTTCTTGGCGAAGACAAACTAGATCTGGCCACTGCCCTAAGATCAAAAAGGCAATATGTAAAAAATGAAAAAGATCCAATCTTTCACACTAGCGCATCTCATGCGCAAGAACTAGGAAAAAAGCCTAGAGTCAATGCTCTGATACCACTATTGTGCAACGCGCAGAGCCAGGCCGAAAACAAAAAAATTCTGCTCCGGCAACGGCTCCGGCGAGCCACCCCAAGATCTGGCCAAGGTCAAAGGCAATAGCTTATACGTATCGACCCGCAGGTGCGGAAGCTGAGGAAGTGCGTCGAAGTGGTGTTGTACGTTGCGCTTGTCTCGTCTGGCTCTGACAAACTTCTCGATCCTGGGACCACCTTGTCACCGGCTTGCTCCTCCTCCTTCCACCTCCGACTCTGCCGCCTAACGCCGTCAATGAGCACCGCAGATGTGGTGCCTCTACTGTCTCACACACGTACAAGGTGGAACAACAGCAAGTGAGATGCTAGTCTCGGTCTTGCCGCCGCGGGATAGGAAGGTGGTTACCAAGTCTAGTGAAACCCTAGGAAGCAACACTGGATTGGATTGTCTTGTCTATTGCCACCCACCCTCCTTTATATAGGCAAGTAGGTGAGGGCACACAACACGTGTGTCCCTCAGTCCTAGACCCTAGCCCTAGTCAAAGTGGGTCCAACCCATTGAAACATGTCCATGTCCAAACAAGTCCAACATGTCGGCTTGTGATAGTCGGATCAACATCCGCCTAGTCCCACTCTCTTAAGTGTGCGATCCCGCAGGCTTACGGTAAGCCGGATACAACTCAGTAATCATTCAAGTCAGAGAGCTCAGTGACTTTCCGACTAGAGTTGATAATTGGCATCGGCCTCTAGCAAGACTTTTCGACTCCTGGTTTACGCAAGTGCCTTCAGTGTGATGATCTATCCGAGTCCCTTTGCCTCACGATATTGGTGATAAACTACATTGGAGATTCCGTCATCCCAGTGCTATCTTACTATCTTCTCGTTACAATGATAACCGATTCCCTCTGACTTCACTAAGTTAGACTACCTCGATCAACACTTGATCGAGTAGCGCATGGCCATGCTTCTGAATCATATCACACGAGAGGGCCCAGAGAATATCTCTCTAAGATGGAGGGGCTAATTCCATCTTGGCTGATCCATGTCATGCAGCTTGTTTGGAAGTTGTCCAAAGACCACCCTTATGACTCCTAGTTATGGTGAGCGTTAGCTGGAATCAAAGCCAGCTTTTCCACAACTCGGATCATGCGATCCCCTCGGGTCTAAGGATTCCATTGTGTTAGTCGGAGTGTATGAGAGTGTGCTCACGTCCTACTAACCTTTGGATCAGTCCAGCTATCGTACCTCTTTCTACTAGCCAATGCAAGGCGGATAACATCTCCATGCTCATGACACGTGAAATATTGTCATCTTCTGACTTACAAATTAGTCTCGACAGTGGGTTTCCCTCCCAACCTCAAACAACTAAGGACAAATTGGCTAGATCTAGATACAAGTATGTGGTTCTACACCTGCAACAATTGTAGTGACACATAAAACTAGCTCTAATCCGGATACTAGGTTACGAATACAAGGCGGAATGTGAGCCTCTAGAGCATCATTGCTAAGAGTTTGAACTTCAAGCAAGTCTCACAAAGATTGCTCTTAAAGTTATACATTGTGAAACTATTCTAAATGTGTACATGGTCCGTCAATATCTGAAAAATCACCGAGAGTTATGAAAGACTAAAAATCTTGCTATATATGAATTTGCATGCTGGCAATTCTGACCCGGCTTTAAAAAAAAGATAAAGAAAATGAAGAGATGAAAAGGTTTCACATGGCCTCCTCTCGTGTGCACTAGCCATGGAAAAGATGGTAAACCTGAGATTTGAAATATTTTGAGAAAGCCGTCTTTGAAGGGAATATGCCCTGAGAGGCAATAATAAAGTTATTATTATACATATTCCAAGTATATGATAGATGTTTATTTTACATGCTATAATTGTATTAATTTGGAAACATTAATACATGTGTGTTTAATAAACAAAAGGAAAGTTCCTAGTTATGCCTCTCTTATAAACTAGCTCATTGATTAACAAGATGATCAAGGTTTCCTGATCATGGACATTGGATGTTGTTAATAACGAGGTCACAACATTAGTGGAATGATGTGATGAACATTCATCCGAAGTATAGCATTACGATCAAAGTCATTGTGTTTATATTGCTATAACATCTAACAAAGTAATCCTAGTCCTTAGACCATGAGACCATGTTAATCACCAACACTGGAAGAGTATCTTGATAACATCAAACGTCACACCATGAAAGGGTGATTATAAAGGTGGGTTTAGTGCTACGAAAGTGTTATGTAGAGGCTCATGGATCAAGAGTGCGATTTGTCCATCTCGATGACGGATAGATATACTTTGGGCCATCTCGGTGATATCACATTGGTTAGCTTGCAAGCAAGTGATAAGATCACTAGAATGTTATATCACGGGAACGATAAAAGAGTACATGTCGGTAACGAGATCAAACTAGGTATGGACATACTGATGATCGAATCTCGTACATGTAATATATCGCGAGACAAAGGGATTTAGTTACTAATGTTAAAGGTTCTCACGATCACAGAAGTCATCGTAGAATGTGTTGGAGTCAGTATGGATCTCCAGGTCCCGCTTTTGATTATTAATCTAAGAGGGGTCTCGATCATGTCTGCATTATTCACGAACCATAGGGTGACACACTTAAGGGACACCAACACCATTTGGAGCAAATATGTTTTAGACGAATGAAATGCAAAGTGCTGGAATTATTTCAATAGACACCAAAACTGTTTCGGGTGAAATTGCAGAAATTGGTTCTGCATGTAATATTGAAATGTTGTAGGGGTTTTTATGTGAATGTTTGTTAATTAAAGTAATTAAAAAAATTATGAATAAATTTAATAAAAGAGTTTTATTAAATGAGAGAGCATTAAATTTGGAGAAATTTAATGCATTTAAAGTGGAGACTTTAAAAGAGAATGTTAAGGGTCACTTTTATGTGGAGGGGGTTACCACCACATGAATGGGGGAGGTGAGGGGTCACCTCCATGGGGCGCTAGCCATGGGAGGGGTACCCCCTCCTCCTATAAAAGGCAACCCCTCTCACCCTTCTTCCTCACACCTCCTCGTGAAGGATCTCTCTCCCCCTCTAGAATTGTTCCCCCATGGCCTCGGATTAGCGAGATACATGTTCCTGATGGCATTTTGTCTAGAAGGAGTTGCTGCTTCCGCTGCATCACTGGAGCAAGGAGGCAGAGGTTGTTCGGTGGCCTGAACGTCTGTGCGAGTGCGGATGCGCTGCTGGTTTGCGGCGCTAGGACTTCCGCACGATCTTGAGATCGGCAAGCGTACGACTACATCATCCACGAGTTCCTACTCGTTAACAAAACCTTGTTGTCTTCGAGGGCAAGTTCTCCATGGATGTATATCCACCCGTTTCTTGTATCTAGTAGATAGATCTTGGCGTATAGTTCTCATCGTAGGAATTTTTTGTTTTCTATGCTGCGAACTCTTCAGTGGTATCTGAGCCTGAACTATGCGTAGGTGCTTTGTATGTGTAGAACACATAAGAGTATGTGGGCGATGATGATCATGTTATTGCTTCTTATATGTACTTTGGATATTGGTGGCATAGTGGGATGAAGCGGGCCGGACCAACCTTACATGTCATCGCACATAAGACCGGTTCCACGACAGACATGCAACTAGTTTTGCATAAGTGGCTGGCGGGTGTCTGTCTCTCCTACTGTAGTCAATATCTGATTTACAACGAGTTGCTAATAATTTGATTATCATCGTTGTGGTTCCATGTTCATAGGTAAGAACGGTTCTATCTTCGAAAGCCCTAAGCCACGTAAAACTTGCAATTGATAAATTAGAGGCGTCTAATTTAGATCATTGCTGGGCTTGTGTCATGATATGGTAATGTTGTAAGTTGATGTATAGTTGATACACTTACAACACGCTTAACGTGTAAGTTCCATAGACCTTGGCCTTACACACAAAGGAATGATAGAGATCATACCACTATGCATATGATAGTGATCAAATACAAGAACCATATCATTTCACTTTACACATATGATGTTCGCATCTTATATTGCTAGTTTGGCGTTTTTAGTAGAGTTATAAGATGATCCCTCATTTAAATATCAATATAAAAAATGTGTTCTTCCTTAAGTACGCATCGTTTATGTTTTGCCGCTTCAAGACATCACGTGATGATCAGGTGTACCTGAATCCACGATCATATTTCGGGTGTAAGACAGTTTTACACACGCGAGTACTAAGGTTCTTACTTGGCGAGCCTAGCATGTATAGACATGGCCTCGAAACACGGACCGAAAGGTTAAGCATGAGTCATATAGTTGATATGATGCCCATATAGATGCTCGCCTTTGAAGCTACACCGACTCACGTGATGATCGGACTTGGTGTAGTAAATTTGGTTCATGTAATCACCAAAAGACACAAGGGATGTTGTTTTTGAGTGGGAGTTTATTTGAACTCAATCTATCATAAACTTAGTCTAAATAAACTTTACAAATTCTATTATAGATGGCACCACCTGCTTTTAATTTCAATGTGTCCATGGAGAAAGAGAAACTTGCTACGAATGGTAGCAACTTCACCAACTGGGCTATGAATTTGAGGATTCTCCTCTCTGTTGCACAAAAACAATATGTGCTAGAAGCACCGCTAGGCCCCCCACCAGCTCCTGATGCCCTTGACGAGGAAAAGAATGTCTATATAACTCGTCAGGAGGACCACAACTTAGTTCATTGCGGCATACTATATGGGCTAGATCCAGAACTTCGAAAGCGTTTCGAAAATGGAAATGCCTTTGATACCATGGGTGAATTGAAAATGATTTTCGATACCTGTGCTGCCGTAGAGAGTTATAATGCTTTAGAAAAGTTCTTTAGCTGCATGATGGAAGAGAACAGCTCCGTAAGTGAGCACGTACTCAAAATGTCTGGGTATACCGATAAGCTTGTGACCTTGGGAATAACGATGCCCACTGACTTAAGCATACATCGTGTTGTCCAATCTCTGCCACCTAGCTACAAGAGCTTCGTGATGAACTATAACATGCAAGGCATGAAGAAGACTCTCCCCGAGCTTCTGTCAATGCTTAAAACTGGAGAAGTGGAGATTAGGAAAGAACATCAAGTGTTGATGGTCGATAGAACCACTGGTTCCAAGAAAGAGAAGAAGGGTAAACAAAAGGGAAAGAAGGGCGGCAAATCTGTTACTGCGCCTGAAAAGAAATCCCGGGCTAGCCCTAAGTCTGATACCGAGTGCTACTATTGTAAGGGGACTGGCCATTGGAAGCGCAACTTCCCCAAGTTTTTGGCGGACAAGAAAGCCGACAAGGCAAACAAAGGTATATATGATATACATGTTATTGATGTGTACTTGACTAGTACTCGCAGTAGCACCTGGGTATTTGATACCGGTTCGGTTGCTAACATATGTAACTCGAATCAGGGGCTGCGGAACAAGTGACCGCTAGCAAGGGGTGAGGTTAAGATGCGTGTCGACAATGGATCAAGAGTTGATGTGATCGCCATCGGAACACTGCCTCTCCACCTACCATCGGGATTAGTTATAAACCTAAATAATTGTTATTTGGTGCCTGCACTGAGCATGAACATTATATCTGGATCTTGTTTGATGCGATGTGGTTATTCGTTTAAAGTCTAAAACAATGGTTGTTCGATTTATATGGATAATATCTTTTATGGTCATGCACCAGTGATGAATGGTTTATTTCTGTTGAATCTCGATAGTACTCATACGCACATCCATAATGTTGATGCTAAAAGAATTAAACTTAATGATGATATATCTACATATATGTGGCACTGCTGTCTAGGTCATATTGGCGTTAAACGCATGAAGAAACTCCATTCCAATGGACTTTTGGAATCACTTGATTTTGAATCATTTGATACATGTGAGCCATGCCTTATGGGTAAGATGACTAGAACACCGTTTTCCGGTTCAATGGAACGGGTAATAGAATTGTTGGAAATCATACATACTGATGTATGCGGTCCAATGAGTGTGTCGGCGTGACGTGGATATCGTTATTTTGTTACTTTCACGGATTATTTGAGTAGATATGGGTATATCTATTTGATGAAACACAAATCTGAAACCTTTGAAAAGTTCAAAGAATTTCAGAATGAAGTGGAAAATCAACATAATAGAAAAATCAAATTTCTGCGGTCCGACCGTGGAGGTGAGTATCTAAGTTACGAGTTTAGCACACACATGAAAGAGTGTGGAATAGTTTCACAACTCATGCCTGCCGAAACACCACAACGTAATGGTGTGTCGAAATGTCGCAATCGTACTCTATTGGATATGGTTCGATCTATGATGTCTCTGACTGACTTGCCACTGTCATTTTGGGGTTATGCACTACAAACCGCTGCATTCACTTTAAATCGGGCACCGTCTAAATCCATTGAAACGACACCGTATGAATTATGGTTTGGAAACAAACCTAAGCTGTCATTTCTTAAAGTTTGGGGATGCGATGTTTATGTGAAGAAACTTCAACCGGATCAACTCGAACCCAAAGCAAAAAAATGCGTCTTCATATGATATCCTAAAGAAACAATTGGGTATTCCTTCTATCACAGATCCGAGGGCAAGGTTTTCGTTGCCAAGCATGGATCCTTTCTAGAGAAAGAGTTTCTCGCGAAAGGTGTGAGTAGTCAAAAGGTAGAACTCGAAGAGGTTATTGAACCTTCTCTTCATGGAATGGCGAGTGGCGCAGCGCTGGAAGTTGTTCCGGAGTTGACTTCACCAAATGAAAAAGGAACTAATGATAATGATCATGAAACTCCGACAGAGGACACTACTGAACATCGCAGGTCAAGCAGGACACGTGCAGCTCCTGAGCTGTATGGGAATCCTATTGTGAATTTCATGGTTGATGAAATGGATGACCCTGCAACGTATGAAGAGGCGATGATGAGCCCGGATTCGAATAAATGGATAGAAGCCATGAAATCCGAGATGGAATCCATGTACGAAAACCAGGTTTGGACCTTGGTGGACTTACCTCATGACTGAAAGGCCGTTGAGAATAAATAGATTTTCAAAAGAAAAACTAATGATGATGGTAATGTAACCGTCTATAAAGCTCGACTTGTCGCAAAAGGGTTTCTACAAATTCAAGGAGTTGACTATGACGAGACATTCTCTCCCGTAGCAATGTTAAAATCAGTTAGGATTATGTTAGCAATTGTTGCATATTTCGATTATGAAACATGGCAGATGGATGTCAAAACTGCGTTCCTCAATGGTAACATTGAAGAAGAGTTGTATATGATACAACCAAAGGGTTTTGTCGATCCTAAGGATGCTAACAAGGTGGGAAAACTTCAGCGATCCATCTAGGGACTGAAGCAAGCATCACGGAGTTGGATTCTCTGCTTTGATGAGGTGATCAAAGAGTTTGGATTTGTCCAAACTTATGGAGAGGCTTGTATTTACAAGAAAGTGAGTGGGAGCAATGTAGCATTTCTGATATTATATGTGGATGACATATTATTAATTGGAAATGATATAGATCTTTTAAACAGTGTTAAAAGTTATCTAAACAGCAAATTTTCGATGAAAGACCTTGGTGAAGCATCATATATATTAGGCATTAAAATCTATAGAGATAGATCAAGGCACCTAATTGGGCTATCGCAGAGTGCATACCTTGATAAGATATTAAAGAAGTTTAATATGGACGAAAGTAAGAAGGGGTTCTTACCTATGTTGCAAGGCCAGACATTGAGTAAGAGTCAAAGTCCGGCTACGGCGGAAGAAAGAGAGATGATGGATAAGATCCCCTATTCCTCGGCCATAGGCTCTATTATGTATGCCATGCTATGTACAAGACCGGATGTGGCACATGCTATTAGTTTGACTAGTAGGTACCAATCTGATCCAGGTTCAGAACACTGGATAGCGGTAAAGAACATGCTCAAGTACTTGAGAAGAACTAAGGATATGTTTCTTATATACGGAGGTGAAGAAGAGCTGGTCGCTAATTGTTATGTCGATGCTAGCTTTGACACTGATCCAGATGACTCTAAGTCTCAATCCGGATATGTATTTCTCATGAACGGAGCAGCAGTTAGTTGGAGGAGCTCCAAACAACCTGTGGTAACAAGGTCAACAACGGAGACGCAATATATTGCTGCTTCAGAAGCAGCACATGACGCGGTTTGGATGAAGGAGTTCATTACCGAACTGGGTGTGGTTCCTAGTGCGTTGGATCCAATGGTGATCTATTGTGACAACAATGGAGCCATAGCCAACGCAAAGGAACCAAGGTCTCACAAGAATTCCAAACATATTAAGCGCCGGTTTCACTCCATCCGTGAGCATGTCAAGGATGGAGATATAAAGATTTGTAAAGTACATATGGATCTCAATGTAGCAGATCTGTTGACTAAAACTCTCCCTAGAGCAAAACATGATCAACACCAGAACTCCATGGGTGTTAGATTTATCACCATGTAACTAGATTATTGTCTCTAGTGCAAGTGGGAGACTGAAGGGAATATGTCCTGAGATGCAATAATAAAGTTGTTATTATACATATTCCAAGTATATGATAAATGTTTATTTTACATGCTATAATTGTATTAATTTGGAAACGTTAATACATGTGTGTTTAATAAACAAAAGGAAAGTTCCTAGTTATGCCTCTCTTATAAACTAGCTCGTTGATTAACAAGATGATCAAGGTTTCCTGATCATGGACATTGTGTTGGGTTCGCAACATAGAAAACAAAAAATTTCCTACGATGGGAACTATGTGCCAAGATCTATCTACTAGATACAAGCAACGGGTGGATATACATCCATAGAGAACTTACCCTCGAAGACAACAAAGCTTTGTTAACGAGATGACACTTGTGGATGATGTAGTCGTACACTTGCCGATCTCAAGATCGTGATGAAGTCCTTCAGGTCCAGCAGTTCCAGCACCATCTGGTCCAGCACCATCAAGTCTATATGTGCAAAGTAGCGGTGCATCCGTGATCGCACACACGTTCGGTCCACCAAACAACCTCTGCCTCCTCGCTCTAGCGATGCAGCGGAAGCAACAACTCCTTTTCAGATAAAGCCACCGAGAACATGTATCTCGCTAATCCGAGACCATGGGGAATAATTAGAGGGACAAGAGAACCTTCACGAGGAGGTGGGGCAAGAGGAGAGGAGCCATGGGGCTCCTTTTATAGGGGAGAGGGCACATCCCCAAGGCCATGGCTGGCTGGCCATGGTGGGTGCCCCCTCCTCTTCCTCATTCATGTGGGTGGAGCTTCCACTAAGCCCACTCACATCAATTTCAACTCCACTCACTTTGCATTTAATGTCCACCAAATTAAATACATTTTCTCTTTAAATAAAACACTTTTATTTATTTTATTCAGATTTTTGTTAATTACTTTAATTAACAAACATTCACATAAAACTCCCTGCAACATTTCAATATCACATGCAGAACCAGTTTCAGCAATTTCACCCGAAACAATTCCGGTTTCCATCGAAATGATTCCAACGCTTTATTAATCTTTATATGAAACATATTTGCTCCTAAATGGTGTCGGTATCCCTTAAGTGCGTCACCCTATGGTTCACGAATAATGCAGACATGATCGAGACCCCTCTGCGATGAATAATCAGCAGCGGGACCTGGAGATCCGTACCGACTCCCACATATTCAACGATGACTCTTGTGATCGTGTGAACCTTTAACGTCGTAACTAAATCCCTTTGTATCGCGATATATTACATGTCGGAGATTCGATCATCGACATCCAAATACCTAGTTTGATCTCGTTACCGACATGCACTCTTTTCTCGTTCCCGTGATATAACATTCTAGTGATCATATCACTTGCTTGCAAGCTATCTTAATGTGATATCACCGAGAGGGCCCAGAGTATATCTATCCGTCATAGGGATTGACAAATTCCATTCTTGATCCATGAGCCTCAACATAACACCTTCGGAGTATCTGAACCCACCTTTATAGTCACCCTTTTACGGTGTGATGTTTGATGTTATCAAGTTACTCTTCCGATGTTAGAAATTAACATGATCTCATGGTCTAAGGACTAAGATTACTTCATATTATGTTATAGCAATATAATCATAATGACTTTGATCGTAATGCTATACTTCGGATGAATGTTCATCACATCATTCCACCAATGTTGTGACCTCGTTATTAACAACATCCAATGTCCATGATTAGGAAACCTTGATCATCTTGTTAATGAACGAGCTAGTTTATATGAGAGGCATTAGTAGGAACTTTGTATTTTGTTTATTAAACACACATGTATTAACATTTCCAATTAATACAATTATAGCATGCAAAATAAACATTTATCATAAACATGGAATACGACAATAACCACTTTATTATTGCCTCTCTGGCATATTCCCTTTAGTCTCCCACTTGCATTAGAGTCAATAATATAGTTTCAAAAACTTTGCGTATTGAACACCTATGGCTTTCTGGTGTTGCATTTACGCAATTGCTAGTGGTTAACATAATCTCCGGATCTGACAGTTTCAGGTCCGTGTGTATTTGCATGTCTTTGCGTCTCTACGCATTACTCATTCTCTAATGAGATGGCTTTGTATAAATTTAGTCCTTTGGTGAGACCTTTAGTTCTTCTTGGGTTAAAACATGTCGATAGTATTGTCGTACAATATATCTTCGTAGTATTATCCCACTGTGAACCATACCTAGTTTGATAACAAACTACTTGACACAAATGCCCTCCTTTGCTGCTACTATAGCTGTCATATACTTAGCCTTTTGTTGTAGTATCCGTCACAATGTCTCAACTTTGGAACTCATCCAAATCCATCATGAAACATCCTTTCCATTACATCGTGCCACCCATAGTCTAAACTGAGATAAATTTTAATATGTATCTTGTGACAAAACTAGTATCAATGTAATACTTTACAATGAACTACCTTCAACTATTTGTCACTTATACATGATATATTCTTAGTTCTTCCAAAGCTCATAAGAATATCTTTACTATCATCCAATGATCATCTTATGAATCATTCTGGTATGTGCTCATAACATTTAGAGCATAGGACATAGCTGGATATATACATATCACGGTATAATCGATCAAAATATTCATGTGATTTTACTCACCAAGTGTTGAAACACTTGAATCTTGATACAATCCTTTCCATGCAGCAAGAACCTTTCTTGTTGTTTCCATATTGAACCCTTTCAATATCTCATATATGTACGTCTGGCATAATCATATTAGCGCCTCGATCTATCCATATAGACATTGATGCCAAATATTCCGGTTTTGCCCAAGTCTTTCCTCGAAATCCTATTTTAATGAAATTCTTAACTTGTGTCAATAAAAGATACATCATTTCCAATCAACAATATGTACTCTGGATAATGTATTGGAAATTTGTCTCAACGCTCCCACTTAATTTCTTGCAAATGCAAGCATCTTCATCATCTCTGATGAAATTAAACTCCTTTAATATTTTCATCATGGTGAAGATTCCAACTCCGCTATGCTCACTTAAACTACTGAAGTTTGGGTGCCCTTGTAGCACCCTTTGAATTAACAAAACCCTTCGGACCGTGTCATGTACATGTCCTAGGTAACCATTCTATTAGAAGAACCTTGTTTTGTTTATTCAACTACCATATACCAAATTATATGTAGTGGTTGCTACATTAATCTGTCAAGACTAAATATCGCTATAAAAGATCAAATCTTGTCATAGTCACCTCCCTGAACATTGCCGTAAACTTCTGTCCGACATGTCGACTATTTCATAGATGTTAAACATCCATGTCTATTTCTTTATAGATCCAAACAGGACCGATAGACTTCACGCCTTTCCGGAGGGTCTTCCAAGTTCAGAAACTTGATTTCTCGTGTATGGATACTATCACGGATTCTATGAATTCTAGTCATTTTATGGAGTCAGGGCCCATCATCACTTCTTTGCATGCAGTCGGTTCATCATTGTCAAAACAATAACAATTTATGTTTCAAATCTTACTATTTGATTCTCATCGACCCACATGGTTCAATAGGAACCCTATTCTCCAAGATCACACCCTTTGTAATCACGGGAGCCCTGAGCATTGTGGCCGCCACCGGGACACTTTCCGGCGCTGCGCTACTTAGCACATATAGCTAAGGTTCAACAACCTTATCAAAGTTCTATTGTCCTCCCACTTAACTTTTTACGAAAAATTCCTTCTCAAGAAACTTGACGTTCCAATCGACAAACTCTTTTGTCCTTGGTGTTATGGAGGAATTCCCAACAAATTCTTTGGGATAACCTACAAAGACACGCTTTTCCGACTTTGGTTGTAAACATTTTACTTATGCATAGCATGCCAAAATTTAAGAAAAGACAATTAGAGTTTTATCCCAAACCATAACTCATATGGTGTCATTTCAACGGATCACGATGGTGCTCTTTTTAGTGTAAAAGCGGTAGTCTCTAAAGATTTAATCCTTAAAACATAATGGCAGTTTTATAAATGACACCTTTGATCTTACCATGTCAAACAAGGTTTGATTTGATCTCTCGAATATACCATACTCCCGTGGTTTATCGGGAAATGCAAATTCATGGAACAATTCCTAAGATCTTAGGTGGTTTGCTAAACCTGTAACTCAAATATCTTCCTTTATGATCAAATCATAAACTCTTTTATTTTCTTGTTACAATGATTTTTCACTTCATCTTGAAAGTCTTTGAACAATTTTCAAATGTTTCATACTTCTTCCTTATTAAGTAAATATATAGATATATTCACTCAAATTTCTGGAGAAAGCATATGAAGCAAAAAGATCCATCGCATATGGCTACACATAATGGACTATATACATCAGCATGCACAATTTCCAATAAGCTAGTCATCCGTTCCTCTTTGGCCTATGGACGGAGTTTCAATTATACCGAGGAAAGTCTCACAAGCGTCAATTGATCAAAATCAAAGACTCAAAAAATCCATGAACATGGAGTTTCTTCATGTTTTCTTTCCAATATAATTTAAACAACGATGTCACTTCATAAATGATCTTTCAATCATTTGTCTTACGACATTTTAGCAATAATGTTTATGGATGTGATTTCTCCAACTAGACTTGTAAAAGTTCATCCATCCTTTGTGGAATACGGTAATTATTTGAACAACCATTGTTCTCATAATACCGAAACAAAATAAAAATTATTAAAACAAATCTTGAAGGCTAGGTTTGATGACAACGAAAAACACAATAACACTTTATTTGTTTTTGATGAACATCATCACTTATTCTCTTGCCAGTTACTTAGGCTGTTGTAGTTCATGAATTGTGTTGTTCTGTATCACACTTCACACCAACCAATTCGGTATCCAACACCGATATCCAATACCTTAGACCACATTGTTTAACAAGAAAGGAATACAGCCATAACATGTATATCTTCTATATACCTAAGTTGGACATCCCCAACCTTTTCTTTTCTGCCAAATATTTTATAGATTCTCTTTCAACAATTCCTTTTCTTTTAAAAGAATCTATCAACATCAATAGTGGTGTCATTCACATGACACATAATACAAAGTGTATATAGTCAAATACTAAAACCTTTGGACTTGCACTTTGAAGTGGATCACCATCATCAAATGTTTGGTGTTCTTTCAAAAATCCATTCTTTAGTAATCTATTAGTGTAGTAAACATTTTACTTACATCTTCTATTCATCCTTATCATGAAAACTTTCATGATCAAGCTACTATAGCCTATAAAGAAGAATCACGAGTATAATGTTAGTTCCCAAAACCTTTTTGGGAGATCCGGATGCCTAGCATCTCCATCCTTCATAAATTCTCATACAATATGACAACATGTATTTTGCTAAATTATACTCAATCATAATGCAACCAAAAACATTTTTTCAGATATCACAATATCTTCCACACATGATGGTTTTTGAAACAATTTTCCAGCTCCTAGATAATCTTGATATTAAAACAAATTTTGAATATCAATAATCATGGAGGCAAACATGATATTTTAGATACTAACATTGGAATTTTTACTCTTGATTTAATACTACTTATTAAACTTCATGGAGTAAATAGAGTTTGCTAAAAGTTTTTAATAGGACTTCTAAACTTTAAATTGACATTCAAAACAATACGATACTAGTTCGTAAAGTAAATATCAAGAATTCTATAGTTCTATTATCTCAATTAAAACTAAGCATAAGGTAGTGAACAGATGCCAATGACTACAAAAAATTATGCAAATTCACTTCGATTTAGTTTATGACAATTTGAGTTCGACTAATCCAAATTAGAAATGAACTCCCACTGAAAAATGACATCGCTCGTGCCCTTTTGGTGATTACATGAACCAAATCCACTACACCAAGTTCGATCATCACGTGAGTCGGTGTAGCTTCAACGACGAGCATCAATATGGGCATCACATCAACTATATGATTCATGCTTAACCTTTCGGTCCGTGTTCCGAGGCCATGTCTGTACATGCTAGGCTTGCCAAGTAAGAACCTTAGTACTCACGTGTGTAACAATGTCTTACACCCGTTGTATGAAAGCATAGAGTCGAGTACACCTGATCGTCACGTGATGTCTTGAAATACGATCCATAGAACGGTGCATACTTAAGGAAGAACACACTTTATCTTGATATTTAAATGAGGGATCATCTTATAATGCAACCAAAAGCGCCAAACTAGCAGTATAAGATGCTAACATCTAATGTGTAAAGTGAGATGATATGGTCCATGCATTTGGTCTCTATCATTTGCATCGTGGTATGATCTCTATCATTCCTTTGTGTGTAAGGCCAAGGTCTATGGAACTTACACGTTGAGTGTGTTGCAAGAGTATCTATCATACATCAACTTACAACATTACCATATCATGACACTAGCCCAGCAACAATCTAAACTAGATGCCTCTAATTTATCCATTGCAAGTTTTACGTGGCTTAGGGCTTTCGAAGATAGAACCAGTCTTACCTACAAACATGGAACCACAACGATGATAACTAAGTTATTAGCAACCCGTTGTAAATCAGATATTGACTATAGTAGGAGAGACAGACACCCGCTAGACATTTATGCAAAACTAGTTGCATGTCAGTCGTGGAACTGGTCTCATGTGCAATGACATGTAAAGTTGGTCCGGGCCGCTTCATCCCACTATGCCACCAATATCCAAAATACATAGAAGATGCAATAACATGATCATCATCGCCCACATATAAACATATGTGTACTACCCATGCAAAGCACCTATGCATAGATCAGGCTCTGATACCACTATTGGGTTCGCAACATAGAAAACAAAAAATTTCCTACGATGGGAACTATGTGCCAAGATCTATCTACTAGATACAAGCAACGGGTGGATATACATCCATAGAGAACTTATCCTCGAAGACAACAAAGCTTTGTTAACGAGATGGAACTCGTGGATGATGTAGTCGTACACTTGCCGATCTCAAGATCGTGATGAAGTCCTTCAGGTCCAGCAGTTCCAGCACCATCAAGTCCAGCACCGCAAAGTAGCGGTGCATCCATGATCGCACACACGTTCGGTCCACCGAACAACCTCTGCCTCCTCGCTCCAGCAATGTAGCGGAAGCAGCAACTCCTTTCCAGATAAAGCCACCGGGAACATGTATCTCGCTAATCTGAGACCATGGGGAATAACTAGAGGGAGAAGAGAACCTTCACGAGGAGGTGGGGAAAGAGGAGAGGAGCCATGGGGCTCCTTTTATAAGGGAGAGGGTGCATCCCCAAGGCCATGGCTGGCTGGCCATGGTGGGTGCCCCCACCTCTTCCTCATTCATGTGGGTGGAGCTTCCACTAAGCCCACTCACATCAATTTCAACTCCACTCACTTTGCATTTAACGTCCACCAAATTAAGTGCATTTTCTCTTTAAATAAAACACTTTTATTCATTTTATTCAGAATTTTGTTAATTACTTTAATTAAAAAACATTCACATAAAACTCCCTGCAACATTTCAATATCACATGCAAAACCAGTTTCAGCAATTTCACCCGAAACAATTCCGGTTTCCATCGAAATGATTCCAACGCTTTCTTAATCTTTATCTGAAACACATTTGCTCCTAAATGGTGTCGGTATCCCTTAAGTGTGTAACCCTACGGTTCACGAATAATGCAGACATGATCAAGACCCCTCTGCGATGAATAATCAGCAGCGGGACCTGGAGATCCGTACTGACTCCCACATATTCAACGATGACTCTTGTGATCGTGTGAACCTTTAACGTCGTAACTAAATCCCTTTGTCTCGCGACATATTACATGTCCGATATTCGATCATCGGCATCCAAATACCTAGTTTGATCTTGTTACCGACATGCACTCTTTTCTCGTTCCCGTGTTATAACATTCTAGTGATCACATCACTTGCTTGCAAGCTATCTTAATGTGATATCACCAAGAGGGCCCAGAGTATATCTATCCATCATCGGGATTGACAAATTCCATTCTTGATCCATGAGCCTCAACATAACACCTTCGGAGTATCTCAACCCACCTTTATAGTCACCCTTTTACGGTGTGACATTTGATGTTATCAAGTTACTCTTCCGATGTTAGCAATTAACATGATCTCATGGTCTAAGAACTAAGATTACTTCGTATGATGTTATAGCAATATAAACATAATGACTTTGATCGTAATGCTATACTTCGGATGAATGTCCATCACATCATTCCACCAATGTTGTGACCTCGTTATTAACAACATCCAATGCCCATGATCAGGAAACCTTGATCATCTTTTTAATCAACGAGCTGGTTTATATGAGAGGCATTACTAGGAACTTTGTATTTTGTTTATTAAACACACATGTATTAACATTTCCAATTAATAAAATTATAGCATGCAAAATAAACACTTATCATAAACATGGAATACGACAATAACCAATTTATTATTGCCTCTCGGGCATATTCCCTTCACATTGGATGTTGTTAATAACGAGGTCACAACATTAGTGGAATGATGTGATGAACATTTATCAGAAGTATAGCATTACGATCAAAGTCATTGTGTTTATATTGCTTAACATCTAACAAAGTAATCCTAGTCCTTAGACCATGAGATCATGTTAATCACTAACACTGGAAGAGTATCTTGATAACATCAGACGTCACACCGTGAAAGGGTGATTATAAAGGTGGGTTCACTGCTACGAGTGTTATGTAGAGGCTCATGGATCAAGAGTGGGATTTGTCCATCTTGATGACGGATAGATATACTCTAGGCCCTCTCGGTGATATCACATTGGTTAGCTTGCAAGCAAGTGATAAGATCACTAGAATGTTATATCACGGGAACGAGAAAAGAGTACATGTTGGTAACGAGATCAAACTAGGTATGGAGATACCGATGATCCAATCTCGGACATGTAATATACCGTGAGACAAAGGGATATAGTTACTAATGTTAAAGGTTCTCACGATCACAGAAGTCATCGTAGAATGTGTAGGAGTCAGTATAGATCTCCAGGTCCCGCTTCTGATTATTGATCTGAGAGGGGTCTCGGTCATGTCTGCATTATTTACGAACCGTAGGGTGACACACTTAAGGGACACCAACACCATTTGGAGCAAATATGTTTCAGACGAATGAATTGCAAAGCGCTGGAATTATTTCAATAGACACTGAAACTGTTTCGGGTGAAATTGCAGAAATTGGTTCAGCATGTAATATTGAAATGTTGCAGGGGATTTTATGTGAATGTTTGTTAATTAAATTAATTAACAAAATTCTGAATAAATTTAATAAAAGAGTTTTATTAAATGAGAGAGCATTAAATTTGGAGAAATTTAATGCATTTAAAGTGGAGACTTTAAAAGAGAATGTTAAGGGTCACTTTTATGTGGAGGGGGTTACCACCACATGAATGGGGGAGGTGAGGGGTCACCTCCATGGGGCGCTGGCCATGGGAGGGGTACCCCCTCCTCCTATAAAAGGCAACCCCTCTCACCCTTCTTCCTCACACCTCCTCGTGAAGGATCTCTCTCCCCCTCTAGAATTGTTCCCCCATGGTCTCGGATTAGCGAGATACATGTTCCTGATGGCATTTTGTCTGGAAGGAGTTGCTGCTTCCGCTGCATCGCTAGAGCAAGGAGGCGGAGGTTGTTCGGTGGCCTGAACGTGTGTGCGAGTGCGGATGCGCTGCTGGTTTGCGGCGCTAGGACTTCCGCACGATCTTGAGATCGGCAAGCGTACGACTACATCATCCACGAGTTCCTACTCGTTAACAAAACTTTGTTGTCTTCGAGGGCAAGTTCTCCATGGATGTATATCCACCCGTTGCTTGTATCTAGTAGATAGATCTTGCGTATAGTTCTCATCATAGGATTTTTTGTTTTCTATGTTGCGAACCCTTAAGTCTTCATATTAGATATGACCTACCATATATGAGCAATCGAGGGTTCAAGACAAACGGCAATTAGGTCATGGCCATATCTACATCATCATTCATGATAATGTTCCCATATCTGGTAGATGGGTGCATATTTCCATGATAAACAATGTTGGGGATATGAGCTTCAAACTAGTATTAGGAAAAACATGTTCAATTTTCCTAGTGTATCTTCAGGGTCCTTATTGTAAAAGTGTAGGTCCCAGACATATTTTGGTTTTCTTTCTAGATCGCTATGTAATTTTTATGCCCACCTTGGATTTTAATACACAACTTCTTGGTATACTTCAGGGCTGACTCCTTGTTAGAAATAAAAAGAAAAAGTTCCCAGTGACCGTAATTATTTTGCTGTAAAAAGGCAAGTGCGAAGATTTTGGATCTGAATGCGAGAGACCCATTTTTTAGACAAAGAGGACTACATGCAAAAATTGAGTAGCCCGTACATCTACTGAAGCTGGGGCACCAAAAAATTAACCAGAAAGATGCCAAATAAGAAACGGAGGAAAAAACGAAGAGCAAGAAGAGATTATGAGAATAAATGGGAGGCAGCACAAGAGCAGCAAATACGGAGTTGAAGGTGGTGCGATATCAAAGTAAAGGTAGTTTGACGAGTTTCTGACACGAGGTACATGTACATTCTACTAGCTACTAGTAGTAGTACTAAATATATGGTGGACCTATATATTCACGCAACACAACTTGTGTTTTCTCTCTCCTTGTCTGTCTCTCACTATCCATCCTCCCTCTCCCCTCATGTGCACTAACATGCAAACCACCACTTGGATAGATATTTTGTAATTTTCACTAGATGTTGGTCTAATCCGTTGCAATTTCCACCACTTGGTCAAGTAATTACCTATTTAGCTCTGTTGACAACATAACAGACAGTTAGACCCGGCTTGTCAGTACTCCCATTAATTTAAAAATTTGTAAAATCTTACATATTCAAAGTTATCCGTACACTATATATAATAAAACTACTAGCATAAGTTGCACATGAGACTTAGATAATAGAAGTATGACATATCATCTCTATATATAATTATAATAGGTAAATATCAAAAGATAATTATAATTCTGAGCCATATCATATCTATAAAGTATCGGTTGTATATTTGGTTCTAGTACTTTATATCATATAGAACTCAACCTTTACTCTTACCTACCTAATACTACCTCCATTTCAAAGCTTAAGTTTTTTTAAAGTCAAGCTATGGAAAATTTGACCAAACTTTTAGATAAAATTATCAAGGACTATGATATTATATAGACCCCTTGTGAAAATATATTACATGGTGTATCAAAGGGTGTGCATTTAGTTTTTTAATATTAATTTTTTCAATTAAAACTTGGTAAATTATGTGGTTTGACTTTTGGAAAAAACACAAGCCTGCTAATCTTTGAAACAGAGGTAGTACTCGGAAATTTTGGTAACATGCTCTAGAGAAATGAAAGAGTAGATCCTAGAAGACGGAGAAGTGTGTGTTGAAGTTTGTGCATAGCGTTCATTGTGCTAAAGACTATCAATAGAATCTTCTAGATGATAGAATGATAAATAAGGTCCAACTATTAGATATGTTGGAATTTGCCAGTCTTGATCCAGAGGTCAATATTCAAATTTATTCATACACTAGTGGTAAGAAAAAATATTATAATATTGAGCCACGTCCATAAAGTACTGGGTGTATATTTGGTTCTTGTACTTTCGATCATGTATAAATCATCCTATTAGCTACCTAATACTTGACATTCTCTAGAGAAACTATAGAGAATATTGTAGAAACACTGAAAAGTGTGTTTTGAGATTTGTGCGTATAGTTTATTGTGCTAAAGACTATCAATAGATATTCCATATGCTAGAATGGATATAAGATCCAACAGTTAGCGATGTTAGGATTTGCCAGTCTTCATCCAACGGTCAAAGTTAGTCGTACACTATATAGTGGTAAGATAAGATAATATAGTGCTAAGATATACTACTATGTTTGCTCCATTTCACCCTTGAGAAGACACAAGACGCACACATTCATCAAAAACACACATAGAGAGAAAAAGAGAGAGACAGTTGGTCAAATAGTTTTCTTGGTGTGAACCAAGTACACACAATATGTCTCCGAGCACCACACAAGTCCATGGCTAGTTTTATGCACATTTCACCTTTTTGTGTTTCTTCCAATCTTCCTGGCCAACATTGCCCACTTAAATGACTCTATGTCAACCCGTGGAACTTAGGTCAGCTTTGAACTACAAGCGTGTGATAAATTCCTCTTAAATTTGGCCTATATAGTCCTTCTATTGCTATGTGATAGAAATTTTGCCCACTTGAGAGACTTTATACGAATTTACATAAATTAGGTCAAATTTGATCTGGAAGTGTGTGGTATATATACCCCTCCAAATATTGTGCGGGAATCGTTTTACGCACAAAGTGCAACATGATTTATAGACAATCCCCTATTTTATGAGTTTTCAAGCCTCCTAGCTCATTTTTCCTACTTAAACTGAAGTTAGTTTGAACTTCAAGCAAGTCTCGCAAAGATTGCTCTTAAATTTATATACTATGAAACTATTCTGAATGTGTACACGGCCCGTCAGTATCTCAAAAATCACCGAGAGTTCTGAACGACTCAAAATCTTGCTATATATGAATTTGCGTGCTGGAAATTCTGACCTGGGTTCAAAAAATGAATAAATAGAAAGGTTTCACATGGCATCCTCCCATGTGCACTACTTGCGATGATATGGGGCCTACCGACATGCATGAACAATCAAGCCGAATGATAAATTAGGTCATGGACTTATCAACATCATAGTCTATGATAATGTGCACACATTGGTGCCTCGACATTTAGTCCATATCCTAAATTTCTATATGAATGCAGTGTTGAGCCAATGGCAGGCCCCCTATTGACGTGTATGCGGTTCCATGGAATAATTGTCTAAGGGTCACAATTATAGTCCTGTGCGTGTGTAGCAAACACATATTCGGTGTGAACATTCACACAACTGGTAGGTGTGTACATCTTGGCACTATAAGCATTCTTGTCAATGGGGGTAACACATTTGTAGAGCAAAACAGATCATTTCTTTTTTTAAACATGCAAAAAATGGGTTTTGTACGAAGCACGTAGTTGTACCAAGAACATTAAAATTTGTGTTGAGATCTATAGGAGACATGTGGTAGTTTCCCTTGTGTGAAGTTTGTAGGGTGAACACGTGTGATCTTTGCCTCCCGTGGTTATATTTGTGAAAATTCTGCCTATCTTAATAAAAGCCGTTCAATTCTCTTGTGTGTACTTAAAAATAATAAACAAGAGTTTAGCGTAGTGCCAGATAGAGGGGCATATATGTGTCATTAAAATTACACACCATGTAGAGAGAAACGGTAGGAGAATAAAATTTTAATTCTGGACAACCTCCAATCTTGTGGTAGCCCTTAAACTTATGGACGACTCTTATTTTCTCCACTACTCCCTCTATCCACAAATAAGTGTACTTTTAGCTTTTGCCTAAGTTAAATTTTATTAATATGACCAGCTTTATAGATAAATGTACCAACATATATGACATCAAATTGACATACAATATTATGAAACTGTACTTCAATATTGATCTAGTGGTACCAATTTGTACGGAGTATCATAAATATTGCTACGGTTCCGTATAAAATTAGTTGAACTTTATAATTGACTTAGGACAAAGCTAAAAGTACACTTATTTGTGGATGGAGGGAGTATGAACAAGATAGTAGTACTGTACTAGACTAGTATACATACAATACTACGACTAGGACTTGTCGTGTTGTTTTTGCACACAGTAGATGTCGTCATATTGGACACGGAAGAGGAAATGAGATGTTTGCATATAGTGGATGGTGAGACCATGGACTACTGCTCACGGCTGTCTCTTCGATTTTAACGTCAAGTGTACTATATCGGAATGGAAATGGTTTTTTAGTACTCGCGTGGACACGAGGAGGCCACCTCGACCTTCTTCCTCCTCCTCTTCACGACTATAGATCTTCTCTTCCAGATTTCTTTACCTGTTTCCATTCCCTTATGCTATGCTACTTCACCAGCATGATCGGAAACAAGTCCCACTACAGAAGGGCTCGTGCCACGATGGTGAAGCTGGCGGAAAATAAGAAATTAGCTTGTTGTTCTACCATTATGTTGCTACTGGTCCCAAGCAATGCCACGATCCTTGCGTCCTAGTCGAATCCCTCAGTTGTAGGCGAGAGGTATTCAACGCAAGATCCTTCAAAGCCGCCACAGCCAGGGACCGATACCTTCAAGTAAATATCCGTGCTTGCATTAGTTTCCATGTCTTTGACCGTTTCTTGATTCGCTCATTTTTCTACGAGCTAGTACATTCATCCTCAATGGTGTTTTAGTTCGGGCGGTCTTTGCATTCCCTCAACACTCATGCCTACAGAAACATCTTCATCGTCGCCGATGGAGGCCGATACCGTAAGATAAATATCCGTGCTTGGGCAACTTTTCGTGTCCTTGACTGTTTCTTGATTCGCTCATTTTCCTACTAGTACATTCTTTCTCAATGGTGTTTTAGGTCGGACGGTCTTCGCATTCCCACGGAACTCCTTCTTGCAGAATCATCATCGCCATCGCCGATGGAGGCCGATCAGTACAGCCGTGAGGTAAAAAATCATTCGAATTGTGATTCTGTGTCTCTCTTCCTTGATAGTTCTTTAGGTATAGTTCTGAATTTGTGCTCCCTGTTCATCTGATAGAATATTGGCTTCGAGATTGAGTGTATGGAGAAAAAGGTGATGGAATATTTCTATGTCAATACGGCGGACAAAAACGCCCTCATCAAGGAGTGCACTAGACTTTACTTCAAACTCACCGCTGACAAGGTCTGGCTTAGCCTCCTTCGGAATCTCACCATAGAATACTTGATTGAGCATGATGAGCTGAAGCGGGGGAACATCGGCATGGCGGAGATGATCGGAAAAAGCTTCGAACTAATCTAGGACCTCGAGGACTAGAAGGACAAACTCCTGGCCAAGCTGTCAAAACGTGAAGCTATGGTCCATCTCCGTCAATGAGCTGGCATGTGGAAGACCTTAGTTAGTACTCTCTCTGTTTCACAATATAAGTCTATTTAGAGAGCTCAAAAAACTTACTAAAAAGGCTTATATACTAGTATTATGGATCATAAGGAGTAGTTCATAATCCGATATATAATTTGTAAAATGGCCCCAGTAAATTGAAAAAACTTTATTACTACTAGTATGAAGGTATGGTGGTGTACTTGCTTATAAGTATTTCGTTTTTAGTGAATGAGACATGCATCACTAGTCACGATGTTGCTAGAGCCAATTTGGTGGGAGTACTAGTTATTATTGCTTTCATGCCAAGCGATAGCTACCTTGCCATCGTTGTCAGGCTCCATCGCACCAACCTCGCTTGCTGAACACAAAGCCTCCATTCCGCCATCTTCGTATGCGGTTCTGCTGATGGTAGTGGTATCCTATTGATGATGACTAGATCAGGACCCCAGCTTTGTCTCTATACAACTGCAGGGTAGTACTACTCGTATAGTATAATCATCACGACAAAGCTTATAGGGGAAGGATGAGGTAACTGCTGGGATGGATCCCTCCTGAACATATTCCTTTATTTAGGGTGTGTTCAGTTGGGGAAGAAGTGGAATGTAGTGTCATGGTTCCATTCCACTAGAATAGGTCGGTTCCGTTCTTGTGTTTGGTTCGGACAAAAAAGGACAATGGAATGGTTCCATTTTTTGTTTGGTTGAACCAAAAATATTGGAATGGAATGCCCTATGGTTAGGACATAAAATCAAATGGCTAATAGCACATGGTATGATCTCATCTTGCAAAAAATCAATTTGGAAAAATTGATTTGCAGACGCCGATCGACCATAGCAAGCACACCCTCCCGGGGCAATGGCGGAGGCTGCCATAACCACGACGATCGACCACGTGGTTGCATGCATCGGCATCCGCGTCAGTGACTCTCTACCTTCCCTTCCTCGTTGGGTCCATGACAGTGGCCCTCTACCCACCCTTCCTCGCCACAGGGTCCACGGTGGCAGCCCTCTGCCCACCCTTTCTCACCACACGAAGTCGTTGCTTGCTACGTTTGCCTATATCCGCTTCATGCCGCATGCCTGCCATCATTGCTTGTAGCTGTGACACCAGAGCTGGGGGAGAGGAAGAAGACAAGGGGAACATATGTGTTTTCAGGTAAGAGAGAGAGAGAGAGAGATTAGCAGTGGGTTAGTGCGAGTGGAACATGCACGTTCCACCGATTCGGTGGAATGAGTGCATTCCGGATCTAGTGGGAATATTCCTTTTTTTGGAACCACTCTGTTCCATTTCATTTCCTAACCAAACACGAGTACGGGTGCTAGGTGTGGAACCGTTCCATTACATTCCACTTGGTGATCTGAACTGAATAAACCCTTACAGTCTCCACAATTTATATTTAAGGGATAACTACTTTTAACCATTTAAATGAGTTTCGAGTGATTTTGTCAAATTAATTTGAACTTTAACTATATGTGTGCTATAGTTTTGTTGAAAAAATAGAAAACACATTTCTATGTTTGCTAGTATTCTATGTTAGCTAAGATATATTTTTTAAGAATTCATTAATTTGATATGGATTTGCAGGCCAACAATTTCGACTGCAAGAGGAAAGAACATAGTTTACGGTGATTATTATTTAAGAACAAATTAATTATTTTACATGAAAGTTTTCAGCTCGTTGAACTTCAACCATATAAATTATTCACCAAAATAACTTATATCGTGTCCCAGTAGAACTCTTGGAAACATGTCCTTCATTCTGCACAATGTCAACCTCATGGGATCATTCTCTCTTGAGAAGAGAGGCCTACACACTAAAAGGAATCTAGATACATTCATTTCACAAAAGCTAAAACATCTAATATTTTGGAATAGAGAGAGTACATATGATCTAATAGGGAGGATAGAGGTACATATATTAGTAAAAAATGCGAGTGCAAGAACAAGATGATGGATATTCTATGAGTGGTCTTCTCGACAATTTTTCACCACGTTACACAAAATGGAAAAATCCATGAAAATAAAAAATATATGCATGTAGTACTTTTTATATGACACCATTGGCATAGCCAGGGACTGTGCCCCTTGTACCCTATCACACACAAAAATTATGTGGAAGTTCTCAGACCGACTTAGCAGTAGCAAGTCCGTCGCAAAAAGAAAAATTAAACTCTAGAAAAATAGTCAAATGACTCAGCCCACTAGTGACTAATCCCTCCTTTCAAAATATAAGATGTTTTAGCTTTTGTGAAAAGAATGCATCAAAAGCTAAAACATCTTATATTTTGAAATGGGTGAGGGAGTACAATCCATGAGGTATCAATAGTTAAACTGATATGCTCCGATCAGCCAGCTTTCTCCAACTCGCTCTCACCCTGTTCGCTCGCGATCCCCTCTCTCTCAATCCATAACTTCCATTCAGATCAATTACCCTCTACAGTCTCAATCTCAGCGAATAGCGGTGGGAGATGAAGAAAGGAAGATAGGGCAGCAAGAAAGAGAGGAAGCCATGTCGCGTCGAGCTTGAACATGGGAGCTAGCAGTGCTTGGCATCAGGACGAGCGAGGGAGAGCAGAGCTAGGAACCAGTATGGGCGAGTGGCACCCCTGTGACATCTTTATTTTTTTGGAGAGTGGCACATCCTATAATTTTTTTGTACCTCCGCCACTGACATAGTCTTCTTATTTGTGAATCATGCAAGTATATAGAGAGTATGGCTCAAAATGTCACTACCTCAATTTTGACGAAAAGTAGACCATCGTCTTTGACGAATAATTCCCAAGGTATGCAATATTCAAGCTTTGTAGTGTTTCTAACTTTCTACATGAACAACTTGAAAGTGAGTTAATTTGAACTACACGCGTGCGATAATTTTTACTAGTTTTATAAAAGTAATTTTTAGGTATCCACTACTAATTAAGTTGAAGAACCGCTCACAATGATGAAACATTAGGCTCCTTGATATGTCAGGTCTTCTCGAAAGTTTTTACCTTGTTTTGAAAATGAATAAGGAAAACGATAAAAATCCAAGTAAAATGAAAAATATGTGCTTGTAATACTTTTATGTGACCTTAGTTGCTAGATAAGTACAGTACCCAACTTTGAACATGGGCATATTCTTTAAAAAATGTACTCTTTTTATGTGAATCAAGTACATAGAAAAGTAGACCTTTTTTGGCGGATAATACCCAACTTTTACAAATTTTCAAGCATTTTACTACCTCTGTTTCAGTTTACAAGTCCTGCGCGTATATTTAGATCATCAATGTAATCAATTAAATATAAATTATATAGCAAAAAATATTATACCTATAAACTTTAGATGTTATATTTTCTAATAAATAAATTTTATGCTATAAAATTTATATTTTAGTGGTCAAACTAATAACCTAGGTATACACACATGACTTGTAAACCGAAACAGAGGGAGTAGCTATTTCCGCCTATTCAAATGACTTTACAACGATCCCGTGAAACTAGGCTAAACTTTCTTATCTTACCACTATATAGTGTAAGAATAACTTTGAAGGTTGACCGCTGGATCAAGATTGGCAAATCCCAACATATTTAACCGTTTGATCTTCTTTACCATTCTAGCATACATAAGATTCTGTCGATAGTCTTGAGCACAATGAACGTTATGCACAAACTTCAAAACATATTTATCCACCATTCTAGAATCTTCTCCATCTTTTCTCTAGAGCATGTTACCAAAATTTTCGAGTACTACCTCCGTATCAAAGGTTAAGGCATATATTTTTACAAAAGTCAAACCACGTAAAGTTTGACCAATCTTTTATAAAAAAATACTATTAATATTTACAATACAAAATGCATACACTTTGATACATCATGAAACATATTTTCACATGGTATTTATATAATATCACAACTCTTAATATTCTTTTCTAAAAGTTTGGTCAAAACTTTGTAGCTTGAGTTTAAAAAAAAGTAAGCCTTAAGCTTCTAAACAGAGGTAGTATTAGGTAGCTAAAAGTAAAAGTTTAGTTCTGCATGATGTAAAGACAAGAACTAAATATACACCTGATACTTTTTGGATATGACGTGGCTCAAAATTATAATTATCTTTTGAGATTTGCCTATTATAATTTTATATAGAGATGACATGCCATATTCTATTATCAGCTTATACTAGTAACTAGAGTATGAGTGCTTGAAGATGAGTCCATGCTCGAGACTACTCATAGCTTGTAGAAGTATGAACTACAGAGTACTCCACTTGGTAAAGGTTGTTGGTGCTTTCATACCTTCCATCTCATTCGATGTACTTCCTCTAGCTCAACTCCTAGCTAGTGTAGCAATAGAGTAGAGATCACCAAAAAAATTGGTAGGTTCATCTCGTTCTAATAGTTAGCATTACATTGGCGGGTTTTTATTTGAACTACTCGACGCCACGCAATTCAAAAGTTCCAAACATACCGCCGGTGCCATAGACACATATAAAAGGTGTCGTATCACACATCAGTCACTCGACCTTAGAGCCAGAGCATCTCCCACGAATATGGCCTGGCACCACCGTCCCTCCTCGCCACCACACTCTCCTCATTAGGCACCGTAGTGACCGATACCTCCACTCGCTTGTTTAGCAAGATGGAGCAGCTTTCCCACAATGACAACCAGCGAGTCGGACGGTGCACAACATCGTTGGCAACCACGATACTGTCGCTTCAAATTCTGATCTGCTTCACAGACTCCCCGGTCTTCGGCACCAGAGAGATGGACAAATGACGTGCCCCTGGTCCACCGCACCAACATGATGTGTAAACCCGTCCCCTCCTCAGATGAAGGTTGTTGTGCATGTTATGCTCTCTTTCGTTATGCATTTGATTATCAAAAGTAGTTCATCGGTTGTTGTACTGCATTTTTGATCATATACTTGATCGTTACGAAAGTTTTCTAGAGTGTTCCTAACCATCGTTATGAAGCTTCTTTGACATTTATGTAATTCCTCCTAAAATGATTCTTGTTGGGACGTAAAGGTTAAATAGCTGAGGTGGTATACTTCAACTCTAGATGGCGTCCTGATTCAAATTAGTATATCATGGCTCCTTGTTTCGACTATAATCAAGTGGACATCGAGTGCCCTTAGTCTAAGAAAATCAGTTTAATTCAATATGTTTAGTTTTTGAAAACTCTACACCCTACAAGTTATGTTATCAGTAGTATAGTCAAGCTTGCAGATTAGTTGTTAGTATTGAAACTTCATGTTGTTTATATGATTGTTTCTTCTCACTCCGGGTGCCATATGGTTAGAATACTCATAGCGGAAGTAAGTTACTAGAGTTGTAACAGGCATCACTGGTTTTCGAGCTATCTACCATTGCGAGTGCTCCTATTAATTTGCTCTTTTGCACACAGTTCCATGATAAATCTCAAAAGATATTTGCTTGCAATGTAGGAAACAGAGTAATAACAAGGTCTCGAGATCTACTTAATCTAGTTGAAAATGACAACTAAGCCAAAAAAGACAATAATGCAAAACACCGGCATAATTTTTTCGTCCCAACCCCACACTAGTGGGTCCAGTTGCACTGGCGGCTACAAATAACAAAATACACATTCCATAGCCGTTAGTAGCTAATCCGATTACCCAGCAACAATTGGCATTACAACCAGTTTCAACAGTAGGTTCTCAACAATGAACTGGTAAATGCTCTCCCAACAACCTTTAGTCTTGACAGAAACATATACTTCCTTTCAAATGAGTGTGGCGCCAAATTTGGTACGTGTTTAGAGACTAGTAGTAGCATCCGTTTTATATGTAGCATATACACATATATATACCTTAATATTTTGATGTAACATTATTTTAGTTGCACCACGACGAAGATTAACCACGGGGCCAGCGATGGGAAAAATCTTGAACAAATGCTTGAAATAACTAAATCAAGACTTCCGATCACATCTATAGTAGGATTCAAAAGGCCATTGGATCCACATGAATCTGCTTATATAGCATCGATCACATGCATTCATGTGAGGAATGATATTCCCGTCTTGCCTTCATGGAATCACCACCGAAATACCCGTGAGCATTTCAAGGGTTTACTGAAGAAGCTACATGTAAGTCATCTGTCTCTTGGACATACTCTGTTGCTCTACCCCTTGTCTTCTTAGCTTTCTGTTTGTTATATATGCTACAAATAGTTGTCTACTGAGATTTTTCAAGTTCGATGGGAATAATGAGGAAGTTAAGGTTGTTCTCAAAAGCATATTCTTCGCATGTTTGTGATACCTTCGATCCGGATTACGGATGTAGTGTAGCTTATTTTTCCCTAGTAGACTTAGGTTATTGAATCCTCGGGAAGCGAATGCGTAGTGAAGTTACTGTAACATACCTTCGGTAGTTTTAGAATTCCTTTTGTGTTTTTACTAGAACAATAGCTTGGGTCTTTTTGTTGTTGTCGATGATGGACAGAGAGGGCCTAGGGCGTTCAGTTTCACCTGTAGATGTGCAAAACATTTGATGGAAATAAAAGATAGAAATAAAGTATGTGTGTACTTGTTAGAGCAAGATAAATTATATATGGGCAGTGCATCCATAATTGCTATTGCCCCCACAACTGCTTATAGCAATAACCTACTAGTCTCATCCATAGAAGAAAGAGAACTAATGATATGCACAATGATGTCACCGTTAATCCCAAGAAAATCCCTCACATACATCCTTACTACCCCTTCCGTCACTGGGGTTCCCAACCTGCAGATCAGTCATCACTCATACTCCCTATACCTGGCTCAACCCTCGGGGTCTTGGGTACCTGAAAAGTCCTTAGATTGAGGCAAGAGAGGATACAATAAGCATCATGTCATAAAAAACTAATACATGATCCCATCTATGATAAATAACATGCACAATTGCTACATGGATAGGCTGAAGCCCTTAGCCCAAGGAGAATTACTCAAACATAGAGATAAGATCAACAATCACAAACATTGTAATGAAAATCATAAGATTGATAGCAATAGTCTTACAATGTCGCCAATCAGAGAAGAGATCTTCTATTACAAGTGGTGGAATATGTCTATGGAGATGGAGAAGGGTTTGGAGATCTGGAGGTGGCTGGTGATCTGTGGTAGAGACTTTTTGCGAGGTCTGGCTTCTTCGGGCCTTTTTTCTCGTCGCCTGAGGCTTCTTTATATAGGGGTCCCTTCAGAAAAGTTGTTCTGTTTGACCTAACGGTGGCGGCACCAACTATACGACTGGAGCTATACGACCGGAATTTTTGCTCCGGTCGTATAGTTGGTCGTTAAAGCGTCTGTCTCTATTGTATGGCTCCTGGTTTCTTCTGGTTGTTGGAAATCTCGTATCTTTTACTTTAATATAGTGATTCCCTCCTTTAAACGACATTATCTGCGCATGAAAATATAAAATAAAGGATTGCATACCCCTCTGAATATTAGCATTAGTGGCAGGGTTTAGAGAGATATTTTATCAAGAATATGAGTAATATCCAGTTTAAATGTGGATGTAGATTGCTATATTTCAGAGCCATCAACCTCCCCAAGCTTAAACTTGATCATCCCCGAGCAAGAAAACCAAAATCAAAAAGGAACTCAACATTTAAACTGAAATAATGAGATGGTGATCTTACTCATGATTAGTAGTCTCATGTTTCCTCTACTTCATAAATCTAAAAAAATTCAACATAGATAGAGTAATGGCAAGCATATCATACGGGTTTCATGCATCCTTATAGTGTAGCAGAATTATTATAAACATGGGTGATTCAAATGAGTAAACTTTATTCCATGTCAAGTAATGAACTCATAGGCTTGCCTTTGAACAGTAAAGTATAATCATGTAAATTAAGAGTGTGAGAGTTGTCATGAAAAGCATATACACTAGAGTATCTCAATTCTCCCACATCAATAAATCAAGATTGTTCAAGCACTAATTTTCTATTCATTGTCCTTCAAGAATTTCAGTTTTTAAGTAATTGAGAGCATGCCAAAAAAATATTAGTTTATCAGGCTATGATGGACACTCGTGGCATCACTAATGTTTTGTTCCTTTTGCATAATGATTTCTCATATCAGCCAGAAGAGTGATTCCATCATGATTACAGCTACCAGGGAGTACCAAGAATCTTACCCACTATAGCATTGCTGCTACAAGTGTTTAATCAACTCATAGCCAAAATCTAGGAGTTTCCTCCATGAAGATCGTTCGTAGGCCAGCGGAGTTGTTGGCATCCCATGAAGTTTCACATGCGTCAAGATATATCATTCTTATGATTAACAAGTCAAACTTTGGCATGCTCACAAAAACCGCTAAACATTAATTCAATCGAACAAATTCTTTCAAAGAGAGCTTTTAAGTCAATCAATATTTTCAGTGGTGTTGAGTGTCTCTAGAAATAAGCCTTCAAGACTAAGCACTACAACACCTAAGCCTTCAATTGTTAGACTTTTTCTTATTACAGTTGTTTAGCAATTTTTAGGCAAGACTTGGTTAATTACGAGAGCTGGAACAAAATGTACCCAATTAAATACCCATGCAAACGAAAATCTTACTACAATACAAAGACTCACTCCACCAATATAATATCTCAACATTTACTACTAACTAGCATGGGTTTCTCAAACTTCAAAAGTGGGGAGTCATAAGGCATACCTCTCATGTTTGGTTCCACTTCTCTCTTCCTTTTTTATTTGTTTGTTGGAAACTCGAAGCCGACCACTCTCCTGCAAATATATGAAGACCTCGAGGCGGAAAGAAAAGAAAGAGGAAAAATAAGGAAAACTGGAGAAATCTTTTTGTTGTTTTTAAGAGAGGGACTTTAAATAATAGAAAATTAGCGGCAAAGCTCGGGTAGAAAATTTCGAAGCAAAATAGAAAGAACTAAAATAATGTGTTGGGGAAACCAACACGTGTGCTTATAAACTCAAATAAAAACACAACCTCTAAAATAAATAAAAGCAAATGAACGCCATGTAAAGATACATGAGGAAACTTCCCCAAGCTTAGGATTTTGCAAGCCCTTCAATTTATTGTGGTGGCGGGAAAAAGTCATTACTCCAGTTCGCGAATTGAGTTGAGAGGTATATTGTTGATTCTCGGAGGTTCAAAGGGAGGCTATGCATCCTCTCCACCGTCCCTCCAAGTCCTTGGAAATCTTGGTATGTGGCGAACCAAGTTTGTGGCTGCTCCTCTTGATAAGGAACTTCTTGCTCCTCCTCTTGGTCCTCATCCTCCTCTGAAATCTCTTCCTCGGGTTGATGTTTCTCAACCTATGAATCATATAGTAAACGTCCTTCCTTGATAAAGAAAAGACCATTAGGCATATGAGCGGGGTAGATACGCCCAGCTCCAGCAATATGCAGATAATAAACACCACACCTCCTAGTAAGCATACATGCTCTCAAAGTGGAGAAACCAACACGTGTCTCACCTAGCATGGGTTGTAACTCACCTAGGTCGAGCCTAGGGCTATGGCAAGCACGGTGATGACGCCTCCACCAGTGATTGGTCCTTGGCTTTGGGAGGCTTGGTGCTTCAGGTAGCGCACAAGGATGGCGCCCAAGTTGAGTGACAAGCCGTAGTTGATGTAAGAAGCCTTTGCGAGGACTAGGATGTCCTCCTCGTTGAGCCTCGTGAACTCATTACGTGCTTGCAAGGTGTTAGAAATACCATATAACAAATAGAGAATTGCAGGATGTTGAACATTCTTCCCCTTGTTTACTCTAGTAGTGAAACTCATTCCATTATATTGTTGTTCAGGGGTAGGTTCTAAGCCAGTAAATGATGCGTGTAAGGCATGAATATCATTGTTTGGCATATTAAAACATACACACTATTCATCTAATGTTAAGGTGTAGTTGTTGTTCATCAGACGGAAAGAAATAGTGTCCTCTCCTTGCCATTGTTTAATGGTGCTTTGCAATGAACTTAGAAATTCAATGGTTAAGCGGCGATAAGTAGGTACATCATGGTACACAAAGTTTTGCAGGCCAGCTCTATTGCAAAGTAAATTGAAGTCATCATAAATACTGAGTTAGTTCAATATAATGGGGCAAGCCCATTTGATGTCCTTCACTTCACAGTTCTTGATCATGTTGAAGCGATCACGATGGGCCTCATCCCTGAACCGTATCCCCATGCGTTCCTGAGCAGCAGCCTGAGAAGCGCTAGCAGTGGCACAAGCACAAGTTTGACTCCTTGTTTTCATCATCTAAAACATTGAAGAAAGGCAATTTTTTTGATCCAACAACAGTAAGTCCATCATTTTCCTCATCATAGCACACTAAAGAGTTCTCCTTAGATAATAATCTAGGCAAAAAAATCATGGCAATTGGTTCATAGTAGGTGTTACCCTAGATTGATAATGATAATAGATCGATGATGAATTTGCAAAAAGTAATTGGAGGATCGAAGGAGAAACATACCGTAGATCACTTGTGTGCGAGGAAATCGAACGAAATTGAGTAGAGATGAAGATCCCTTGAGGTTTTGAGAGAGTTTGGAGGTAGAATAAAAAAAGGATTAAAGTTTTGGAGTTGGAAGTACCTTCCCGTGCGATTTTGTGGTCGGGCGCAACTATACGGGCGAAACTATATAGTCGGGACAAGGTGTTCTGGCCGTATAGTTGGCCTTTTGTCAAAAATTTAGGGTTTCCTCCTGGCAGCGCAGCTATCCGGACGCAACTATACGGGCGGAACAAAATATTTCGGCCATATAGTTGGTCGTTAAACTATCTGTCCCTGCAAAAGAAAATATACAAAGGCATCGATATCTATACGACCGGAACTATACGGCCGGAATTTTTATTCCCGCCGTATAGTTGGTCGTTAAACTCTCAGTAGATATGAAAAGAAATTGTACAGAGGCACTGATATCTATACGAACAGAGCTATACAATCAGAATTTTTATTCCCGCCGTATAGTTGGTCGTTAAACTCTCCGTGTGCATAAAAAAAATTCTATTTCTTCGAAAACTATTTTTTTTCCTGTAACTTAGTGATATACCTTGTTTTTGACAGAAAATTGACAGTAAATATTGTCGACCAAGAATAGCATGAATAAAGCAGAATTTCAAGTACTACAGCACTTCTTCTCCTCCAATGGAGTTTTCTAGCACTTTTTATTGAACATAAACTTAAACTAAAACTACAAACTTTACTCAAACTTTTATTTCACATGGGTTGCCTCCCATGAAGTTCTCTTTTATGGTCAATAGCTTGACCTTGACGATACTCACTTGGGCCAAATGAGTGGAACACCCACTCCAAAGTAATTGGCCTTCAAAGTGATGGCCTCCTTTTCATCATGCTTGGCTTTCTTCTTCCTGGGGAAATGAATAACAAAAGGATCCCACGAAGGAAATTGCAGCTTCACGTTCCCTTCATGCAGATTCATCAAAGCCTTAATAGTTCTTAAGAAAGGACAGCCTAATATAATTGGAGTAGTAGTAGCATCTTCAGGCAGGTCAACAATAACAAAATAAATGAGAGCGGGATAGCCTTTAATGTATACTAAAGTGTTCTCCTTAATTCCTACAACTTGTTTGTAGGTAGAATCTGCTAGATGCAATTTTAACTCAGTAATTTCAAAGGAGCCAAGATTTAACTTGTTAAAAAGACCCTTTGGAATTGTTGAGACGCTTGCAACTAGATCACAAAGTGTAGCTATCTCATTGGTTCCAATTTTAATCTTAATAGTAGGCTCAAATATGTCATCTAGTTTAACAGGTAATTTTTCCAGAAATTTGCTTGTATTCTTCTTCAAGCTCACGTACCTTTATTGCTACTTGATTGAAAAAGTGTTGGTACATAGATTCCTCACTACCTTCACTTACCGGAATCTTGATGTTGATCCTTTTTACGAGATCTTCAACGGTGTAGCTTGGTGAAGGAGCATTTCAAGTTCTTCAGGCTCCTCCCTTTGGATCCTCATCATTTTGAGTTTTTCATCAGGATTGGGCTCGGCTTTACCTGCAAATTTAGCTATACTGAGAGTTTTACTCTCGGTTATCTTACCTAGTTGTGCCTCAATGATCCTTGTTCTTTCTTGGAGGGCCTAAAAATCATTTCTCAAACTAACAGCTTGGTTACATAAGTTACCAAGCATGGCATCATGGTTCTCCATTATTTTGACAAGAATATTGTTTTGTTCATTTTATGAGTTTATGAAAGACTTAAGTGTTTCTTGGAGACTACCATTACTAGTTCCCATATTATTATTAGAGTTACCTGCAGGACTAGCATAATGTTTTTGAAAGTTAGGATTGTAACTCTTCTTCCAAGCAGGGTTATAATCATTACGAGCTATGAATTCTATTTCTTCAATATTTGTTTTAGGGGTGGCTCTTACCTGGATTTCCTTACCTTTAACGGCTAGTATGAGCTCATCCAACTTGGCACTCAGTTCTTCGTTCTCTTGTGGTGAGATAGAGTTCATCTTCTTCGTGTTTGATCTTTCCACATGCCATTGGGCATGGTTGTCTTGCATATTGTCTAGCAGCTGCTTCTCTTCGGTAATTTGTTTACCCATAAATGTTCCTCCAGGTGCAGTATCAAGCATATACTTAGATAAAGGATTAAGAGCATTATAAAATAAATGGAGGATTAACCAATCTTCCATCCCATGACTAGGACAGTTTCTTAAGCATTCTTTCATCCTCTCCCATGCAAGTGTGATGTCTACGCACTTCTATTCTTGTAGACAGTTGTTGGGCCTCCAAGTGCAGAGGTTTGTAGAACAGCAACAAGTTTTCCCTTAAGTGGATCACCCAAGGTTTATCGAACTCAGGGAGGAAGTGGTCAAAGGTATCCCCTCTCAAGCAACCCTACAATCAAGATACAAGAAGTCTCTTGTGTCCCCAACACACCCAATACACTTGTCAGGTGTATATGTGCACTAGTTCGGTGAAGATATAGTGAAATACAAGTGGTATAGATAATTATAAGTGGTAATGGTGATATAAAATAGCTTGATGGCGTGTGGTTGACGTGGGAAAAGACTAAAGGCAAACTGAAATAAAGATGGAAGCAAGCAAACATGTAATAGATCTAATTGCAAACGGTGTTTTAATGCTTAGAAACAAGGCCTAGGGATCATACTTTCGCTAGTGAACACTCTCATATAAATATCTTATCTTTATGATACTACTCGTAACTACTCTCCGGTTGGACACTCTAATCGTTGGTAGGGCTATAACAGCACACCTCAAAGTAAGCCTTTCCCATCTAGAAAACCCCACACTGTCACCTTGAGCACTAGATGAGTCCAACAAACACCACAATTTCATAAAGACATCCAACTCCAAATATAAATCATAACAAGTATTTGTAATCTCTAGCCTAAGTGCCACCATGGTGAGCACGCTGTCACTTTCACACACATGGGGAGAGCAGAGATCTATTAAAGCACTTGAGTAGCAAGGTATATCTACTTGATTACAAATCTCATGATCACAATATGATCATGCATCGAGAGAGAGATGAACACATAGCTACCGATAGAACCCTTAGCCTCCAGGAAGAGCTACTCCCTCCTCATCATGGGAATCAGCAACGGCGATGGACATGGCGGTGGAGATCAATGGAGATGGCTCTTGGGGCACTTCCCCGTCTCGACAGGGTGCCGGAACAGAGACTTTATGTCCCCCGAATCTCCCCTTCGGTGGCGGCGGCGCGACGGAACTTTTTGTGGATTTCTGATTAATTATTTAGGGTTTTTGCATCGGGAGGAATATATAGGCGAAAGGGCAAGGTCAGTGGAGGCCGGAGGGGCCCACACCACCTGGTGGCGCGGCCAAGGGGTACCCGCGCCTGGGGGGGTGTGTGGCCAGGCCCTGGCCCTCCTCCGTCTCGTATTCTGGCTCCGTGAGTCTTCCGGTAAAATAGGAACTCTGGCTTTTGTCCCATCTAATTATGAGAATATTCATTTTCTGACTTTCCTGGAACCAAAAATAGCAGAAAATAGGCAACTGGCACTGTGGCATCTTGTTAATAGGTTAGTCCAAGAAATCATATGAAAAGTACTCCAAAGTGTGGACAAAACACAAGAAAGTAGATAAAACCAAGCATGTAACATCAAAAATTATAGATACATTTGCAATGTATCAACATCCCCAAGCTTAACTCCTGCTCGTCCTCGAGTAGGTAAGTGATAAAAAGAAAGAATAATTTTTGAGGTGACATGCACCATCATAAACTTGATCAAAGTATTTTGTAAAACATTCAAAGCTAGGATCATAGTACTTCAATCATAACATGAAAGACAAAGTTCTAGCAATAAGACAAAGAAACTATGATGCAACATGAAAAGGCACAAACAAAAGATTCATGAATAACAATGCTTTGTAAGACGTTTGTTTGTTTCACATAAAGAAAACATAGCATAATAGTATTCAGCTTGTCCCTCAATAGAGTAGCAAATATAAATGCATAGGACACCTTCAAAGTTCATAAGAGTGACTAGATACAAATAGTTTAAAACAAGCAATATGAAGTTATGCATCAATCAACTAGTCTTGGGACAATGCACATAGAACTAAGAATGGCCACTATGCTCTCAAAGTAGGTGCATAAAGGTAGAAGGTGGAGACTCAATATAATGGTGGAAGAAAGGCCTTCATAGAAGGAAGTAGGGATTCAAGTCTCATAAAGAGCTTCCAAAAATTATGGTACTTATACCTTTCAGCTCTCATTGCCCCTATCATAAGCATCTTGAAGTGACTAAGGTTAAAGTGAACAAACTATGGTGTACATGCTTGACGAAGTATAAGTTAGAAATCTCATATCCCTTGAATACGAGGGCCGCTCCTCATGCTACTCAAGTCTAGTCACCGGTAAGTTCTTGTCATCGTAAGTACATGTGTATCATAGAGAACCGCCAACGGGTACCCCTTGCCCGATGATACGGAAGAATCCCCATATCGAAATGACAAGGCAAGCAGACAACGAGCATCTCAGCAATCTCCTTATTTACCATGGGAATATGGTGCTTTTTTCTCTCTTTCCTCTTTTCATAATCTCTTTTTTTATTTTTCTCCTTTTTCTCAATATCTGACTCTTTTTATAAGAAGAATGCTTCATAGACAGCTCATTATGGTTACGCTGCAGGTTTCCACCATGTCATCATGGATTAGACCAGCGGCCCATGCGTTTCTCTAACACATATACATAACTCCATGGACTTACAAGCTCCCCTTTCATTTCACACCAACGACATCCATAGACAAAAGAGCATGATATCAACTAGGTACAAGTACCAAGTGCAATGTTGAAAGCGTTCCCCATGACAGCATGGTTTTGCTAATTCCCAACAAATAAGTGCAAGCATATACAACATAGAAGACACAATGGGTCAAGTTTATTACGGGCAAGAAAAGTAAAGTGTGCTATCAAGTTCGTGAGAGCTTTAATCACTAGTTTTCTCATAACAAGTTTAATTTGGAAGGTAGATAAAAACATGAATATACTTGGAATAGCATAAGCTAGTAGGTAGGTATGGTGGAATCTTTGGAATAACTTGGTTTTAGGAGTTGGATGCATGAGTGGAACTCATACTTGGTTGTGGAGGCTAGCAAAAGACTGGGAGCGACAAACTAAGAGAGCAATAATGGCCATAATCATGCAGAGCGACAAAACATCATTGATCAAAGCATAAAGTGATACTACAAGTTGAAAACTAAAGGATCATAAAGGCTTATGGTGACTTGAGATAGTCATAACATGGTGTGAGCATGCGCCAAGTCAATCTAAATAAAGCATCAAAGGAGAATACCACAATACTATGCTTTAATATGCTAAAACAACGCATGATTCATCCAAGGCACATTCAGCAATCTCAATTGTTTATAACAAGTCATGCTACAACAAAGAATACTAAGCATAAAGCCAAGACAATATCAAGCATGGCATGACAAAGCATAGGCCACAGTCAAAAACAAGCTCTCTTTACCACTTAAGCATGAACTTTCCTACTCTTTTCCAAACCAAACAAACTATTTGAGAACCAATGTATGAAAGAGGGGGTCCAACCAATTTATTCAGAAAACTAAGCAAACCAAGCAAACTAAAAACCAAAAACAAAAACGAAAAAGAAGACGCTCCAAGAACAACACAACTGTGCATGAAACAATAAAAATGAAGCGTTTGGAAGAAACCTGGGATTTTTATTGATGAAGAAGGGGATGCCTTGGGAATCCCAAAGCTTTGACGCTTGTAATTCTTGGATATTTCTTGGGGTGACACGCGTGGCATCCCCAAGCTTGAGCTTTAGTCCATCCTTCATCTCATTACTCATTCCTTCCATACACCTAAATTTCTTTCCTTCATACAAAACTTCACACAATCTTTATTAGCAACATTAATGCACTCAAGATAATAGGTCTTTAGGTTCAGTTCCAACACCAATAAAACTTTCAATAAACACTAGCTACTCTAGCGCTTCCCTCAAAAAGCTCAATTCCCAAAAAGAACTAAAAAAGGAACCAACAAGAAGCAAATGCAAATAATGGCAGAAATCTGTCAAAACAGACCAGCAGGTAAATACGAATTTTTTCGAAGACCTTATGTTGCTCAAATCGAAAAGTGTTGAACAAACGAAAGTTAGATAACAACCTGGGGTAGAAGCACAAAATTCACGCCTCAAAAGGACGTACAGAGATTTTACACGAATTTTTACGGTGAAGTACGGAAATCTGTTTCGGGACAGGAACTTTCCCAATCATCACTTATCTCTCATTAGAGGTTACTCTTGGCACAAAAAAGCAAATAAAAAGGATAAGGAGCGGTTATTACAGAGGTAATAACTTCCAAGACTCATCTAAAACTTTTGGGTTATCTCCCAATAAGTACTTTTCTTTAACGCCTTTAAGTTAGGCATGATAGTTTGAGAAGATGCTCACATAAGACATATGAATTGAAGTAAAAGAGAGCATCAAGAATAAAATTCAAAGCACATTTAAGTCTAACCCACTTCCTATGCATAGGAAACTTTTAAAGAAACAAGCCATGAAGGCACAAAGCAACAAGCATAGGAAAACAAAACAAGTGCAACTTCAAGACTTTCAACAAAAGAGGGGAAACTTAATATTGTTGAGATACATAAGACCATGTTTCCATCTCTCATAATAAATTTCAGTAGCATCATGAATAAAATTAACAATATAACTATCACATAAAACATTCTTATCATGAGCCACATGCATAAAAGAATTAATACTCCCCTCATAAACATAGTCATTCTTATTAATTGTAGTGGGAGCAAATTCAACAAAATAGCTATCATTACTATTCTCATCACCATAATCATCAAATATAGGAGGCATATTGTAATCATAACTAATTTTATCCTCCGTAGTAGGTGGACTGAAAATATCATATTCATCATTGTAATCATCATATATTGGAGGTTGGTATCATCATAAGCAATAGAATAGCTATCTTCCAAAGCTGGGGAACTAACAAGATCAGTTTCATAAAAACTAGCTTCCCCAAGCTTAGACTTTTCCATAGAATTAGCAATAATGGTGTCCAAAGAATTCATATTAACAACATTGCTATTAGCATACAAATAAAGTTCCATAGGTTTTTTAATTTTCTCTTCAAACACTTCATGTCATAACTCAAGATAAATACTATAAAGCTCTCTAATTTTCTTGTTGTTTTCCATTAAGCCAAACTAGTGAAAACAAGAAACAAAAAGATAAAATTGCAGAATCTAAAGGAAATAACTTCGAGTACTCACACCGGAGGATGTGAGTACCTTTTACCTTACCTCCCTGGCAATGGCGCCAGAAAATAGGCGTTTACCGTGGGAGGTTCTTCTTCTTTAATCCTCCGATGTGAATACCTTTTACCTTACCTCCCCGGCAACAGCGCCAGAAAATAGCTTGATGTCTACACACTTCTATTCTTGTAGACAATTGTTGGGCCTCCAAGTGCAGAGGTTTGTAGAACAGTAGCAAGTTTTCCCTTAAGTGGATCACCCAAGGTTTATCGAACTCAGGGAGGAAGTGGTCAAAGGTATCCCCTCTGAAGCAACCCTGCAATCAAGATACAAGAAGTCTCTTGTGTTCCCAACACACCCAATACACTTGTCAGGTGTATAGGTGCACTAGTTCGGGGAAGAGATAGTGAAATACAAGTGGTATAGATAATTATAAGTGGTAACGGTGATAGAAAATAGCTTGATGGCGTGTGGTTGACGTGGGAAAAGACTAAAGGCAAACTGAAATAAAGATGGAAGCATGCAAACATGTAATAGATCTAATTGCTAACGGTGTTTTAATGCTTAGAAACAAGGCCTAGGGATCATACTTTCGCTAGTGAACACTCTCATATAAATATCTTATCTTTATGATACTACTCTTAACTACTCTCCGGTTGGACACTAATCGTTGGTAGGGCTATAACAACACACCTCAAATTAAGCCTTTCCCATCTAGAAAACCCCACACTATCACCTTGAGCACTAGATGAGTCCAACAAACACTACAATTTCATAAAGACATCCAACTCCAAATATAACTCATAACAAGTATTTGTAATCTCTAGCCTAAGTGCCACCATGGTGAGCACGCTGTCACTTTCACACACATGGGGAGAGCAGAGATCTATTAAAGCACTTGAGTAGCAAGGTAGATCTATAGATTACAAGCTCATGATCTCAATAAGATCATGCATAGAGAGAGAGATGAACTATACCTGGCTCAACCCTCGGGGTCTTGGGTACCTGACAAGTCCTTAGATTGAGGCAAGAGAGGATACAATAATCATCATGTCATACAAACTAATACACGATCCCATCTATGATAAATGGCATGCACAATTGCTACATGGCTAGGTCGAAGCCCTTAGCCCAAGAAGAATTACTCACACATAGAGATGAGTTCAAAAATCACAAACATTGTAATGAAAATCATAAGATTGATAGCAATAGTCTTACAATGTCGCCAATCGGAGAAGAGATCTAATATTACAAGTGGTGGGATATGGCTATGGAGATGGAGAAGGGTTTGGAGATCTGGAGGTGGCTGGTGATCTATGGCAGAGACTTTTTGCGAGGTCTGGCTTCTTTGGGGCCATTTTCTCATGGCCTGAGGCTTCTTTATATAGGGGTCTCTTCACGAAAGTTGTTCTGTTTGACCTAACGGTGGCGACGCCAACTATACGACCGGAGCTATACGACTAGAATTTTTGCTCAAGTCGTATAGTTGGTCGTTAAAGCGTCTACCTCCGTTGTACGGCTCCTAGTTTCTTCTGGTTGTTGGAAATCTCGTATCTTTGACTTTAATGTAGTGATTCCCTCCTTTAAACGACATTATCTATGTAGGAAAAATATAAAAGAATGGATTGCATACCCCTTTGAATATTAGCATTAGTGGCAGGATTTAGAGAGATATTTCATCAAAAATATGAGTAATATCCAGTTTAAATGTGGACATAGATGGCTATATTTCAGAGCCATCAGTTTGCGCGAGCTGCACCAGAGGCTAAAGAAGCAACACTTCTGGAGAAAGTGTTTTAAGGATGTTACAAGAACGTCTCCTATGGATCATATGACTAACGATCAGTGGGGCGATCTTCTCCACCACTGGTTTGATCAAAAAGAATGAGGTATTCTTTAAGAAGATTGTGAGACTAGATCGCATTGTCAATTCCTATTTATGCAGGTGTCTTACAAGTCTCCTTTTGTGGGCCATCACGCAAAGGAATCGTTCTAGCCATAATAAAGTATGAGTACTAAGTCGTACAAGATCTTGTACCATAATTGGGCACATCTACGAATTGGTAAGGACCAGTTGATTTGTACTGGTATATTTTAAATAAGTATGTAACTGATGTTGTGGAATATGGATGCATCTTATATTTTCATCCTCTATTTCTACCACATGATGCAATTTATTTTCTCTCGTCCAAATGCAGGCAAAGTATAATGGGGATACAAAAAAATAGTAGACTCTACTAGAAACATTCACGGCAGGCCAGACGAATAGATATGATTTCATTGTAAAGAAAGTTGTAAGTTTTCTCTGCATTTTGTGATGTTGCATTTGTAGTGATTTGTACGTATATGTTTGATATGCAACCTTGCTTGGACTACTTCTCAGTTTTGTGTTCATTTACCTTCATGATTTGCAATTAAAGTTAGTTTCAATTTTCAATTGTACAAACAGTTGTCATATCATGCACCTCACAGTGTGTACACATAGGGAGCCACATTTTTAGTCATGTTATTACATGACATCAAAAAAAGATACATGACAATATGATATTTTTAAAGTGTATAAGATGCATAATCAACATTGCCAATTATAGCAGTTCATGCACATGTCAAACATGTCTGCATGTTTCTATGTAGTAACTTCTCTTCTCTTACATATGTCTATTAACCGAAAAATTTCTAGGATGATTTAAAAAAGGAGCTAGCAAATCATGGGAAAGTCTATTTAGAAAAAACTCCAAGAGAATGTGTGGATTTATTTTCAAAGGTACTACAACACGGTGCTGTAGCCAAAAACATGTTGCTGTGTAATGTTGGGTTCGTAGCAAGCTCGTCAAAGTCCAAGTCCAAATGCAAGTCCATTTCTTTGCATGTTGAAGCTCTAGAGGAACAACTCCAAGCTGAATGAGATATATCATCTTCCCTAAAAGTAGTTAACTACCATCTGATTACCAAATTAGAAGCAATTGATATCTTCCTAGGACATGCCATAGAAAATAACCAGAAAGTCATGAAGATGCTCAGTATTTAGCACATGCCAGTCCCTTGGAGCCTGATGCTGAAAGTATTCTGGTGGTGCATTAGTCTGCACTTGTTATGAACTTGGGTCGTTTCCTTGTTGCGACATGTCTATAACTTGTATGATACCTTATAATGTACACCCTTCGTTTTAAAATATAAATAGCAAACCGTTCTAGCTTGCTAAAAAACCTTATATTGTGGAGCGGATGTACTATTTGTGAACATGATGCACCAATATGGAAGTAGTATGCTACCTAAATGTGTGATCCTTGGATTGTTAGCCTACTTAATATTAGTGATTTATATGCTATAAGATTGGATTGATGTGTAATATTTGTGTGGATATCATCAAACCGGTAATGTGTGGATGCACCAATATGTACTAGTATGATACAGTACCTCGAAGAGAATATGCCTGAAAGGCAGTAATAAAGTTGCTATTATCTTATTCCAAGTATATGATAGATGTTTATTTTTCATGCTATAATTGTGTTAATTGGAAATATTAATACATGTATGTTTAATAAATAAATATAGAGTTCCTAGTTATGCCTCTCATATAAACTAGCTCGTTGATTAACAAAATGATCAAGGTTTCCAGATCATGGACATTGGATGTTGTTAATAACAAGGTCACAACATTGGTGGAATGATGTGATGAACATTCACCCAAAGTATAATAATACAATCAAAGTCATTATGTTTACATTGCTATAACATCATGCGAAGTAACCTTAGTCCTTAGACCATTCGATCATGTCAATCACTAACACCAAAAGAGTAACTTCATAACATCAAACATCACACCATAACATGGTGACAATAAAGGTGGGTTCAGATACTTCGGAAGTGTTATGTAGAGGCTCATGGATCAAGTGTGGGATTTGTCCATCCCGATGATAGAGACATATACTTAGGGCCCTCTTGGTGATATCACATTGACACATCTTACAAGCAAGTGATAAGATCACAAAGAATGTTATATCACGGGAATAAGAAAAGAATACTTGTCGGTAACAAGATCAAACTAGGTATGGGGATACTGATGATTGAATCTAAGACATGTAATATATTGCGATACAAAGGTATTTAGTTACAACGTCAAAGGTTCTCACGATCACTAGAGTCATTGTTTAATGTGTGGGAGTCAGTACGGATCTCTAGATCCTACTACTGATTATTGATCAGAGAGGAGTCTCGATCATGTCTGAATTATTCGCGAACCATAGGGTGTCACATTTAAGGTATACTGACACCAAATGGAGCAAATATAATACTATATAAAGGATTTGAAAGCACTAGAATTATTTTGATGGATACGAGAATTGTTTCGGGTCAAATTGTTGAAAATGGTTTCACATGTAATATCGAATTATTGTAAGTGGTTTATGCAGGTGTTTGTAATTAAATTAATTAACAAAATTCTGAATAAAATAAATAAAATGGATTTATTAAATGAGAAATGGCATTAATTTTGGTGGAAAATTAATGCATGTGAGTGGAGCTTCCACCCACATGAATGAGGGAGAGGTGGGGGAACCTCCTTTGGCTGCCGGCCATTTGAAGGTGGAAGGGAAACGGATGTCACCTAGGGGGATGAATAGGAGTTTTAAAATAATTACGGTTTAGGCTCTAATAGATGCGGAATAAAACTAACGTTTAATTTATAGAGGACAAAACCTACAAACACTAGATTCAACTAAGTGCACCAACAACCTATGCTAAGCAAGACAAACAACAAGGTGATATCAAGATATAATACTTCAAGCACGAAGGCTATCATAATGTAAATTTCATAAGTAAAGGGCTCAGTTAAGAGATAACGGATGGACGCGGAGATGTTGATTTTTATCCCGAAGTTCACTTCCAAAGAAGCTACGTCTCTGTTGGAGAGGTGCGATGGTGCAATGTACTTCGAACGCCACAAATGGCTCACCTTGAGGTGTGGTGGCTTGATGCTCACCCAACGCCACACAAGGACTCACCCCAAGATGCCTAGGCACGTAACACCGATGCCACAAAAGGCTCACCCTATTCTCCCATGAGCTCACCACAAAGGCCTACTCACAATCCACTATGGGACACTTGAGGGTGATCACCGAACCCATACATGTCTTGGGGCAATCTCCACAACTCAATTGGAGGGATGCCAAAAAACACCACAAAGGCTACAAGCTTGAGGAAGCTCCACAACAATTGGATACCCCAAGAACAATGCCACAATAGGTCACAAGCTTGAGGAATCACCACAACTCAATTGGAGGCCTCAAGAACTCACCACAACTCCACACAACTGTCTAGGGTTCCAAGAACCCAAGAGAACAAGCCCAAGAGCTTGAACTCACCGAATCTCCGAGGATAACTCAAACCTATGCACCAAATGCAAGACGCAAGTCCTTCACTCTCAAATTCCACCAAAGCTACAAAAGATATTGGGGGAATAAGAGAGGAAGAACACAAGAGGATAACACAAAACTTTCTAAGATCTAGATCCCAAGGATTCCTTCATAAAGAAGGGATTTGGTTTGGTGGGGTTGTAGATCTAGATATCCTCTCTCAAATTTCTCAAAAATATGCAAGAATCATAGGAGGGGGAAGGGGAGAGGGAAAGCTCTTCAAGGTCAACAATGGAGGAGAGAGAGAAGGGAAAGAACCATGAAAAGAGCTTATAGCCATGAAGGGGAAGAGGATCCCCTTTTAAAGTGCTCCCAGATCTACCCGTTATGCACATACCTATGCACAGCCGGTAGTACAGCTGGGTGGGCGGTACTACCACCGGCACCCTTTCAATAGTCAGAAGCTGCGATGTGAAAACGTGAAAAACTGGCATGGACGGTACTACCGCCGGACCAACGGAACTTCCGCTGGGTTTGGTACTACCACCTGAGATTCCAATCAAAATTCTACCAAATAGCAAACACCAAACATAGAGGATACTGACCCGAACCCAGGCTGGGCGGAAGTGGCTACATTACTTCCATCGGTACTACCGATGGCAATTCTGCCTGAGCGGTACTTCCGGTGCTTGGCCGGTACTTTTGCCCATGTACGGTACTACCGCCCTTACTTTCGATCGAAGTTCCGCCAAATAGCACTCACAAAACAGAGAGGTAACTGAACTGCAACCAGGATGAGCAAAAGTGGCTCTGGCACTTCCACAGGTACTACCAGCGGCAAAAATGCCCTAGCGGTACTATCGGTGGCTCACCGGAACTTCCGCCCAAGGAAACTTCAGAACCAAAACCGCAATAACTTTCACATCCGAACTCCAAACAAGATGAAACCAATTTTGTGGGAAAGATAACAACGTGTAGATTGGGTATCACCAAGGGAGAAAATATCATGAATATATATGTGATATATCTCCCAAGGTGTGGATCTGGAAAACCAGCAAGATCTAAAACGCAATAAGATATGAAAGGGAAATCCGTTTTTGATGAACTAGAGCTTGTTATGAAGAAAACCACAAGCTCTAGATCCTCACAAGGACAAGATCCAAATAACAACCAAGAAATATGATGCTATGTATGCAAAGGTTTGATCTCTCTCTGAAAGATACGATTGAGCTACTCACTCGAGAGCCCCTCTTGATTGTACGACTATCTATCCTAAACCCGGTCTCCCAACACTACAAGAGACTGGTAAAATAGAAAACCTATCAAGATCATACCTTTGCCTTGAGCATTCCACTTGAGCTTGATGTAGAACGTCTTGTCCTTCTCAAGATGGAATGCCTTTCTTGATTTCTCTTGCTCGATGAAGACTTGTGAAATGCTCCCCCATACTCCATGGGGAAACCTCTTCTTTGAAATTGTCTTCATCATTCCATGATCGCCGAGGATGGAAAGATTCAAGCATGAGGTCTTCTAGAGATGGTGCACCTTGAGCTTGCCCTTCATTTCTTGATGATGTCTTGAAGATAGCCATGATGAACTCCATCTTATTCTTCTTCAAGACACTCCTGATATTCTTCTTCTTCTACTTGATTCCAATAGGCACAAAGCCCTTGGACATTGCTTCTTCTTTTTCAACCTTGAAACCAACACATGGTACAAGCAATGCCAATGTACAAACCTACAAGTGAAACTCTATTCATACATTAGTCCATAGAGATTGTCATTAATCAAAACCACACATGGGGGCATACATGCCCTTTCAGAGGGGCTAACCCCTCCCCCTATAAAAGGATCCCTCCTCTCCTCTCACACTCACACCTCCTCGTGAAGGATCTTTCTCCCACTCTAGAATATTCTCCATGGCTTTGGATTAGCAAAGTACATGTTCTCGGTGGTTTCTCTAGAAGGATTTGCTGCTTTGCTAGAGCGAGGAATCGGAGGTTGTCGGGGTACTAGACGTATGTGTGATCACGTATGCACTTCTGCTTTGCAGCACTGGACTTCCACACGATCTTGAGATGGGCAAGTGTACGACTACATCATCCACGAGAACAATATCATAACAATTTTCTGTCTTCAAGAGTAAGTTCCCTATGGATGTATATCCACCCATTGATTGTATCTAGGTAGATAGATCTTGGCTCTTAGTTGTTCATATCGTAGGAAACGTTTTGTTTTTGATGCTGTGAACCCAACAGTGGTATTAGAGTCGGATCTATGTGTAGATCTTTGCACGGGTAGAACACATATGAATATGTGGGTGTTGATGATCATGTTATTGCATACTTTATGTATTTTGGATATTGGTGGCATAGTGGAATGAAGCGACCCGAACTAACTTTACATGTCCTCGCACATGAGACCTATTCCGCGCTTGACATGCAACTAGTTTTGCATAAGTGGCTTGCAGGTGTATGTATCTCCCGCTATAGTCAATATCTGATTTACAACGGGTTGGTAATAATTTTATTATCATCATTGTGGATTCATCTTCGTAGGCAATAACGGTTCTATCTCCGAAAGCCCTAAGCCACGTAAAACATGCAAAAGATAAATTAGAAGTGTCTACTTTTTGTTTTTGCTAGGTAAGTGTTATGATATGGTAATGCTATAATTTGAAGTATAGTTTGATAGTCTTGGAAATTATAACAAACCAAAGTTCAAACACAATAGACCTTGGTATTATAGGAATGGAATGATGGAGATCATACCAAAATGCTACTTTGAGCAAGATCCTGGATGACCAGTTCATGTGACTCGGCCTTGGATTTGTGAATAGAGGGAACTACAGTATACGAATAGTTATTACTTGGAATATCACCAAATTCAAATTCTGAGTCGAGTGGCAAAAGCTCCCACCTACACTGGAATATTTGGGCCCCAAATTTTAACTTTTGAATACTGTGAAATTCCCTTTTGACCCATTGTATTGATAACCAATGGTTATGAAGTCAGTGGGTTTGGTGGTGGGGTTCGTTCATAATTTTAATTGCTAGGGATGTAGCCAAATTCAAAATCTTAACCGAGCATCAAAACCTAGATCCCAAACCAAAATAACAGTAATGGGGGGTCAACATTATTTTTTCTATGTGAATATGGTTGTTATTTATGATCAGTTGATGTGAATCTCGGCCTTCAATTCCTGAGCAGAGGGAGTACCATTTTTTCTATTATTACTTGTACGCTAGCCAAATTCAAATTCTTCGTCGAGCGGCAAAATTTACCGTGTGCATACCTTGTTTGAATCAGTGGTAGAGTAGTATCCAATGGTATGCACAATTATGTCATGGATGATCAGTTGATGTGACGCCCGACCTTGAATTCCTGAACAGATAGCATACTAGTCTACAACTACCTTTTTTCTATTATAACTTGGCCGTTGGAAAAATTCAAAATCGTAATCGAGCGATAAAATCCCCCACCGACTCAGATGCATTTTGTGCCTCTCTATTTCAAACATTTTGAGGCAAAATCTTCCACCAATGGAGTACCATTTTTCTATGCTAGCCAGATTCAAAATTTCAATCAAGTGGCAAAATTTACCGTCTAGCTCGTTTGAATCGGAGGTATCCAATTCTTGATCCAAGTATATGGTCATGGATGTTTAGTTGATATGACGCTCGATATTTAATTGATAGTGTACTGGTCTACTATTAGTACCTTTTTATATTATTACTTGGTCGCTAGCCAAATTGAAAATCGTAATCGAGTCATAAAATCGCCCATCGATTCAGATGCATTTCGTGCCCCTCTGTTTCAAACATTTCGAGGCAAAATCCCCCACCGATGGAGTACTATTTTTCTAGTATTACTTGGACACTAGCCAAATTCAAAATTTCACCCATTGAGCTTGAAGCATTTCACACCCATCAGTTTTAAAAACTCTGAGGCAAAATCTCCCACCAAGGGAGTACCATTTTTCTATTATTAGTAGATGGACGCTAGAAAAATTCAAAATCTCAAGTGAGTGGCAAAATCTCCCACCGACCCCGAAATATTGTAAACCCTTTCTTTTCAAACACTTCAAAATTCTCATTCTACCCATTATTCAGACAACAAATAGGCACGCTAAACTCGGTAGCTTGGGGGCACGTTCGTAACTATGTTCTTGGTCACCTCTATAGTCCTGATTCACGGAGTATTTCTTCCTGGCCCTCTAAAAAAAGCCCAAGCTCCTCTCTCACACTCTCACCTCCATGACAACCACATGCACCGACCGGCGGCCGAAGCCGCTTGAACTGCGGTCTCCTACACCGCACCGGAGCCGCTTCACCAATGCCCTCTGCACCATATCTAGTTCACCTTTTCTCTCTTCCACTACACTGAGCTTTGGTCACGTTCACCGCACCGATGGCATCATCGACCACCCATGCTCGGCTTCCCACCGCCGACATCTAGCCAACCATACCGAAGCTGCTTCACCGATGTCCACCAGTGGGATCTAGTTCACTAAGTTCCATGTACACCGCTCCAGACCAGCTGCACGGGTGTCGCCGTTCACTGCATCGGATCTGCCTCAACGACGCTCTCGTCCATCATGCTGAAGCCAACATCGACCTCCCCAGATCTACTTCCCTGACACTAATAGCCACTGTAACAATAGCAACCTCGGGCCTCAATGACCTCGACGTCACCAACACGGACACAAATGATGCTGAGACACCCCTCCGACCATGGTAACCAAATTTCCAACCCATTTTTGTTTTGTCAGCAGTATAGAAGGTTCAAGTATGCCGTAGTGAACTACATTTTTGTAACCGTGCTACATATCAAGTCACTATACATGCTTGTTCTTTGTGATACATACAAGGTCACTAGGCATGTTGGTTTGCAACACCTACTCTACAAATTTTGATGTGATCCACATTTTTGTTATTTTGTCATGCACATGTTCTTAGCTACTTTGTACAACAGTTATTGCATGCTATTATGGTTTTCTTGCAAAATCTAAACCACTAGAAAATATTAGTTTGCATTACCTGCTCCACAGTTGCTGACTTCTACCTGGTTTATCCTTAGCTAAGTTCCTACTATTGTTTCCTCTCTAGCATCCTTCCACTATCCTGTAGTACCTGTTTAAACTCTCCGTACTAATTCGTTTTTAATTTTGTTGTTGCCACCTAGTTCTTCAAAATCTGCAACACTAACTATTTTATGTTCCTTTGCATACAACTCAAACATGGAACACTAAACATGTTGGTTTGCAAAGCTTGTTCTACATGTTCACAAGCGATGCCTTTGTATTTCATATCTGGTTCTAATTTGTCCTAAGAAACTACATAACCATCCTCTATTGTGTTGTTCATGGGTGGTTTGCATTCTCTGCTATACAAGTTCATATATGATGCCATTATATTTTCTGTCTGGTTCATTCTTAGCTACGATAGTAACTGCATACTATCGTGTAGTTCACCGCAAATTGTGAGTCACTAACCGTCTCGTCCATTCCCGGCTATGCAACTACTTCCATATTTGTGACATGGCTAGTTCATATTTTCTGAAATTCTAAGCCACACACACATTGTTTGGTTGCTCGTTTCACGGAAGGTACACTTGTTTAATGCTTGCTTTCTTGTCATGTTTTGTTTAATTAAACCATGGACTTGTAGTAAACTCTAGTTATGGGTAGTTTCAAATTCTTTGATAATGATGATGGTTGTTTTTTGCCTTGTTTGTTGTATCAATTTGTTATTACCTAGTTTCAGACTACAATTGTTGCTATCACCACCAAAGAGGGGCTGCAAGATCATGTCTCAAGGTGGTTTTCCAATGTAGGCATCACACTCAAAGGGAGATGTTGTTGATAGATTGAGAAAGCAACCGGGGAATCTGCTACCTGTGGGCTCAATCTCGATTGGCAATTGAAATGTTGAATTTTCTTACCCTTTAGTTTGTCGATGATATGTAATATTTTAAAGAAGTTTGCAACTGATGTAATATCTAGGTAAATTGCATAGGCCATGTGGGTATTTAGTTGGCGATGTCCCCACCTAGCGGTAGGCGGTACCATAACTGGGTTGATTGGGCTTGGTATTAGACCATAATGTACTAGACCAATGATGAACAGTAAATGATGCTCGTTGATGGTCCAAACACACCTTTTTCTGATTGTTGCGATTAGCGTGGGCCTCAGAAAGGCCGAAACAATAAAAGTCCATAATAGTAATGGGCATCACGTGCAAAAGGCCAAAAGGGACACCATGAATGGGCTCGATGAATAGTAAAAGGCCGGAACAGTAATGGGCCTAATGTGCAAAAGGCTAGAACGGTAAATGGCTAGAATCATAGCAGGCCGCAAAGTGGTAAAAAACCTACATCCTTATGGGCCAGAACAATTAAAGGCTTGAACACTAACAGGCTCAGACAGTGAAAGAATAGAACCGTAGCGGGCTTTCTCACATATGGGCCGATAGTGGGTGGCCTACGACTAGCACGCTCGAACAGTAAAAGTACATAATAGTAACGAACCTGCTCGCAAATGGGACTTTGGTGGGAGTCCGACCACGGGCTTTATGAATAGTGTTGGGCCTAAGCATGACTTAACGATGCTGCATCGATGTGGCTGTAGCATCCCAATTGTATAACAATTGCAATGCTACTTTCCTATCGCATGATCCATACATGCCTTATTCTTGTCCTTCCCCAAGTCCTCACATGCATGTGCCATCTTCTTGTTTTCACATGAAGTCAAGCACATGTGAGAAATCCTTTGTTGCATAATGCCACATACAATATAAAACCCCTAATCTACTCACATGCAATAAAGATTTTTCTTCCTTTCATCTCTTTCTCTTTTGGTCCTTTTAGTGTTTGTTTTTGAATTCAAATCAAAGAATGGTTCATATTATCCAAACCACTTAGCTAACAAAACCCTAGACCAAGAAGCTAGCTAAAACTAGCTATCTCTCCCTCCATCTCTCTAATCCTAGCTACAACCAAACTAGCTAGCTAAATTCTCTCTAATCTCCTCACCCCTCTCTCCTTAGCTAAACCTAGCCGGTGCAGCACATCTTGGTCCGACCCAACCAGCTGGGGTGTCTGTGCCCTGTTCCTCTTCTCGCCACACCCCACCTCGCTCACGTGCCCACGCCAGCCGAGAAAGTACGATGCCCCACGGCTCGTGTGTGCCCCTCCCTGCCTTCGCGTAAAGTAGCAGTAGAAGCTTGCCAAGGTGTCGTTCCCATCCAACCTACGCAGATCGATCCGCCCCTCTCTCTGGTCCTCCCCTCTCCATAAGCAGCAACAACCCTAGCTACACGCCAGATCAGCCTCCCTGTCAGCTTCTTCTTCCTCAGGTAAACCCCATGCCGCCGCGACTGCCATAACCGAAACTTTAGCAGCTCTGACGCCCCCCCCGTGAGCTGCGCCACCATCATCATCGTTCTTGCATCGGGAGCGTCCCCTGGATAGTCTCCAACGTCTACCACTGGGAGCGAAGAGGAGGAGGCCTATACGCGCTGGACTCGACACTCCAACCCGCAGGCCTGCCTCTCCCCGACTTGTCCTCATCGCCACACTGCCGACTCGCAGTTGCCATCTTGCATCGCCTCTAGCACACCCGCGGTGAGCCCCCTCCATGCTTCCGTTCTACTCCATCAATGCCCCGCACCGACGCTGCCTCCCAGTGGCTTGTCGCTCGCCACTAGTGTCACGTGCGCATGCCGGACAATGCCCAGACGAGCAGCACGCGCGCTGCGCACACAACAACAGCTAGGAGAGGCCGCCGCAAACCTTTGTTCCTGACCAAGTCACTACAAGAAAAGTTGGCTTTTACAACGGATGATTTTTGTGGTTGAAGGCCCATTTTTCGTGGCTAAAAATTCTTCTACGATGGATGCCCTTCGTGGTAAAAGCCCCGTCACGAAAGAATCTACCATGGTTTTTTCTGATCGTGGTGGATCACACCCTTCAGCCACGAAAACTTGTTTCGTCTTATATCTATTCACCAGCTGCGTTGACTGCTGACGTCATGCAAAATGCCACGTGGCAAACCCTGTTAACGCCCAGTTACCGCCGTTAACGGCCACAGAAACTGTGGTAGAAGCCAAGCCCTGCCAAGGCCTGCTAATAATTAAGTGGGCCAGCCGACTAGGAGAGCCCAATAAGATTATGGTATGTTACTGTTTCTTCCAACACTATTTGAAATGAGCCCAAAAGATGAGGCCAGCAACGGCCCGCGAATGTCAAGCCTGTTACTGTTTCGGCCTATAGAAGCCCACATTGTTCGAATACTTTGCAACCCGTTAACAGCATGCATCAAGTTGACCAAATACTGTTAAGGCCTATGGTCAGCCCGTTAGTGTTCTCACAGCTCGTCCTGGGCCGCCTACGAACGACCCACTTTTGAGAAGGTATCATACTGTTTTGGCCTTTTACTGTATGGTACGTTAACTTTTCGGGCCCACCGACGGCCTGCAATTGTTCTGATCTGGTACTGTTCTGGCCTGACAATATGTTTGGCATGTTACTGTTCCTGTTTGGCACAATTTTTGGCCTGTTACTGTTTTGGCTCGTTACTGTTTTGGCCATTTACTATTCAGGTCCATTATTATTGTGGTCCTTTACTATTCTAGCCTACCAATTTTCTGGTCTGTTGATGTTCTGGCCCATTACTGTGCAAGGTTGCTGCTGTTCTGGCCTGCTGGTGTTCTAGCCTGTTACTGTTTGGGCCTGTTACTATTTTGACATGTTACTGTTCTAGCCTATTACTGTTCTAGCCTATTACTGTTTTGGCCTATTACTGTTGTAGCCTATTACTGTTCTAATCTGTTATTGTTACTAGTTGCCTCCTGAGGGTAGGCCCATTACGTTCACGGACACCTACAGTTTCGGTCTTTCTGAAGCCCATGCAAATTTCATAAAATAAGTATAACTATGAGCATCTTTTACTATTCATGGTAGGCCCAATACAAGAAGGGAAAATAACAAAACCCTATACTGTTACCTGATCGACCTGGCTGGCACAGTTATGGTACCGCCATGCATGAATGACGTCAACTAAGTGCCTACATGGCCTATGCGAGTTATCTAGATATTACATTGATGTCTACGCACTTCTATTCTTGTAGACAGTTGTTGGGCCTCCAAGTGCAGAGGTTTGTAGAATAGCAGGAAGTTTCTCTTAAGTGGATTAACCAAGGTTTATCGAACTCAGGGAAGAAGTGGTCAAAGGTATCCCTCTCAAGCAACCCTGCAATCAAGATACAAGAAGTCTCTTGTGTCTCCAACACACCTAATACACTTGTCAGGTGTATAGGTGCACTAGTTAAGCAAATAGATAGTGAAATACAAGTGGTATGGATAATTATAAGTGGTAACGGTGCCAGAAAATAGCTTTGATGGCCCGTGGTTGACGGGTAGGAAGAGACTAAAGGCAATCTGAAATAAAGATGGAAGCAAGCAAACATGTAACATATCTAGTTGCAAACGGCGTTTGACTGCTTAGAAACAAGGCCTAGGGATCATACTTTCGCTAGTGAACACTCTCATATAAATAACTTCTATTCATGATACCACTCTGAACTACTCTCCGATTGGACACTCTAATCCATGGTAGGGCTATAACAAGACTCCTCAAAGTTCGCTTTCCCCATCTAGATAACCCCACACTGTCACCTTGAGTGCTAGATGGTTCCAACAAACACCACAATTTTATAGAGACATCCAACTCCAAATATAACTCATAACAAGTATTTGTAATCTCTAGCCTAAGTGCCACCATGGTGTGCACGTTATCACTTTCACACACGTGGGGAGAGCCAGAGATCTATTAAAGCACTTGAGTAGCAAGGTAGATCTACTTGATTACAAAGCTCATGATCACAATATGATCATGCATAGAGAGAGAGATGAACACATAGCTACCGGTAGAACCCTTAGCCTCGAGGAAGAACTACTCCCTCATCATCATGGGAATCAGCAACGATGATGGAGATGGTGGTGGAGATAGATGGAGATGGCTCCGAGGGCAATTCCTCGTCCCGACAGGGTGCCAAAACATAGACTTTCTGTCCCCCGAATCTCCCCTTTGGTGGCGGCAGCGCTGCGGAACTTTTCGTGGCTGGAGGCTGGATTTTTTGGGTTTCTGCATCGGAGGCTTCTTATAGGCGAAAGGGCAATGTCAGAGGTTGAACCAGGGGCCCACACCACCTGGTGGCGCGGCCAGGGGGACCCGTGCTACCACATGGTGTGGCCAGCCCCTGGCCCCTCTCCGTCTCATCTTCTGGCTCCGTGAGTCTTCCGGTAAAATATCGACTTTGGCTTTTGTCCAGTCCAATTCCGAGAATATTTATTTTCTGGCTTTTCTGGAACCAAAAACAGAAGAAAACAGGAAACTGACACTATGGCATCTTGTTAATAGGTTAGTTCTAGAAAATGTGTAAAAGTACTCCAAAGTGTGGACAAAACATAAGAATGTAGATATAAAACAAGCATGGAACATAAAAATTATAGATACGTTTACAACATATCAACATCCCCAAGCTTAACTCCTGCTCGTCCTCGAGTAGGTAAGTGATAAAAAGAAAGAATAATTTTTGAGGTGACATGCACCATCACAATCTAGATCAAACCATTTGCAAGCATTGAAAGATGGGATCATAGTACTCCAAACATGAGCATGAAAGATGAAGTTCTAACAATAAGACATAGTGACTATGCATGCAACATGAAAGGAGACAAACAAAAGATCATGAATAACAATGCATTGAAAGACGTTTGTTTGTTTCACATATAGAAAACATAGCATAGTGGCATTCAGCTTGTCCCTCATGGAGTAGCAAAACATAAATGCATAGGATACCTTCAAAGTTCCTAAGGGTGACTAGATACAAATAGTTCAAGAACAAGCAGTATCAACATTATGAATCAATCAATATGTTTTGGGACAATGCACATTAAACTAAGAATGACCACTATGCTCTCTTAATAGGTGCATAAAGATAGAAGATGGAGACTCAACATAAAAGTAAAAGAAAGGCCTTCATAGAAAGAAGCAGGGATTCAAGTCTCATAAAGAGCTTCCAAAAATTATGGTACTTATTAGCTTTCAGCTCTCATTACCCCTATCATAAGAATCTTGAAGTGATTAAGGTTAAAGTGAACAAACTCTGGAGTATATGCTTGACAAAGTATAAGTTGGCAATCTCATGTCCCTTGAATACGAGGGCCGCTCCTCATGCTACTCAAGTTTAGTTACCGTTAAGTTCTTGTCATAGTAAGTACATGTGTATCATAGAGAACCGCTAACAGGGTACCCCTTGCCCGATGATACGGAAGAATCCCCATATCAAAATGACAAGGCAAGCAGCCAGAAGCATCTCAGCAATCTTCTTATTTACCATGGGAAAATGGTGCTTTTTTCTCTCTTTCCTCTTTTCTCATCTCTCATCTCTTCTCTCTTTTTTTCTTTTTTCTCAATCTCTATCTCTTTTTTTAATAAGAATGCTTCATAGATTGCTCATTATGGTTACGCTGCAGGTTTCCACCATGATTAGGCATGGATTAGACCAGCCGCCCAGGCGTTTCTCTAACACACATACATAACTCCATGGACTTACAAGCTCTCCTTTCATTTCACACCGATGACATCCATAAACAAAAGAGCATGATATCAACTAGGTACAATGTACAAGTGCAATGTTGAAAGCGTTCCTCATGACAACATGGTTCTACTAATCCCCAACGTATAAGTGCAAGCATATACAACATAGATGACACAATGGTTCAAGTTTATTAGGGGCAAGAAAAGTAAAGTGTGCCATCAAGTTCGTGAGAGCTTTAATCACTAATTTTCACATAACAAGTTTAATTCGGAAGGTAGATAAAAACATGAATATACTTGGAATAGAAAATGCTAATAGGTAGGTACGGTGGACTCTTTGGAATAACTTGGTTTTATTTGGAGTTGGATGCATGAGTGAAACTCATACTTGGTATGGAGGCTAGCAAAAGACCGGGAGCGACCAACCTAGAGAGCAATAATGGCCATAATCATGCAAAGCGACAAAACATCATTAATTAAAGCATAAAGTGATATTACAAGTCGAAAACTAAATGATCATAGAGGCTATGGTGACTTGGTATAGTCATAATCATGGTGTGAGCATGCGCCAAGTCAACCCAAATAAAGCATCAAAGGAGAATACAACAATACTATGCTTTAATATGCTAAAACAACGCATGATTCTTTCAAGGCAAATTAAGCAATCTCAATTATTTGTAACAAGTCATGCTACAACAATAATCACTAAGCATAAAGCCAAAACAATATCAAGCATGACATGACAAAGTCTAAGCCACAGTAAAAAACAAGACTCTTTTTTGTACCACTAAAGCATGAACTTTCCTACTCTTTTCCAACACCAATCGAAAACTAAAGCTAAGCGCAGTGCTAGAAAAGGAGAACACTCACATAACAATAAGAGTGAAAACTAGAGTGTTCTAGGCAATGAATAACGGGGTGTGTCTCTCTCCAAAACAAGTGCGTTGGGATCCAACCAACTTATTTAAGCAAACCAAACAAAAGAAAACTAAAAAACCCGAAGACGCTCCAAGAACAACACAACTGGGCATGAAACAATAAAAATGAAGTGTTTGGAAGAAAACCTAAGATTTTTATTGATGAAGAAGGGGATGCCTTGGGAATCCCCAAGCTTTGACGCTTGTACTTCTTGAATATTTCTTGGGGTGACACGGGTGGCATCCCCAAGCTTGAGCTTTTGTCCATACTTCATCTCATCTCATTATTCTTCCCTACACTTGAAAATCTCCTTCATACAAAACTTCACACAATCTTCATTAGCAACATTAGTGCACTCAAGATAATAAGTCTTTTGGTTCAGCTTCAACACTAGTAGAAATTCCATTAAAACACAAGATACTGTAGCACTTCCTTTAAAAGTTCAAATGATCAAAGAGAACTCAAAGAGAAAGAGATTAAGAAGCAAATGCAAATAATGGTAGAAATCTGTCAAAACAGACCAGTAGGTAAAAACTGATTTTTTCGAAGACCTTGTGTTGCTCAAATCGAAAAGTGTTGAACTAACGAAAGTTAGATAACAACCTGGGGCAGAAGCACAAAAAATTACAGCTCAATCCAGCGTACAGAGATTTTTCACGAATGTTTACAGCGAAGCACAAAAATCTGTTTCGGGACAGCAACTTTCCCAAGTCTTACTTCTCTCTCATTAGAGGTTACTCTTGGCACAAAAACCACACAAAAAGGATAAGGAGAGGTGAAAGGGAAATGGACGTCACCTAGAGGGGGGTGGGGGGTGAATAGGCGTTTTAAAATTATTACGGTTTAGGCTCTAATAAATGCGGAATAAAACTTAACGTTTAATTTATCAAGCCAAAACCTATATTCACTAGGTTCACTAAGTGCACCAACAACCTATGCTAAGCAAGATAAACAACAAGGTGATAGCAAGATATAATACTTCAAGAAAGAAGGCTATCACAATGTAAATTGCATAAGTAAAGGGCTCGGTTGAGAGATAACCGATGGATGCGGAGACGATGATTTGTTTCCCGAAGTTCACTTCCAAAGAAGCTACGTCTCTGTTGGAGAGGTGCGGGGGCGCAATGTACTTCGAACGCCACAAGTGGCTCACCTCGAGGTGTGGTGGCACGATGCTCACCCAACGCCACACAAGGCCTCACCCCAAGATGCGAAGGCATGCAACCTACCGACGCCAAAAAAGGCTCACCCTATTCTCCCGTGATCTCGCCACAAAGGCCTACTCACGATCCACTATGGGACACTTGAGGGCGGTCACCGAACCCGTACAAGGTTGGGGCAATCTCCACAACTCAATTGGAGGCTCCCAACAACAATGCCACAAAGGCTACAAAGCCACAAAAGGCAACAAGGCCACAAAAGGCTACAAGACCACAAAATGTCAACAATCCAACCACACAACCGTCTAGGGTTCCAAGAACCCAAGAGAAACAAGCCCAAGGGCTTGAACTCGCCGAATCTCCGAGGAGAACTCAAACCTATGCACCAAATGCAGGAGGCAAGTCATTCTCTCTCAAATTCCACCAAAGCTACAAAAGCTATTGGGGAAATAAGGGAGGAAGAACACAAGAGGAGAACACAAAACTCTCCAAGATCTAGATCCCAAGGATTCCTTCACAAAGAAGGGATTTTGCTTGGTGGGGCTTGTAGATCTAGATCTCCTCTCTCAAATCCCTCAAAAAGATGCAAGAATCATAGGAGGGGGAAAGGGAGAGGGCAAGCTCTTCAAGGTCAACAATGGAGGAGAGAGAAAGCCAAAAACCGAGAAGAACAAGTTTTTTTTGGGCTGAAGGGGAAAGGGGAGCTCCTTTTAAAGGGCTCCCCGATATGCCCGTTACCCATAGAATCGCGCACGGACGGTAGTACCGGTGGGTGGCCGGTACTACCGGTGGCACTAAGCCAACGATCCAAAAACGAGGTGCGAACGAACACAAAAACAAGGCTGGCCGGTACTACCGGTGGGTCACCGGTACTACCGCCTGGGCCGGTACTACCGCCCAAGATTCCGACCGAAGTTCCATCAAATAGCACAGACCAGGCAGAGAGCATACTGAAGCAAAAATGGGGTTACTGGAAATTGGGCAGGAATTAACACCGGTACTACCGGCGGCAAAATGCCCTAGCGGTACTACCGGTGGCTCGTCGGAACTACCGGCCAGGCAAAAACTCCAGAACCAGAAATGCCACAACAAATGCATCCGAACTCCAAACGAGATGAAACCAATTTTGTTGGAAATATAATGACGTGTAGAATCCAACAAAAAGTCGAAATATTGGGTATCACCAAGGGAGAAGATACCATGAATATATATGTGAGATACCTCCCAAGGTGTGGAGCCGAAAAACCCGCAGATCAAAAACACAATAAGATATGCACGGGAAATCCGTTTTTGATGAACTAGAGCTTGTTATGAAGATAACCACAAGCTCTAGATCCTCACATGGACAAGAACCAAATGACAACCAAGAAAGATGATGCTATGTATGCAAAGGTTTGAGCTCTCCCCGAAAGATACGAACGAGTCACCCACTCGAGAGCCCCTCTTGATAGTACGGCTATCTATCCTAAACGCGGTCTCCCAACACTACAAGAGATCGGTAAAATAGAAACCCTATCAAGATCATACCTTTGCCTTGAGCATCCCACTTGAGCTTGATGTAGACGATCTTGTCACCTTCAAGATGGAACACCTTTCTTGATTGCACTTGCTTGCTCTTGCTTGATGAAGACTTGCGAATGGCTCCCCCATACTCTATGGGAAAACCACTTCTTTGACCTTGTCTTCATCACTCCATGAACGCCGAGGATGGCAACCTCCAAGCATGAGATCTTCTAGATATGGTGCATCCACTTCATTTCTTGATGATGTCTTGAAGATCGCCAAGAGGAACTCCATCTTGTTCTTCTTCTTCGAGACATACATGATCTTCTTCTTCTACTTGATTCCAATAGGCACAAAGCCCTTGGACAATGCTTCTTCTTTTTCATCCTTGAAACCAACACATGGTCCAAGCGATGCCAATGGACAAACCTACAAGTGAGACTCCATTTGCACATTAGTCCATAGGGATTGTCATTAATTACCAAAACCACACATGGGGGCATACATGCCCTTTAAAGAGGTTATTACTGAAGCAATAACTTCCAAGACTCAACTAAAACTTTTGGGTTATCTCCCAATAAGTACTTTTCTTTAACACCTTTAAGTTAGGCACGATAATTTCGATGATGCTCACATAAGAAATATGAATTGAAGTAAAAGAGAGCATCAAGAAGCAAATATAAAACACATTTAAGTCTAACCCACTTCCTATGAAAAATAATCTTGTAAAGAAACAAGTCATGAAAGAACAAAGCAACAAGCATAGGAAAGCAAAACAAGTGCAACTTCAAAATTTTCAACATAAAGAGGGGAAACTTAATATTGTTGAGATACATAAAACCATGTTTCCCTCTCTCATAATAACTTTTAGTAGCATCATGAATAAAATTAACAATATAACTATCACATAAAACATTCTTATCATGAGCCACATGCATATAATAATTATTACTCTCCACATAAGCATATTCATTCTTATTAATTATAGTGGGAGCAAATTCAACAAAATAGCTATCATTATTATTCTCATCACCATAATCATCAAATATAGGAGGCATATTGTAATCATAATTAATTGCCTCCTCAATAGTAGGTAGACTGAAAATATCATATTCATCATTGTAATCATCATATATTGGAGGTTTGGTATCATCATAAGCAATAGAATAGCTATCTTCCAAAGCTGAGGAACTAAAAAGATCATTTTCATAAAACCTAGCTTCCCCAAGCTTAGACTTTTCCATAGCATTAGCAATAATGGTGTCCAAAGAATTCATACTAACAACATTTCTATTAGCATGGAAATAAAGTTCCATAAGTTTTTTAATTTTCTCTTCAAACACTTCATGTCCTAACTCAAGATAAATACTATAAAGCTCTCTAATTTTGTTGTTGTTTTCCATTAAGACTAACTAGTGAAAATAAAACTAAGAAACAAAAAGATATAATTGTAGAATCTAAAGGAAATAACTTCGATCACTCACACACCAGCAACCGCACTAGAAGATAGCTTAGTAGCCAGAGGATGTGAGTACCTTTTACCTTACCTCCCCGGCAACAGCGCCAGAAAATAGCTTGATGTCTACGCACTTCTATTCTTGTAGACAATTGTTGGGCCTCCAAGTGCAGAGGTTTGTAGAACAGCAACAAGTTTCCCTTAAGTGGATTGCCCAAGGTTTATCGAACTCAGGGAGGAAGTGGTCAAAGGTATCCCTCTCAAGCAACCCTGCAATCAAGATACAAGAACTCTCTTGTATCCCCAACACACCCAATAACTTGTCAGGTGTATAGGTGCACTAGTTCGGCAAAGAGATAGTGAAATACAAGTGGTATGGATAATTATAAGTGGTAACGGTGCCAGAAAATAGCTTTGATGGCGCGTGGTTGACGGGTAGGAAGGGAGTAAAGGCAATCTGAAATAAAGATGGAAGCAAGCAAACATGTAACATATCTAGTTGCAAATGGAGTTTCAGTGCTTAGAAACAAGGCCTAGGGATCACACTTTTGCTAGTGAACACTCTCATATAAATATCTTCTCTTCATCATACTACTCTGAACTACTCTCCGGTTGGACACTCTAATCCATGGTAGGCCTATAACAACACTCCTCAAAGTTTGCTTTCCCCATCTAGATAACCCCACACTGTCACCTTGAGCGCTTGATGGTTCTAACAAACACCACAATTTCATAGAGACATCCAACTCCAAATATAACTCATAACAAGTATTTATAATCTCTAGCCCAAGTGCCACCATGGTGTGCATGCTATCACTTTCACACACGTGGGGAGAGCCAAAGATATATTAAAGCACTTGAGTAGCAAGGTAGATATACTTGATTACAAAGCTCATGATCACAATATGATCATGCATAGAGAGATAGATGAACACATATCTATCGGTAGAACCCTTAGCCTCGAGGAAGAACTACTCCCTCATCATCATGGGAATCAGCAACGGCAATGGAGATGGTGGTGGAGATCGATGGAGATGGCTCCGGAGGCAATTCCCCATCTTGGTAGGGTGCCGGAACAGAGACTTTCTGTCCCCCGAATCTCCCCTTCGGTGGTGGCGGCGCTGCAGAACTTTTCGTGGCTGGAGGCTAGATTTTTTAGGGTTTTTGCATCGGAGGCGTCTTATAGGAGAAAGGGCGATGTCAGAGGGTGGACTAGGGGCCCACACCACCTGGTGGCACGGCCAGGGGGACCGTGCCACCACATGGTATGGCCAGCCCCTGGCCCCTCTCCGTCTCGTCTTCTGGCTCCATGAGTCTTCTGGTAAAATATCGACTTTGGCTTTTGTCCGGTCCAATTCCGAGAATATTCATTTCTGGCTTTTCTGGAACCAAAAATAGAAGAAAACAAGAAACTGGCACTGTGGCATCTTGTTAATAGGTTAGTTCTAGAAAAATGTGTAAAAGTACTCCAAAGTGTGGACAAAACATAAGAAAGTAGATATAAAACAAGCATGGAATATCAAAAATTATAGATACGTTTGCAATATATCATACAATAGCTGCAAACTTCTCAAAAATATTACAACATTTCAGTTGCCAATCAAGTTGATAGCAGAGTCCTAAATTTGCTTTCTCAATTCATCAACTGCATCTCCCTTTGAGTGTGATAAACCACCTTGAGACATGATCTTACAGTCCCCTCTTTGGTGGCGATAGCAATAATTGCAGTCTAAAACTAACTAATAACAAGTTAATACAACAAACAAGACAAACTACTCATAGCTAAGAATGAACCATATAGGAATTATAACTACATAATACGAACTTGTAGAGCAGGAATGCATACCATGAATGAGCTATATAGTAGAGGATAGTTATGTTGTTGCCTAGGATGAACCAGAACCAGATATGAGATATAATGGTGTGGCTTGTGAACCTGTAGAACATGTCAAAGACGCATTAGACAAGTATGCCAACAATGAAATGAGCAATCAAACAAAGTGTTTCTTAGAATTTCAGTATAAACTAGCCAGGTCATTTCAACAAATATATATGGAAGCAGTGGTATCTCCTGGAATGCAAGAGACATTGGGTGACTCAGAATTTGCGGTGAGCTACACAATAGCATGCAGTTACTGTCGTAGCTAAGAATAAACCACATATAAATTATAACCGCATCATACTAGAACTTGTCGAGCAGGAATAGAAAACACGAATGAACTATACAGTAAAGAATAATTATGCTGTTGATTAGGACGAACCAGCACCAGATACAGAAAATATATAATGGCATCACTGGTGGACCTGTAGGATGTGCAAACCAACATGTTTAGTGTTGCATTTTTGAGCTCTACGCAAAGAAAAAGAAAATAGTTAGTGTTGCAGCTTTTGAAGAACTAGATGGCAACAATAAAATTATAATCGAACTAGTACGAAGAGTTTGACCGAGTACTACATGATAGCAGAACGATGCTAGGGAGGAAATAATAGAAGGAACTTAGCTCAGGAATAACTAGATAGAGTCAGTAACTGTGGAGCAGGGAACCCACACTAATATTTTCCACTAACATTACATTTTGCAAGGACTACACAATAGCAGGCATTTACTGGTGTACGTAGCAGCTAAGATAAGAACATGTGCATGAAAAAATAACAGACATGTGCATAACTTGAAATTTATAGAGCAGCGAATGCAAACCAACATGTCTAATAACCTTGTATGTACTAGCACGAAGAACAGGCGTGCCTAGTGACTTGTATGTACTAGCGTGATTACAAAAATGCAGTTCAGTGCGACAGTTTTGAACCTGCTATACCACTGGCAAAACAAAAACGGGTTGGAAATTTGGTTATCTTGGTCAGAGAGGCGTCTAAGCATCATCGGTACCGTGCGATTAACGTCTAGGTCACCGAGGGTGCTGTGGTTGCGGTGGTTGTTGGTGTCGGGGAAGCAGATCTTGGGTGATCGATGCCGGCAATAGCGATGATCATGTAGCTGTTTTGGAGCAGTGGACATGGAACTTGTTGAACTAGATCCCGTCTGGTGGAAAATAGTGAAGCTGCTCTGGTACGGTTTGGTAACTTTCGGCGGCAAGGAAGCAGGGCGTGGGCAGTCAACACCGCCATAGGCTCGGTCAGCGAGACCACATCTCTGGTGGAGTGGCAGAGAGACCTGGTGAACTAGATCCAATGGGGTGGGCATCGATGAAGCGGCTCCAGCAACCGAGGAATAGCCACCAGGCGGTGCACGCGGTGGTCGTGGAGGTGAGGGTGTGGGAGAGAAACTTGGGATTTTGGAAGGGCCAGCTGGAAAAACTACACGAATCGGGACTATGGAGGTGAACAGAAAAATAATTATGATCGTGCCCCCAAGCTACCGACTTTAGCGTGCCCATTGGGCGTCGAAACAATGGGTAGAAAAGGAATTTTAATGTCAAAAGCTTTTGAAACGGAGGGGCGTGAAATGCTTCAAAGTCGGTCTCTAGTTTTGCCCCTCCATTGAGATTTTGAATTTGGCTAATAATATAAAAATGGTAATCCCCTGGTAGGAGATTTTGTCTCAAAGCTTTTGAAACAGTGGGACAGGAAATGCTTCAAGGTCGATGTGTGATTTTGTCGATCGATTGTTGAATTTGGCTACCAGACAAATAATAATAATAGAAAAATGGTACTCCATGGTGAGAGATTTTTCCTCAAAGTTTTTGAAACGGTGGGGCGGGAAATGCTTCAAGGTTGGTCTGTGATTTTGCCGCTCGATAGAGATTTTGAATTTGGCTACTGGACAAATAATAATAATAGAAAAATGATTCTCCATGGTGGGAGATTTTTCCTCAAAGTTTTTGAAATGTTGGGGCGGGAAATGATTCAAGGTTGGTGTGTGAATTTGCCGCCCGATTGAGATTTTGAATTTGGCCACCAGAAAAATAATAATACTGTAATAGAAAATGGTACTCCACGACGGGATATTTTGCCTCAAAGTTTTTGAAACGGTGGGGTGAGAAATGCTCAAGGTCGGTGTGTGATTTTGCCGCTCGATAGATATTTTGAATTTGGCTACAGGACAAATAATAATAATAGAAAAATGGTCCCGGTCGGAGATTTTGTTCAAAGTTTTTGAAACAGTGGGGAGGGAAATGCTTCATGGTCAATGTGTGATTTTGCCACTCGATTGAGATTTTGAATTTGGCAAGAGTCCAAGTATAATACTAGAAAAATGGTACTCCATCGGTGGGATATTTTGCCTGAAAATGTTTGAAACGGAGGGGCATGAAATGCATATGAGTCAGTTGGGATTTTGCCGCTCGATTTTATGATTTTGAATTTGGCTAGCGGCGAAGTAATAATAGAAAAATATAGTTCTTGTACGCTATCTGGTCAGGAATTGAAGGCCGAGAGTCACATCAATTGACCATCCATTACATAATTGCGTAGAACATCGGTAAATTTTGCCGCTCAATTGAGATTTTGAAATTGGCTAGAGTACAAGTAATAATTTGAAAAAATGGTACTCCGTATGTTTAGGAATAAAAAATTAGTCCCATAGAAAAAATAATGTTGACTCCATCTGTGAAATTCTTTGGGTTGTAGGTTTTTACCCTCGATTAAGATTTTGAATTTGGCTATAGTCATAGTAACAAAAATTATTAGCGAACCCCACCACCCAACCTAGCAATTTCACAATCACCATTGGTCATCAGTACGATAAGTAAACATAATTTCATAGTATACGAGAGATTAAACATGGGTCCCAAATATTTTATGTAGGCAGGAGCTTTTGCCTCTCGATTCAGAATTTGAATTTGGTGACAGTCCAAGTAATAACTACTAGTAGACCGTACTTCTCTCTGTTCACGAATCCAAGGCCTGGTCACATCAACTGATCATCCATGACCTTGCTCAAAGTATCCTTCTCTGGACGGAGGGGTAGAAAATTGGATACCATGATCTCGGATTCAAAAATATTACATGAGACGGCGGGCGGATTTGCGGCTCCAGTACGGTTTTGGATGTGACTACTCCAAGTAATAGAATAGAAAAATTGTGTAAGGTCTTTTTTTGTGGGTCGTACTCCATCTGTTCATCAATCCATTCAGACGTGAAAGAAAATGTTGAGCTCCGATTCAAAAATGTTGTTCCATTTTTCACATGACGCGTATGAATATGGTGTGCAACAAAGGGCTAAGGCATTGTTTTGAGAACCTAAACCTTACGATCAATGATCTAGTATAGCATCACTTGTAACATAATGTACCGTATCATACTAGTACATATTGGTGCATCCAGACATAACCAGTTTGTGGCATTTGTTACACAAAACACAGAAACAATTTTATTTTTCATTTGGCACAGTTTCTTTTGTGTCACATAAAGATTCATAGTTCACATATATATAATATCAATAAATTAGTCATACATAGTAATAACATCATCCTAATTTGCTAAAATCTCACGTTAGCTCATACTTAACAAGATGAATAAGAGAGAAACTCAATGTTCATACACCATTAGTCATACATGCAAGCTCCATTTATTCATAGATTTCCCATATTGTAGTAAATTACTAGCAAAGTCCACCTATTCATAATCAATACTAATGACCTTGCATATGCACTAGTTCTTTCATTGAAATTGGCACATATTTCTTCCCAAAATTATTGGAAAGGATGGTCGACTCCAACAATTGTTTGATGATGCCAAGCAAAGTACAAATCATTATTGTCATCCTCGGATCATGGAGCTTCTCTCTTCTTCACCTTGCTACGAAGAATCTTCTAGATTAGAAAATTGACGAGCTTTAACCAAAAATGTTATGAAGAACCCTGCAGCTTATCTCTTCCTCACCTTGTTCCGGCGGCACCGGTATGGGAAGGTGCCGGTGCGGGTCCAAGGGTTGGTGCCGGTGCGGCTACTGGTGCCGGATCTGGAGCTAGTGGCGGCATGGGTGTTCATGGCGCCGCTCCTGCGAGCTCGATCGGGGAGTTGCAACAAGTGTGTAGTCATGCCGGAGGGTGCTTGGCCTCGAGGATCCGATCGTGTCCCGGAAATCGTGGCCACGGTGCATCGAATCTAGCAAAGCTCGGTGGCGCATTTGTGGCCTGGGAAAATGGCTCGTGGCAGCCGATTCCAACGATGTAGGCTACCAGGAGAAGCATAGACGGTAGCTGGCCATCGGCGGAGCACATATCCGGTGAAAGGCAGCTGGCCGACAACAGACGTGCGGGTGGGGGAGAAAACATAAAGGAGTCGAGGTCGCGGTGGCAAGTCCTATATTTATTATCCTCTAAATGGCGATAGGGGTTAGGGTTAGGTTCGGTGCGGCTTCGGCCATTAGAGGAGTAAATTTACTCCTCCATTGCCGTTTTGGGGATGGGTTAGAGATGCTCTAACCCATCAGGTTAATATGTTTATTTGGGCCAGGTGCAAAAAATTAAGCCACAAACCGTGCTATCCACAAAAAAGGTCCTGTTTCTGTGTTCTATGCAACAAATGCCACAAAGATTGGTGTTAGATGCAATTTTCTCCATTCACACATATATTAGTACACACAATCCAACCTTATAGCATATAAAGACCAATATTAAGCAGGCTAGAAATCAAGAGATCACGCATTCAGGAATCATACTACTTCCATATTGGTGCATTATGTTCCCCAATAGTACCTCCATTGATACTATAAGGATCTTTAGCAAGCTAAAAAAGCTTTGCTAAAAAGGGATATATTTTGAAACAGAGGTAGTACATTATAAGGTACCATACAAATTATAGACATGTCACAACAAGAAAACAACCCAAGTTCATAACAAATGCAGACTAGTGCACTAACAAATACTTTTAGCTTCAGGTTCCATTTCACAACAAAGGGACTGACCTCAGCTGTTAGTGCACAACCACAAATACTGAGCATCTTCCTGATTCTCCTTATTTTCTATGGATTTCTCTAGCCGAATTAAAATTTCTTCTAACTTTGCGATCAAACGTTCATTGTATACACTTAGGGCAGATGATAACGATTGTTCAGCTTGGAGCTGTTCCTCTAGAACTTGAATATGAAAAGAAATGAGCTTGGAGTTGGACTTTAACTTGAACTTGGACTTTGACGAGATAGCGGGGAATCCAACATTACACAGCAACATATTCTTGGCTATAGCACCACGTTGTAGTACCTTGGAAAATAAATCCACATATTCTTTTGGAGTTTTTGCTAAACCGTCTTTCCTAGGATTTGCCAGCTCCTCTTTCAATTCAGCCTAGAAAGTTTTCAGTTGATAGACATGTGTAAGAGAAGTGAAGTTACTAGAGAGAAGCATGCAGATAGGTTTAACATGTGCATGAACTGCTATAATTGGCAGTGCTGATAACACATCTTATACACTTCAGTAAAAAGATCATTTTGTCGTGTATATTTTTTTGATGTCATTTACTAACAAGACTAAAAATGTGGCTTCCTGTGTAAACACTATGAGGTGCATGATATGCCAACTGTTTGTACAATTTATAACTGAAACTGACTTTAGTTGCAAATTATGAAGGAAATGAAAACAAAACTGAGAAGCAGTCTAAGCAAGCTTGCATATCAAACATATACGTACAAATCACTGCAAGTGCAACATCACAAAATGCAGAGAAGACTTACAACAACTTTCTTTACAATGACACCATATCTATTTGTCTGGCATCCCTCAAATTTCGGCAGTAGAGTCAACTGTTGTTTTGGATCCCCATTAGACTTTGTCTGCATTTGGACGAGCAAAACTAAATTTCATCACATGGTTGAAACAGGGGTTGAAAGATAAGATGCATACAAATTCTACAACATCAATTACATAATTATTGAAAATATACAGTACAGAACGACATGTCCTTACCAATTGGTAGAGGTGCCCAATTATGCTGTACAACTTGGTACTCATACTTTATTATGGCTGGAACAGTTCCTTCGAGCGATGGCCTACAAAATGAGACTTGTAAAACACATGCATAAATACAAATTGACAATGCGATCTAGTCTCAGTCTTCTCAAAGCATACCTCATTCTTTTGATCAAGCCAGTGGTGGAGAAGATCACCCCATTGATCACCAGTCATGTGATCCATATGAGACATTCTTGTAACATCCTTAAAACACTTGATAAAGAAGTGTTGTTTCTTTAGCCTGTGGCATTGCTGGTGCAAACATGCGGAGAATATGCTTTTGAGAACAACTTTTACTTCCTCGCTATTCTCATCGAACATGAAAAATATCTATAGACAACAATGAGGAGCATATATAACAAATGGCAAGCTAAGAAGACAAGGGACAGAGCAATGGAGTATGTCCAAGAGACGGATGACTTACATGTAACTTCTTCAGTAAACCTTCAAAATGCTGGGGGGTATTTTGGTGGTGTTTCCATGAGGGCCAGATGGGAATATCATTTCTCACGAAAACGCCTATGATCAATGCAATATAGGCAGATTGATGTGGATCCAGTGGCCTTCTAAATCCTGCTATAGATGTGATTGGAAGTCTTGATTTAGTTATTTCAAGCATCTGCTCAAGATTTTTTCCCATCGTCGGCCCCCTTGTTAATCTTCGTCGTAGTGCAACTAAAAAAATTACATCAAAATATCAATGTATACATATTACATATAAAAAGGCATGCTACTACTAGTCTCTGAACACATAACAAATTTGGTGTCACACTCATTTGCAGGTGAGTATATGTCTTTGTCAGTACTAAAGGTCGTTGGGAGATCATTACCAGTTCGTTGCTGATAACCTGCTATTGAAACTGGTTCTGCTGCCAATTCTTCCTGGGTAACCGGATGGGCTACTGGCGGCTGTGGAATGTGTATTTTTTTATTTGCAGCTGCTAGTGCAACTTGACCAACTAGTGCGGGATTAGTACGAAATTTTTTATGCCGACGTTTTGCATTACTATCTTTTTTTGGCCTGGTTATCATTTTCAACTAGATTAAGTAGAGTCTGAGACCTTGTTCTAAATCCATTTCCTGCATTGCAAGCAAATAGCTTTTGAGATTTATCATGGAATCGTGTGAAAAAAGAGGAAATTATTAGGAGTACTTGCAGAGGTTGATAGCTCAAAAAGCAATGATTCCCATCACAACTCTAGTATAGTAACTTACTTCCGCTATGAGTACTCTAACGATATGTCACCCTGAGCGAGAAGAAACCACATGAAGTTCCAATACAATCGACTAACCTACAGGCTTGACTATAATACTGATAACATAACTAGCAGGGCCCGCCTGGTTATACTCTAAACAAGGAGCCATGACATACTAATTCAGCTTAGGACGTAAGCTAGAGTTGACGTATAAACCTATACGCCCAACTAGAATCATTTTAGGAGATATTCCACAGATGTTAGAGGAGCTTCATAACGATGGTAATGAAGGCTCTAGAAAACTTTAGTAAGAATCGAGTACATGAGCAAGATGCGATACACTACAACAAACAACGAAGTACTTTTGATAGTAATAAGGTGCATAATGAAAGGAAGCATAAAGTGTGCAACAACCTTCATATGGGAAGGAGACGAGTTGATGCTTCACGCTGGTGCGTTTGCCCATCTCTCCGGTGCCGGAGACCAGGGAGTCCATGAAGCAGATGGGACTTTGCGGCGACCGTACCGTGTTTGCCGGCGACGTTGTGCATGCTCCGGCATGGGGAAGCCGCTCCATCTTGCTAAACAAGGGAGTGGTGCCTTCGGTCACAACGGTACCTGGTGAGGAGGTAGTGGTGGTAGGGAGGGACGGCGGTGTGAGGCCAGATTCGTGGGAGATGCTCCGGCTCTGAGGTCGAGTGAGCGATGTGGGATACAAGGTGTTTTGTATGTATCACAAGGGCACCGATGGTAGGTTCGAAAATTTTGAATTGCGTGGCGCCGGGTAGTTCAAATAAAAACCTGGCAATGCCATTCAAATTTTGGTGATCTCACTTTAGAACGAGATGAACCCGCCAAAAAATTGGCGATCTCTACTCTATGATTATTGCTACACTAGCCAGGAGCTGAGCTTGAGGAAGTGCATCGAATGTGATGGGAGGTATGAACACACTAGCAACCTTTCCCAGGTGCAGACTCCATGTAGTCCCTACATCAAAAAGCTATGCGCAGTCACGAGCAGGGCCTCTGCTTCAAGCACTCCTACTCTAGTTAGGGTCCGTTTGATTCAAAGGATTTGCCTAGGAATTCTGAAGTATTAAATCCTATAGGAAAATTTCCTACTATGGCTGTTTGATTTGTAGGATTGATTCCCATAGGATTTTTTTCTAAAGATTCCTTTGTACTAGTTTTCATAGGAAATCAAACATCCACCCATACCTCTTTTTTAGATTCCTATGGAATCAAACACACTTTGGTTCATATGAATTCCTATAGGATTGGAGTGGGCATGACATTGCAATCCTACATTTTTTCTACTCCTATGATTTTCCTATCCTACGAATCAAACATGTACAATCCCCTTTTAGGGAAAAAAATACTGCTATGTAGTATACTACTTCCATTCCGGTTCATTAGGAAAATACGTACTCGAAGAAAATAATTTGACCATAAATTTGGTCACCAATTTATGAATTGTATGTCACAAAAATTATACCATTGGAATCGTCTTTCAAATATAAATAAACTGGTTAAAAATTATTAAGTATAATTATATATTATTGACTAGATTTATGGTCAAACTATGTTCTTGAAGTAAGTACTTGCATAATAATTTGCACGTGAGATGTATGCGTTCTCTTGTGAGACCTTTAGCTTTATTCACATGGTTGGTGTTTATATCAATCTTATCTGATCCGTAAACTGTACTCGATACTTGGTTTTTAATAAAAGGGATGTCTGCATCCTTTGAGTGCTGAGGTGTAGGGTAACGGGTAGGCTACACTAGCGTAAAAACAAAATTTTCTACCGCGTCAACCAGGAATACTATAGTCATAGATCACGGGATTACCGCTAGACGCGCAGGTGCGGAACTCGATGAAGCACGTTGCGGCAGTGTAGATGTTCTACGTCTCCTACTCATCCTCGACCCATGAGCAGCTCCCCTTTGCGCGGCTCGTCCAAGTGCTAAAGATGCAGCACCTCCGAGGTATCCACACGTCTAGAGTGGAAGCCGTCACACGCCAGACTGCTAGGTCTGCGCGTGCAACACAGGCGGAAGAGGAGTGGCGGCTGGGTGGAATGCTCAACCCTATTCAGCTCGCCTCACCCTCTCTTATATAGGCATCCCTGGTGGGCTTCTATATTAGCAGCCTAAGCCTGGTCTAATTCGGATCCAATCCTCATTAGGCTTCTAGCCCCTAAAGTGTGTGACCCTATAGGTTCATACACGTATAGACATGACGCGAGTACACTTACTCCGTCAATAGTTGGTAGCGGCCTCTAGCAAGACGTGCCAACTCCTAAACGCATATAAAGATCATTCGGACGAACCATCACAAGGTTGAGTACATGTCTTTCCCTTTGCCTCACGATATTTGGTCTAGCTCCAAGCTGATCTCTCTTTCTCGATACTATGATTCAGAATCCCTTTACTAGGTTAACTCTTAACCATATGTAGCACGGCCATGCATTTCTGGATCCGATCACTCGAGGGGCCCAGAGATATCTCTCTCAAGTAGAGAGGGGCAAATCCCATTTTGAATGACCGATGCCTTGCAGCATGTATCAGGACAAACCCGAAAGCTACCTTTATAACTACCTAGTTACGGAGTAGTGTTTGATAGCCCCAAAGTAGGTCGATCCACATCTCAAGTACATGCGACAATCTCAGGTCTAAGGACAAAACGTACACAATATGTAGAGAGAGCTGCAAGTATTATTGCCAGTCTCATGTTGGGTTAGTCCAACCCCATGTTCATAACATGTGTCCACATCATTGGTTTGACATCTCCATGTCTATGAATTGCGAAACATAGTCATCAACCAATTGATGTGCTAGTCTAATATTCATGTGTGTCCTCACATGAACTCCGACTAGGGACAATTATTAGATAACCATACAAGTAAAGAGTTTCACGAACAATTCACATAATTGCCAATCAATACAAGTTGCCTAGTATATGGATATTCAAGGAACATTATAATAACTCATGGATACATATGAAATACAATCATCTCTATGATTGCCTCTAGGGCATATTTCCTTCAGTCTCCCACTTGCACTAGAGTCAATCTAGACAGTATCTAATACCTATTGCTCTTGTGTGCGCTTCATGCGCAGGCTGCAGGAGTGGCTTAGTCAAGGGATCAGCAACATTTGAGTCCATATGTATTTTGCATAACATGACACTACCATCATCAATGAACTCACGAATCAGATGGTAACGCATGCGAATATGTTTGTTCTTCTGGTGCTGTCTAGGTTCCTTGGCTTGTGCAATAGCACCATTGTTGTCACAATAAACGTCCAAGGGATTGGACGAGCCCTAAACCACACCAAGAGCGATCAGGAAATTTCTAATCCAAACAGCTTCCTTTGTAGCCTCCGAGGCAGCAATATATTCAGCTTCTGTTGAAGAGGAGGCCACTGTATCTTGCTTGGAACTTTTCCAGCTCACAGCACCACCATTCATGACAAACACATAATCTGATTGCGATTTCGAGTCATCTGAGTCGTTAAGGTAACTCGCATATGTGTAACCCTTTACATTGAGTTCAACCTCACCTCCATAAACTAGGAACATATCCTTAGTCCTTCTCAAGTACTTAAGGATATTCTTTACTGCTGTCCAGTGAATCTCACGTGGATCAGCCTGGTATCTGCTCGTAACACTTAGAGCATAGGAAACATCTGGGCGAGTACATGTCATTGCATACATGATGGATCCAATAGCCGAAGCATATGGAAACCTACTCATGCGTTCTCGCTCATCAGTGGTCGAAGGACACTGAGTCTTGCTGAGTTTAATACCGTGAGACATGGGCAAGAACCCCTTCTTAGCCTCTTCCATGCTGAACCGTTTCAACACTTTGTCAATGTACGTACTCTTGCTTAATCCAATTTGCCTCCTTGATCTATCTCTATAGATCTTGATACCCAGAATATATGCCGCTTCTCCCAAGTCCTTCATAGAAAAACTATTTTTCAATGAGGTCTTAACAAACTCGAGCATAGGAATGTCATTTCCAATCAGTAATATGTCATCCACATATAAGATTAGAAAAACAAGTGATTTCCCATTTTCTTTCTTATACACACAAGGTTCTTGTTCGTTTTTGGTGAAGCCAAACTCCTTTACAACTTCATCAAATCGAATGTTCCAACTCCGAGATGCTTGCTTCAGCCCATAAATAGACTTTTGAAGTATGCATACCTTTCCAGCATTGTTTGGATCGACAAAACCTGTGGGCTGCATCATACACACGTCCTCACAAAGGATTCCATTTAAGAAAGCCGTCTTGACATCCATCTGCCATATTTCATAATCGAAATGTGCAGCAATGGCTAGAATGATTCGTATAGATTTAAGCATCGCTACGGGCGAGAAAGTCTCGTCATAGTCAACTCCTTGAACTTGTCGAAAACCTTTTGCAACAAGTCGAGCTTTATGGATGTAAACATTTCCATCCATATCAATCTTCTTCTTATAGATCCACTTGCACTCGATGGCTTTAAAACCATCAGGCAGGTCAACCAAGTTCCAAACTTGATTGTCTCCCATGGACTCTATCTCGGATCTCATGGCAATCAGCCATTTCTCAGAGTCTGGGTCAACCATCGCTTCTGCATAGGTCGCAGGCTCATCATTGTCTAACAATAATAACTCTCGCGCTTCGCGAAGCCTCGCCGACCTTCGTGCCTGTGGTGCTTCTATTGCCACGAGTTCCTCAACTTGTTCTGCTACAATAGCATCACTCGTAGAAGCATCCCCGACTGGCTCATCTTGAACTTCTTCAAGTCGCACCGACCTTCCACTCGTTCCCTTTGTGAGAAACTCTTTCTCTAGGAAAACACCGCTACAAGCGACAAACACTTTGCCCTCTTCTCGGTTGTAGAAGTAATACCCTAAGGTTTCCCTTGGGTATCCCACAAAAATACACTTATCCGATTTGGGTGTTAGCTTGTCCGACTGAAGTCGCTTGACAAATGCATCACAACCCCAAATCTTTAGAAAAGACAAACTGGGATTCTTTCCAGTCCACATGTCATATGGTGTCTTAACTACGGATTTAGATGGTACCCTGTTTAGTGTGAAAGCTGCTGTTTCTAGCGCGTAACCCCAAAATGATAATGGTAAATCCGACTGGCTCATCATCGATCGAACCATGTCCAACAAAGTTCGATTACGCCGTTCAGAGACCCCGTTTCTTTGAGGCGTTTCGGGCAGCGTGAGCTGTGGAACAATTCCGCAACTCTTAAGATGATTGCTAAACTCGTGACTCAAATATTCACCTCCGCAATCAGATCGCAAGGCCTTTATTTTCTTGCCACGTTGATTCTCTACCTCATTTTGAAACTCTTTGAACTTTTCAAAAGTTTTAGACTTATGCTTCATCAAGTAGACATAGCCATATCTACTGAAATCACCAGTGAAAGTAATGAAGTAGTGATATCCTCCTCTGGCTGTCGTGCTCATTGGTCCACATACATCAGTATATATGAGTTCCAATAAGTCTGTCGCTCTCTCGGGAAACCCTGTAAAAGGTGTCTTGGTCATCTTTCCAAGTAAACAAGCTTGACATGTCTCGTATGATTCAAAATCAAACGAAGTTAGAAGACCATCACCATGGAGCTTCTTCATGCACTTTTCACTTATATGCCCCAAACGACAATGCCATAAATAGGTAGGACTCAAATCATTTGGCCGAAGCCTTTTAGCACTAACATTGTAAACACATGCATTATCAAGATTTAAAATAAATAACCCATTCACAATGGGAGCATCAACCACAAACATAGCATTCTTAGAGATTACACAACCATTGTTTGTACTCGCGAATGAATAACCATCCCTCATCAAACATGAAGGTGATAAAATGTTTCGACCCATACTAGGAATGTAATAACAATTATTCAACTCCATGATAAATCCCGACGGAAGGTGAAGTTGCATGATGCCGACGAACAATGCAGCAACCCTTGCTTTATTTCCGATGCGAAAATCCACTTCGCCTTTCTACACTTCTCTAGTCCTTATTAGCCCCTGCATCGAATTGCAAATATGAGCAACTGATCCGGTATCAAATACCCAAGAGTTAACATAAGAATATACGAGAAAAATGTCCACAACATTTACAACAAGCGTACCTGAGTGGGAAGTACTCTTACTTCCACTCTTCTTCAAAGAAGCCTGGTACTTGCTGCAGTTTCTCTTCCAGTGGCCATATTCGTGACAAAAGAAACACTCAGTGTCTCCTGCAGGACCAACCTTTTGCTTGGGTGCAGGGTTTGGCTTAGGGATCGTATCCTTAGCCTTGCCCTTCTTATTCTGCCAAGAAGTGCCCTTTTTCTTGAAGCTAGGCTTGTTTTGCACAGCCATCACATGGCTATGCCCTGCACACTTCTTAATGTCACATTCTGCTGTTTTCAGCATCCCACATAATTCATTAAGGCCCCTCTCCACCCCATGCATATGGTAGTTCGAAATGAAATGCCCATAGCTAGATGGAAGAGATGCCAAAATGAAATCAGTGGCCAACTCTTGGCCTAATGGAAAACCAAGCTTTTCCAAAGTCTGTCTGTAACCAACCATTTTGATCACATGGGGGCCTACAGCTGCTCCCTCTGCCAGCTTTCATTCCACAAAGGACTTAGCGACATTATACCTCTCAGTCCTAGCCTGAGTCTGGAACATGTCCTTAAGAGCAATGATCATATCGTACGCTTCCTGATCCTTAAACTGCTTTTGAAGATCAGGTTCCATGCATGCAAGCATAAGACAACTAACCTCAAGAGATTCATCACATGCTTTCTTGTAGGCATTCTTAAGGGTAGCAGTTGCATTATCAGCAGGTTCAACCGGGATTGGGGTATCCAAAACAGTTTCCTTTTTCTCAGCCCTGAGAACAATTCTCAGGTTACGGACCCAGTCCGAATAGTTTGTTCCATTTAGTTTATCCTTTTCAAGAATCGAACGCAAAGCAAATGGTGATGAATTGTTCGGTGCCATTGATCTACAACAAAAAAATATGCAAAATACTAAGCCATGTAACCATGAAAGAGTAAAACATATTAAACAATTTAATAGCATATAATCCCACTTAAATCAACATCCCTCTATTGATACTAAGTGATTCAAGATCCACAATTAACAAGTCGACTAGTGAGCTTTAGCATCACTGCTAGAAGACAAGGTAAATCGGTAAGCAACCTTTGCTAATCATATCACATATGACTCTTGTTGTTGGGTGACATCTCTATGTCAAAACTAGGCGCCCAACCTTTATGCCCCAAGGTCCTTAACTGTTAAGATGACCTTGTTAAGCTCACCAACCCTTATGCGTGTAGGTATCCGATACAAACCCATCCAGCCAAGGAAAACCGTGGCACCCTAATTTCATAGACCCACCAACGATTGTACAGGGAATAGGATGGTGCAAGGTTTGGTTGGGAGGGCATGGTTTAACTTAAACTTTGTGAGGGATCGTTCTACTTCTATCATCTAAGCATGCATAGTAGTAAAACGTATAAGAATAGCATTCACATAGATGTGATACAGTATGGCCCATTTTCTCATGGTGATCTCCATCGCCATAGAACCTGTCCACCATGATGATCTCCATCTTCATGCTCTATGCGAGCCATCCTCCAAATGATGAGTTCTCCAAGAACTAATACAAGCTATTACTCCTAACAGCTAGTAATCAAAATTACATGGTATTGGGATCATCACAAGTTGGCATGCAGGCCATTACAATAATTGACAACACATATGGCTCCAGCCGTGTTGCCCTACTCACGACACGCAGGTCATGAAAAAATACATACATGCATCACATACATTTTTGGGCCATACTGATCACATAAATCCTGCAAAAACAAGTTGTGCATAGAATCGCATTCTACCGGATCATGTGAAATCGTAGCACCTATGAACCTTAACGAGATACAAAAGGGGGCTACGACTAAGGGGGGTCTAGGGGGTCTCCCCCTGCGGGGTACGAAGGGGCAGTGCCCCTCGCGGTACCTTTGTGAAAATGAGAGATCAAATCTATACAATGTTCTTTAAGCATTTTGATCGGCAAATCAAATTTACCATAAACCGACCATAGTTCCGATTCGACCAAACTCCTTTGATCACGGTACGTCGATTCAGATCTAATTCCTGATTCGATCAATCATATTGATCTTCGCGTGATTCAAAAGGATTTATGTGTCACTGTCTACCCCGATGGCGGAAACCGACCGGTAGGGGTAAGTCGTTCGATGACCTTCGAATCACGATCACGGAAAGTAAGATCATAGATCAATCCAGAAACACCGGCATACAAACGATCACATCATTCATATCAATCTACATATCACCATATGCAAACTTCCCGAACCTATGACTGAATAGCATCGGCTCTGATACTACTGTAGGGTAACGGGTAGGATACACTAGCGTAAAAACAAAATTTTCTACCGCGTCAACCAGGAATACTATTGTCATAGATCACGGGATTACCGCTAGACGCGCAGGTGCGGAACTCGATGAAGCACGTTGCGGCAGTGTAGATGTTCTACGTCTCCTCCTCGTCCTCGACCCACAAGCAGCTCCCCTTTGCGGGGCTCGTCCAAGTGCTACAGATGCAGCACCTCCGAGGTATCCACACGTCCGGAGTGGAAGCCGTCACACGCCAGACTGCTAGGTCTGCGCGTGCAACACAGGCGGAAGAGGAGTGGCGGCTGGGTGGAATGCTCAACCCTATTCAGCTCGCCTCACCCTCTCTTATATAGGCATCCCTGGTGGGCTTCTATATTAGCAGCCTAAGCCTGGTCTAATTCGGATCCAATCCTCATTAGGCTTCCAGCCCCTAAAGTGTGTGACCCTATAGGTTCATACACGTATAGACATGACGCGAGTACACTTACTCCGTCAATAGTTAGCGGCGGCCTCTAGCAAGACGTGCCAACTCCTAAACGCATATAAAGATCATTCGGACGAACCATCACAAGGTTGAGTACATGTCTTTCCCTTTGCCTCATGATATTTGGTCTAGCTCCAAGCTGACCTCTCTTTCTCGATACTGTGATTCAGAATCCCTTTACTAGGTTAACTCTTAACCATATGTAGCACGGCCATGCATTTCTGGATCCGATCACTCGAGGGGCCTAGAGATATCTCTCTCAAGTAGAGAGGGGCAAATCCCATCTTGAATGACCGATGCCTTGCAGCATGTATCAGGACAAACTCGAAAGCTACCTTGATAACTACCCAGTTACGAAGTAGTGTTTGATAACCCCAAAGTAGGTCGATCCACATCTCCAGTACATGCGACAATCTCAGGTCTAAGGACAAAACGTACACGATGTGTAGAGAGAGCTGCAAGTATTATTGCCAGTCTCATGTTAGGTCAGTCCAACCCCATGTTCATAACATGTGTCCACATCATTGGTTTGACATCTCCATGTCTATGACTTGCGAAACATAATCATCAACCAATCGATGTGCTAGTCTAATATTCACGTGTGTCCTCGCATGAACTCCGACTAGGGACAATTATTAGATAACCATACAAGTAAAGAGTTTCACAAACAATTCACATAATTGCCAATCAATACAAGTTGCCCGGTATATGGATATTCAAGGAACATTATAATAACTCATGGATACACATGAAATACAATCATCTCTATGATTGCCTCTAGGGCATATTTCCTTCAAGAGGTTGTGGTATCCCCATTTCGAAAAACAAACATGAGACTCAAATAAAAGACTATCATGTCATCTCTAGCTATGAGATGGAAAGTATGACATGTCATCACTTATAAAATTATAATAGGTAAAACTTAAAAGACTATTTAAGAATTTTGAGCCACATCATATCCATAAATTATTAGGTGTATACTTGGTTCTTGGTATATAATAATACTCAAAAAAATTGTAACATGCTTAGATAAATGATAGAGAACATTGTAGAATGGCAGAGAATTGTGTTTTGAAGTTTTAACATAGTGTTCATTGTGCTAAAGAGTATCCATAGAATCTTCTAGATGCTAGAATGGTAAAGATCCAGAGGTTAGATATGTTGCGATTTGCCGGTCATCATCCAACGGTCAACCTTCAAAGTTATTCCTACACTGTATATTAGTAAGATAAGATAAGAAAGTTCGACCTAGTTTCACAACATTGTTTCCTTTTTCAATAGTTTCCTTTAGTTGAGTCGGTCCAAGAAATTCCACATAATTTCTGGGTGTGTGCCAGGGCACAAGGGCCATAGTCGTTGTCACATAAAAACTAATACACGTGTATTTTATCCATTTTCATGGATTTGTTCCATTTTTCCGTAACAACGTGACAAATTATCGAGAAGACCATTGATAGAATATTCATTCATCATCTTGTTCTTGCAACTCTCATTTTTTTACTCATATATGTACCTCTCTCCCCTCTTTATTAGATTCTATGTACTCCCTCTATTCCAAAATATAAGATGTTTTAGCTTTTATGAAACGAATATATCTAGACACCTTTTAATGTGTAGGCCTCTCTCCTCAAGAGAGAATTATCTCACCAGGTTGACACTATGCAGAATAAAGGCCATGTCTGTAGCTAACGCATAATCCTACTACCTTTGTATCAAAATAGATGTCGCAAGTTAGTCAAAATTTGGAAGAATCTATATACTACTAAATAACTAAATAGTGTTTTCTAATTTTGTCGACCAAATTGCACACATGCAGTTAAAGGTCAAATTAATTTGAAAACATCACCCGAAACTCTTTTAAATGGCTATAAAAGTGCTCGTCCCTTCAATGTATAAATTGTGGAGAGTGTACATATGTTCAGGAGGGATCCCCAACAGTTACCTCTTCCTTCCCCTGTAAGCATTGGTGCAATAATTATTGAAGGAAATATGCCTCGAAAGGCAATAATAAAGTTGTTATTATATATTCCTTATATATGATAGATGTTTATTTTACATGCTAGAATTGTATTGATCGGAAACATCAATATATGTGTGTTTAATAAACAAAAAGGGTTCTAGTTATGCCTCTCTTATAGACTAGCTTGTTGATTAACAAGATGATCAAGGTTTCCTGATCAGGGACATTGGATGTTGTTAATAACAAGGTCACACCATTGGTGGAATGATGTGATGAACATTCATCCGAAGTATAGCATTACGATCAAGTCATTATGTTTATATTTCTATAACATCATACGAAGTAATCTTTATCCTTAGACCATGAGATCATGTTAATTGCTAACACCGGAAGAGTATCTTGATAACATCAAACGTCACACCGTAACAGGGTGACTATAAAGATGGGTTCAGTACTACGAAGGTGTTATGTTGAGGCTCATGGATCAAGAGTGGAATTTGTCAATCCAGATGACGGATAGATATATTCTGGGCCCTCTCAGTGATATCACATTAAGATAGCTTGCAAGCAAGTGATGTGATCACTAGAATGTTATATCCCGGGAACGAGAAAAGAGTGCATGTCGGTAACGAGATCAAACTAGGTATGGAGATACCGATGATCGAATCTCGGACATGTAATATATCGAGAGACAAAGGGATTTAGTTACAAGCATTAAAGGTTCTCACGATCATAGAAGTCATCGTTGAATGTGTAGGAGTCAGTAGGGATCTCCAGGTCCCGCTGCTGATTATTGATCGGAGAAGGGTCTCGATCATGTCTGCATTATTCGCGAACCATAGGGTGGCACACTTAAGAGTTACCGGACACCATTTTGGAGCACATATGTTTCAGACGAAAGAATTGCAAAGCGCAGGAATTGTTTCAATAGAAACCGGAAATTGTTTCGGGTGAAATTGCAGAAAGTGGTTCTGCATGTGATATTGAAATATTGCAAGGGGCTATCTGTGAATGTTTGTTAATTAAAGTAATTAACAAAATTCTGAATAAATTTAATAAAAAGAGTTTTATTAAATGAGAGAGCATTAAATTTAGAGAAATTTAATGCATTTAAAGTGGAGACTTTAAAAGGGAATGTGAAGAGGCATTTTAATGTGGAGGGGTTACCACCACATGAATGGGGGAGATGAGGGGTCACCCCCCATGCGCCGGCCATGGAGAGAGGGGGCACCCCCCTCCTCCTATAAAAGGCCACCCATTCCCTCCTTCATCCACACACCTCCTTGGGAAGGATCTCTCTCCCCCTCTAGAATTATTCCCCCATGGTCTCGGATTAGCGAGATACATGTTCCCGGTGGCATTTTTTCTGAAAGGAGTTGCTGCTTCCGCTAGATCGCTGGAGCAAGGAGGTGGAGGTTGTCCGGTGGCTTGAACGTGTGTGCGAGTGCGGATGTGCTGCTGAGTTGCGGCGCTCGGACTTCCTCATGATCTTGAGATCGGCAAGTGTACGACTACATCAACCACGAGTTCCTACTTGTTAACAAAACTCGTTGTCTTTGAGGGTAAGTTCTCGTTGGATGTATGTACACCCGTTGCTTTGTACCTAGTAGAAAGATCTTGGCGTGTAGTTCACACCGTAGGAATTTTTTTGTTTTCTATGCTGCGGACCCAACAGTGGTATCAGAGCCTGATCTATGCATAGGTGCTTTGCACGGGTAGTACACATATGTTTATATGTGGGCGATGATGATCATGTTATTGCATCTTCTATGTATTTTGGATATTGGTGGCATAGTGGGATGAAGCGGCCCGGACCAACCTTACATGTCATCGTACATGAGACCAGTTCCACGACTGACATGCAACTTGTTTTGCATAATTGGCTGGCGGGTGTCTGTCTCTCCTACTATAGTCAATATCTGATTTACAACGAGTTGCTAATAACTTAGTTATCCTCGTTATGGTTCATGTTCGTAGGTGAGAACGGTTCTATCTTCGATAGCCCTAAGCCACGTAAAACTTGCAAATGATAAATTAGAGGCGTCTAGTTTAGATCGTTGCTGGGCTAGTGTATTGATATGGTATTGTTGTAAGTAGATGTATGATAGATACTCTTACAACACACTCAACATGTAAGTTCCATAGACCTTGGCCTTACACACAAAGGAATGATAGAGATCATACCACGATGCAAGTGATAGAGATCAAATGCATGGACCATATCATCTCACTTTACACATTAGATGTCAGCATCTTATACTGCTAGTTTGGCGCTTTTGGTAGCATTATAAGATGATCCCTCTTTTAGATATCAAGATAAAAATGTGTTCTTCCTTAAGTATGCACCGTTCTGTGGATCGTGTTTCGAGACATCACGTGATGATCGGGTGTACTCGAATCTACGCTTTCATTGGAACGGGTGTAAGACAGTTTTACACACGCGAATACTAAGGTTCTTACTTGGCGAGCCTAGCATGTACAGACATGGCCTTGGAACATGGACCGAAAGGTTAAGCATGAGTCATATAGTTGATATGATGCCCATATAGATGCTCGCCATTGAAGCTACATCAACTCATGTGATGATCAGACTTGGTGTAGTGGATTTGGTTCATGTAATCACCAAAAAGACACGAGGGATGTTGTTTTTGAGTGGGAGTTCATTAGTAATTTGGATTAGTTGAACTCAATCTATCATAAACTTAGTCTAAATAAACTTTACAAATTCTGTTGTAGATGGCACCACCTGCTTTTAATTTCAATGTGTTCATGGAGAAAGAGAAACTTGCTGCGAATGGTAGCAACTTCACCAACAGGGCTATGAATTTGAGGATTCTCCTCACTGCTGCACAAAAGCAATATGTGCTAGATGCGCCGCTAGGCACCCCACCAGCTCCTGATGCCCCTGACGAGGAAAATAATTTCTATGTGACTCGTCAGGAGGACCACAACTTAGTTCATTGCAGCATACTGTATGGGCTAGAGCCAGAACTTCGAAAGCGTTTCGAAAATGGCAATGCCTTTGATACCATGAGAGAATTGAAAATGATTTTCGATACCCATGCTCCCGTAGAGAGTTATAATGCTATAGAAAAGTTCTTTAGCTGCATGATGGAGGAAAATAGCTCCGTTAGTGAGCACATACTCAAAATGTCTGGGTACGCCGATAAGCTTGTGTCCTTGGGAATAACGATTCCCATTGACTTAGGCATACATCGTGTTCTCCAATCTCTGCTACCTAGCTACAAGAGCTTCGTGATGAACTATAATATGCAGGGCATGAAGAAGTCTCTTCCCGAGCTTCTGTCAATGCTTAAGACTGTAGAAGTGGAGATTAGGAAAGAACATCAAGTGTTGATGATCAATAGGACCACCGGTTTCAAGAAAGACAAGAAAGGCAAGCACAAGGGAAAGAAGGGTGGCAAGTCTGTTGCCACGCCTGAAAAGAAACCCCGAGCTGCCCCTAAGTCTGACATCGAGTGCTACTATTGTAAGGGGACTGGCCATTGGAAGCGCAACTGCCCCAAGTATTTGGCGGACAAGAAGTCTGGCAAGGCAAACAAAGGTATATGTGATATACATGTTATTGATGTTTACTTGACTAGTACTCGTAGTAGCACCTGGGTATTTGATACGGGATCAGTTGCTAATATATGTAACTCGGTTCAGGGGCTACGGAACAAGCGACAACTAGCAAGGGATGAGGTCAGAATGCGGGTCGGCAATGGATCAAAAGTTGATGTGATCGCCATCGGGACGCTACCTCTCCATTTGCCATCGGGATTAGTTATAAACCTAAATAATTGTTATTTAGTGCCTGCACTGAGCATGAACATTGTATCTGGATCGTGTTTGATGCAAAGTGGTCATTCCTTTAAATCTGAAAACAATGGTTGTTCGATTTATAAGAATGATATCTTTTATGGTCATGCACCTATGTTTAATGGTTTATTTCTGTTGGATCTCGATAGTAATATTACACACATTCATAATGCTAATTCTAAAAAGATTAAACTTGATGATGATATGTCTACATATATGTGGCACTGCCGTCTAGGTTATATTGGCGTTAAACGCATGAAGAAACTCCATTCTGATGGACTTTTGGAATCACTTCATTTTGAATCATTTGATACATGTGAGCCATGCCTTATGGGCAAGATGACTAGAACGCCGTTTTCCGGTTCAATGGAACGGGTGACAGATCTATTGGAAATCATACATACTGATGTGTGTGGACCAATGAGTGTGTCGGCGCGAGGTGGATATCGTTATTTTGTTACTTTCACAGATGATTTGAGTAGATATGGGTATATCTATTTGATGAAACACAAGTCTGAAACTTTTGAAAAGTTCAAGGAATTTCAGAATGAAGTGGAAAATCATCGTAATAGAAAGATCAAATTTCTACGGTTTGACCGTGGATGCGAGTATCTAAGTTACGAGTTTAGCACACACATGAAAGAGTGTGGAATAGTTTCACAACTCACGCCTATCGGAACACCACAACGTAATGGTGTGTTGGAACATCGTAATCGTACCTTATTGGATATGGTTCGATCTATGATGTCTCTGACTGACTTGCCACTGTCATTTTGGGGTTACGCACTAGAAACAGCTGCATTCACTTTAAATCAGGCACCATCTAAATCCGTTGAAACGACACCGTATGAATTATGGTTTGGAAACAAACCTAAGCTGTCATTTATTAAAGTTTGGGGATGCGATGTTTATGTGAAGAAACTTCAACCCGATAAACTCGAACCCAAAGCGGAAAAATGCGTCTTCATAGGATACCCTAAGGAAACAATTGGGTATACCTTCTATCAGAGATCCGAGGGCAAGGTTTTTGTTGCCAAGAATGGATCCTTTCTTGAGAAGGAGTTTCTCGTGAAAGGTGTGAGTAGTCGGAAGGTAGAACTCGAAGAGGTTATTGAACCTTCTCTTCATGGAATGGCGAGTGGCATAGCAGCGGAAGTTGTTTCGGAGTTGACTTCACCTGATGAAGAGAGAGCTAATGATAATGATCATGAAACTCCGAAAGAGGACACTACCGAACCTCGCAGGTCAAGCAGGACACGTGCAACTCCTGAACTGTACGGCAATCCTATTGTGAATTTCATGGTTGATGAAATGGATGACCCTGCGACGTATAAAGAAGCGATGATGAGCCCGGATTCCAACAAATGGGTAGAAGCCATGAAATCCAAGATGGAATCCATGTACGAGAACCAAGTTTGGAACTTGGTGGACTTACCTCATGACCGAAAGGCCGTTGAGAATAAATGGATTTTCAAAAGAAAAACTGATGCTGATGGTAATGTGACCATCTATAAGGCTCGACTTGTCGCAAAGGGGTTTCGACAAATTCAAGGAGTTGACTACGATGAGACATTCTCTCCCGTAGCGATGCTTAAGTCGGTTAGCAATTGCTGCATATTTCGATTATGAAATATGGCAGATGGATGTCAAAACTACGTTCCTCAATGGTAATATTGAAGAAGAGTTGTATATGATACAACCTAAGGGTTTTGTCGATCCTAAGGATGCTAATAAGGTATGCAAACTTCAGCGATCCATCTATGGACTGAAGCAAGCATCCCGGAGTTGGAATCTCCGCTTTGATGAGGTGATCAAAGAGTTTGGATTTGTCCAAACTTATGGAGAGGCTTGTATTTACAAGAAAGTGAGTGGGAGCAATGTGGCATTTCTGATATTATATGTGGATGACATATTATTGATTGGAAATGATATAGATCTTTTAAACAGTGTTAAAAGTTATCTAAATAGCAAATTTTCGATGAAAGACCTTGGTGAAGCATCATATATATTAGGCATTAAAATCTATAGAGATAGATCAATGCGCCTAATTGGGCTATCGTAGAGTGCATACCTTGATAAGATATTAAAGAAGTTTAATATGGACGAAAGTAAGAAGGGGTTCTTACCTATGTGGCAAGGCCAGACATTGAGTAAGAGTCAAAGTCCGGCTACGGCGGAAGAAAGAGAGATGATGGATAAGATCCCCTATGCCTCGGCCATAAGCTCTATTATGTATGCCATGCTATGTACAAGACCGGATGTGCACATGCTATTATTTTGACTAGTAGGTACCAATCTGATCCAGGTTCGGAACACTGGGTAGTGGTAAAGAACATCCTCAAGTACTTGAGAAGAACTAAGGATATGTTTCTTATATACGGAGGTGAAGAAGAGCTAGTCGCTAAGTGTTATGTCAATGCTAGCTTTGACACCGATCCGGATGACTCTAAGTCTCAATCCGGATACGTATTTCTCTTGAACAGAGCAGCAGTTAGTTGGAGGAGTTCCAAACAACCTGTGGTGGTTGGTTCAACGATGGAGGCGGAATATGTTGCTGCTTCAGAAGCGGCGCAGGAGGAAGTTTGGATGAAAGAGTTCATTACGAAACTAGGTGTGGTTCCTAGTGCGTTGGACCCAATGGTGATCTATTGTGACAATAATGGAGCCATAGCCAACGCAAAGGAACCGAGGTCTCACAAGAATTCCAAGCATATTGAGCGCCGGTTTCACTCCATCCGCGAGCATGTCAAGGATGGAGATATAAAGATTTGTAAAGTACACATGGACCTAAATGTAGCAGATCCGTTGACTAAAGTTCTCCCTAGGGCAAAACATGATCAACACTAGAACTCCATGGGTGTTAGATTTATCACTATGTGAACTAGATTATTGTCTCTAGTGCAAGTGGGAGACTGAAGGAAATATGCCCCGAGAGGCAATAATAAAGTTGTTATTATATATTCCTTATATATGATAGATGTTTATTTTACATGCTATAATTGTATTGATCAGAAAAATCAATACATGTGTGTTTAATAAACAAAAAGGGTTCCTAGTTATGCCTCTCTTATAGACTAGCTTGTTGATTAACAAGACGATCAATGTTTCCTGATCATGGACATTGGATGTTGTTAATAACAAGGTCACACCATTGGTGGAATGATGCGATGAACATTCATCTGAAGTATAGCATTACGATCAAGTCATTATGTTTATATTGCTATAACATCATACGAAGTAATCTTTATCCTTAGACCATGAGATCATGTTAATTGCTAACACCGGAAGAGTATCTTGATAACATCAAACGTCACACCGTAACAGGGTGACTATAAAGATGGGTTCAGTACTACGAAGGTGTTATGTTGAGGCTCATGGATCAAGAGTGGAATTTGTCAATCCAGATGACGGATAGATATATTCTGGGCCCTCTCAGTGATATCACATTAAGATAGCTTGCAAGCAAGTGATGTGATCACTAGAATGTTATATCCCGGGAACGAGAAAAGAGTGCATGTCGGTAACGAGATCAAACTAGGTATGGAGATACCGATGATCGAATCTCGGACATGTAATATATCGAGAGACAAAGGGATTTAGTTACAAGCATTAAAGGTTCTCACGATCATAGAAGTCATCGTTGAATGTGTAGGAGTCAGTAGGGATCTCCAGGTCCCGCTGCTGATTATTGATCGGAGAAGGGTCTCGATCATGTCTGCATTATTCGCGAACCGTAGGGTGGCACACTTAAGAGTTACCGGACACCATTTTGGAGCACATATGTTTCAGACGAAAGAATTGCAAAGCGCAGGAATTGTTTCAATAGAAACCGGAAATTGTTTCGGGTGAAATTGCAGAAAGTGGTTCTGCATGTATTGAAATATTGCAAGGGGCTATATGTGAATGCTTGTTAATTAAAGTAATTAACAAAATTCTGAATAAATTTAATAAAAAGAGTTTTATTAAATGAGAGAGCATTAAATTTGGAGAAATTTAATGCATTTAAAGTGGAGACTTTAAAAGGGAATGTGAAGAGGCATTTTAATGTGGAGGGGTTACCACCACATGAATGGGGGAGGTGAGGGGTCACCCCCATGCGCCGGCCATGGAGAGAGGGGACACCCCCTCCTCCTATAAAAGGCCACCCATTCCCTCCTGCATCCACACACCTCCTTGTGAAGGATCTCTCTCCCCCTCTAGAATTATTCCCTCATTGTCTCGGATTAGCGAGATACATGTTCCCGGTGGAATTTTGTCTGGAAGGAGTTGCTGCTTCCGCTAGATCGCTGGAGCGAGGAGGTGGAGGTTGTCTGGTGGCTTGAACGTGTGTGCGAGTGCGGATGCACTGCTGAGTTGCGGCGCTCGGACTTCCTCACGATCTTGAGATCGGCAAGTGTACGACTACATCAACCACGAGTTCCTACTCATTAACAAAACTCGTTGTCTTCGAGAGTAAGTTCTCGTTGGATGTATGTCCACCCGTTGCTTTGTACCTAGTAGATAGATCTTGGCGTGTAGTTCACACCGTAGTAATTTTTTTGTTTTCTATGCTGCGGACCCAACAATTATACTACACTAAAGTTGTATAAAGACAAAGTTGGGGTCCTGATCTAAAGTCACCATCAATGGGATACCGCTGCCACTGCCATCAGCATGACCAAAACCGAAGATGGCGGAAGAATGGAGGCTCTTTTTTTGGAGTAAAGAAGAATGGAGGCTTTGAGCAAGTGAAGTTGGTGAGATGCAGCATGAGAACGATGACAACGTAGCTACCGCTCTGGACGGAAGCGATAATAACTAATTATAGTAAAGTAGGAAAGATAATCACACCCAAAATTGGCTCTAGCAACATTGTGGCTGGTGATGCATGTCACATTCACCAAATAACCAAATATTTTACCAGCAAGTACACGATCATACATTCATACTACTAATAAAGGTTTTTCAATTTACTATGGCAATACTACAATCTATATATCCGATCATGAACTAGTCCCTCCGTTACATAATATATAAGCCTTTTTCATAAGCTGTTTTAGCTCTGTAAATAGGCTTATATTGTGAAACCAGATGGAGTACTAACTAAGGTCTTCCACGTGCCGGCTCATTGATGGAGATCGATGACAGCTTCACGTTTCAGCTTTTCCAGCTTAGCAACGAGTTTGTCCTTCTAGTCCTCGAGGTCCTGGATCTGTTCGAAGCTTATGCCCAGCATCTCCATCATGCCGATGTTCCGCTGCTTCAGCTTGTCACGCTCAATCAAGTATTCCATGGTGAGATTCTTGAGGAGGCTAAGCCTGACCTTGTTAGCGGCGAGGTTGGAGTAAAGTCTAGTGCACTCCTTAACGAGGGCACTTCTGTTCGCTGTCTTGACGCGAAATCGCCCATCACCTTTTTCACCATAAACTCGATCTCGGAGCCAATATTCTGTTAGATGAACATGGAGCATAAATTCAGAAGTGTACCAGAGAACTATCAAGGAAGAGAGACACATAATCACAATTCAAATGATTTCTTACCTGGCAGTTGTACCGATCAGCCTCCATCGGTGATGGTGAAGATGATTCTGCATGCAGGAGTGCCATGGGAATGCGAAGTCCGCCCGACCTAAAACAACATTGAGAAAAAATGTACTAGTAGGGAAATGAGTGAATCAAGAAATAGTCAAAGACATGGAAAGTTTCCCAAGCATGGAGATTTACCTAAAGGTATTAGTCTCCATCGACGATGGTGAAGATGATTCTGCAGGCAGGAGTGCTGAGGGAATTCGAAGATCGCCCGACCTAAAATCACCATTGAGGAAGAATGTCCTTTTTTAGGTAAATGAGCAAATCAAGAAACGGTCAAAGACATGGAAAGTTGTGAAAGAACGGAGATTTACCTGAAGGTATTGATACGTCCATTTTGCATCACTATTCTATGTCTTAATTCACTATTATGGTGATACTTATGTTATTTCATCTATTTTTGCATGGTTGATGACTTTTGGAGCATGGACCGCTGCAGTTAGGATTCTGATGGAAAATGTGCTGTTTGGAGGCAAAATTCGCGAAGATCAGAAAATCTGGGAAAATATACGGAAAATCCTATTTTTCCAAAAGACTAAGGATGCCAGAAGACGGAGTGGAGATGGGCCACAGGGGGCCCACACCACCCCATGGCGCGGGCAGCCCTAGGCCGCGCCAAGAGGTGGTGTGGCCGCCCTGGCCCACCTCTGGCTCTCCCCTCTGGCGTATATCATCCTCCCGAAACCCTAAGACTCGGGGAGCGACCACAGAAAGATTCCGCCGCCTCTGCGGGGCGGAAAACACCGAGAGAGAAAGATCTCTTCGGCAGACAGATTTCTACCGGGGGAATTCCTTCCCGGAGAGGGGAGATCGTCACCATCAACACCACCATCAAGCTGGACTTCATCAAGATCATCATCATCATCATCAACACCATCATCACCATCAGCACCCTCATCACCATCTCCATATTGCTGTAACAATTGCGTTGAATCTTGCATAGTTCATAGGGGAAACTTTCCCGGTGTTGATTACTCTTTGTAGTTGATGCTATTGAGTGAGCCATTGAACTATTGTTTATGTTCAGATTGTTATACATCATTATTCCATATCTGATCATGATCCATATGATGTCTTGTGAGTAGTACGTTTTGTTCTTGAGGACATGGGAGAAGTCTTGTTGTTAGTAGTGGAGTTGCATTGAGAAAGATTCAATAGATTGTTATTTATGTTGTGGTGTACTTCTTCTAGTGTTCTCATGTGAACGCCGACTACATGACACTTCACCTATATGGGCTTAGGGGAATGCATTGTGTATTTGGCTACTAATCGTAGGGGTTGCCGGAGTGACAGAAACCTGAACTCCCGTTAGGAAACCATTGCACAAGGGACGTAAGGGTCTTAGAGTTTAAAGCTGTGGTTAGGTTTCTACCTTAATTACTTTCTTGTACTTAGGGATGTTTGCAAGGGGTATAATCACAAGTATGTATTAGTCTTGGATGGGGCGGTACATTAGCATAGGTTCACCCACACAACACTTAGCAAGCTAAAGAAGATTAATCAACTATATGAAGCGAAAGCACTTGACAGTTTTCCCATGTGTTCTCGAGAACGTTTGGTCATCTTAAGTAATACAACCGGCTTGTCCTTTGCTGCATAAGGATTGGGCCACTTGCTGCATTTATTCCTATTGTCTTTTATTTACTCGTACTTTGTTTACTTGCTATATCAAAAACCCCTAAAAATCCGTTTGCTAAGTATTTGCAGAAAATTCCTGATCCATACCACTAGCCAACACCTTCTGCTCCTCGTTGGGTTCGACACTCTTACTTATCGAAAATACTGCGATACACCCCCTATACTTGTTGGTCATCAGGTATCTGTCCCTAGTTATAGTGGCTTCGAAGACCCTTGAGTTGAAGACCCGTCGCCTTCAGCCAAGGGATTTGACTGGGACCCTTTGATTGTCGCATCGCTTGGTACCAGTAGAAACATAATGGCAGAACGGCAAGCCGACTTCTTCTCTTCCGCCAGCTTCACCATCACGGCACGATCCCTTCTATGGTGGGACTTGTTCCCAGTCATGCGGATGAAATAGCACAGTAAAAAGGAATGAAAACAGGCAAAGCAATCTGGCAGAGAAAAGCTACAGTCACAAAGAGGAGGAGGAAGAAGGTTGAGTCCGTGAGAGGTGGCCTCCTGGTCTCCACACGAGTAAAAACCTATTTCCATTCAGATACAGTACTTGACGTAGAAATCAAAGAGACAACCATAAGCAGTTGTCACCCCAGCATGGTCTGGACATCCACTATAAAGTTGAACGTGCCTTGCACGGGACTATAAAATTATAATTATAATAGGTGAAGCTCAAAGAATAATTTTAATTTCGAGCCACGTCCATAAAGTATTGGGTGTATATTACGGATGTTTGCAAGGGTTATAATCACAAGTATGTATTAGTCTTGGATGGGGCGGTACATTAGCACAGGTTCACCCACACAACACTTATCAAGCTAAAGAAGATTAATCAACTATATGAAGCGAAAGCACTTGATAGTCTTCCCATGTGTCCTCGAGAACGTTTGGTCATCTTAAGTAATACAACCGGCTTGACCTTTGCTGCATAAAGGATTGGGCCACTTGCTGCATTTATTCCTACTGTCTTTTATTTACTCGTACTTTGTTTACTTGCTATATCAAAAACCCCTAAAAATCCGTTTGCTAAGTATTTGCAGAGAATTCCTGATCCATACCACTAGCCAGCACCTTCTGCTCCTCGTTGGGTTTGGCACTCATACTTATCGAAAATACTGCGATACACCCCCTATACTTGTGGGTCATCAAGACTATTTTCTGGCGCTTTTGCCGGGGAGTGAAGCGCTATTGGAGAGTGGAACTGGTAAAGGAAACTTCTACTGTGAGTATTGTTTACTTTTGCTAGTTGCTTTATTTTCGTTATGGATAATTCGCTGAGTTTCTTATTTGGTAATGCTACTACCACTGCTAAGGTAGTAGATAAGCCACCACCTACTGAGAATGATGTTTTCAAAATACCTACATGAATTATTGATCGTGTTATGGATTACTACTATCTTGGGGATGGAACTGTCCATCCCGGTGATCATTTACTCTTTATACACGAATTATGCGGGTTGTTCAAGTGTGCAGGTATTACTGCAGATCAAGTTAAGAAGAAGTTATTCCTATTATCACTGAAAGGAAGAGCTGAGGACTGGTATAAGCTTCTGAAGAATGGTCAAGCTCTGGAATGGGAGGAAATAGTGCCTCTCTTTTATTCAAAGTTTTATCCTCCTAGTGAGATCCATAAAGATCGGAATCAAATATACAACTTTTGGCCTCTTGATGGAGAGAGTACAACTCAATCTTGGGGGAGATTGAAGTTACTAATGCTTAAATGTCCCATTCATGAGCTCCCCAACAATATTATTATCAATAACTTTTATGAAAGGCTCCCTCTACATGACAAGGATTTATTGGATGCTTCTTGTGCTGGATCATTCACTCGTATGGAAGATTAAGCTAAATGGGACCTTCTAGACCGTATTCAAGACAATGCTGAAGCTTGGGAGAATGACAAAGGTAGAAAGTCAGGTATAAATTATGATTATGAATGCATTGAATCTTTTATGGGAACTGATGACTTTCAAAATATTAGAAATGCTTATGGTCTAGACTCTCAAGCTATTGCTTCTTATTTTAAGGCTTTTCCTTCCTACATTGCAGTGCCTAAAAAGAAGTGGAATAAGTATCATGAATCTTATAAAGATGTTCCTAAGAGTGTTCCTGCAAGAAATACTGAAGTTTATACTACTACTAATCATGTTTTACCTAAACCTTATATTGAGAAAATTCCTTTCCCAGTTAAGATGAAGGAACATTCTATGATAGCTAGTATGGTAAATGAAAGTGTGAATAAAGCTGTTGAACCTGATAAAAAAATGGTTGATGAACCTATAATAGCAAATGTGAAAGACTTTGTTACTAAATATGAAAAAGAGGGACACCCTATCCTTTGTAAGGATAACTCTAATATTGTTTCACAAAGTAGTGTTATGAGAGCTAGTATTCCCGTGTTTTCTGTTAGAATAAGTGATCATTGCTATGATGGTCCTTGTAATAGCTATATTGTTAAGTTTATGCATGATACTGAAAGTTATTATGAGAGAGGGAAAAGTGTTCTTATGCATCTCAATAATATCAAGTTTCCTCGTTTTATGCTGAAAGTTTTTATGTTGCACTTGTTTTGCCTTCTTATGCAAGAAGCCTCTGGTTTCAACAACTTGTTTGTTTACAAAATCCCCTTGCATAGGAAGTGGGTTAGACTTAAATGTGTGTGTGTTTTTGCTTCTTAATGCTCTCTTTCACTTCAATCCATATCCGTATGAGAGCTTCTTCAAAATTATCATGCCCATCTTAATGGCTATAAAGAAAGAGCTTTATGGGAGACAACCCAATTTGTTTTTGCTTTTAGTTTGTTTTTGTTTCTTTGAGTCTTGGAAGTTATTACTTCGGTAATAACCGCTCCTTATCCGTTTTGTTTGGTTTTTGTGTCAAGATCAACCTCTAATGAGAGAGAAGTAATATTTGGGGAAGTTGTTGTCCCGAAACAGATTCTTGTGCTTCACCATAAAAATTTGTGAGAGATCTCTGTATGTCGGATTGAGCTGTAATTGTTTGTGCTTCTGCCCCAGGTTGTTATTTAACTTTCGTTAGTTTTGCACTTTGTTATTTGAGCAACAGAAGATTTTCGAAAAAATTAATCATTACCTGCTGGTCTGTTTTGACATATTTTGCCACATCTTGCATTTGCTTCTTTATTCGATTTCCTTTTTGAATTCTTTTTGGGTTTTTGGAAGGAGTTGCTACAGTAGCTTATGTTTTGATGGTTTTCAGTTGAAGTTGGACTCAAAAGGTTTTATCACTTATATATACTATTGTTGCTAATGAGAACTGTGTGAAGTTTTGCGTGAAAGAAATTTCCAGGAAGTGGAGATAATGGTGTAATAAGGAAGAGAAAGGTTTTATGACTCCAATAATAAGAGTATGAAGATAAATATATTGATGTTATTCAACCCTGCATCAACGGAAGCCCTACGAGTCACTAAGGAGTTCTGCGATAAGTACCGAGACTTGATGAGGAAGGTGGACATGCTTCAATGGGAGAATAATAGGCTTCGCAAGATGCTGGAAGATTTCCTCACGTCAACTAAGAAAATATTACCACCACCACCAAAGGATTAATTCATCATCAGGTTTGGCATCCCCTTGGTTTGTTCCAAGCTTGAGGGAGTGCCACGGTATCACATCACTATCTTCTATCTTTTTACCTTGTTAGTAGAGTCATATCATGAATAGAGGAGTTATTATGTAGGATAGTTTGCATTATGGAAGTGTCCCCTCTCTCGTTAGACATGTATCCCTTGGTGTGAGTTGCCGTTATAGAATATTAATGAGAAGTTCTATCATCCACTCTTTTGCATGGCTTTTATTAGTTTTCCATTCGTGGTTATATGATTGATCTTGTTGTTAGTATTGGTATCACTTTGGGATCATTGAGTTAATTTAGTTGGTTTTGGCAAACCTGGCTCGGTCAGTAGCAACACTATTTTTGAGAGTTGAATGAAAAAGATAAAAGTACCTTTAAAGAAAAATCATTTCATCATCTTTCTTTCTTGATTTTCTCATAAGTTTAGTATTCTCTAGTTAAAATCTTTTGTGCTTCCAAGGAAGATTGCATGTTTGTCTTTATCACTTGTATGTTTGTTTGTTTCCTTCAACTCACTACAAGAAAATCAACACCTAGAGACATTCTGTATGTGACACATTTATATTCGTCTTTAAGGTAGTGATTCACCTCTATGTAGGGACGTTTTCTAGGCTGCTACATAGGTCGTCACAAAATATTCCTTTTAGGAGAAAAATAAATAGTTTTTTGGCTCATTTACAGCGACTAAGGACGCAACCATAGGACGCTTTAGAACGCGTCTCATAACCAGGGGCCAGGCCCCAAAATAATTTGGTTTTGCCGCTAAATTTTTCTAGTTTTATCGCTTTAGAAAAATTCATGCCTTTTCTTTTGGGAATATATTTTTTGTCGCCCACTCTTTTCCCCCTGCCCGCATCTCTTTAGCCGCCACCAGAATTTCTCGAACTGCTCATCGAAGATCAAATCTGCCCGGTTCCTCCACCCATTTGTCCTCCCTCAGATCCGTCTCATCTAGATGTTATAGTTTTCACTACCGCAGTAGATAAATCTAGCATCACCGACCATTGCAATACGCATCTATCCAGCGCTCGCCTGGTTTTCGTCCATTTTAGGCTCGGAGGAAAATCAGGATCACACGAGACCCCGTTTCTTTCCGCTGGAAGACGAATCACGATAGAAAGAGAGGTGAGGAGATTGAGCGGTAGGCAATTCTGACCATGAGCTGATTGTGCAGTTGGCTAAGGTGGCGGCGGGATGCAGCGGCAACAGGGCCTGGCAGTAGGATCTGTGGGCCGCCACCGTCGGCGATGGTAACGATGGCTCCGCCAGTGCCTACAACCAGCGTACCGCGTCCCCATTCATCTCCGGTAAGCGTTTTCTGGGGCAATCTGGTTTCATCTCTCGTGTCGTACTAACTGCTTCTCCTCTCGTCAGGTTTCTCTTGGATATTATTTTGTGCGATGAAATTGCTATGGGACTTAGCCAAGAAGAAGTGGATGTACAGGTTGTTCAAGCCTCATGTCCAACAAATTCTAGTCTACCTGGGTAATCTTGTGTTCCTTCCATCAAGCTGGTCATGATGTTTTGTCACGTTATACTGTAGATCGAAACCACCTTTGCTGTTACAACACTAAATTTCTTCCACTGAACCTCTGAATGTGTTGATTGCCTAATTATGGACATGCTTCAGTAGAACAGCATGCGCTAGTGTGAGCAGTTAATAGAGCGATCTATTTTTGTTGGTTTGATAATCTGAAACAATCTAGGGGTAGAAGGAATATGGCTAACTATGATCCAGTGTGCAATCCTTTCAGATCTCGTTGCTGCTGGTTCATCACCATGAAAGTAGTCAATTTCGATTTTTTAGCCCATCCATCAGGCATAAAAAATTTAGAAAGGCTGACAGATGAAGTTAGCACCACAGTCCATCTCTTTATAGAAAGATAAATGAATGAACAGCTATATAATCTACTCATGTTCTTGTTGCAGGTTGATCTTCTTGTAAGAATTGTTGAAACAGAGACCAAACATGAAACTATTAATGATACTTATAATATGGACATTTCATCAGACACTTTGCAGGTGATGAAATAGTTATTGATTTTCTATTTTCTTATTAAGCAAGTAATTAATGGGAAATGTTGACTGATTTGGCATTTTACTGTGAGCAGCAATTGCTACCTGGGAAGTGTACTAGAACAAAAGAGGATTATGCCAATTTATGTTTACCACACGAGGACATACATACTAAGGTGGGTTGAGGGCTTTTTACTTAGTTGCAAAAGTATGCCTAGTTATATAGTACAAGTTTAAAACTAGGCACGGAACATCCTGGTAAGTTTCATTCTTTTCTTTTCACAGAGAAGAATTCACGAAAGTCACATTGCAAGATAGTTGCTCTTCTAGTTCATGTTGGCAGAAGATACATGCTAATCATTGATGTGAATGTTTTTCCCAATCCGAGGTATGTCATATGGTGCCAGTATTGTAGTAGAAACGAGGAAAATCTTTTTTCTCATGCAAAGGGCAGTCTTAGATCCATTTCTAGTTTATCAACTAAACTTGTCATGTCGTCCTCTGCTAGCTTATTCCGGGGAATTTCTCACTTTTGGACTTGCTTTGTAGGTTAATTGTGGAGCTAAATGAGAGTCAACTAAATGAAGATGGAGGGGCTAAAGCATTATTCTAGGCTTCGACAAAACTATGGAGGGATATTAATTTAGAAACATAATTGATGTCATATTTAGGATATTTAACAAAGATGGAGGGGCTAAAGCATTATTCTAGGCTTCGACAAAACTTGGTACCAGTAGCAACATAATGGCAGAACGGCAAGCCGACTTATTCTCTTCCGCCAGCTTCACCATCACGACACGATCCCTTCTATGGTGGGACTTGTTTCCGGTCATGCGGATGAAATAGCACAGTAAAAAGGAATGAAAACAGGCAAAGCAATCTGGCAGAGAAAAGCTACAGTCACGAAGAGGAGGAGGAAGAAGGTTGAGTCCATGAGAGGTGGCCTCCTGGTCTCCACGAGAGTAAAAAACCATTTCCATTCAGATATAGTACTTGACGTAGAAATCAAAGAGACAACCATAAGCAGTTGTCACCCCAGCATGGTCTGGACATCCACTATAAAGTTGAACGTGCCTTGCACGGGACTATAAAATTATAATTATAATAGGTGAAGCTCAAAAATAATTTAATTTCGAGCCACGTCCATAAAGTATTGGGTGTATATTTGGTTCTTCTACTTTGTACTATATCATGTAGAAATCAACCTAGCTACTCCTACCTAATACTCGGCGTGCCCTAGAGAAATGACGAAAAAGATTCTAGAATTATTGAAAAATGTGTTTTGAGGTTTGTGCATAGCGTTCATTGTGCTGAAGACTAACAATAGAATCTTCTAGATGCTACTCCCTCATTCACAAATATAAGATATTTTAGCTTTGTGAAACGAATGTATCTAGATGTCGGCCTATAGACTAAAGACATCTAGATACATTCATTTCACAAAGCTAAAATGTCTTATATTTCTAGACGGAGGGAGTAAAATGGATAGAAGATCCAACGGTTAATTAGCAATATTGGGATTCACGAGTCTAGATCCAACGGTCAAAATTCAAAGTTATTTGTATCATACACTATACAGTGTGATCTTCTTTTCTTCTACTACTATAATAGTGCAGTTTTGAATTGGATCCATAGCACAAACCTTGACCATTGGGATGTTAGATCCAATGGTTCAAAGCAGTTGGATTCGTGTTGAACAACTAGTACATACCTAGAGCAAACTCCACCATGATCTAGAACCATCATGTCAACACCCCCCCCTAAATTTTATAGCACGGTAGGCTGTATTCTGAATATGTGTAGATAGTTATTATTAATAGCACCAATCCTGGCCATTGGGCTGTTAGATCCAATGGTTCAGAGCAGCTGGATTCGTGTTGAACAGTACCTATAGAGCATACTCCACCATGTACCCCCCTCCCCAAAACAATCATAGCATAGTAGGCAGTGTTCTCAATGTGTGTAGATAGTTATTATTAATGGACTTAATGTATGCATTTTTTCTCTAACAAGACTATTGGTTAATAATAACAACTTAATGTTTGTTAAATCACATTTCATACACCATATACGTGTGCGGCTCATGCCTTTTACTAGTAGACCTAATGTATGTTTTTCTCTAACAAGACTATCAGTTAATAATAATAACTTAATGTTTGCTAAATCATATTTCATACGGTATATACGTGTGTGGCTCGTGCATTTTACTAGTAGACTTAATGTATGCCCTTTTTTCTCTAACAAGACTATTGGTTAATAATAACAACTTAATGTTTGCTAAATCACATTTCATACAATATATACGTGTGTGGCACGTGCCTTTTACTAGTCCATTCTAGATAGCATCTAATAGAAGATACACTATGGATAGTAAATTATTTTACCCACTATAGTGTACGACTAACTTAGAATATTGACCGTTGGATCAAGACTCGCAAATACCAACAATGCCAACCGGTTGGATCTCCTTTTCCATTCTGGCATCTAATAGATACCATTGATAGTCTTTCTTATCGTATCGTACCACTGTATTTTTTGCGAATAACTTTTAATATTGATCGGTTGGATCAAAACTTGCGAATCCCAACATTGCCAGCCATTGGATCTACTATTCCATTGTAGCATCATCTCTAGAAAATACTATTGCTTATGTTATCTTATCTTACCACAATACAGTGTATGAATAACTTCAAATATATTGACCGTTGGATCAATACTCATGAATCCCAACATTGTTAGTTGTTGGATATTATTTGCCATTCTACTAGCTAGCATATCTACTAGAATATATTATGGATAGTACGTCTTTAGCACAATGAACATAATGCACAAACCTCAAAAAACACTACTCCATCATTCTACTCCCTTCGGTCTAAATTATTATTCTCAGATTTGTCTAGATTTGGATATATCTAGCACTAAAACATGACTAGATACAACTGAATCTAGAAAAATCTGAGAACAATAATTCGGATCGAAGGGAGTAGAATAATCTTCTCAGATATTTCTCTAGACCATATGTTACCAAAATTTTCAAGTATTAGGTATATAGCTAATAAACGTTTACTTCTACATGATACAAAGTACAAGAAATAAATATACACCCATACTTTATAGATAATGTCGATCAAATTCAATTTTTGTGATCTAGCTTTACCTATTATATAACAAAATCGTACCACTATATAGTTTGTGAATAACTTTGAATACTGATCGGTTGGATCAAAACTCGCGAATCCCTTGCCAGCTGTTGGATCTTCTTTTCCATTCTAGTATCATCTCTAGAAGATACTATTATTTACTAGTCTTACACCACTATATAATGTACGGATAACTTCAAATGTTGACCATTGGATCATGACTCACGAAAACCAACATTTCTAGCCGTTGGATCTTCTTTTCCATTCTAGCATCTAGAAGATTCTATTGATAGTCTTCATCACAATGAATGCTATTCACAAAACTCAAAACACACTTCTCTAACATTCTAGAATCTTCTCCCTCGTTTCTCTAGACCATGTTACTAAAATTTTCAAGTTTTAGATAGCTAATAATCGTTGAATTCTAAATGATATACTGTACAAAGTACAAGAACCAAATATACATCCATACTTTATATATGTTGATCAAATTTATATTTTTTCTGCTTTACCTATTATAATTTTATATAGTGATGATATGTCAGACGTCTATTATCTGAGTCTCACGTGCAGGGCACGTGCAATTTACTACGTAGTAGACTTTAATGTGTGCATTTTTACTAACAAGACTGTTGACTTAATGTTTGTTAAATCACATTTCATACAGTATATATGTGTGTGGAACGTGCCTTTTACTACTAGTATAGTGATGATATGTTATACGTCTACTATCTAAGCCTCACGTACAACTTACTAGTCTCTTTAGCATAATGGACGCTATGCACAAACCTTAAAACACACTTCTCGATAATTCTAGGATCTTCTTCGTCATGTCTCTAGAGCATGTGGAGTACTAGGTAGCTAATAGGTTGATTTCCACACAACACAAAGTACAAAAACTATCCAAGTGGTGGTTTGTGCAACACATGGAACAGGACATTGTGAAATTTGCGATGTCCTCTTCCTATATATGCACACCAAGGCAGCTGACCAACACGCTAGAGACTCTTCTGAAGAAAAAAAAAAGAAAAAACAGGCCACACACACAACGCGGCTGTACCAAGGCACACGTGTGCGGCACCACACAGTGGGACGAGGGAGAGATCAGCCGGCCGGTGCACACGGGGCGCTGCACAGGAGGGGAGAGAGAGGATGTATGGTGAGAGACAACAAAGGAGAGAGAAAATATAATAGTACTACTAGTAGTACTATGCTACTAGTAGTAGGTACCTATACCTCGTGTCAGAAACCCGTCAAACTAGCTTTACTCTGACATAGCACCGCCTTCAACTCCTCCGCTGCTCTCGCGTTGCCTCCTGTTTATATTTTCTAATAATCTCTTCTCGCTCTTTGTTTTTTCTTCCGTTTTTTCTTTGGCAGCTTTGAGGTTAATTTTCTGGCGCCCCTGGTTCAGTAGAAGTACAGACTACTCAAGTTTTGCACCATAGTCCTTTTTTTTGAAAATTGCGTCTGGGGCATTCAGATCCAAAATATTCGTGCGCAAAATAATTCCGGTCACTGGGAACTTTTTCTTTTTCTTTCTAACGAGGAATCTGCCCGAAGTACCAAGAAGGTGCGGGTTAAAATCCAAGGGTGGGCATAAAATTACATAGTGGTCCAAAAAGAAAAAAAAAATACATCTGGGACCTACACTTTTACAACACGAACCCTAAAGATACACTCGGAAATTTGAACATGTTTTTCCTAATACTAGTTCGAAACTCCCGCCCCAGCATTATTGTATACCATGGCAAGACACACTCATCTACCAAATATGGGAACATTATCATGAACTATGATGAAGATATAGCCATGACCTAATCGGTCATTCGGCTCGAGAAACCCTCGAGTGTTTAGGCCAAATCTAATGTGACGATGGCTTTTTTGAATGTTTCAAATATCATGGTTACCATTTTTTCATGGCTGGTACTGCAAACAAGATGATGTCATGCGGACCCTTTTCGTTTATTCATTTTTCTTTATATTCTTTGTTTTTTAATCTATGTAAGAGTTGCCAGCATGTAAATTCATATATATCAATATACTAAGTCGTTCATAAATCTCGGCGATTTTCAAGATATTGACCCACACTGTACACCTTAAAAATAGTTTCATAGTATAGCTTAAAGAGCAATCTTTGTGAGTCTCTGTGTGTCTGTCCCCTTCTTCTTCTCGGGGTGTGACATGTAGCAACAAGAGTAGTATATCTTACCACTATCTCATCTTTCCATTATATTACCACTTTATAGTGTACTAATAACTTTGAATGTTAGCCATTGGATTAAGACTCACTAATCCCAACATTTCCAGCTGTTGGATCTTCTTTTCCATTCTAGGGCATGTTCGATTCAAAGGATTCACATGGGAAATTTATAGGATTAAATCCCATAAGAATTTTTTCTATAATGGTTGTTTGATTTGTATGATTATTGATTCCTATAGGAAATTTTCCTAGGGAATCCTTTGCACTAGATTTCATAGGAAATCTAACATCCACGCCCAAACCTCTTTCTTAGAATCCTTTTCCCTTCGATGGAACCAAAAAAACTTTCTTGCATATATATGGGTTCCTATAGGATTAAAGTGGGCTATGTTTTTCCTATTCCTATGCTTTTTCTATCCTACAAATCAAACAAGCCCCTAGCATCTAGAAGATTCTATTGATAGTCTTCAGCATAATGAATGCTATGCACAAACCTCAAAACACACTTCTCCATCATACTAGAATCTTCTCCCTCGTTTCTCTTGACCATGTTACCAAAAATTTCAAGTGTTAGGTAGCTAATAATCTTTGACTTCTACATGATGATACAAAGTACAAGAACAAAATATACACCAATAATTCTTATCTTATCTTACCACTATATAGTGCACGAATAACTTTGATTATTGACCGTTGGATCAAGACTCGCAAATCCCAACATTTCAAACCACTGGATCTTCTTTTCCATTTGTAACATCCCAAAACTTAAATCAAGCTTATCAAGATCCAAATCATCAAATTTAGGGTTAACAAAAACTTTTCCAAATTAAAAATGAAAGCGTTCATACGTATGTGCATTTAATTTAGGGATTGATTTGAATTGCCATGGTTCCGTGATTCATTGCTTCTAAAATGTTTCTTAGGTGAAACAAACATCATCTAAGTCATTCCCAAACTTTTCCCAAAGAAAAACAACTCAAAATGAATAATTAAAGTAAATGGTCATTTTGGCCAAATTAACTATCATGCCTACTTTGAATGTTCCTAGCACTCATTTCTCAACAGAAATAATTCTGGATCTTTGCACCCCTTGCTAGTACACATAATGAGGTACCAAGGCCCACTTTGTGATCTACTAAAATCATTCAAATGATAATTTTAATGGACAGTTTAAAATTGAATCTTTTGCATATGGGAAGATCCCACTATTTGAAAAACCACTCAAACAAGCTCAAATTTCAAAACCCAAGCACCCACAGAGTCTCAAGCTTATGCCTAGCAAACCCACCAAAAATCTTTTCAAAATTCAAAAATAAATCTCATGCGGCCATTTCATCAAACACTTGGCATGCATGATTTGAACCCTAATCCTAGCTCACTGTTTTGAACAAGGTTTTGCCCCCATTTGATCTCCATTTAATCCCCTTCTCCCCTCATGATCTAGCCATACCATTAGCACCTCACCCCTTGTCCCTAGCCACAGTGCAAGGCCATGCCGAGCACCAACTCGCCGGCCGACCATGCAGTCACCCTAGCAGACCACCTCCCTCTCTCTCGGCATGTCTTGGAGGTAGCCAGGACCTCACCGCCACCCTCTGTCCCCTCCCCGAGCCAAGCCCAGCGATGGACCACCGAGCAATCCCCGCGCCTAGTGCCACCGCGCCATGCCGAGCATGCACCAGAGCGCCGCACCAGGCACGCGTGCACAAGTCGCTGCTCGACCCACCGCTCCGCCACGACCCAGGGAACATGCCGGACATGCCCGTTCGCCGCCCAACGCACCACGTCCACCGCTCGCCGTGGACACCGCCGCCTCTGCCGCTCAGAGCGCCAGCTGCCCCCGACCGCATACCACCGCCCCTACGCCTGCATTCACTTCCTAGAGCACCGCCAGGAGACCGCCTGTCGATCGTCACCTTCAGCCATGCCACTAGCCGCCCATAGCCATGCCGCCACCGTCGCCGGCCCATCCCTCTTGGTCTCGCCGTCGAGCCTATAAAAGGAGGGCACTCCCAGCCATTGCAAGCACACCACTCCACTCCCCTCACCTCACTGACCGTTCCCCACCTCTAGCCGGAGCAGCGCGAGCACTTGCTCATTGGAATTTGGCCGGAGTAGCCCGCAGTAGAGGAGGAAAGGGCGATGCTGATTGTGACCACCCCCGAAGCTGCCTCGACTGTCCCTGAGCTCGCCGTCCACCACCAGTTCATTTGCCCGCCTCGCCATCGTCGCTGGAGCCCTGGTACGCCCCCTATGCACCCCCACCGAGCCGCTAGGGTTTGACCTTGCCGGCGACCTGTTCGTCGTTAACGATGATCCCCAGCCGTAGATCCCAATTCTAATCCAACGTCCCACGTTGCCTCGTACCGCGTCGCGCGTTATGAGCCGCTGACAGGTGGACCCCCTGTCAGCTGAGCCCTGCGCTGCGTAGTGACACTGGGCTGGCCCGTTAGAGTTTCCCGCGCGACCCAGTTAGTTTGAATTAGGATTTTTCTTTTTAGTTTAAACTTAGTTCTGTCTCTGAGTTTCGAAATCAATTCAGAGAGTTTGACAAATCCAAATTGCTTGAAACCAATTTTTCCTGAAAGCTATTGAAATGATCTATCCAAGCCCATTGGATTTAATTCAATTAGAGTTATAGACCTCTCCTAGTAAAAATAATAAACAGAAGCATTTGCACCTTGCAACATTTTTTCAAAATTCAACCATGATAGCTTTTGAGTTGATTCCAACTCTCAAAAATCACATTTCACTATATCTATCTGAATATGTAATAATATTAAGGTTTACATGCAGTGACTTCGGACTAGTACCAAAATAATGCTATATAGGCATTTCTAGTCACTTTAAATCATTAAATATTGAACTTAAACCAAAGTACTTATGATTCAACCCTTAAAACACATTCCCACATGATAGAATATGTGGTGATGACATGTGTCCACATGATCCCATATTTTAAGTGGTGAATATTAAATCTTAGTTATTTTTCAATGAGTAGAAATTACTTTTCTAAATTAAAAAGAGTGAAACTAATTAAACTTGTGATGCTTGTGATGATAATAGATCATAATATGTGTGTTTTAGAATGCTAATTAGACTAGTTTAGTATTGCTTGGTGATTGTGTACTCCGTATGTATTTATAGACGATAGTACCGACCAAGCTTTCGAGGAGGAGTTCTACCAAGAAGAAGAAGAAAACTTCAACCACTGCACTGCACAAGGCAAGCCACCATTAACAATGCAAGCTAACACTTGCAAGTATAATACTTAGCAAGCTAGGATTAGACTAGATGGTTTAGGAAAGATGCTTTAGACATGCTTTAATTACACTACTTTGACTAGTATTTACCCCCAAGTATTAAATTCAAGCTTTACTTCTTTTCCTTTACACAAAGTTCTTTATTTGTTTTAAAGGTAACATAAAAATTATAAAACTTGACCTATTTTAGAACCCCTTTATATGTCATTCTATGGCATGAGATTGAACCCATCTTTTCCACCTTAGTGAACACTCTTAACTTAGTAGCTTAGAGTAGATCAAAAACTTGAGTCACTTTAGATGGGAACACTTGGTGAAAATGAATTGTGAAAACCTTGGAATGATGAGTCATTATATTGAGATGTTTTGACATGTGTTGAGAAACACAAATGGTTTATGATGATGAAAATGTTGAGGAATGAGCCTTAACCCTTTTATAAAACTGATAGTTGGATTCGAATGCGATACCATTCCAAATTTACCGTACAACCACACTACCTGAATTGGGTATGGCTTAGCTACAATTTATATGCATTAGTATTAGTTCCCTCGCGGGAGAGGTTTGAGATGAGGCTACCTCTCAATGTTGTCCACCTATGTAGTGCCCAAGATGACAGATGGTCATGGTTGGGAGGCCATGCTCATAGGAGAGGTGCTTATACTAGGGTGTGTAAAGGGAAGGTTATGTTTGATTATCTGCATACTAAGTATGAGGATTCAAGGTTATCCCTGACAGATGTGTCGAATCTTGTGGTGAAAGTGTACCACCTCTACAGAGTGTCAAACTATTCGAATAGCCGCGTCCGCGGTTATGGACAGTTGAAATGGCCATACTGTTTCGTTGTCAGATGTTTTCCAAACAACTTATGAAATGAATGATGAATCTTGACTTGACCACAATAGGGTTGTGTTTATGACAATAGCTTTCCCACTTAAGTGATTCTAGAACTTTATTTTATCTTTCTTTGCTTCAGAACTCAGCTTAGGTTTCAAACTTAACTTTATAGTTAAACTGAGACCTAGCACTTTAACTTAGAGTTATAGTACTTGTTAGTGGTAGTTTGCGAGTACTTAAAGAGTACTCATGGTTGTTGTCCCTGGCTATTCTCATGGCCAGACTATGAAGGAGACTATCAAGATGATGGCCAGCAGGACAGCTATGATAACTAGGACTATCTGCCTTCGTCAGCATTGTCTATGCCCCTAAAGATGGACCTCACCGCTACGCTTATCTTTTATTTTCGCTGCTTGTTGTATTAAGACTGGATCCTGAGATCTGTATTTGTGTAAGACCTTATGTATGGCTTGTAATGGATGATGTACTGTGATATCCAATCTGTTATGTCTCGCAAAATGGTAATCCTGGGATTGCGAGGTATGGCATAATGGGCATCTGGGATTAAAAATCCGGGTGTTGACAAGTTGGTATCAGAGCCAGCCTGACCATAGGAGACCCTAGTTAGAATGGATGTCCAAACAAAAACTTAGTTTCAAAACCAAAGTGAGTATTTATGAAAAAACTATCTCCTCTCTTATCCTTGTGGACTCATTCTTTCTCAAAAATTCATGTCCTCAAAATTCTTACATTACTACTTAAAATTTGGCACACTTGATCACTTCACTAACTTTGTCATCCTAAATTCTTCTAGATGGAGTCTCAGTTCAGCAAGTTCTACCAGTTGGGAAATGGAGGTCAGCTGATCTTCGAGAGGGATCTAGATTCACTGTCGGAGTTACTGGGACGCCCACATCCGGAGTTTCTTGGAGCTCAACTTCCAGGACCCCCAGGAGGAGACCTACAGTGGCTAGTCACCACAGAACTTAGAGGAAGCATCGAAGCACCAACTTCTGGGAGAATTCAGTTCTCCGTGAGAGAGAACAACTGGCTAGATGGATTAGCCAGGGCAATGCATGAAGCTCTCGCACGTCTATGTGCCCTCAGTGTCAACCAGATCCAAGGAACCCATTTTGCCCACTATGCAAGACGCGACTTCATGGGAATGCCGATGGAGATGCCGAGTCACCCAGAGTTGAGGCGTCAAGTGGAGAATCTTGACTTCTTGCTGCATGACAGACAACAGGAACTGAACAATGCTAGGGAGTTAGCCAACCAGAAGCGTGCCATTGCCGACCAGAAGGCCCAGACTTTTGCACTGCTCATCCAAGATCACCAGTCTCTTCGCCGCTAGTGCGCAAAAAAGGATCGCACCATCGCCCGTCTTCGCAAGTAGGTGGCCGACCTCGAGAAGACAGTCAAGGAACAGGAAGCCCAGCTTGCAGCAAAAGAAGAAGAAGATGAGGGTGAAGACATCCAGGGAGACATGGATTCTTACCTTAGCAACAATGATGACTTTCTGGAGGAGGATGCCGTGGACTTCTACACTAACGATGAGGACTCCGACTTCATCGACAATGAGTAGATGCACTAGAGCACTGTCGTAGCATGAGATGTATCGGTCCCAATGTATCGTAGTTTGTAGAATGGTTCTTCAAACCATCTGCCTTCCTTTGTATGTTGTGGTGTGTGTTGTATCGTGTGCTTGTTTGCATGAATGAAAATGAAGTTAGTTGAAAAACCTGAGTCTAACTCAAAGTTTTAGCTTTGAAAACCCCAAAACCATGAACCTTAGAATTTCCCTCTTACCCCTATATCTATCTCAATCTTCAGATGACTCATTGAAACCAAGGAGGGAGCAGCTCGTCGCAAGACCCAATGCTAGAGATCTTGCAGAATCTCATCACAGACCATGAAGCAAGCAGGGCAGAGCGCCAAGCTAACTTAGCAACACTCCAACAGATCGCCCATATGGCTCTCAACAACCAAGGGCATGAAAATCAGGATCACCAGGGATCCAAACTCAAAAAATTTCAGAATACCAATCCCCCAATCTTCAACCAATCTGAGAACCCACTAGATGCTGATGACTGGTTATAGACCATGGAAAACAACTTAGAAGTTGCAAGAGTTGATGAAAATGAGAAAGTTCTCTTCGCCACCCACTACCTGGCAGGAGATGCAAGAGCTTGGTGGAATAGTATCCGCCTGATGAACCATGGTCAAGTGATGACATGGGAAGCATTCAAAGTCAAGTTCAGCCGCACCCACGTGCCGCAAGGTCTAGTAAATAGAATGAGAGATGAGTTCCGCGAATTGAAGCAAGGGAGAATGACTGTGGTGGAGTACCGTGACAGATTCCTGTCACTTGCCAGATATGCACCTGATGAGATCAACAAGGAGGCCAAGAAGAAGGAGAGATTCCTGAACGGACTGCATGATGAGATGCAGACTTTCCTCGTCAACATCTGTTTCCAGGATCTTGAAGAGCTAGTTGACTCTTCCATTCAGATGGAAGGGAAGATTAACCAGGCAAACGACAACCGCAAGCGTCGTATGATGCAGAAATCTGGATCCAGCAGTCACCAGAAGTACCATCCCAACCCCTCCCCAGGATATGCACCAAGGAACAACCGACCCCCAATGTCTTGCCCAAGCTACCCCGACCGTAGCGGAGGCAATGTGAAATCCGGAGGAAACAATCACAACTCCGGCAATGCCAACAACTTTAACCATGCACCTCCAAAGAACAACAACAACAACAACACTGCACCCAGAACTGGCAGCAATGTTGTGCCTATCGCAGTCAAGGACAAGTCCTAGATCACTTGTTTCGAGTGTGGAGTGAAGGGTCACTATTCCAATGAGTGTCCCAAGAAGACTGCAGCCAATGCCAATGTGAATGCCCAAGTCAACAGCAGCGCCGTGTTCAACCAGGAAGAAGATTTTCCCTAGGGAACCCTCACAACCGCAACGGCTGTCTCTTCCACATGAACGCAGAAGAAGCCAAGGAAGCGCCAGATGTAGTGCTGGGTATGTTTTCTGTCAACTCAGTTTTAGCAAGAGTATTGTTTGATTCGGGAGCATGGCATTCATTTGTCACTGAAGAATTTGCATGCACTAGTAAGATTCACCCAACCAACATGAAGCATGTCATGATAGTTCAAATCCCCGGTTCAACAACCAAAGCTAGAAAATTTTGCAAAGCTGTGCCTATCAGAATACATGGGATAGATTTTTATGCCAACCTAATTGTACTTGGAACCAAAGGATTGGAAGTAGTACTAGGCATGGACTGGATGTCAAGGCATAAAGGACTGATAGACTGTGCTAAGAAAGCCATCACCATGACCAGTAGTTCTGGAGTAACAGTAGAGCATATATCTGAAACCTTATCCCGTCAATTCAAGTGCAACAAGAGTGTAGCCCTGCCCACTATAGACCAAGTCAGAGTAGTCTGTGAATACCCCGACGTATTCCCAGATGAATTGCTAGGTATGCCCCCGGATAGGGATATTGAGTTCATGATTGAACTAATCCCCGAAACCGGACCCATAGCCCAGAGACCCTATAGCATGAACCCCTCAGAGTTAGTGGAACTGAAGAAGCAGTTGGATGCCATGTTAGAGAAAGGCTTGATTCAACCAAGCGCATCACCATGGAGATCACCAGTGTTATTCGTCGACAAGAAAGATGGAGGCAACCGTCTGTGCACAGATTACATAAAGTTGAATGACGTCACCATCAAGAACAAGTACCCCTTGCCAAAGATAGAGGATCTATTTGATCAGTTGACTGGAGCCCAGGTATCCTCAAAGATTGATCTTAGGACTGGTTATCACCAACTTAATATTCGTGCAACGGATATTGCAAAGACCGCCTTTACTACTTGATATGGTTTATACGAGTATATGGTTATGTCTTTTGGATTAACCAATGCCCCTGCTTATTTCATGAATCTCATGAATAAGATCTTTATGAATTTCCTAGATAAGTACGACATCCTTATCTACGCCAAGTCAGAAGAAGAGCATGAGCAACATCTGAGAATCATCCTAGAAACCCTGAGAGAGCATCAGTTATATGCCAAGTTTAGCAAGTGTGAGTTTTGGGTGAAGGAAGTAGGATTCCTAGGACATATTGTGTCTGCCGGAGGAGTCTCTGTTGACCCCGCCAAGATCAAAGATGTCGAAGAATGGGAAGCCCCAACCACTCAAACCCAAGTCCGTGCATTTCTCGGATTAGCGGGATACTACCGCAAGTTCGTAGAAGGATTCTCGAGTATCGCCAGACCCATGACCCAATTGTTGAAGAAGGACAAAAAGTTTGAATGGACAGACAAATGTGAAGCCAGTTTCCAGGAGCTGAAAAGGAGATTCATATCAGCCCCAATATTGGTCATGCCAGACATCAAGAAGCCGTTTGATGTGTATTGTGACACATCCAAGATCGGTCTAGGATGTGTATTGATGCAAGAAGGAAAAGTCATCGCGTACCTGTCTCGACAACTGAAGCAGCATGAGCAGAACTATCCAACCCATGATCTAGAGCTAGCAGATGTGGTTCTACCGTTGAAGACATGGCGTCATTATTTGATGGGTAATCGCTGTGAGATTTACTCAGATCACAAGAGCTTAAAATATATCTTCACTCAGAAGGAGCTGAATATGAGGCAAAGGAGATGGATAGAGTTAATCAAGAATTATGACCTTGACATTCACTACCACCCCAGCAAAGCCAATGTGGTAGCGGATGCTCTTAGCAGGTTGCCGTGTAGGCAAAATACCTTGATCAAGGAGAAGCAACCAAGTTTGTATGAAGAGTTGGAGTAGTTCCGGACTGAATTAGTTAGCAAAGGATTCTTAGCTAGCATTGAACTTCAACCCACTTTGATTAGCCAAATCAAGGAAGCCCAGAAGGGGAATGAAAGTATCGACGGAATCAAACGTCGTATTGGTACATGAAAGGTACCTGGATTCACCAAAGATGAAGAAGGAGTACTGTGGTACAAGGGACGTATTTGTGTGCCAGTAGATACAGAGCTGAAGCAAGTTATCATGAAGAAAGCTCATGATACTCTTTATTCTATCCACCTCGGAGGAACAAAGATGTATCAGGATTTGAAGGAGCAATTTTGGTGGCACAAGATGAAGAGAGAAATCGGAAGCTACATCGCCAAATGTGACATCTCTCAAAGAGTCAAAGCAGAGCATCAGCGACCTGCAGGACTGCTGCAACCATTGTAGATTCCGGAATGGAAATGGGGTTCCGTAGGAATGGACTTTATCACCGGTTTACCTACTTCTAGTAGGGGAAATGATTCAATCTGGGTCATAGTTGATAGATTGTCCAAGGTAGCCCACTTTATACCTATCAAGACTACCTACCAGAGTGCGAAGCTAGCAGAGCTGTACATCGCTAGAATTGTTAGTCTGCATGGAATCCCCAAGACCATTGTATCAGATCGAGGAACCCAGTTTACCTCAAGGTTTTGGCAGAAAGTTCAGGAAGGATTAGGAACCAAGTTGAACTTCAGTACCGCGTATCACCCGCAAACTGATGGACATACTGAGAGAGTCAACCAGATCCTAGAGGATATGCTTAGAGCTTGTGTGTTGGAATATGGATCAAAATGGGAAGACTGCCTGCCTTTCGCAGAGTTCTCATATAACAATAGTTATCAAGCTAGTTTGCAGATGGCACCATTTGAATTCCTATACGGAAGAAAGTGTCATACCCCTTTGAATTGGTTGCAAGTAGGAGAGAGTCAGATCTTTGGACCCGACATTCTCCGAGAAGCTAAAGAGAAATTTCATAAGGTCCGTGAGCACATCAAGACCGCCCAATCCAGACAAAAGAGTTATGCTGACAAGAGAAGGAGAGACCTGACTTTCAATGTCGGAGATTTTGTATATCTCAAGGTTTCGCCATTGAAGGGAACTCAACGCTTTAGTCTGAAAGGAAAGTTAGCCCCCAGATATATCGGGCCCTTCAAGATTCTGCACTGTCGAGGAGAAGTATCTTATCAACTGGAACTGCCCGAAGAGATGTCAGCCATCCACAATGTGTTCCATATCTCGTTACTTCGCAAATGCTTGGAAGTGCCCGAGAAGACTGAAGTTTTCAAGAACATCGATCACCGAGCTGTTGAGATCAAGAATGACCTGACCTATCGGGAAGTGCCCATCCGTATCTTAGAAGAAGCCTACAGAACCACCAGGACCAGGAGCATCAATTTTCTCAAGATTCAGTGGAGCAACCATACCGAGGAGGAAGCCACTAGGGAGTGCGAAGATTACATTAGGACAGAGTTCCTAGATCTCTTTAGTTCCTAGTTTTCTTTGTAAATCCCGGGACGAGATTTTTTTTCAGGGGGGAAGGTTTGTAACATCCGAAAACTTAAATCCAAGCTTATCAAGATCCAAATCATCAAATTTAGGGTTAACAAAAACTTTTCCAAATTAAAAATGAAAGCATTCATGTGTATGTTCATTTAATTTAGGGATTTATTTGAATTGCCATGGTTCTGTGGTTCATTGCTTGTAAAATGTTTCTTAGGTGAAACAAACATCATCTAAGTCATTCCCAAACTTTTCCCAAAGAAAAACAACTCAAAATGAATAATTGATGTAAATGGTCATTTTGGCCAAATTAACTATCATGCCTACTTTGAGTGTTCCTAGCACTCATTTCTCAACAGAAATAATTCTGGATCTTTGCACCCCTTGCTAGTACACATAATGAGGTACCAAGGCCCACTTTGTGATCTGCTAAAAACATTCAAATGATAATTTTAATGGACAGTTTAAAATTGAATCTTTTGCATATGGGAAGATCCCACTATTTCAAAAACCACTCAAACAAGCTCAATTTTCAAAACCCAAGCACCCACAGAGTCTCAAGCTTATGCCTAGCAAACCCACCAAAAATCTTTTCAAAATTCAAAAATAAATCTCATGCGGCCATTTCATCTTGGCATGCATGATTTGCACCCTAATCCTAGCTCACAGTTTTGAACAGGGTTTTGCCCCCATTTGATCTCCATTTAATCCCCTTGTCCCCTCATGATCTAACCATACCATTAGCACCACACCCCCTTGTCCCTAGCCACAGTGCAAGGCCATGCCGAGCACCAACTCGCCGGCCGACCATGCACTCACCCCAGCATACCACCTCCCCCTCTCTCGCCATGTCTAGGAGGTAGCCAGGACCTCACCGCCACCCTTTGTCCCCTCCCCGAGCCAAGCCCAGCAGTGGACCACCAAGCAATCCCCGCGCCCAGTGCCACCGCGCCATGCCGAGCACGCGCCAGAGCGCCGCACCCGGCACGCGTGCACAAGTCGCCGCTCGACCGTAGCCTGCGCCCACCGCTCCGCCACGACCCAGGGAACACGCCGGACATGCCTATTCGCCGCCCAACGCACCACAGCCACCGCTCGCCGTGGACACCGCCGCCTCTGCCGCTCAGAGCGCCAGCTGCCCCCGACCGCATACCACCGCCCCTACGCCTGCATTCACTTTCTAGAGCACCGCCAGGAGACCGCCTATCGATCGCCACCTTCAGCCATGCTGCTAGCTGCCCGTAGCCATGTCGCCACCGTCTCCGTCCCATCCCTCTTGGTCTCGTTGTTGAGCCTATAAAAGGAGGGCACTCCTAGCCATTTGAAGCACACCACTCCACTCCCCTCACCTCACTGACCATTCCCCACCTCTAGCCGGAGTAGCGCGAGCACTTGCTCGCTGGAATTTGGCCAGAGTAGCCCGCAGTAGAGGAGGAAAGGGCACCGCTGATTGCGACCACCTCCGGAGCTGCCTCGACCATCCCTGAGCTCGCCGTCGACCACCAGTTTGTTTGCCCGCCTCGCCGTCGTCACTGGAGCCCTGGTACGCCCCCTATGAACCCCCACCGAGCCGCTAGGGTTCGACCTCGCCGGCAACCTGTTCGTCGTCGACGATGATCCCCAGCCGTAGATCCCAGTTCTAATCCAACGTCCCACGTTGCCCCGTACCGCTTCGCGTCTTATGAGCCACTGACCGGTGGATCCCCTTGTCAGCTGAGCCCCACGCTGCGGAGTGACACTGGGCCGGCCCGTTAGAGTTTCCTGCGCGACCCAGTTAGTTTGAATTAGGATTTTTCTTTTTATTTTAAACTTAGTTCTGTCTCTGAGTTTGAAAATCAATTCAGAGAGTTTGACAAATCCAAATTGCTTGAAACCAATTTTGCCTAAAAGGTGTTGAAATGATCTATCCAAACCCGTTGGATTTAATTCAATTAGAGTTATAGATCTCTCCTAGTAAAAATAATAAAACAGAAGCATTTGCACCTTGCAACATTTTTTCAAAATTCAACCATGATAGCTTTTGAGTTGATTCCAACTCTCAAAAATCACATTTCACTATATCTATCTGAATATGTAATAATATTAAGGTTTACATGCAGTGACTTTGGACTAGGACCAAAATAATGCTATATAGGCATTTCTAGTCACTTTAAATCATTAAATATTGAACTTAAACCAAAGTAATTATGATCCAACCCTTAAATCACATTCCCACATGATAGAATATGTCATGATGACATGTGTCCACATGATCCCATATTTTAAGTGGTGAATATTAAATCTTAGTTATTTTTTCAATTAGTAGAAATTACTTTTCTAAATTAAAAAGAGTGGAACTAATTAAACTTGTGATGCTTGTGATGATAATAGATCATCAAATGTGTGTTTTAGAATGCTAATTAGACTAGTTAAGTATTGTTTGGTGATTGTGTACTCCGTATGTATTTATAGACGATAGTACCGACCAAGCTTTCGATGAGGAGGAGTTCTACCAAGAATGTCATGGTGGTGTCACGGCAGATGCCATGGATAGGCTAAAGGTGGGGACTAATACACGCTAGGGGAATTCAGGGAGGGATAATGAGGTGAATCCTCACACAGAAATTTGTATTTGCTTTGCTTCCAAGATTACAAGTGCTCCCAGAGCTGTATTGGCGAGATTTGGAAGAAGAAGCTCTCTTACTCTCACACACTATTCACCCCTAAAACCCTCAACCAAATCAGAATAGCGGAACCCTTTCTACAGAGGCCCTAGCCCTCCTTATATAGGGGTGGATAGGTCTCCACTTAGGGCATACGTGGAGGCATCCTGAGAATATGCCTTATCCCAAAGTAGTAACCGACCGGGTTGCTTTTCCCCCGCGTCACACATGCAGAGGCTACGTGATCCTCTGCGGCGCCTGTGTCAGCTGACATGAGCGTCGTCACCCTTGTCGCCCACGCCTCGGTGGTCCTCCCCTTGTCCGCTTTGCTCATGCTGTGCGTATCGGGGCTTCTTTTGACCAACAAGATTCCTTCCTTCTCCTAGAAGCTAGATGTGACCCGGATCATAGTTGATCTGGCCACACCCGTTCCTGCATACAAGTTAAATATGCATTTCCGACTTACTGCTTAAGTCGGATGAGACTTAGTTAGGCGGACGCCCCCTGATCCAGGTTACCCCGTGATTCGGCCTGCCTTGAGGTGACCCGGACAACATCCGCTTTGGCCTTGCCAAACCTTGGCTAACTCGGCCTTTATACCCCGACGTGACCCTACCCAGGGGTATCCCCCCAACATTAGTCCCCGAAGCTGGTGCGGTCTTGGCTTCCTTGGTTGCTAAGGCCACATCAGGTTCAATTATATTTGTGCTTTGGACGCTATTTCCAAGTTACCTCCTTACCTCGGATTATATGGATTTACGTTCCCTTCGCACGTTCCAAGTTTTCACTTGCCACGTTCCAAGTTTTCACTTGCCGGCCGGGTTACCACTTCGACTTGGACCTCATGGTTTTACTTTCCCTCTGCACATTCCAAGTGTTCACTTGCTGGCCGGGTTACCACGGTTCTATCCGGGTCTTCCTTCCTTCTCTCGTACGCCAACCCACGTGGAGGCTAATCATTAGGTTGCCTTATTTTAAGGGCCAGCTACAGTAACCGCCGCAGTAATTGTCAGTTATCACTGCGCGCGGGTCACGTCACGCTTGCCTCCTCGTTTACCGCATCAACGTGTCATGTCATCGGATCAAATCCACTCTATGGCCTTCCGTGTGGCTCCTTGCTGATTGGTCGATGCGGATAATACACGACCACAGTGTGTGGCGTGCCCGCAGGATACGATCCCACTTTCCCCTAATGGGAGAGGTTAAATAGGGGAGGGGCGCACCCCTTAGGCTTTTTCCCCTTTCTGCACCCCTCTGCCCCTTGCTCTTCTTCTTCTTCGTCTTCCCGGCGACAGCGCCACCGCTAGTGCTTCCAAGTAGCAGCGCCGCCGCCGCACCTTTTCCCCCACACCTCTACATCGTCGCCACCGCTACATGCCTCCTCCACCACGGGTCGCTGCCAATCTAGGCCTTTGCCCCCCGCCGCCGCTAGCGCCAGCGAGGGCAGCGAACACTAGATGACGGAGGAGGAGCTCGTCGTTGCCGAGCAAGAAATGGAGGAGGACGCCGCGACGGCGGACCGTGGTGCGTGGGCCGGGTCCTGGGTCTTCCAAGACGACCTGGACTGGCTCTACCGCACCAGACGCATTCCCGCCGGCGTCGCTGCGCGTCTCGCCTCTGCAGAATTAGCCCCCTCACCCAATCCGGGTGAGTACGTTGTGTTCTTGTCCCACTTCCAGCGGGGGTTCGGTTTGCCGGTCAGCGATTTCTTCCGGGATTGGCTAAACACCTACGAACTCTAGCCGCACCACCTTCCTGCCAACGCTATTACTTCTCTTTCCGCTTTCACTTCTACGATCGAAGGCTATGCCGGACTATGGCCCACGAAGGAGCTATGGATCCGGTTTTTCGGCCTTCGTCGTAATGTCATCCCGAACATCCAACTCGATCCGGAGGACAAGCAGATCACTCAATTCGGAGTTGCGTCCATCTCACCCCGGAGGTTTTCTGTTTTCCCCCGGGTCACCGGGCTGGACTCCTGCAAAGGATGGGCCCGTACTTTCTTTTATGTCCGGAATATGGGCACCGAAGACTTGATCCGGCTGCTTCCCTATGCTCCGGGTCCACCTAACCCGGAATTGTGGGATGTGGTCCCCAAGAAGCCCACGGCCTTAGCCAACCAGGTCAACAAGAGGTTCGCGGAGCTGAAGAAGCTCGGGTTGCGCAACGAGGACACCATGATCACGTTCGTGTGCAACCGGATCTCCCCCCTCGAGAAGCGCACTCACAAGGTGTGTCACATGAGCTTTGGCCGCGACCCCAACCGGACCTCATCCTTCGAGTTGAGCAACACAGAGATCTATCACCGGGTCAAGGCTCTCTTCACCACCCACAAGGACTTCTCCGCTGAGTGGACGTGGGGAATTGAGCATTATTGCCGTGATAGGCTTCCTCCCGCGGTAAGGTTCGTGGCGCAAACTTACTCCGGATTTAATTTCATGTTGGTCATTGTTGCATTTTTGACTCTGTTGTTCGTTCCTTTCCTCAGCTATTCCTTCAGCAGACCCTCGTGGACGGCATCGATCCGACCCTTAAGTGGGCGCCCGACCAGGAGACTCCGGACGAGGAAGAGCCGGACCAGGAGATGTTCCTCCTGATGACCGACGCCACGAAACGACCCACCGGTAAACTCTCTTCTATTAGAGATTGGCCCGATGATGAAGATGACTCGGATGTTGAGGTGATGGAACCTGTTGACGCTGTCCCCCTTTCTTATGCTTTTCCGGCATTAGCTCACCCCGGTGGGCATATCCACGAGGACCCTCCCCTTGCTACGGGTGAACCTGTTCTGGTAGTGCCGAAGAAGAAGCGTGGAGCTGCATCAAGTTCCTCCTCTGGACCTTCTCAGCCCACCAAAAGGCGAAAGAAGTCCGGAGACAAGACTGCTTCCAAGCCAGCAGGCAAGGCCCCAGCACGAAGGGCTCGGAAACCCAAGGAGCCCCAAACCTCGGATGCGTAAGTATTTTTCCCTCTGCAACTTGTTCTTCATTGAATTGTTGTAGTCTCTTTTCTGACACGATTTGATTCGGCAGGGCTGCGTGGAGGTCCCTCAGAGTGGATCTAGCATCTCTTCCCCGCTCCGACCTAGCCCTTCTCCTCCTCGTGACGACGAGTCACGCCCGCTGAGCCCTATTCCAGAGGGTTATGCGGCTGCTCCGGGTTCTATTCCACCTCATCAAGAGGGGGGTAACCTCGGAGCGGGGGAGACCGGCCTAGCTGAGGCGGCGGCATCCACAACTTCGGCTTTGCCGCAACCAGCAGCTACTAAGACTACCTCGGCACCAGCACCAGCTCCAGTACCAGCAACCAAACCAGCACCAACACCAACCCCGGCACCAGCACGAACTCCGGTGGCAAGAACATCAGTGGCGACACCAAGTCCAACACCCAGAGCTCCAGTGCCGAGTTCTTCTGCCTCGTCCGAGTCTTCTCAATCGCGGCGAGGAACTACCCCGGTAGTTCCTAAAGGAAGATCCGCTGCAACCACTTCCTCTTCCCAGCAGCCAAAGGGCAAAAAGGTTCCTGGCACTACTAAGGCAGCATTCGTCGAGGCTGGGCAGCGTACCCTCGCATCCATGCTCCCCAAGAAAGCTCCAGCAGCGAAGGACGCCCTTGCCGAGCCAACCGATGCACAACAAATGGTTCTGCACACCAGCCTAGCCCTTGCCTTGGTTGAGAGGAAGGAGGCGCATGCGAAGGGCTTGGTGGCGCCCCATATGCCCACCGGCGAGCGGTACCCTCTGATGTTGATTGAATTCGTCAAGAACTGGAACAAGACGGAATTTGTCCATGAAGATGATCTCCCGGAGAGGTTTGGCCCCGCCGAATTTTCCACCCAAATGAACACAGCCGCTAGGGCAATCAACCTCGCGGGTCGGATGATGGAGGTACGTCGCTTCCCCTTTACATGCTGTAGATAATGATGATATAACCATTAGTCCCCGAGCCTCCGGGGGAGTAACTTGTTACTCGGCCGGATGCTCCTTAGAAAACCAAAGTAGCTCCGAGATAACTTCGAATATGCACACACCTAGAGCCGGGTTAAGTTCCACTTGGCCCGGATCTTGTACACTTCGAATATGCACACACCTAGAGCCGGGTTAAGTTCCACTTGGCCCGGATCTTGTACACTTCGAATATGCACACACATAGAGCCGGGTTAAGTTCCACTTGGCCCGGATCTTGTACACTTCGAATATGCACACACATAGAGCCGGGTTAAGTTCCACTTGGCCCGGATTTCGTACACTTCGAATATGCACACACCTAGAGCCGGGTTAAGTTCCACTTGGCCCGTATCTTGTACACTTCGAATATGCACCAAGCTAATTTATGTTTTTGCACTCTTTTCAGGTGACCAACAATCGCCGGAGTGCTGAATTCCAGCGTCTCCTGGATACTCACAAGATGCTACGTGCAAAGCAAGATGCACTTCTCGCAGAATATGAGAAAAGGGGTAAATTTCTCCCTTGGCGCTGCTCCGTTTTTCTTCATCTTCCTCTACCGAACTAATCTCATCATTCGGTTTCCGCAGCTGGGGTGGAGGCTGAGAACAAGATTATGCGGAAGAACCTCGAGCAGATCAAGGGTAAGTCGTTTTTGTCCGACCTTACTATGCTTTCCATCTCCTTTTCTCCTTGGCTCGGCAAACATTCATACCTCGGCTCTGCCGGGTCAACAAACTATTTCAGCATCTCTTGAAGATAGTGTGCCCATGCCTGATATGATGCTGCATTTTCTCGAACAAGCAGGACAGCACCAAGCCGAGCTTAAGAAAAAAGATGATGAGCTCGCCCTCCTCCAGACCAAGGACGATGAGATCGCTAGGCTCAAGGCCGAGATGGAGAAAATGAGAGTCCAGCACCAGTCCAAGCTCCAAAAGGTTGGCCAGGATTTTACAGAAGAGCACGAGCGCCTCACTCTCCAGATCGCCAAGGACCAGGATCTGCTCAAGGAGTCCGACATCTAGCTTGGGTCGGCGAATGCTGAGCTTGCGCAGCTTCGCAAAAGGCATGATGACTATACCAGGGAGCTGACCTAGATCCTTAGCCATATATCACGTAAGTTCCTTCCCTTATCCGACATACTTCTCCAGGTTACTTCATATGTCTTTTTTTACCTTCTTCCTTTGCCTTGTTTTCAGGCAAATTTCCAGAGGGCACTGCTATTGCGAGCGCAGCAGTTGCGGACTTCCGCCAAGAAAGGGGTACCCCCACTGCTCCTGACGGCGAAGAGATTCCCTATGACATGGAGGACCTGTTGGTCAGCTTGTCATCTCGCATGGAGCTCATCAAGAATTATGGCAAGGACATCCTCGACGTTGCAGTTCGCATCTTCAACACGTTCTGGCCTAGAGAAGATACTCTAGAAACCACCGCAATTCTTGTTGAGAAGCTGATGGAAACTGAGACCCAGCTCGACCTCTGGAGGGAGTCCGCTGGACGCGCTGCAGCTGATACCGTTCTTCACCACATACTTACATGCTATGAGAAGATCGATCTCAACCTCCTGACGCGTCTGCGCACCGGATCGAAATGGACCAATGACCCAGAGTGGGTAGCTCGGCGTCAGGCTTGTGCCCATAGCCTCATCGAATACGCTCCCATTCATGAATGGGTTGAGGGATCGAGCTTCCTGGAAGCGGCTGGGGACGAAGAGGTTGAGAACGATGAAGATGGCTCGGACGGTGATGAAGAGGACGATGCTTCGGATATCGAAGACGGCAAAGATGACGCCGAACTTCCTCCTCCTGCTGCCCCTCGAGCGAAAAAACTTGAAAATTTGTCAGATCCCCGGTATGCTGGGTGGAATTGTATCCCATATACATGTGATATTTTGCTACTAAGTTCCTATGCCGGATTAACTTGGGTGTAGTCCCCGAGTTTCTTTTTCTTCTTCGTCCAATCTTTTGACTCGGCTCGTGTCTACCTTGGTTCGGTTTTACGACTTACGAATCCGAGCCTCAAAAATTGTCTTAACAATACTGGGAAACTTTTAGGCTTAGCTCAAAAATAAAACATCATAACAATTTGAAAGTAAACACAAGGTTAGTCCGAAAAACAAACGTCGGCTCGATTAAGTTCTTTTCCTTAGTCGTTTTTCTTGTGCTACGCAATTCCAAACTTGTTCTCTTGCTTGCCATGAAGCCAATTCTTGTTGGACAGCAGCAAGTCGAAGAGTTGGGTTCTTGGTGCTCACACATTACTAATCCGAGTTAAGTAGAACATCTTATTCCAGCTAACGCACAAAAGACAACAAATATTATTAAGGCAGTCCCCAAGTTACTGCTCGAGGTGCCAACATTTCATTGATTAGCTCATTGCCGGCATACATACCGACACATGAGAAGACTAGGATACATACACTTCTTTGCTAAGTGTAGAAGGGACGAAGTAGAGCTATATTCCATGGCCACTAAGATTCCTCGCCGGACCTGTCCGCCTTGTTCTTCTCATGTGGCTTTGCATCTATAAGATAATAAGAATCATTGTGCAACGCTTTGCTCACGATGAACGGCCCTTCCCATGGGGGGGATAATTTATGCATGCCAGTAGTACGTTGTACCAACCTGAGCACCAGATCGCCTTCTCGAAAGACTCGGGGGCTTACTTTCCGGCTATGATAGCGTCGGAGATTTTGCTGATATATGGCGGATCTGGACAATGCCAATTCTCTCGCTTCTTCTAGCAGATCAACATCATTTTGCCGGGCTTTTTGCACTTCGGCTTCTGTGGGTGAGCCTAGGCGAATCATGCTCTATGTCGGCTGGTAATACAGCTTCTGCCCCATATACCAGAAAAAATGGCGTATAGCCTGTTGATCGATTCGGAGTTGTCCTTAAACTCCACAGTACCGCTGGTAGCTCTTCTATCCAGCACCCCGCTGATCTTTGCAGCGTCTCAATGAGCCGGGGTTTTATCCCGGATAATACTAATCTGTTGGATCTTTCCACTTGTCCGTTCGATGCGGGGTGGGCTACCAAGGCTATGTCCAGCCGAATGTTCTTATCCCGACAAAAACGCGCGAATGCTCCTTCCGCAAAATTTGTGCCATTGTCGGTTATGATACTGTGAGGATAACCGTACCTCAAGATGATGTCCTTGAGAAATGTTACGGCCGTAGCTCCATCACATTTTCTTATAGGCTTCACTTCAATCCATTTCGTAAATTTGTCCACCATGACCAAAATGTGAGTCATATTTCCCCTTGCTGGTTTGAACGGACCAACCATATCCAAGCACCACACGGCAAATGGCCATGTAATTGGTATGGTCTTGAGTTTCGACATTGGCATATGTGTCTTGGTAGCATACCTCTGACAACCATTACATTTTCTCACCAGATCTTCTACTTGCTCTAAGGCACTTGGCCAGTAGAATCCGTGCCGGAAAGCTTTTGCCACCAAGGCTCGGGATGAGGCATGATGCCCACACTCCCCTTGATGTATATCTCGGAGGATGTCAAGCCCTTCTTCCGGGCCAACGCATCGCTGGAGGACGTTGGTCACACTCCTTTTGTATAGTTCGGAATTGATGATCGTGTACGCCTTTGCCCTCCTCTGTGTTTGCCTGCACAACACTTCCTCAGTGGGTAACGTTTCATCTTTCAGGAATTGAAATATAGGTAGTGCCCAAGCTGGTATCGCTCACACAGGGAACACATCCTCATCAATTTCCATCATATCCACCGGCATAACCTCAACCGGATCAGGCTGAGCAGTCCTTGGGTCTTGCGAAGCAGTCCCCGAGTTAGCCGAGGCAGTCCCCAGGTCTTGTGAAGCAGTCCCCGGGTTCACCGAGGCAGTCCCTGAGTTTCGCACGCCACCTCCCGTGTCAATGTCCATGGGCACAACTCCGGATTCTGTGTCCTCCGGGACATAAATTGAGTCGGTTTCTAGGGAAGGTCTGATGGATGGTTTCCTGAGGTGCTCTAATGCTACACCCGGTGGAACTGCTTGTCGGGTTAACCCGAGCTTTGACAGCATGTCGGTAGCCTCATTTTCCACCCGGGGTACATGATCTGCAGCGCGTATTTCAGCTGGTCCTTCTTTGGCGAGGTAAGTACAACTCCGGCACCTAGCCCGGTTTTTGTTTTTGATCCATCAAAGTGCATTCGCCAATAGTTCGGATCTGGCAACGGCGGTTCGTATTGCACCTCGGCCCAGTCCACAAAAAAGTCCACCACAGCTTGAGACTTGATTGCCTCTCTTCTGTCATATTGTGGCGCATAAGGAGCTAGTTCAATTGCCCATTTTGCAATTCTTCCACTCGCATCCTTGTTACTCATTATCTCGGATATGGGGGCCTCACATATGACCCTGATAGGATGTTCCTCAAAGTAGTGCTTCAGCTTCTTAGTGGCCATGTACACGCCATACGCCACCTTTTGATAGTGTGGATAGTTCTGCTTTGAGGCTGATAACACCTCGCTCAGGTAATACACTGGCCTTTGCACCGACTTACCTTCCTCGTCGCGCTCCACCACTATCACTGCACTTACAACTCGGTTGGTTGCGGCTATATAGAGCAACATTGGCTCCTTTGATAATGGTGAAGCTAACACTGGTGCAGTGGCTAACATCTTATTCAGGTGGGCAAAGGCTTCATTGGCCTGCGGCGTCCAAACGAACTTATCCGACTTTTTCATGAGTTGGTAGAGAGGCAATGCCTTTTCTCCCAACCGACATACAAACCGACTTAGCGATGCCAGGCAACCCGTGAACTTCTGGACATCGTTAAGACACTTCGGCAGTTCCATCTGTTCGATGGCCCGGATTTTAGTTGGATTAACCTTGATACCTCGGCTGGAAACAAGAAAACCGAGCAATTTCCCAGCCGGGACACCAAAGGTACATTTTTCCGGGTTAAGTTTCATTCGGAACCTCCTTAGGTTCGCAAACATTTGCCTGATATCGTCAAGGAGCGTTTTGCTTTCCTTGGTCTTGATAACCACATCATCTACGTACACTTGTACATTTTGACCAATTTGGTTGTGCAAACATTTTTGCATACACCTTTGGTACGTTGCCCCTGCATTGCGTAAACCAAATGGCATGGTGCGATAGCAATAAGCCCCATACGGGGTAATAAACGCAGTCTTTATTTGATCATCCGGATTCAGAGGTATCTGGTGGAAACCAGAATATGCATCAATGAATGACAACAATTCACATCCAGCAGTTGAGTCTATGACCTGATCTAAACTTGGCAGTGGAAATGGATCTTTTGGACACGCCTTGTTCAGGTTCGTGTAATCGATACACATACGCCAAACCACCGCCACATTCGGATCATCCTTCTTCTTTTCCACCAGCACCAGATTAGACAGCCAATCCGGGTAAAGAACCTCCATGATAAATCTTGCAGCTAGCAACCGAGCTATCTCATCCCCGATGACCTTCCTCCTATCTTCGGCGAAGCAGCGGAGAGGTTGCTTCACCGGCTTTGCTCCGGGTCTCACATTCAAAGAGTGCTCGACCAACTCCCTTGGAACACCTTGCAAATCCTGTGTGGACCAAGCAAAAATGTCCCGATTCTCACGGAGGAAGCTGACGAGCTCGCTTTCCTTTTTATCACTTAACCCGGCACCAATTGTTACGGTGCTCTCTGGGAACATATCATCAACGGGAACCTTCTTGGTATCTTTCGTGGCTTGGAAGGAGACACTTCCATGCGGGTTACTCAGCGCCGGCATATACTGTTGCGCGGACTAAGCCAATGCCGCCACCTCTTGAATTTTCCTTTTCTCCTGCGCAATCACAAGTGACTCGGCTAAGTTAGACCCGGCCGACGCACATTCCATTGAACGTCGGAAATCCCTAGCAATGGTAATCACTTTGTTTGGCCCGGGCAATTTCATCTTCAAGTAACTAATGTGACAACTTGCCATGAACTTGTTCAGCGCTGGCCCTTCAAGTAACGCGTGGTACGCACTTTCTAAGTTCACCACCTCAAACTCCAAATTTTCAGTTCTGCAGTTATCTCTCGTGCCGAACAATACGTCAACCCGGACCTTGCCTATGGGCTCGCAAGAAATGCTGGGCACAATGCCATGGAAAGTTGTCCTCGTGGCCTGCAGCATGTTCTCTGAGATACCCAACTTGCGCATGGTGTCCGCATACATGATGTTAATGCTACTACCATTGTCGATCAGTACTTTTGAGAACCTTACATTAATGCTAGGCCCAATGAATGTCGGATCCAGCACCAACGCATACGAACCAGGACTTGGCATAAGCTTGGGATGATCCTTTATGCTCCAGATGATTTCTTGGTCAGACCAAAGCATATACCTCGTCACTGCAGGCATTACTGCATTCACCTCCATATGTCGGTGCTGCAAGCTCTTTCTATCTGTTTCCTCAGTGGTGAATGCGTAGTAACTCTGATGATGCTCTCTGTACTCATTCCTCCCCTCATTTACGGGGTACCTCTGATCCGGCTGATGTTGATTTTCCACCTGATGCACCGCATCCCTTCTCTCATTGTTATCATACCTCGACGGAGGGGGAGGCAACATTAGCTGTTGCGTGTTTGCTCCGGAGAGCAATTGCTGCCAGGGTAACTCCTGCCGAGGCTGATCATTCCGGGGTGCCTGAGCATTCCCCGAACCACCTTGTTCAATCTTGCGCATCCACTAACATTGCCTCGTTGTATGACCCGCTGGATTGCTCGGATTCGGCGTGTGAAACTTACACGGCTAATCCAACATCGACTCATAAGTATACCTCGGACGGTCCTTCTTTTCTTGCCACTGTTTCTTTTGCTCTGGCGTCCAAGTTTTCTTGCCATCGTTTCTCGGAGTCCATTGCCCTCCAGTTTTCTGGCGTTGACTGCCCCCTGCTCTAGGCTGATCTTGATTCACAGCCGCAACTTGTTGCGAACCGTATCGATGATCCGGTCTGTCATCTCTTCTTTTCCCTCTGTAGTCATTCCTCCGGGATGACCCGGCTCCATCTCTCTGGTAGTACTCACCGTTTGACTCGTTCGACACAAGCCTAGGTTGATTCGGATCACCCAGAGCGTACGAATCTGCAATCCGGATCATCTCTGCCAACGTGGTTAGCATTTTCCTTTGCAACTTTTGCCACAGTTCGCTTGCATATCTGCACCCTTGCGCAAACCATGCTATGGCCTGTGATTCTATCACGCCCTCACATGAGTTTCTCACCATACACCACCAGGTTAAGAACTCTCGGTCCATCTCATTCGGCCTTTGCTTGCACATAGCTAGGGTTTGCGGCCTATTTGGCCTCTGATACGTACTTGAAAAATTGCTGATGAACATCTCCTCGAAATCTATCCAGCAGTTAATGCTTCCGGGTGGCAAATTGTTCAGCCATACCCTTGCCGGCCCTTCCAACATCTGGGGTACGTATCGTACAACCCATCTCAAGTTGCCTGTGGCAATTTTCACAGCCTTAGCATAGTTTATCAACCAATCCTCCGGCTTGGTACTGCCGGCATACGTCTTCGTGCCCCTGGGTAACTGGAAATTGGGTACCGGTGGCTCCTTCATGATCCGGGTCCCAAAACACGCTAGACCCGGTGGACCTTGACATTCGATTTGTTCCGACCTATACAATCGATCCAGTTTCAACCTGGCATCATACGGCATCAAATCCCTGCTTCCCAATCTTGACCCTATCACATGATAGTCCGGCCTTGGGTATCCCGTGTTTGCCATTTCCGAATCTCCATCGTTGTACCGGTCTTGCTCTCGTGGAGCACCTCTCGGCCGACCCTTTGCTCTTGCCTTGGTATATTTCGCTATTGCGGTTGTTCGGCTCCTGCCGAATTTTGCTGTCCGGCATTGCCATTGACGGCGTTCCCTTGACCATCATTGCCTCTGCCAGCTTCACCTCGGCTCACACTTCATCGATCATCGTTTTTCTGTGCTTATTTTCCTTTCCCTGCCCGTGTTGGGAGCCAAGGTGAAGCTGGTTTCTTCTGGCCGAGGCTACTACCTCTTCTCTCCTTGGTCCACCATGAGGAGACGATGCGGCTCCAGCGGATTTCTCCGGGTTACCGATCGCCGAATGAACGATCTTGGAGGCCCCAGCCCTCTCCGGGTTAGCTCTGAGTAGTTCCTCATTTTGTCTATTCGCGATCCAAACCAGCTCATTAACCCTATCTTGTTGTCTTTGCCGGGCCTCACCCGTTAGACCCTCTAACTCGGATGCAGCTGCGTCTGCTGCTCTGAGGTTCTTTGCCGAGGTACTGTACCTCGGCAGCCCCACGGACAAACAGTTCTCTGATCCCTCAATTCCAATATCACCTTCTCTGTTCATTTCGCTCATGAGATTTCTCCCCTTCACTTTTACAGCATCAACTTTGTTTGCCTTTGCGTACTCACGCAGCGTCATATTCAACGACTGCTGAGCCGCGACAATCTTTTTCGCACCCTCTAGTATTTTTTTTCTAGTTTCCTCTAGCTCGGCCTGTGCCCGAGCCGGATCTACTGCTGCTACTATAGGGTTTGCCAAGCTATCCATTGCTTCCCTCAACACATTCTCCGGCCTCCCTAGTGGAGGACCTCTAGCTTTCCTCGGTGCCTTAGGCATTACCTCCGGATCTGGCGCCGGATCCTTGCTTGCGCCCGCACCAGGCGCAGTCATCATCACCTCCGGATGGTCCGGGGAGCGAGCGATACGCGCCCCGTGAACCACGGTAAGGGGTGGCTCCCCTGCCTCGACGACGTGCCGCGAATGAACACATGACACATCGATAGCAATGTAGACCTTGTGCGCGCCGAGCTTGACGAAGAGGCCGTTGCGCGGAAGTGGGCGCGTGCCGAAGCAGCCAGCGTTGTCGCTGACGAAGTCCAGCGCTCTAAAGCGCTGAACAAGCCCGGAGACGATGCGTTTGCCGGTGCCGATGAAGTGTCCCGTCTGGATCTTGACCACTGCTAGCGCCGCTAGCCCCACGGTGGGCGCCAACTGTCGTGGTGGTGTCATGGCAGATGCCATGGATAGGCTAAAGGTGGGGACTAATACACGCTAGGGGAATCCAGGGAGGGATAATGAGGTGAATCCTCACACAGAAATTTGTATTTGCTTTGCTTCCAAGATTACAAGTGCTCCTGGAGCTGTATTGGCGAGAGGAGGAAGAAGAAGCTCTCTTACTCTCACACACTGTTCACCCCTAAAACCCTCAACCAAATCAGAATAGCGTCGCCACCCTTGTCGGCCATGCCTCGGTGGTCCTCCCCTTGTCTGCTTCGCTCATGGTGTGCGTAACGGGCTTCTTTTGACCAGCGAGATTCCTTCCTTCTCCTAGAAGCTAGATGTGACCTGGATCATAGTTGATCCGGCCACACCCGTTCCTGCATACAAGTTAAATATGCATTTCCGACTTACTGCTTAAGTCGGATGACACTTAGTTAGGCGGACGCCCCCTGATCCGGGTTACCCCGTGATTCGGCCTGCCTTGAGGTGACCCGGCCAGCATCCGCTTTGGCCTTGCCGAACCTCGGCTAACTCGGCCTTTATACCCCGGCGTGACCCTACCCGGGGGTATCCCCCCATCAAAGAAGAAGAAGAAAACTTCAACCACTGCACTGCACAAGTGATACATTGCAAATGTATCTATAATTTTTGATGTTCCATGCTTGGTTTTATCCACTTTCTTGTGTTTTGTTCCAACTTTGGAGTACTTTTATTATGATTTCTTGGACTAACCTATTAACAAGAGCCATAGTGCCAGCTGCCTGTTTTCTGTTGTTTTTGGTTCCAGGAAAGTCAGAAAATGAATATTCTCGGAATTGGACGGGACAAAAAGCCAAAGTGCCTATTTTTCCGGAAGGGATCAAGTGCCAGAATACGAGACGGAGAAGGGCTGGGGGCCGGCCAAACCACCTGGCCTATGCCAGGGGGTGGTCTGGCTGACCCCAGCACCCCCTCAGCCTCTCCTTCCGCCTATAAGTTGCCCTCGGGACGAAAACCCTAGGTACCCGATCAAAAATCCACGAAAGAGTCTGTAGCCGCCGTCGTCTCTGTCCCTAGATCGAGGGGGATCTGAAGCTCTTCCCGGCACCCTGCCGGAGAGGGGAATTCACCCTGGAGGCTTTCTTCATCACCATGCAAGCCTCCGGTGTGACGCGTGAGTAGTTCATCCTTGGACTACGGATCCATGTAGTAGCTAGATGGCTGGTTTCTCCTCCTTTGTGCTTTCATGTTTAGATCTTGTGAGCTCCGTTCATGATCAAGATCATCTATTTGTAATTCATACATGTTGTGTTTGTGGGGATCCGATGGATATTGAGATGCTATTTCAGATTGATTATTGATTCTATCATGTCTTTTTTATTTGAGATCTTGCATGCTTTTCGTTGTTAGTAGCTATCTTGGCCAAGTAGATGCTAGCAACTCCAAGAGTTAGTATTTATGCTCGATAGTGGGTTCATGCCTTTGGTAATCTGGGGAAGTGACATAAATCTCTAAGGTACTAGATGTGCTGTTGCTACTAGGGAGAAAACAACAATCCTTTGTTCATAGAACAATCGTATTGTTTACCTTACACATAGTGTGTAAAGCAATAATCTGTTGCTTGCAACTTAATACTGGAGGGGGTTCGGATGATAACCTGAAGGTGGATTATTAGTCATAGATGCAGTTGGATGGCGGTCTATGTATTATGTTGTATTGCCCAATCAAGTCTCATAGGAGTCAAGATGATTAGTATATGCATGTATTGCTTTCTCGGTGTTTGTCAATTTCCCCACTGTAATTTGTTCACGCAGCATGTTATCTATCTAAGGAGAGCCACCTCTAGTGAACTATGGATCCCGGTCCTTTTTCCTTACATACAATCTATAAACTGTTTCTGCTTTGTGTTTACTTTCTGCAAACTTTTACTTCTTTCCATTCGATACGTTTAATCCTTTGTTTTCCGCAAAACACGGTGAGATTGAAAACCTCATCGCATGTTGGGGACAAAGTTCTATGGTTGTGTTGTGCAAGTCTCCACGTTGCTACTAGCACCGGTAGTGCGCCCTGCCAAAGCTCAGCTAGTAACACCTTTGGGGTGTTTCCTTGCTCCTACTGGTTCGATTAAACCTTGGTTTCATAACTAAGGGAAACTTTCTGTTGTGTTCATCGTACCTTCCTCTTGGGGTTCCCCACGAGCTCTACGTCGATCGTCGAGTGCATCAATCCTTTTTCTGGCGCTGTTGCCGGGGAGTCAAGGACATCTTCACAAGGGGAGTCCCTCATAACCAATCTCTTTACTTTGTTGTTTTTGTTTTGCTTAGTTTTCTTTTTGCTTTGTTTGCTTGTTTTGTTCTTCAAAAATACAAAAAATTAGTTTTACTTGTTTTGCTTTCTTATTTGAAAAAAATGACTACTCTTGAATACACTAAGTTGTGTGACTTCACTAGCACCAACAATAATGATTTTATGAGCACTCCTATTGCTCCACCTGTGGCTGAAAATACTTTCTTTGAGATAAAACCTGCTTTGCTCAATCTTGTTATGAGAGAACAATTCTCTGGTATTGGTAATGAAGATGCTGCTTCCCATCTAAATAACTTTGTTGAACTTTGTGAGATGCAAAAGCATAGGGATATAGATGGTGATATTATTAAACTGAAATTATTTCCTTTCTCTTTGAGAGAAAAAGCTAAAGAGTGGTTGAATTCCTTAACTAGGAATAGTATTGATTCTTGGACTAAGTGCAAAGATGCTTTTATTGGAAAATACTATCCTCCTGCTAAGATTATATCCATGATAAGTGAAATAATGAAGTTTAAACAACTTGATAATGAGCATGTTGCTCAAGCTTGGGAAAGAATGAAATCTTTGGTAAAGAATTGTCCCACTCATGGACTGACTGCTTGGATGATCATCCAAACTTTTTATACAGGATTGAACTATTCTTCAAGGAACCTATTGGATTCAGCTACTGGAGGTACCTTTATGACCATCACTTTGGGTGCTGCAACAAAACTATTGGACAATATGATGGTTAATTATTCTGAATGGCATACCGAGAGAGCTCCACAAGGTAAGAAGGTAAATTCTGTTGAGGAAACCTCCTCCTTGAGTGATAAGATTGATATTATTATGTCTATGCGTGTTAATGGGAAAGCCCATATTGATCCAAATAATGTTCCTTTAGCCTCTTTGGTTGCTCAAGAAGAGCAAGTTGATGTGAACTTCATAAGAAATAACAACTTTGACAACAATGCTTATGGTAATAATGCTTATAGGAACAATTTTGGTAACAACAATTATAAACCTTATCCTCCCAACAATGGTAATGCTTATGGAAATTCTTACAACAATAATAAGAGTGCTCCCTCTGAACTTGAAGTTATGCTTAAAGAGTTTATTAGTAAACAAACTTCTTTCAATAAAACTATTGAGGAAAAACTCTCTAATGCTGAAACAAATATAGCATCTTTGGCTGAGCTCAATCTACGTTGAATAAAATGGCTGCTAAACCTGAAACTAATGAGAATCCCTTTGCAGCTACTAATGCTATACAAGTAAGAATTGATGAAAATGTTAGACTATTAGCTGAATTACATGCTAAGTGGGAAAGAGAAGATGAAATTGCTAGAAACATTAGTGTTTCTACTATCACCACCACTAGTGTTGAGGCTAGTAATAGTTCTACTACTTTAGATGATAAAGTTGATTTTGATCTTGATGGTTGCAACATCTCTGAAGTTATTAAGTTCCTACAAAAGCTTGCTAAAAGTCCTAATGCTAGTGCTATGAACATGGCTTTTACAAAACACATTACCGATGCTCTCATAAAAATTAAAGAAGAAAAGATGAAACATAAAGCTTCTATTCCTATAAAACAAGAAGATGGTTGGGAACCCATCATTAATATGAAAGTGAATGACTTTGATTTCAAAGCTTTATGTGATCTTGATAGTAGTGTTTCTATTATGCCTAGAAGGATTTATGATATGCTTGATTTGCCTCCTCTTGAAGATTGTTATTTGAATGTCCCACTTGATGCTAATGCTAAAAAGAAACTCATGGGGAGTCTTAATGATGTTCTTATTATGGTTAACGATTCCTATGTTCCCGTTGATTTCTATGTTTTGGATGTTGAATACAATGCTTCTTGTCCTATTACTTTGGGAAGACCTTTTCTTACAACTGTTGGTGCCATCATTGATATGAAAGAAGGCACCATTAAATACCAACTCCCACTCAAGAAAGGTATAGAACACTTCCCTAAAAAGAGAGAAAATATTTCTTTTTCTTCTCCTATGAAAACAAAATTTGGTCTTAATGCTTCTTCATTTGAGAATACTTGATTCTTTCTTTGCTTCTTATGCCTAACTTAAAGGCGTTAAAGAAAAGTACTTGTTGGGAGATAACCCAAGAGTTTTAGTTGAGTCTTGGAAGTTATTACCTCTATAATAACCTCTCCTTATCCTTTTTATTTGCTTTTTGTGCCAAGAGTAACCTCTAATGAGAGTGAAGTAATGATTGGGAAAGTTGCTGTCCCGAAATAGATTTCTATGTTTCACCGTACAAATTTCTGAGAGAGCTCTGTACTTCGGATTGATCTGTAATTTTTTTGCCTCTGCCCCTGGTTGTTATCTAACGTTCGTTAGTTCAACACTTTTTGATTTGAGCAACAGAAGATCTTCTAAAAAATTCGTCTTTACCTGCTGGTCTGTTTTGACAGATTTCTGCCATTTTCTGCATTTGCTTCTTGTTAGTTCCTTCTTGAGTTCCTTTGGGGAATTGAGCTTTTTGAGGGAAGTGCTACAGTAGATAGTGTTCTAATGGAAGTTTATTTGGTGTTAGAACTGAACCTTGAGACTTATTTATCTTAAATACACTAATGTTGCTAATGAGATTGTGTGAAGTTTTGTATGAAGGAAAAAATTTCAGGTGTATGGAAGGAATGAGTATGAGATGAAGGATGGACTAAAACTCAAGCTTGGGGATGCCACACGTGTAACCCCAAGAAATATCCAATAAGTACAAGGGTCAAAGCTTGGGGATGTCCAAGGCACCCCCCTTCTTCATCAATAAAAATTCCAGGTTTCTTCCAAACGCTTCATTTTTATTGTTTCATGCACAGTTGTGTTTTTCTTGGAGCGTCTTCTTTTTCGTTTTTGTTTTGGTTTTTAGTTTGCTTGGTTTGCTTAGTTTTCTGAATAAATTGTTTGGACCCCCTCTTTCATACTTTGGTTTGCAAATAGTTTGGTTTGGTTTGGAAAAAGAGTAGGAAAGTTCATACTTATGTGGTAAAAAGAGCTTGTTTTTGACTGTGGCATATGCTTTGTCATGCCATGCTTGATATTGTTTTGGCTTTATGCTTAGTATTCTTTGCTGTAGCATGACTTGTTATAAACAATTGAGATTTCTTAATGTGCCCTGGATGAATCATGTGTTGTTTTAGCATATTAAAGCATAGTATAGAGGTATTCTCCTTTGATGCTTTATTTGGGTTGACTTGGCACATGCTCACACCATGTTATGACTATCACAAGTCACCATAGCCTTTATGATCCTTTAGTTTTCAACTTGTAGTATCACTTTATGCTTTGATTAATGATGTTTTGTCACTCTGCATGATTATGACCATTATTGCTCTCTTAGTTGGTCGCTCCCAGTCTTTTGCTAGCCTCCTCAACAAAGTATGATTTCCACTCATGCATCCAACTCCCTAAACCAAGTTATTCCAAAGAGTCCACCATACCTACCTACTAGCTTATGCTATTCCAAGTATATTCATGCTTTTGTTTACCTTCCACTTGTTATGAGAAAACTAGTGATTAAAGCTCACACGAACTTGATGGCACACTTTACTTTACTTGCCCTTAATAAACTTGAACCATTGTGTCTTCTATGTTGTATATGCTTGCACTTATTTGTCGGGAATTAGCAGAACCATGCTTTCACGGGGAACGCTTTCAACATTGCACTTGGTACTTGTACCTAGTTGATATCGTGCTCTTTTGTATATGGATGTCGTCGGTGTGAAATGAAAGGGGTGCTTGTAAGTCCATGGAGTTATGTATATGTGTTAAAGAAACGCCTGGACCGCTGGTCTAATCCATGCTGACATGGTGGAAACCTGCAGCGTAACCATAATGAGCTGTCTATGAAGCATTCTTCTTATAAAAAAAGAGTCCTACATTGAGAAAAAGAGAAAAAGAGAAAAAAAAGAGATACTATGAAAAGAGGAAAGAGAGAAAAAAGCACCATATTCCCATGGTAAATAAGAAGAATGCTGAGATGCTCGTTGTCTGCTTGCCTTGTCATTTTGATATGGGAATTCTTCCGTATCATCGGGTTGGCGGTTCTCAATGATACACATGTACTTACGATGACAAGAACTTACCTGTTACTAAACTTCAGTAGCATGAGGAGCGGCCCTCGTATACAAGGGACATGAGATTTCTGACTTATACTTCGTCAAGCATGTACACCATAGTTTGTTCACTTTAACCTTAATCGCTTCAAGATGCTTATGATAGGGGCAATGAGATCTGAAAGCTACAAGTACCATAATTTTTGGAAGCTCTTTATGAGACTTGAATCCCTACTTCCTTTTACAAAAGGCCTTTCTTCCACCATTATATTGAGTCTCCACCTTATATCTTTATGCACCTACTTTGAGAGCATAGTGGCCATTCTTAGTTCTATGTGCATTGTCCCAAGACTAGTTGATTGATGCATAATTTGTTATTGCTTGTTTGAAACTATTGTATCTAGTCACTCTTATGAACTTTGAAGGTGTCCTATGCATTTATATTTGCTACTCTATTGAGGGACAAGCTGAATACTATTATCCTATGTTTTCTTTATGTGAAACAAACAAACGTCTTGCAAAGCATGTTATTCATGAATCTTTTGTTTGTGCCTTTTCATGTTGCATCATAGTTTCTTTGCTTATTGCTAGAACTTTGGCTTTCATGTTATGATTGAAGTACTATGATCCCAGCCTTGATTGTTTTGCAAATATTGTGATCAAGTCTTTGATGGTGCATGTCACCTCTTTTTTTATTTTTGTCACTTACCTACTCGAGGACGAGCAGGAGTTAAGCTTGGGGATGTTGATACATTGCAAATGTATCTATAATTTTTGATGTTCGATGCTTGGTTTTATCCACTTTCTTGTGTTTTGGTCCAACTTTGGAGTACTTTTATTATGATTTCTTGGACTAACCTATTAACAAGAGAAACAGTGCAAGCTGCCCGTTTTCTGCTGTTTTTGGTTCTAGGAAAGTTAGAAAATGAATATTCTCGGAATTGAATGGGACAAAAAGCCAAAGTGCCTATTTTTCTGGAAGGGATCAAGTGCTAGAATACGAGACAGAGAAGGGCTGGGGGCCGGCCACACCACCTGGCCGCGCGGCCAGGCCTGGCCCACGCCAGGGGGTGGTGTGGCCGACCCCAGCACCCCCTCGGCCTCTCCTTCTGCCTATAAGTTGCCCTCGGGAAGAAAACCCTAGGTACCCGATCAAAAATCCACGAAAGAGTCTGTAGCCGCCGTCGTCTCTGTCCCTAGATCGGGGGCATCTGAAGCTCTTCCCAGCACCCTGCCGGAGAGGGGAATTCACCCTGGAGGCTTTCTTCATCACCATGCAAGCCTCCGGTGTGATGCGTGAGTAGTTCATCCTTGGACTACGGATCCATGTAGTAGCTAGATGGCTGGTTTCTCCTCCTTTGTGCTTTCATGTTTAGATCTTGTGAGCTCCGTTCATGATCAAGATCATCTATTTGTAATTCATACATGTTGTGTTTGTGGGGATCCGATGGATGTTGAGATGCTATTTCAGATTGATTATTGATTCTATCATGTCTTTGTTATTTGAGACCTTGCATGCTTTCCGTTGTTAGTAGTTATCTTGGCCAAGTAGATGCTAGCAACTCCAAGAGTTAGTATTTATGCTCGATAGTGGGTTCATGCCTCTGGTAATCTGGGGAAGTGACAGAAATCTCTAAGGTACTAGATGTGTTGTTGCTACTAGGGAGAAAACAACAATCCTTTGTTCATAGAACAATCGTATTATTTACCTTACACGCAGTTCGTAAAGCAATAATCTGTTGCTTGCAACATAATACTGGAGGGGGTTCGGATGATAACCTGAAGGTGGATTATTAGTCATAGACGCAGTTGGATGGCGGTCTATGCATTATGTTGTATTGCCCAATCAAGTCTCAGAGGAGTCAAGATGATTAGTATATGCATGTATTGCTTTCTCGGTGTTTGTCAATTCCCCTGCTGTAATTTGTTCACCCAGCATGTTATCTATGTAAGGAGAGCCACCTCTAGTGAACTATGGATCCCGGTCCTTTTTCCTTACATACAATCTATAAACTGTTTCTGCTTTGTGTTTACTTTCTGCAAACTTTTACTTCTTTCCATTCGATACGTTTAATCCTTTGTTTTCCGCAAAACACGGTGAGATTGACAACCTCATCGCAAGTTGGGGACAAAGTTCTATGGTTGTGTTGTGCAAGTCTCCACGTTGCTACTAGCACCGATAGTGCGCCCTGCCAAAGCTCAGCTAGTAACACCTTTGGGGTGTTTCCTTGCTCCTACTGGTTTGATTAAACCTTGGTTTCATAACTGAGGGAAACTTGTTGCTGTGCTCATCATACCTTCCTCTTGGGGTTCCCAACGAGCTCTACATCGATCGTCGAGTGCATCAACAAGGCAAGCCACCATTAACAATGCAAGCTAATACTTGCAAGTATAATACTTAGCATGCTAGGATTAAACTAGATGGTTTAGCAAAGATGCTTTAAACATGCTTTGATTACAGTACTTTGACTAGTATTTACCCCCAAGTATTAAATTCAAGCTTTACTTCTTTTCCTTTACACAAAGTTCTTTATTTGTTTTAAAGGTAGCATAAAAAGTATAAAACTTGGCCTATTTTAGAACCCCTTTAGATGTCATTCTATGGCATGAGATTGAACCCATCTTTTCCACCTTAGTGAACACTCTTAACTTAGTAGCTTAGAGTAGATCACAAACTTGAGTCACTTTAGATGGGAACACTTGGTGAAAATGAATTGTGAAAACCTTGGAACGATGAGTCATTCTATTGAGATGTTTTGACATGTGTTGAGAAACACAAATGGTTTATGATGATGAAAATGTTGAGGCATGAGCCTTAACCCTTTTATAAAACTGATGGTTAGATTCGGATGTGATACCATTCCAAATTTACCGTACAACCACACTACCTGAATTGGGTAAGGCTTAGCTGGAAATTTATATGCATTAGTATTAGTTCCCTCGTGGGAGAGGTTTGTGCTGAGGCTACCTCTCAATGTTGTCCACCTATGAAGTGCCCAAGATGACAGATGGTCATGGTTGGGAGTCCATGCTCATAGGAGAGGTGCTTATACTAGGGTGTGTAAAGGGAAGGTTATGTTTGATTATCTGCATACTAAGTATGAGGATTCAGGTTTATCCCTGACAGATGTATCGAATCTTGTGGTGAAAGTGTACCACCTCTGCAGAGTGTCAAACTATTCGAATAGCCGCGTCCGCGGTTATGGACAGTTGGAATGGCCATACTGTTTCGTTGTCAGATGTTTTCCAAATAGCTTATGAAATGAATGATGAATCTTAACTTGACCACAACAGGGTTGTGTTTATGACAATAGCTTTCCCACTTAAGTGATTCTAGAACTTTATTTTATCTTTCTTTGCTTCAGAACTCAGCTTAGGTTTCAAACTTAACTTTATAGTTAAACTTAGACCTAGCACTTTAACTTAGAGCTATAGTACTTGTTAGTGGTAGTTTGCGAGTACTTAAAGAGTACTCATGGTTGTTGTCCCTGGCTATTCTCATGGCCAGACTATGAAGGAGACTATCAAGATGATGACCAGCAGGACAACTATGATAACTAGGACTATCTGCCTTCGTCAGCATTGCCTGTGCCCCTAAAGATGGACCTCACCACTACGCTTATATTTTATTTCCGCTACTTGTTGTATTAAGACTGGATCCTGAGATCCGTATTTGTGTAAGACCTTATGTATGGCTTGTAATGGAAGATGTACCGTGATATCCAATCCGTTATGTCTCGCAAAAATGGTAATCCTGGGATTGCGAGGTATGGCATAACGGGCATCTGGGATTAAAAATCCAAATGTTGACACCATTCTAGCATCTAGAAGATTCTATTAATAGTCTTCATCATAATGAACTATGCACAAAACTCAAAACACACTTCTCCAACATTCTAGAATCTTCTCCCTTGTTTCTCTGGACCATGTTACCAAAATTTTCAAGTTTTAGATAGCTCATAATCGCTGACTTCTACATGATATACTGATGGCTCTGAAATATAGCCATCTACGTCCACATTTAAACTAGATATTAATCATATTCTTGATGAAATATCTCTCTAAACCCTGCCACTAATGCTAATATTCAGAGGGGTATGCAATCCTTTCTTTTATATTTTTCTGTGTAGATAATGTTGTTTAAAGGAGGGAATCACTACATTAAAGTCAAGGATACGAGATTTTCCAACAACTAGAAGAAACCAGGAGCCGTACAATGGAGGCAGACGCTTTAACGACCAACTATACAACCGGAGCAAAAATTCTGACCGTATAGCTCTGGTCGTATAGTTGGCGCCGCCACCATTAGGTCAAACAAAACAACTTTCGTGAAGGGACCCCTATATAAAGAAGCCTCAGGCGATGGGAAAACATCCCTCGCTCTGCCCTGAAGAAGCCAGACCTCACCAAAAAGCCGCCTTAGATCTCCAAACCTTTCTCCATCTCCATAGCCATATTCCACCTCTTGTAATAGTAGATCTCTTCTCCGATTGGCGACATTGTAAGAATATTGCTATCAATCTTATGATTTTCATTACAATGTTTGTGATTGTTGATCTCATCTCTATGTGTGAGTAATTCTCCTTGGGCTAAGGGCTTCGGCCTAGCCATGTAGCAATTGTGCATGTTATTTATCATAGATGGGATCGTGTATTAGTTTGTATGACATGATGATTATTGTATCCTCTCTTGCCTCAATCTAAGGACTTGTCAGGTACCTAAGACCCCGAGGGTTGAGCCAGGTATAGGGAGTATGAGTGATGACCGATCTGCAGGTTGGGAACCATAGTGACAAAAGGGGTAGTACGACTGTATGTGAGGGATTTTCTTGGGATTAACAGTGACATCACTATGCATATCATTATTTCTCTTTCTTCTATAGATGAGACTAGTAGGTTATTGCTATAAGAACTTGCGGAGGCAATAGCAATTATGGATGCACTGTCCACATACTCCCTCTGTTCCTTAATATAAGGTGTATAGTTTTTTGTGAAAAAATCCATAATATAAGGTGTATAGAGAATTTTGGGATTTGTTCCTCTTATTTAGGAGGCAATTAATCCGATTAGGAGAGAGAGGATACCCAGATTTCGTATGTTTCCTCTATATCATGTCAATCACCTGGGGTATTCACGTCCGAAAGCAAAGAAATTTTCCCTCCCAGCCTATGCGCTAATATTCGTGCAAGAAAACTATAGACCTTATATTAAGTAATGGAGGGAGTATAATTTATCTTTCTCTAACAAGTACACACATACTTTATTTCTATCTTTTATTTCCATTAGATGTTTTGCACAACTACAGGTGAAACCGAATGCCCTAGGCCCTCTCTCTCCATCATCGACAACAACAAAAAGGCGCAAGCTATTGGTCCAGTAAAAATACAAAAGGAATTCTAAAACTCCTGAAGGTTTGTTAAACTAACTTCACTACACATTCGCTTCCCGAGGATTCGATAACCTAAGTCTACTAGGGAAAAAGAAGCTATACTACATCTGTAATCCGGATCGAAGGTATCAACCCTTTTTCTGGCACCATTGTCGGGGAAGCAATAGCTACCCAAGTGAGGTTATTAGGAACCTTGCTAGTTTTAATTCTTGTTTTTAATTTTGTTAGTTTTCTTTCAGTCTTTATTTGGTAAACCAAAAAAAATTAGTTAGCCTTTAAATTCTTTGTTTTACTATTATAATTCTTTATCTAAGAAAACCCAAAAACATAGGAAATATGGCTGAATAGAAGCTAGGGGAGTTTGCTACTCCCAATAATGATTATTTGCATACTCCTATTACTCAGCCAGCAATTGCTGCTGATGATTATGAAATTAATCCCCATTACTTAAGTTTGGTTCAACAGAATCAATTTGAAGACGCATGTATGCACTTGAATACTTTCACTGAAATATGTGATATGATGTGTATAAAATACGTTGACCCTGATGCGGTCAAATTGCGTCTATTTCCTTTCTCTCTAAGAGGGAGAGCTAAAGAATGGTTGCTATCTTTGCCTAAAAATACTATTACATCATGGGTGGGATGTACTTCTTTATCTATGGCTAAATTTTTCCCACCTGCAAAGACTATGCAACTCCAATCTAATATTACTGGCTTTAGACAGGAAGAGCGTGAACCACTAGCGCTTGCATGGGAGAGGATGAAAGAATGCCTAAGAAACTTTCCTAGTCATGGGATGGAAGATTGGTTAATCCTCTATTTATTTTCCAATGCTCTTAACCCTGTGTCTAAGTCTATGCTTGATACTGCAGCTGGAGGAACATTTATGGGTAAACATATTACTGAAGCAAAGCATCTGCTAGACAATATGCAAGACAACCATGCCCAATGGCATGTGGAAAGATCGAACACGAAGAAAGTGAACTCTATCACACCATAAGAGAACGAAGACCTCAATGCTAAGTTGAATGAGCTCATACTAGTCGTTAAAGGTAAGGAAACCCAGGTAAGATCCACCCCTGAAACAAATATTGAAGAAATAGACTTCATAGCTCGTAATGATTATAACCCTGCTTGGAAGAAGAGTTACAATCCTAACTTTCAAAAACATTATGCTAGTCCTACAGGTAACTCTAATAATAATATTGGAACTAGTAATGGTAGTCTCCAAGAAATACTTAAGTCTTTCATAGACTCACAAAACAAACAAAATAATATTCTTGTTAAAATTACGGAGAACCATGATGCCATGCTTGGTAAACTGTCTAACCAAGATGTTAATTTGAGAAATGATTTGCAGGCCCTCCAAGAGAGAACGCGGATCGTTGAAGCACAACTGGGTAACATAACTGAGAGTCAAACTCTCATTCTAGCTAAATTTGCGGGTAAAGCTGAGCCCAATCCAGCTAAAGAACTCAAAATGATGAGGATCCAAAGGGTGGAGCCTGAAGAACTTGATTATAATAATGCTCCTTCACCAAGCTACACCATTGAAGATCTCATAAAAAGGATCATCGTCAAGATTCCGGTAAGTGAAGGTAGTGAGGAAGTTATGTACCAACACTTTGTCAATCAAGTAGCAATAAAGGTACGTGAGCTTGAAGAACAATACAAGCAAATTGCTGAAAAATTACCTGTTAAATTAGATGACATATTTGAGCCTACTATTAAGATTAAAATTGGAACCAATGAGATAGCTACACTTTGTGATCTAGGTGCAAGCGTGTCAACAATTCCAAAGAGTCTTTTTAATAAGTTAAATCTTGGCTACTTTGAAATTACTGAGTTAAAATTGCATCTAGCAGATTCTACCTACAAACAAGCTGTAGGCATTAAGGAGAATACTTTAGTATTCATTAAAGGTTGTCCTGCTCTCATTGGTTTTGTAATTTTTGACATCCCTGAAGATGCTACTGCTCCTATCATTTTAGGCCATCCTTTCTTAAGAACTATTAAGGCTTTGATTAATCTGCATGAAGGGAGCGTGAAGCTGCAATTGCCTTCGCGGGATCCTTTTGTTATTCATTTCCCAAGGAAGAAGAAAGCCAAGCATGATGAACATGATGCCATCACTTTGAAGGCCAATTACTTTGGAGTGGGTGTTCCACTCATCTGGCCCAAGTGAGTATCATCGAGGTCAAGCTATTGACCATAAAAGAGCGCTCTATGGGAGGCAACTGATGACCCACAAGTATAGGGGGTGTATCGCAGTATTTTTGAGGGAAGTGAAACCCAATTTATTGATTCGACACAAGGGGAGCCAAAGAATATTTATAAGCCTTAACAACTGAGTTGTCAATTCAGCCGCACCTGGAAACAATCTTGCTCACAGCAGTTTATCAATAGGAATAGTAAAGTAATAGCAGTAGTAAAGCAAGGACAGCAATAACAAAAGCAGTAAACAGTGGGATTCGAGTGTGGTAGGCATAGGGATGGATGGACGGGCATTGCATGGACAAGACAATTCACATAGCAATCAGAACATAGGGCTTTGCATGGACAAGACAATTCACATAGTTTCGTGGAATCTGGTGGTGGTGGCGGAGCGGAACTCCATCTGGAAAAACGTCGAACCCCCCAGAGTTTTTATGTCAGAAGGCTTCTTATAGGCGAAGAGGGAGACCGAGGGGGTGCCTGGGGCCACCACACCATGCCCTGGCGCAGCCAGGCCTAGCCCGCGCCTGGGGGGGTGTGTGGCCAGCCCCTGGCCCTCCTCCGTCTCGTATTCTGGCTCCTGGAGTCTTCTGGAAAAATAGGCACTTTTGCTTTTGTCCCGTCCAATTCCGAGAATATTCATTTTCTGACTTTCCTGGAACCAAAAATAGCAGAAAACAGACACCTGGCACTGTGGCTCTTGTTAATAGGTTAGTCCAAGAAATCATATGAAAAGTACTCCGAAGTGTGGACAAAACACAAGAAAGTGGATAAAACCAAGCATGGAGCATCAAAATTATAGATACATTTGCAATGTATCAGCAACCCATGTGAAATAAAGGTTTGAGTAAAGTTTTTAGTTTTAGTTTTAGTTTATGTTAAGTAAAAAGTGCTAGAAAACTCCATTCGAGGAGAAGAAATTTGGTAGTACTTGAAATTCTACTTTATTCATGCTATTGATGGTTCACAATATTTACTATCAATTTTCTGTCAAAAACAAGGTATATCACTAAGTTACAGGAAAAGAAGTAGTTTATGAAGGAACAAATTTTTCTTGATGCACATAGAGAGTTTAACGACCAACTATACGACGGGAATAAAAATTCCGGTCGTATAGTTATCTTTGCCATCGATTTTTTTTTGCAATATGTACCGAGAGTTTAACGACCAACTGTACGGTGGGAATAAAAAAGCCATATAGCTCTGGTCGTATAGATATCAATGCCTCCGTACAATTTATTTTCATATGTACCAAGAGTTTAACGACCAACTATACAACGGGAATAAAAATTACGGCCGTATAGTTCTGGTCGTATAGATATCGATGCCTTTGCAATTTTTCTTTCGCAGGGACAGACTGTTTAACGACCAACTATACAGACGGAACATTTTGTTTCGCCCATATAGTTGCATCCGTATAGCTGCGCCGCCCGGAGGAAACCTAAATTTTTGACAAAAGGCCAACTATACGGCCGGAACACATTGTTCCGACCATATAGTTTCGCCCGTATAGTTGCATCCGACCACAAAATCACACTGGAAGGTATTCCCAACTCCAGAACTTCAATCCTTTTTGTTTCTTCTACCTCCGAACTCTATCGAAACCTCAAGAAATCTCCATCTCTACTCAATTTCGTTCGATTTCCTCGCAAACAAGTGATCTACGGTATGTTTCTCCTTCAATCCTCCAATTACTTTTTGCAAATTCAACTTCGATCTATTGTCATTGTCAATCTAGGGTGAGACCTACTATGAACCAGTTGCCATGATTTTCTTACCTAGATTATTATTTTGAGGAGAATTCTTTAGTGTGCTATGATGAGGAATATGATGCACTTACTGTTGTTGGATCAAAAAGTTTTATTTTTTCTTTCCTTCAATGTTTTAGATGATGAACACAAAGAGCCAAACTCGTGCTCGTGCCAACTCTAGCGCTTCTTGGGCTGCCGCTCAGGAACGCATGGGGATACGGTTCAAGGATGAGGCCCGCTGTGATTGCTTCAACAGGATCAAGAACCGTGAAGTGATGGCCACCAAGTGGGCTTGCCCCATTATATTAAACCAACTCGGTATTTCTGATGACTTCAATTTACTTTGCAATAGAGCTGGCCTACAAAACTTTATGTACAATGATGTACCTACTTATCACCGCTTAACCATTGAATTTCTAACCTCGTTGAAAAGCACCGTTAAGCAATGGCAAGGAGAGGATACTATTTCTTTCCGTTTGATGAACAACAACTACACTTTAACATTAGATGAATTGTGCGCATGTTTTAATTTGCCAAACAATGATATTCATGCTTTACGCGCATCCTTTACTAGTTTAGAACCTACCCCTGAACAATGCTATAATAGAATGAGTTTCACTACTAGAATAAACAAGGGGAAGAATATTCAACATCCTACAATTCGCTATTTGTTCTATGTTATTGCTAACACCTTGCAGGAACGTAATGAGTTCACGAGACTCAACAAGGAGGACATACTAGTCCTCGCAAAGGCTACTCACATAAACTGCGGCTTGTCACTCAAATTGGGCGCCATCCTTGTGCGCTACCTAGAGCACCAAGCCTCCCAAAGCCAAGGACCAATCACTGGTGGAGGCGTTATCACCGTGCTTGCCATTGCCCTAGACCTCGACCTAGGTGAGTTGCAACCCGTGCTAGGTGAGACACGCATTGGTTTCTCCAATTTGAGAGCCTGTGGAATGCTCACTAGGAGAGGTGGTGTTTATTATCTGCATATTGCTGGAGCTAGGCGTATCTACCCCACTCCTTTTCCTAATGCTCTTTTCTCTATCGAGGAAGGATGTTTGCTATATGATTCGCAGGTTGAGCAACACCAACCCGAGGAAGAGATTCCGGAGGAGGATGAGGACCAAGAGGAGGAGCAAGAAGTTCCTTACCAAGAGGAGCAGCCACAAACCCGGTTCGCCACAAAACAAGATTTGCAAGGACTTGGAGGAACTGTGGAGAGGATGCATAGCTTCTCTTTGAACCTTCGAGAATCAACAAGTAACCTCTCAACTCAATTCGTGAACCGCAGTAACGACTTTTTCCCGCCACCACAATAAATTGAAGGGCTTGCAAAAGCCTAATCTTGAGGAAGTTTCCTCATGTATCTTTACGTGGCATTCATTTGCTTTCTATTTTAGAGGTTGTGTTTTTATTTGAGTTTATAAGCACTCTCGTTGGTTTCCCTGACACATTATTTTAGTTCTTTCTATTTTTCTTTCGAAATTTTCTAGCCGAGCTTTGTGGCCAATTTTCTATTCTTTTAAAGTCCCTCTCTTAAAAACCACAAAAATATTTCTCCATTTTTTCCTTATTTTCCCTCTTTCTTTTCTTTCTACCTCGAGGTCTTCATATATTTGCAGGAGGGTGGTCGACTTCGAGTTTCCAAGAAACAAATAAAAAAGGAAGAGAGAAGTGGAACCAAACATGAGAGGTATGCCTTATGACTCCCCACATTTGAAGTTTGATAAACCCATGCTAGTTAGTAGTAAATGTTGAGATGTTATATTGGTGGAGTGAGTCTTTATATTGTAGTAATATTTTTGTTTGCATGGGTATTTAATTGGGTACGTTTTGTTCTAGCTCTTGTAATTAACCGAGTCTTGCCTAAAAATTGCTAAACAATTGTAATAAGAAGAAGTCTCCCAATTGAAGGCTTGGGTGTTGTAGTGCTTAGTCTTGAAGGCTTATTTCTAGAGACACACAACATCACTAAAAATGCTGATTGACTTAATATCTCTCTTTGAAAGAATTTGTTTGATTGAATTAATGTTTAGTGGTTTTTGTGAGCATGCCAAAGTTTGACTTGTTAATCATAAGAATGATATAGCTTTACGTGTGTCAAACTTTATGGGATGCCAACAACTCCGCTGGCCTACGAACAATCTTCATGGAGAAAACTCCTAGATTTCGGCTATGAGTTGATTAAACCCTTGTAGCAGCAATGCTATAGTGGGTAAGATTCTTGGTACTCCTGGGTAGCTGTAATCATGATGGAATCACTCCTCTGGCTGTTATGAGAAATCATTATGCAAAAGGAACAAAAACCTTAGTGATGCCACGAGTGTCCATCACAGCCCGATAAACTATTTTTTTGGCATGCTCTCAATTACTTAAAAACTGAAATTCTTGAAGGACAATGAATAGAAAAGTGGTGCTTGAAAAGTCTTGATTTATTGATGTGGGAGAATTGAGATACTCTAGTATATATGCTTTTCATGACAACTCTCACACTCTTAATTTACATGGTTATACTTTACTGTTCAAAGGCAAGACTATGAGTTGATTACTTGACATGGAATAAAGTTCACTCATTTGAATCATCCATGTTTACTATAATTTTCTATGATATAAGGATGCATAAAACCCATATGATATGCTTTCCATTACTCTATCTATGCTGAAGTTTTTCAGATTTATGAAGTGGAGGAAACATGAGATTACTAATCATGAGTAAGATCACCTCCTCGTTATTTCAGTTTAAATGCTGAGTTCCTTTTTGATTTTGGTTTTCTTGCTCGGGACAATCAAGTTTAAGCTTGGGGAGGTTGATGGCTCTGAAATATAGCCATCAATGTCTACATTTAAACTGGATATTAATCAAATTCTTGATGAAATATCTCTCTAAACCCTACCACTAATGCTAATATTCAGAGGGGTACGCAATCCTTTCTTTTATATTTTTTCTGCACAGATAATGTCGTTTAAAGGAGGGAATCACTATATTAAAGTCAAAGATACGAGATTTCCAACAACTAGAAGAAACCAAGAGTCGTACAACGGAGGCAGACGCTTTAACGACCAACTATACGGCCAGAGCACAAATTCCAACCGTATAGCTCCGGTTGTATAGTTGGCACCTCCACCGTTAGGTCAAACAGAACAACTTTCGTGAAGGGACCCCTATATAAAGAAGCCTCAGGCGACGGGAAAACATATCTCGCTCCACCCCGAAGAAGCCAGACCTCGCCAAAAATCCACCTCAGATCTCCAAACCTTTCTCCATCTCCATAGCCATATTCCACCACTTGTAATAGTAGATCTCTTCTACGATTGGCGACATTGTAAGACTATTGCTATCAATCTTATGATTTTCATTACAATGTTTGTGATTGTTGATCTCATCTCTATGTGTGAGTAATTCTCCTTGGGCTAAGGGCTTCGGCCTAGCCATGTAGCAATTGTGCATGTTATTTATCATAGATGGGATCGTGTATTAGTTTGTATGACATGATGATTATTGTATCCTCTCTTGCCTCAATCTAAGGACTTGTCAGGTACCTAAGACCCCGAGGGTTGAGCCAGGTATAGGGAGTATGAGTGATGACCGATCTGCAGGTTGGGAACCATAGTGACAAAAGGGGTAGTACGACTGTATGTGAGGGATTTGCTTGGGATTAACAGTGACATCACTATGCATATCATTATTTCTCTTTCTTCTATAGATGAGACTAGTAGGTTATTGCTATAAGCGGTTCGGGAGGCAATAGCAATTATGGATGCACTCCCCACATATAATTTATCTTGCTCTAACAAGTACACACGTACTTTATTTACATATTTTATTTCCATCAGATGTTTGGCACAGCTACAGGTGAAATCGAACTCCCTAGACCCTCTCTCTCCATCATCGACAACAACAAAAAGATGTATGCTATTGGTCCGGTAGAAACACAAAAGGAATTATAAATTTCCTAAAGGTCTGTTAAAGTAACTTCACTATGCATTCTCTTCCCGAGGATTCGATAACCTAGGTCTACTAGGGAAAAAGAAGCTATACTACATCCATAATCCGGATCGAAGGTATCATATACTACACAAAGTACAAGAACCAAATATACACCAATACTTTATAGATGTTAATCACATTTATATTTTTTCTCCTTTACCTGTATTATAATTCTATATAGTGATGATATGTCAGACGTCTATTATCTGAGTCTCACGTGCAGGGCACGTGCAATTTACTATATATATATGTTGATCAAATTTATAAATTTCTGTGCTTTACCTATTATAATTTAGAGATACGTCCATAAAGTACCAGGTGTGTATTTGGTTCTTTGTACTTTGTATCATGTATAAATCAACCTACTATTAGTTACCTAGTACTTGATATGCTCTAGAGAAATGACGAAGATGATTCTCGAATTACCGAGAAGTGTGTTTTACAGTTTGTGCATAACATTCAGTGCGCTAAAGAACATCAATATAATCGTCTATATGCTAGAATGGATAGAAAATCCAACTTAATTTGATTTAGTAGTGTTGGGATTTGCCAGTCTTGATCCAATGGTCAAAGTTCAAAGTTATTTGTACACTATATAGTGGTAAGATAAGATTATATAATAGGTTAAGCTCAAAAAAATTTAAATTTGATGGACATCTGTAAAGTATGGGTGTATATTTGGTTCTTGTACTTTGTATCATGTTGAAGTCAACATAGAAGTCAATGTTTGTTAGCTATATCTAATACTTCAAATTTTGGTAACATGGTCTATAGAAATGTCTGAAAGATTCTAGAATGATAGAGAAGTGTTTTGAGGCTTGTGCGCATAGCATTCATTGTGCTAAAGACTATCAAGAGAATCTTCTTCTAGATGCTAGAATGGATTGAAGATCCAACGGTTTGCAATGTTCAGGTTTGCCAGTCTTGATCCAACAATGAAAATTCAAAGTTATTCATTCGTATAATATATAGTTGTAAGATTATATAATAGGTAAAGCTTAATAAATTAGAAATTTGATCTACATCGTCTGTAAAGTATATGGGTGTATATTTGCTTCTAGTACTTTGGAAGTGTTTGGTTAGTAGCCACAATTTTCCAAGCCAAAGTTTGGCAATTTGGTATGTGTTTGGTTTTTTGCCATAGTTTGGCTTGCCACACATTACTAAACACTAGCAGCGTTTATTCTGCTAAAGACTATCAATAGAATGTTCTGGGTGCTAGAATGGAAAAAAGATCCAACATCTAGCAATATTTGGACTTGCTTGTCTTGATCTAACGGTTAATGTTCAAAGTATTCATACACTATATAGTGGTAAGATACGATAACATACATAAGTTTGGCAATTTGGTATGTGTTTGATTTTTTGCCATGGTTTGGCTTGCCACACTTTATTAAACACTAGCAACATTTATTGTGCGAAATACTATCAATAGAATGTTGTGGATGCTAGAATGGAAAAAAAGATCCAACATCTAGCAATACTTGGATTTGCTTGTCTTGATATAATGGTTAATGTTCAAAGTTATTCCTACACTATATAGTGGTAAGATAAGATAAGATACGTCCCATCACATTCGATGCACTTCATCAACAAGATCTGGCTAAAGTGAGCACCACACTGATTTCCTTTGTTAAGCAAGTACAAGTGTTATAGTACTTCGTACAAAGAGTATGCCTCGTCTAGTGGGTGGAGAATGAGAGCCAAATCCGACTGCTTTTCCATGCTTATTTTTAGGGCCCTTTGTATTACTAGTAAATTGCACATACCCTGCACGTGAGATTCAGATAATAGACGTATGACTTATATCATCACTATATAAAATTATAATAGGTAAAGCAAAAAAAATATAAATTTGATCAACATCTATAAAGTATGGGTGTATATTTGGTTCTTGTACTTGTATATCATGTAGAAGTCAACGATTATAAGCTATCTAAAACTTGAAAATTTTGGTAACATGGTCTAGAGAAATGAGGGAGAAGATTCTAGAATGATGGAGAAGTGTGTTTTTGAGTTTTGTGCATAACATTCATTGTGATGAAGACTATCAATAGAATCTTCTAGATGCTAGAATCGAAAAGAAGATCCAATGGCTGGAAATATTGGGATTCACGAGTCTTGATCCAACGATAAATATTCAAAGTTATTCGTACACTATATAGTGGTAAGAAATATGTGGACTTGGATGTAATTTTCTTTTTTTGAGGTCCCTGATGTAACATGCACTTGCACTGACCATGTTAAGTTGTGAACTGAAGTATCTTGCTCCTTCTAGGCCCACCCTAATTGAAAAAATGCCACCACCCCATATTTCTTACCACTATATAGTGTACGAATAACTTTGAATATTGACCATTGGACCGAGACTCGCTAACCGAACATTACCAGCCATTGGATCTTATTTTCTATTCCAGCATCTAGAAGATACTAATGATAGTCTTTAGCAAAGTGAATGATATGCACAAACGTCAAAACACACATCTCCATCATTCTAGAATCTTCTCCATCATTTCTCTAGACCATGTTACCAAAAATTTCAAGTATTAGAATAGCTAATAAATGTTCACTTCTATGTGATACAAATTACAAGAACCAAACATAGACCCATACTTTATAGATGTCGATCAAATTTATAATTTTTTATTTACCTATTATATAATAATCTAACCACTATATAGTGTACAAATAATTTGAACTTTGGCAGTTAGATGAAGGCTGGCAAATCCTAGCATTGCAAACCGTTGGATCTTTATAACCATTCTAGCATCTACTAGAAGATTCTAGTGATAGTCTTTAGCACAATGAGCGATATGCACAAACCTAAAAACACACTTCTCAATAATTCTAGAATATTCTTCATCATTTATCTAGAGCATGTTGAGTATTAGGTGAAGGGAATATGCCCTGAGAGGCAATAATAAAGTTGTTATTATACATATTCCAAGTATATGATAGATGTTTATTTTACATGCTATAATTGTATTAATTTGGAAACGTTAATACATGTGTGTTTAATAGACAAAAGGAAAGTTCCTAGTTATGCCTCTCTTATAAACTAGCTCGTTGATTAACAAGATGATCAAGGTTTCCTGATCATGGACATTGGATGTTGTTAATACCGAGGTCACAACATTAGTGGAATGATGTGATGAACATTCATCTGAAGTATAGCATTACAATCAAAGTCATTGTGTTTATATTGCTATAACATCTAACAAAGTAATCCTAGTCCTTAGACCATGAGATCATGTTAATCACTAACACTAGAAGAGTATCTTGATAACATCAAACATCACACCATGAAAAGGGTGATTATAAAGGTGGGTTCAGTGCTACGAAAGTGTTATGTAGAGGCTCATGGATCAAGAGTGGGATTTGTCCATACCGATGACGGATAGATATACTCTGGGACCTCTCGGTGATATCACATTGGTTAGCTTGCAAGCAAGTGATAAGATCACTAGAATGTTATATCACGGGAACGAGAAAAGAGTACATGTCGGTAACGAGATTAAACTAGTTATGGAGATACCGATGATTGAATCTCGGACATGTAATATATCGCGGGACAAAGGGATTTAGTTACTAATATTAAAGGTTCTCACGATCACATAATTCATCGTAAAATGTGTAGGAGTCAGTATGGATCTCTAGGTCCCGCTTGTAATTATTGATCTGAGAGGGGTCTCGATCATGTCTGCATTATTCACGAACCGTAGGGTGACACACTTAAGGGACACCAACACCATTTAGACCAAATATGTTTCAGACGAATGAATCGCAAAGCGCTGGAATTATTTCAATAGACATCGAAACTATTTCGGGTGAAATTGCAAAAATTGGTTCTGCATGTAATATTGAAATGTTACAGGGGTTTTATGTGAATGTTTGATAATTAAAGTAATTAAAAAAATTCTGAATAAATTTAATAAAATAGTTTTATTAAATGAGAGAGCATTAAATTTGGAGAAATTTAATGCATTTAAAGTGGAGACTTTAAAAGAGAATGTTAAGGGTCACTTTTATGTGGAGGGGCTTACCACCACATGAATGGGGGAGGTGAGGGATCACCTCCATGGGGTGCGGGCCATGGGATGGGTACCCCCTCCTCCTATAAAAGGCCACCCCTCTCACCCTTCTTCCTCACACATCCTCGTGAAGGATCTCTCTCCCCCTCTAGAATTATTTCCCCATGGCCTTGGATTAGCAAGATACATGTTCCCGGTGGCATTTCATTTGGAAGGATTTGCTGCTTCCGCTGCATCGCTGGAGCGAGGAGGCGGAGGTTGTCAGGTGTCCTGAACGTGTGTGCGAGTGCGGATCGCTGCTGGTTTGCGGCGCTAGGACTTCCACACGATCTTGAGATCGGCAAGCGTACGACTACATCATCCATGAGTTCCTACTCGTTAACAAAACTTTGTTGTATTCAAGGGTAAGTTCTCCATGTATGTATATCCACCCGTTGCTTGTATCTAGTAGATAGATCTTGGCGTATAGTTCTCATAGTAGGAACGTTTTTGTTTTCTATGTTGCAAACCCTTCAGTGGTATCCGAGCCTGATCTATGCGTAGGTTCTTTGCACGGGTAGAACACATAATAGTATGTGGGCGATGATGATCATGTTATTGCTTCTTATATGTACTTTGTATATTGGTGGCATAGTGGGATGAAGTGGCCTAGACCAACCTTACATGTCATCGCACATGAGACCGGTTCCACGACTGACATGCAACTAGTTTTGCATAAGTGGCTGGCAGGTGTCTGTCTCTCCTACTATAGTCAATATCTGATTTACAATGAGTTCCTAATAATTTGATTATCATTGCTATGGTTCCATGTTCGTAGGTAAGAACGGTTCTATCTTCGAAAGCCCTAAGCCACATAAAACTTGCAATTGATAAATTAGAGGTGTCTAGTTTAGATCATTGCTGGGCTTGTGTCATGATATGGTAATGTTGTAAGTTGATGTATAGTTGATACACCTACAACACACTTAACGTCTAAGTTCCATATATCTTGGCCTTGCACACAAAGGAATGATAGAGATCATACCACGATGCATATGATAGTGATCAAATGCAAGAACCATATCATTTCACTTTACACATATGATGTTCGCATCTTATATTGCTAGTTTGGCGTTTTTAGTAGAGTTATAAGATGATCCCTCATTTAAATATCAAGATAAAAATGTGTTGTTCCTTAAGTACGCACTGTTTATGTTTCGTCGCTTCAAGACATCACGTGATGATCGGGTGTACTTGAATCCACAATCATATTTCGGGTGTAAGACAGTTTTACACACGCGAGTACTAAGGTTCTTAGTTGGCAAGCCTAGCATGTATAGACATGGCCTCGGAACACGAATCAAAAGGTTAAGCATGAGTCATATAGTTGATATGATGCCCATAAGATGCTTGCCTTTAAAGCTACACCGACTCACGTGATGATCGGACTTGGTCTAGTGGATTTGGTTCATGTAATCACCAAAAAGACACGAGGGATGTTGTTTTTGAGTGGGAGTTTAGTTGAACTCAATCTATCATAAACTTAGTCTAAATAAACTTTACAAATTCTGTTGTAGATGGCACCACCTGCTTTTAATTTCAATGTGTTCATGGAGAAAGAGAAACTTGTTGCGAATGGTAGTAACTTCACCAATTGGGCTATGAATTTGAGGATTCTCCTCTCTACTGCACAAAAGCATTATGTAATAGAAGCGCCGCTAGGCCCCCCACCAGCTCCCGATGCCCCTGACAAGGAAAAGAATGTCTATATAACTCGTCAGGAGGACCACAACTTAGTTCATTGTGGCATACTGTATGGACTAGAGCCAGAATTTCGAAAGCGTTTCGAAAATGGCAATGCCTTTGATACCATGGGTGAATTGAAAATGATTTTCAATACCCATGCTGCTGTAGAGAGTTATAATGCTTCAAAAAAGTTCTTTAGCTACATGATGGAAGAGAACAGCTCTGTAAGTGAGCACGTACTCAAAATATCTAGGTACGCCGATAAGCTTGTGTCCTTGGGAATAATGATTCCCATTGATAGAGGAATACATCGTGTTCTCCAATCTCTGCCACCTAGCTACAAGAGCTTCGTGATCAACTATAACATGCAAGGCATTAAGAAGACTCTCCCCGAGCTTCTGTCAATGCTTAAAACTGTAGAAGTGGAGATTAGGAAAGAACATCAAGTGTTGATGGTCAATAGAACCACCGGTTTCAAGAAAGTCAAGAAGGGTAAACAAAAGGGAAAGAAGGGCGGCAAATCTATTGCTGCGTCTGAAAAGAAATCCCGGGCTAGCCCTAAGTCTGATACCGAGTGTGATACGTTGCTAACGTATCTATAATTTTTGATGTTCCATGCTTGGTTTTTATCTACTTTCTTATGTTTTGCCCACACTTTGGAGTAATTTTATACACTTTCTTGGACTAACCTATTGACAAGATGCCACAGTGCCAGTTGCCTATTTTCTGCTGTTTTTTGGTTCCAGGAAAGTCAGAAAATGAATATTCTCGGAAATGGACCGGAAGAAAGCCAAAGTCGATATTTTACCGGAAGACTCACGGAGCCAAAAGACAAGACGGAGAGGGGCCACAAGGCGGCCACACCATGTGGTGGCGTCGGTCCACCCTGGCTGCGCCACCAGGTGGTGTGGGGCCCCTAGCCGCCCACCGACCTTGCCTCTTCGCCTATAAGATGCCTCCCGATGCAAAAGCCCTAAATCGAACAACCTCCAGCCACGAAAAGTTCTGCAGTGCCGCCGCCACCGAAGGGGAGATTCGGGGGACAGAAAGTCTCTATTCTGGCACCCTCCCAGGATGGGGAAGTGCCCCCGGAGCCATCTCCATCGATCTCCACCACCATCTCCATCGATGTTGTTGATTCCCATGATGAAGAGGGAGTAGTTCTTCCTCAAGGCTAAGGGTTGTACCGATAGCTATGTGTTCATCTCTCTCTATGCATGATCATATTGTGATCATGAGCTTTGTAATCAAGTAGATCTACCTTGATACTCAAGTGATTTAATAGATCTCTGCTCTCCCCCATGTGTGTGAAGTTGACAGTGTGCACACCATGGTGGCACTTAGGCTAGAGATTACAAATACTTGTTATGAGTTGTATTTGGAGTTGGATGTCTTTATGAAATTGTGGTGTTTGTTGGAACCATCTAGTGCTCAAGGTGACAGTGTGGGGTTATCTAGATGTGGAAAGCGAACTTTGAGGAGTGCTGTTATAGCCCTACCAATGATTAGAGTGTCCAACCGGAGAGTAGTTAAGAGTAGTATCATAAAGAGAAGATATTTATATGAGAGTGTTCACTAGTGAAAGTATGATCCCTAGGCCTTGTTTCTAAGCATTGATACACCGTTTGCAACTAGATATGTTACATGTTTGCTTGCTTCCATCTTTATTTTAGTTTGCCTTTAGTCTCTTCCACGCCATCAAGCTATTTTCTGGCACCGTTACCACTTATAACTATCCATACCACTTGTATTTCACTATCTCTTCGCAGAACTAGTTCACCTATACTCCTAACAAGTGTATTGGGTGTGTTGGGGACACGAGAGATTTCTTGTATCTTGATTGCAGGATTGCTTGAGGGGGAATACCTTTGACCACTTCATCCCTGAGTTCGATAAACCTTCTGTGATCCACTTAAGGGAAAACTTGCTGCTGTTCTACAAACCTCTGCACTTGGAGGCCCAACAATTGTGTATAAGAATAGAAGTGCGTAGACATCAAGCTATTTTCTAGCGCTGTTGCCGGGGAGTCAAGGACATCTTCACAACGGGACTCCCTCATAACCAATCTCTTTACTTTGTTATTTTTGTTTTGCTTAGTTTACTTTTGTTTTGTTTGCTTGTTTTTTTTATCAAAAACACAAAAAAATTAGTTTTACTAGTTTGCTTTCTTTATTAAAAAAACATAAAAAAATTAAGTCTTTCTGTAGTTGTTACCTCTTTCTTAGCTCACCATGTTGATCCCTAAATTCACTTTGAGAGACCTTTCAATAGGTAGTGGATCTATAATTGGAAAAGATAATATTGAAGAATTCTTTAATCATGTTAGTAAACATGAGGATATTGAGGATAGATCCCTTGCAGAACTTGCTCCAAACTATGAAATTGCTGCAACTTCTTTAGATCACATGTTGGAATCTAGGTTTGTTAACCTTAACCTCTTAATGCAAGTAATGTTTCTTAAACTTAAAGAAATTGAGGACCCTAAAAAGAGAGATATTATTCTGGAAACTTTGTTTAAATAATTCTATGTTGTTTCTAAGGAAGCTAGAAAAGTGTTTGATCGTTTTAATATGCTAGGCTCATGTGTAGATTTTATTGGTACACGAGAAAAGATGAACAGAACCGAACCTAATGGGGAGGAAGTTAATATACCAATACCTTTCAAACTGGTAGCAATGCATGAAGCCATAGAAAAGAATCTTGATTGGATTGTTCCCGAAAACCCGTTTGATGAAAATAGTGAACCCAAGAGCGTTGAGAGAGGATCCTCTAGAACTTATTTGGATGATATACCTTGCCTTGTTGAAGATATTTCTGGTATTAATCTTAATGCTTCTTCATTTGAGAACACTTGATTTTTTTTCTTGCTTCTTATGCCTAACTTAAAGGCGTTAAAGAAAAGTACTTATTGGGAGATAACCCAAAAGTTTTAGATGAGTATTGGAAGTTATTACCTCTGTAATAACCGCTCCTTATAATTTTTATTTGCTTTTTGTGCCAAGAGTAACCTCTAATGAGAGAGAAGTAATGATTGGGAAAGTTGCTGTCCCGAAACAGATTTCTGTGCTTCACCGTAAAAATTCATGTAAAATCTTTGTACGTGCTTTTGAGGTGTGAATTTTTGTGATTCTTTACCAGGTTGTTATATAACTTTCATTAGTTCAACACTTTTCGATTTGAGCAACATAAGGTCTTCGAAAAAATTCATTTTCACCTGCTGGTCCGTTTTGACAGATTTCTGCCATTATTTGCATTTACTTCTTGTTGGTTCCTTTTTTAGTTCTTTTGGGGAATTGAGCTTTTTGAGGGAAGTGATACAGTACCTTGTGTTTTAATGGAAATTTTATGGGTGTTGGAACTGAACCTAAAGACCTATTATCTTGAGTGCACTAATGTTGCTAATAAAAATTGTGTGAAGTTTTGTATGAAGGAAAAATTTCAGGTGTATGGAAGGAATAAGTAATGAGATGAAGGATGGACTAAAGCTCAAGCTTGGGGATGTCACGTGTGTCAGCCCAAGAAATATAAGCGTCAAAGCTTGGGGATGCCCAAGGTATCCCCCAGTTCATCAATAAAAACCCCAGGTTTCTTCCAAACACTTCATTTTTATTGTTTCATGCACAGTTGTGTTGTTCTTGGAGCGTCTTCTTTTTTGTTTTCGTTTTGGTTTTTCATTTGCTTGGTTTGCTTAGTTTGCTGAATAAATTGGTTGCACCCCCTCTTTCATGCATTGGTTTTCAAATAGTTTGTTTTGGATTGGAAAAGAGTAGGAAAGTTCATGCTTAAGTGGTAAAGAGAGCTTGTTTTTGACTGTGGCCTATGCTTTGTCATGCCATGCTCGATATTGTTTTGGATTTATGCTTAGTATTCTTTCCTATAGCATGACTTTTTATAAACAATTGAGATTGCTTAATGTGCCTTGGAAGGATCATGCGTTGTTTTAGCATATTAAAGCATAGTATTGTGGTATTCTCCTTTGATGCTTTATTTGGGTTGACTTGGCACATGCTCACACCATGTTATGACTATACCAAGTCACCATAGCCTTTATGATCCTTTAGTTTTCAACTTGTAGTATCACTTTATGATTTGATCAATGATGTTTTGTCGCTCTGCATGATTATGGCCATTATTGCTCTCTTAGTTGGTCGCTCCCAGTCTTTTGCTAGCCTCCATAACCAAGTATGAGTTCCACTCATGCATCCAATTCCTTAAACTAAGTTATTCCAAAGATTCCACCATAACTACCTACTAGCATATGCTATTCCAAGTATATTCATGTTTTTATCTATCTTCCGAATTAAATTTGTTATGCGAAAACTAGTGATTAAAACTCTCATGAACTTGATGGCACACTTAACTTTTCTTGCCCTTAATAAACTTGAATCATTGTGTCGTCTATGTTGTATATGCTTGCACTTATTTATTGGGGATTAGCAAAACAATGCTGTCATGGGGAACGCTTTCAAAATTAAACTTTTACTTTGTACCTAGTTGATATCATGCTCTTTTGTCTATGGACGTCGTCGGTGTGAAATGAAAGGGGAGCTTATAAATCCATGGAGTTATGTATGTGTGTTAGAGAAACGCCTGGGCCGCTGGTCTAATCCATGCTGACATGGTGGAAACCTGCAACGTAACCATAATGAGCTGTCTATGAAGCATTCTTCTAATAAAAAAAGTCAGATATTGAGAAAAAAGAGAAAAAAATAAAAAAAATGAGAAAAGAGGAAAGAGAGAAAAATGCACCATATTCCCATGGTAAATACGAAGATTGCTGAGATGCTCGTTGTCTGTTTGTCTTGTCATTTTGATATGGGGATTCTTCCGTATCATCGGGCAAGGGGTACCTCGTTGGCGGTTCTCTATGATACACATGTACTTACGATGACAAGAACTTACCGGTGACTAAACTTGAGTAGCATGAGGAGAGGCCCTCGTATTTATGGAACATGAGATTTACAACTTATACTTCGTCAAGCATATACACCATAGTTTGTTCACTTCAAGATGCTTATGATAGGGGCAATGAGCTGAAAGCTATTAAGTACCATAATTTTTGGAAGCTCTTTATGAAACTTGAATCTCTGCTTCCTTCTATGAAGGCCTTTCTTTTACTTTTATATTGAGTCTCCACCTTCTACCTTTATGCACCTACTTTGAGAGCATAATGGCCATTCTTAGTTCTATGTGCATTGTCCCAAGACTTGTTGATTGATGCATAACCTTGATATTGCTTGTTTTAAACTATTTGTATCTAGTCACTCTTATGAACTTTGAAGGTGTCCTATGCATTTATGTTTGCTACTCTATGAGGGACAAGCTGAATGCTACTATGCTATGTTTTCTTTATGTGAAACAAACAAACATCTTGCAAAGCATTGTTATTCATTAATCTTTTGTTTGTGCCTTTTCATGTTGCAACATACTTTCTTTGTCTTATTGCTAGAACTTTGTCTTTCATGTTATGATTGAAGTACTATGATCCCAGCTTTGAATGTTTTACAAATACTTTGATCAAGTTTATGATGGTGCATGTCACCTAAAAAATTAGTCTTTCTTTTTATCACTTCCCTACTCGAGGATGAGCAGGAGTTAAGCTTTGGGATGTTGATACGTTGCTAACGTATCTATAATTTTTGATGTTCCATGCTTGGTTTTTATCTACTTTCTTATGTTTTTCCCAAACTTTGGAGTATTTTATACACTTTCTTGGACTAACCTATTGACAAGATGCCACAGGGCCAGTTGCCTGTTTCTGCTGTTTTTGGTTACAGGAAAGTCAGAAAATAAATATTCTCGGAATTGGACCGGACAAAAGCCAAAGTCGATATTTTACCGGAAGACTCACGGAGCCAGAAGATGAGATGAAGAGGGGCCACAGGGAGGCCACACCATGTGGTGGTGTAACATCCCAAAACTTTAACCCAAGGTTATTAAGATCCAAATCATCAAAATTAGGGTTAACAAAAACTTTTCCATTTGAAAATATTTAAGCATTCATATGTGTGTGCATTTAAAATAGGAGTTGTTTTGAATTGCCATGTTTAAGTGATCCATTGATTGTAAAATGATTCTAAGGTGAATTAAACATCATCTAGATCATTCCCAAACAAATCCCAAAGAAAAACAAATCAAAATGAATAAAAGAAGGAAATGGTCATTTGTGCCATTTTAACTACCATGCCTACTTTGGCTATTCCTAGAACTCAAATTCTTAACAGAAACAAATGTGGATCTTTGCACCCCTTGCTAGTACAGGTAGTGATGTACCAAGGCCCACTTTGTGATCTACCAAAAACTTTCAAACACTAATTTTAAATGGCATTTGAAAATTGAATCTATTGTAGGTATCAAGATCACACTATTTCAAAAACCACTCAAATGAACTCCATTTTCAAATTCCAAGCAAGCACAGATGCTTATGCATGTGACTAACAACTCCACCAAAATTCACCTCAAAATTCAAACCTTGATTTCTTTCGGCCATTTCTATAAACACCTTGTGGGCACAATTCAAACAAAAACCACAAACACTATTGTGAGCAGTGTTTGGACCAATGTGGTCTCCCATTTTGCAACCGAAGCCACCCTAGTGCACCCCCTACCCTTCTCTAGCCTGGCCACCCACTATGCACACGACCAAATGGTCATGGCCATTAAGGCCAAGCACCATTGAGCACCCTCCCCGGCGACAGCGTGCCACAGCCGCTGCCAGTCTCGCCCACCATGTCCAGCACGTCGCCCGTGGTCCACCTCCACCGCCTAGCCAGCCCCAGCCCGCAGACAGAGCAAGGAGCGGCCAAGAACCGCCGCGCCCGGACCGTGTCTGCCATGCCAACGCTGCTTGCAATTCACACGCTGTCCCCGCTCGACCAGACCCCGCCTCGCTCCAGCCGCCCGCCTACACGATCACCACCGTCCTAGGAAGCTAACGAACATGCCCGTTCCCCCGGTCATGCCCCGTAGTCGCCGACCACCGCAAAATTCGCCGTTGGCAGAGGCATCGTGCGCGCCGCGCCACTCACCTCTCTCGACCGCATTTCACTGCACACGCACCTCCGTGACACTCGCCAGGGCACCGCCCACCATCCTAACCCACCGCCCACACCTCTAGCTCATTGTGCCGTTGCCGGCGAGCACCCCCCATGCTCCTCTGCCACCTTGCCGAGCCTATAAATAGATGACTCCCCAGCACTGTTTCCTCACACCACTCTCATCCCCTCCCTCTCAGAACACTCGCAGAGCCCCACCGGAGCAAGCCACCGTCTGCAGCGCCGGAATTTCACCGGAGTCTGCCGCGGAAGGAGGAGAAGGGTGCCGTTGATCAAGGCCATCCCCCGAGCCACCACCAGTACCAGGAGAACCGTCGTCCTCGACTTGTTCGTTTGCCTGCCTCGCCGACCCTCACCGGAGCTCCGGTAAGCCGCCCCAGACCCCCACCGAGCCGCTAGGGTTACACCTCGCCGGTGACCTGTCCGTCGTCGACGACAAGCCCCAGTCGTTGATCTAGGTTCTAATCGCACGGTCCACGTTGCCCCGTATCACTTCGCATTTAAGGAGTCGCTGACATGTGGGACCCCCTGTCAGTTGTCATCCGCACCACGGACCGCCACTGGGCCGGCCCGTTAGTTTTCCCGCGTGACCCAATTAGTTCAAATATAGATTTTTCTATTTAAGTTTGAACTCACTTCTGTCTCTTAGTTTAAAAATCAATTCAGAGAGTTTTATAAATCCAAATTGAGTGATTCAAATTTTGTTGGAAAGCTTATGAAAAGATCTATCCAAGCCCGTTAGATTTAATTCATTTAGAGTTGGAGATCTCTCCTAGTAAAAATAACAAGATAGAAGCATTTGCACCTTTCAACATTTTTATAAAATCAACCATAATAGCTTTTGAGTTTATTCCAACTCTCAAAAATCACATTTAACCATACCTATCTGAATATGTAATAATATTAAGGTTTGCATGAAGTGACTTTGGACTAGTACCAAAATAATGCTATATAGACATTTCTAGTCACTTTAAATCACTAATTATTGAACTCAAACTTATTAAAATGTGATCCAACCTTTAAATAACATTCCCATATGTTAGAATATGTGATGATGACATGTGTCCACATGATCCCATATTTTAATTGGAGAATATTAAATCTTAGTTAATTTCAATGAGTAGAAATTACTTTTCTCATTTAAAAAAGAATGAAGCTAGTTAATAAAACCTTGTGATGCTTGTGATGATAATAGATCATCAAATGTGTGCCTTAGTGTACTAAGTAGCCTAGTTAAGTATTGTTTGGTGATTGTGTATCTCGTATGTATTTATAGAAGATAGTACCTACCCCGCTTACGAGGAGGAGGAGTTCTACCCGGAGGAAGAGGAAGAAAACTTCAACCACTGCACCAACCAAGGCAAGCTATTGTTAGCAAGTAGACTAAGCTAGATAACCTAATCAGATGCATTAGGCATGATTTGGTTATACCACTTTGAATATTACCTACCCCAAGTTTTATTTCCAAGCTTTACCTTCTTTACTTGACCAAAGTCCCTTACTTGTTTGAAGGTAGTATAAAAAGTATAAAACTTGACCTATCTAGATAACCTTAGATGTCATTCTAGGGCATGAGATTAAGATTAGCATTCCACCTTAGTGAACACTCTTAACTTAGTAGCTTAGAGCTAAATCCAAAACTTGAGTCACTTTAGATGGGATACTTGGTGAAACTGAATTGTGAAAACCTTGGACTGATGAGTCATTCTATTGAAATGTTTTGACATGTGTTGAGAAACACAAATGGTTTATGATGGTGAAAATGTTGAGGTATGAGCCTTACCCCCTTTTACAAAACTTATGGTTGGGTTTGGATGCGATACCATTCCAATTTTACCGTACAACCACAATACCTGAATTGGGTAAGGCTTAGCCGGAAATTTATATGCATTCATATTAGTTCCCTCGCGGGAGAGGTTTGAGCTGAGGCTACCTCTCAATGTTTTCCACCTATGCAGTGCCCAAGATGACAGATGGTCATGGTTGGGAGGCCATACTCATAGGAGAGGTGCTTATACTAGGGTGTGTAAAGGAAAGGTTATGTTTGATTATCTGCATACTAAGTATGATGATTCAGGGTTATCCCTGACAGATGTATCGAATCTTGTGGTGAAAGTGTACCACCTCTGCAGAGTGTCAAACTATTCAAATAGCCGCGCCCGTGGTTATGGACAGTTGGAGTGGCCATACTGTTTCATTGTCAGTTGTTTTCAAATTGACTTATGGAAGGAATGATGAATCCTGACTTGACCACAACAGAGTTGTGACTATGACACTAGCTTCCCAACTTAAGTGATTCTAGAACTATATTTTATCTTACTTTGTTTCTGAACTCAGCTTAGGTTTCAAACTTAACTTTACAAATAAACATAGAGTTAGCTCTCCCACTAGAACTACCTTACTTATTAGTGATAGTTTGCGAGTACTTAAAGAGTACTCATGGCTTTTGTCCCTGGCTATTCCTATGGCTAGACTATGAAGGAAACTACCAAGAAGAAGGACAGCAGGACGTCTATGATAACTAGGACTATCTGCCTTCGTGAGCATTGCATGTGCCACTGAAGATGGACCCCACCGCTTTGCTTATTATTTATTCCGCTGCTTGTTGTATTAAGACTAGATCATGAGATCCTTTATTCGTGTAAGACCTTATTATGGTTTGTAATGGATGATGTACTATGATATCCAATCTGTTATGTCTCGCAAAAATGGTAATCCTGGGATTGCGAGGTATGGCATAACAGGCATCTGGGATTAAAAATCCGGGTGTTGAGAGGTGGCACGGGTCCACCCTGGCCGTGCCACTAGGTGGTGTGGGCCCCTTGGCAGCCCACCGACCTTGCCTCTTCACCTATAAGATGCCTCCCGATGCAAAAAATCCTAAATCGAACAACCTCTAGCCATGAAAAGTTCCACAGCACCGCCGCCACCGAAGGGGAGATTTGGGGGACAGAAAGTCTCTGTTCCGGCACCCTGCTGGGACGGGGAAGTGCCCCCGGAGCCATCTCCATCGATCTCCACCACCATCTCCATCGCCGTTGCTGATTCCCATGATGAGGAGGGAGTAGTTCTTCCTCGAGGCTAAGGGTTCTACCGGTAGCTATGTGTTCATATCTCTCTATGCATGATCATATTGTGATCATGAGCTTTGTAATCAAGTAGATCTACCTTGCTACTCAAGTGATTTAATAGATCTCTGCTCTCCCCCATGTGTGTGAAGTTGATAGTGTGCACACCATGGTGGCACTTAGGCTAGAGATTACAAATACTTGTTATGAGTTATATTTGGAGTTGGATGTCTTTATGAAATTGTGGTGTTTGTTGGAACCATCTAGTGCTCAAGGTGACAGTGTGGGGTTATCCAGATGTGGAAAGCGAACTTTGAGGAGTGCTGTTATAGCCCTACCAATGATTAGAGTGTCCAACCGGAGAGTAGTTAAGAGTAGTATCATAAAGAGAAGATATTTATATGAGAGTGTTCACTAGTGAAAGTATGATCCCTAGGCCTTGTTTCTAAGCATTGATACACCGTTTGCAACTAGATCTGTTACATGTTTGCTTGCTTCCATCTTTATTTTAGTTTGCCTTTAGTCTCTTCCACGCCATCAAGCTATTTTCTGGCACTGTTACCACTTATAATTATCCATACCACTTGTATTTCACTATCTCTTCGCCGAACTAGTGCACCTATACTCCTGACAAGTGTATTGGGTGTGTTGGGGACACAAGAGACTTCTTGTATCTTGATTGCAGGATTGCTTGAGAGGGAATACCTTTGACCACTTCATCCCTGAGTTCGATAAACCGTGGGTGATCCACTTAAGGGAAAACTTGCTGCTATTCTACAAACCTCTCCACTTGGAGGCCCAACAACTGTGTACAAGAATAGAAGTGCGTAGACATCAAGCTATTTTCTGGCGCTATTGCCGGGGAGTCAGGGACATCTTCACAAGGGGACTCCCTCATAACCAATCTCTTTACTTTGTTATTTTTGTTTTGCTTAGTTTACTTTTGTTTTGTTATCTTGTTTCTTTATCAAAAACACAAAAAAAATTAGTTTTACTAGTTTGCTCTCTTTATTAAAAAAACACAAAAAAATTAAGTCTTTCTGTAGTTGTTACCTCTTTCTTAGCTCACCATGTTGATCCCTAAATTCACTTTGAGAGACCTTCCAATAGGTAGTGGCTCTATAATTGGAAAAGATAATATTGAAGAATTCTTTAATCATGTTAGTAAACATGAGGATATTGAGGATAGATTCCTTGCACAACTTGCTCCAAACTATCAAATTGCTATAGCTTCTTTAGTTCACATGTTGGAAGCTAGGTTTGTTAACCTTAACCCCTTAATGCAAGTAATGTTTCTTAAACTTAAAGAAATTGAGGACCCTGAAAAGAGAGATTTTATTCTGGAAACTTTGCTTAAAGAATTCTATGATGTTGCTAATGAAGCTACCATTGTAAGGGGACTGGCCATTGGAGGCACAACTGCCCCAAGTTTTTGGCGGACAAGAAAGCTTGCAAGGCAAACAAAGGTATATATATGATATACATGTTATTGATGTGTACTTGACTAGTACTCACAGTAGCACCTGGGTATTTGATACCGGTTCAGTTCCTAACATATGTAACTCAAATCAGGGGTTGCGAAACAAGTGACCGCTAACAAGGGGTGAGGTCAAGATGCGTGTCGGCAATGGATCAAGAGTTGATGTGATCGCCGTCGGAACGCTGCCTCTCCACCTACCATCGGGATTAGTTATAAACCTAAATAATTGTTATTTGGTGCCTGTACTGAGCATGAACATTATATCTGGATCTTGTTTGATGCGATGTGGTTATTCGTTTAAATCCAAAAACAATGTTTGTTCAATTTATATGGATAATATCTTTTATGGTCATGCACCCATGATGAATGGTTTATTTCTGTTGAATCTCGATAGTACTCATACGCACATCCATAATGTTGATGCTAAAAGAATTAAAATTAATGATGATATATCTGCATATATGTGGCACTGCCGTCTAGGTCATATTGGCATTAAACGCATGAAGAAACTCCATTCCGATGGACTTTTGGAATCACTTGATTTTGAATCATTTGATACATGGGAGCCATGCCATATGGGCAAGATGACTGGAATGCCGTTTTCCGGTTCAATGGAACGAGCGACAGAATTGTTGGAACGAGTGTGTCGGCACGAGGTGGATATCGTTATTTTGTTACTTTCACGGATGATTTGAGTAGATATGGGTATATCTATTTGATGAAACACAAATCTGAAACCTTTCAAAAGTTCAAAGAATTTCAGAATGAAGTGGAAAAACATCATAATAGAAAGATCAAATTTCTGCGGTCCGACCATGGAGGTGAGTATCTAAGTTACAATTTAGCACACACATGAAAGAGTGTGGAATAGTTTCATAACTCACGCCTGCCGGAACACCACAATGTAATGGTGTGTCGGAACATCGTAATCGTACTCTATTGGATATGGTTCGATGTATGATGTCTCTGATTGACTTGCCACTGTCACTTTGGGGTTATGCATTGGAAACCACTGCATTCACTTTAAATCGGGCACCATCTAAATCCGTTGAAACGACACCGTATGAATTATGGTTTGGAAACAAACCTAAGTTGTCATTTCTTAAAGTTTGGGGATGCGATGTTTATGTGAAGAAACTTCAACCGGATAAACTCGAACCCAAAGCGGAAAAATGCTTGTTCATAATATACCCTAAAGAAACAATTGGGTATTCCTTCTATCACAGATTTGAGGGCAAGGTTTTCGTTGCCAAGAATGGATCCTTTCTAGAGAAAGAGTTTCTCGCGAAAGGTGTGAGTAGTCGAAAGGTAGAACTCGAAGAGGTTATTGAACCTTCTCTTCATGGAATGGCGAGTGGCGCAGCGCCGGAAGTTGCTCCGGAGTTGACTTCACCAAATGAAGAAGGAACTACTGATAATGATCATGAAACTCCAAAAGAGGACACTACCGAACCTCGCAGGTCAAGCAAGACACGTGCAGCTCCTCAGCTGTATGGGAATCCTGTTGTGAATTTCGTGGTTGATGAAATGAATGAACCTACGACGTATGAAGAAGCGATGATGAGCCCGGATTCCAACAAATGGCTAGAAGCCATGAAATCCGAGATGGAATCCATGTACGAAAACCAGGTTTGGACCTTGGTGGACTTACCTCATGACTGAAAGGCCGTTGAGAATAAATAGATTTTCAAAAGAAAAACTGATGTTGATGGTAATTTAACCGTCTATAAAGCTCGACTTGTCGCAAAAGGGTCTCGACAAATTCAAGGAGTTGACTACAATGAGACATTCTCTCTTGTAGCGATGCTAAAATCAGTTAGGATTATGTTAGCAATTGCTGCATATTTCGATTATGAAATATGGAAGATCGATGTCAAAACTGCGTTCCTCAATGGTAACATTGAGGAAGAGTTGAATATGATACAACCAAAGGGTTTTGTCAATCCTAAGGATGCTAACAAGGTGTGCAAACTTCAACTATCCATCTATGGACTGAAGCAAGCATCACGAAGTTGGAATCTCCGCTTTGATGAGGTGATCAAAGAGTTTGGATTTGTCAAAACTTATGGAGAGGCTTGTATTTACAAGAAAGTGAGTGGGAGCAATGTGGTATTTCTGATATTATATGTGGATGACATATTATTAATTGGAAATGATATAGATCTTTTAAACAGTGTTAAAAGTTATCTAAACAGCAAATTTTCTATGAAAGACCTTGGTGAAGCATCATATATATTAGGTATAAAGATATATAGATATAGATCAAGACGCCTAATAGGGCTATCGTAGAGTACATACCTTGATAAGATTTTAAATAAATTTAAAATGGACGAAAGTAAGAAAGGGTCTTACCTATGTTGCAAGGCAAGACATTGAGTAAGACTCAAAGTCCGGCTACAGCGGAAGAAAGAGAGATAATGGATAAGATCCCTTAAGCTTCAGCCATAGGCTCTATAATGTATGCCATGCTATGTACTACACCGGATGTGGCACATGCTATTAGTTTGACTAGTAGGTAACAATCTGATCCAGGTTTGGAACACTGGATAGCGGTCAAGAATATCCTTAAGTACTTGAGAAGAACTAAGGAAATGTTTCTTGTATACGGAGGTGAAGAAGAGCTGGTCGCTAATTGTTATGTCGACGCTAGCTTTGACACTGATCCGGATGACTCTAAGTATCAATCCGGATACGTATTTCTCATGAACAGAGTAGCAGTTAGTTGGAGGAGCTCCAAACAACCCGTGGTAACAAGGTCAACAACGGAGGCAGAATATATTGCTGCTTCAGAAGCAGCGCATGAAGCGGTTTGGATGAAGCAGTTCATTACCAAACTGGGTGTGGTTCCTAGTGCGTTGGATCCAATGGTGATCTATTATGACAACAATGGAGCGATAGCCAACACAAAGGAACCAAGGTCTCACAAGAATTCCAAACATATTAAGCACCGGTTTCACTCCATCCATGAGCATGTCAAGGATGGAGATATAAAGATTTTTAAAGTACATACGGATCTTGATGTAGCAGATCTGTTGACTAAAACTCTCCCTAGAGCAAAACATGATCAACACCAGAACTCCATGGGTGTTAGATTTATCACCATGTAACTAGATTATTGTCTCTAGTGCAAGTGGGAGACTGAAGGGAATATGCCCTGAGAGGCAATAATAAAGTTGTTATTATACATATTCCAAGTATATGATAGATGTTTATTTTACATGCTATAATTGTATTAATTTGGAAACGTTAATACATGTGTGTTTAATAAACAAAAGGAAAGTTCCTAGTTATGCCTCTCTTATAAACTAGCTCGTTGATTAGCAAGATGATCAAGGTTTCTTGATTATGGACATTCGATGTTGTTAATAACGAGGTCACAACATTAGTGGAATGATGTGATGAACATTCATCCAAATTATAGCATTACGATCAAAGTCATTGTGTTTATATTACTATAACATCTAACAAAGTAATCCTAGTCCTTAGACCATGAGAGCATGTTAATCACTAACACTGGAAGAGTATCTTGATAACATCAAACGTCACACCGTGAAAGGGTGATTATAAAGGTGGGTTTAGTGCTACGCAAGTGTTATGTAGAGGCTCGTGGATCAAGAGTGGGATTTTTCCATCCCGATGACGGATCTCTGGGCCCTCTCGGTGATATCACATTGGTTAGCTTGCAAGCAAGTGATGAGATCACTAGAATGTTATATCACGGGAACGAGAAAAGAGTACATGTCGGTAACGAGATCAAACTAGGTATGGAGATACCGATGATCGAATCTCGGACATGTAATATATCGTGAGACAAAGGGATTTAGTTACTAATGTTAAAGGTTCTCACGATCACAAAAGTCATCGTAGAATGTGTAGGAGTCAATATGGATCTCCAGGTCCCGCTTCTGATTATTTATCTGAGAGGGGTCTCGATCATGCCTACATTATTCACGAACCGTAGGGTGACACACTTAAGGGACACCAACACCATTTTGAGCAAATATGTTTTCATACGAATGAATTACAAAGCGCTGGAATTATTTCAATAGACACCGAAACTGTTTCAGGTGAAATTGCAGAAATTGGTTCTGCATGTAATATTGAAATGTTGCAGGGGGTTTTATGTGAATGTTTATTAATTAAAGTAATTAACAAAATTCTGAATAAATTTAATAAAAGAGTTTTATTAAATGAGAGAGTATTAAATTTGGAGAAATTTAATGCATTTAAAGCGGAGACTTTAAAAGAGAATGTTAAGGGTCACTTTGATGTGGATGGGGTTACCACCACATGAATGGGGGAGGTGAGGCGTCACCTCCATGGGGCGCCGGCCATGGGAGGGGTACCCCCTCCTCCTATAAAAGACCACCCCTCTCACCCTTCTTCCTCACACCTCCTCGTGAAGGATCTCTCTCCCCCTCTAGAATTATTTCCCCATGGTCTCGGATTAGCGAGATACATGTTCCTGGTGACATTTCGTCTGGAAGGAGTTGCTGCTTCCGCTGCATCGCTGGAGCGAGGAGGCGGAGGTTTTTCAGTGGCCTAAATGTGTTTGCGAGTGCGGATGCGCTGCTGGTTTGCGGCTCTAGGACTTCCACACGATCTTGAGATCGACAAGCGTACGACTACATCATCCATGAGTTCCTACTAGTTAACAAAACTTTGTTTTACTTCGAGGGTAAGTTCTCTATGGATGTATATCCACCCGTTGCTTGTATCTAGTAGATAGATCTTGGCGTATAGTTCTCATCGTAGGAAAGTTTTTGTTTTCTATGCTGCGAACCCTTCATTAGGTAGTTAATAGGCTGATTTCTATAGTACATGATACAAAGTACAAGAACCAAAGATACACCCGATACTTTATAGACGTGACTCAAAATTATAATTGTTTTTGAGCTTTACCTATTATGATTCTATAAAAAAAGATATGTCATACTTCTATTATCTGATTCTCATCACGTCCAACTTACTAGTTAGACAAAGTGGACAATGCCTTTCTTACAGTTCCCTAGTTTTAGCATTTTTCAAACTTTGTAGCTAATTTCGCCCACTTAGAGGACTTTATGTTGATTTAACAAAATTAGGTGCGATATGGACTACAAGTAAGCACGATAAGTTTGCTCTTGAATTTTTTAAATGTTGTTTGAAGGGACCAACATTGTCAATATACCAAGAACAGACGCAAGTTTTGAGAAATGCAACTATCTTCGTGCTAAGAATATACTTCATGCGTACAAATTTGATAATGTTTTGAAGAGATGAAAATAAAATAAACAAATTAGAACATACCAAATACTTTTATGTGGCGTCCTCTTACGCGTATGTAGTGCACGTGACATGGTAGGTCATCATGCGTAAATCTTTTCTTATTTTCGTTAAATTGGCAAAAAGTCACTAAAGTGTGCGAAGTTAGCTAAGAAGCTTAAAAAATACTAGTACTAAAAACCTGGGAATTATAAAGAAACCACATGGTCAACTATCCACTCTGTGTGATAATTGGGGTGGTGGCATTTTTTAAAACTTTGTTAGGACCCGTAGGAGCGAGGTGCACAGGCGATGTGATGTCATAGCAAAGCTGCGATGGGTTCCTGACATGAGGTACATAATACGGGGAGTAGTAAAATGCAATAAGATGGGGGGAGTAATTTCTGGGGCCCTAGTTATTGTAGCCCCTAATTTCTAGCATCTACCTTTACTCTCTGCATTTGGTAGAGTGCGAAGGAAAAAAATAAACCAATGGGGAGAGAATTACGGTGTAGTTAAGAGGCTAGCTTTAACGTTCCCAAGATTTTCTCACCGATTTTCATGGCCACGTCTTGGTACCAACAAAACTGTCGCAAACAGAGGGAGTACAGTACTACTACTAGCTAGTACATGTTTTTTTGAACAGGCAGTACTAGTACTCCATGTTAAGTGGGGATTTGGCTATGCGAGAGGCCGCATAATTACCAAGATAAGCATGCAGGCATGGTTAGGTAGTCACTAAATACTTGAAGGTCAACTATACCGGTGGTAGTAGCTTTCTACCGTTGATTCCTTGTACGAGTACTACTACTAGTAGTAGTATATGTACTACACTTCCAAAAGCAAGAGTACAAAAGTACCTAGATTAAGTAGCGGTGGAGTCTTCCACAGAGCTGATGACTGCATGTGCACAGATCGTTTGTAGCTAGTTTCGAAATAAAGATATCAATCCCACAGGGAGCAGGAGTCTGAAGTCTAATAACTCTTTGAACTAAATACTGAAATAGTAATGCTAAATAATGTTCTAAGTAACAAGATAAAATGTGAGTTTTGTGTAAAAGATATTTTTGGGTTTTCAAATAAGAGAACATAAAGTAAACTAAACTATAAGTAAACAAGAGCACGCAAGTATGATTACGAAAGTCTACAAGATAATGGAAAGAGTTCTCAGGGAGTAGTGGATCCACCGCTAGTAATTAGAAAGAGTGATCAAAATTATTATAACGAATAAGACCATTTATGATATGTGTGGGAGGAGCTCCATAAATGGACGAATAGGCAGCAACCACTGTACACATCATACGTCATAACCATAGCAGACAGCAATCGACATCAATCGAATTACTACGCTATTAAGGGACTTTACCTCGTAGGATGTATCCCATGGCATGGAAAATGTTCCGTGAGTTCTCCTCGGTTCCCAAGTTGATACGTAAGGAATAACAACAGCTTTATAGTCACCATAAGTTCTATCATCCCTCCGTCTATCAACAAGTAGTTCCCTCCATCTAGTCTGTAGTGAGGCAAATATTGAGTGGCGCGCTTCACCCAACATCAAGATGAATGAAATCTAACACAAACACATAATGAAAAATATCACATCATAATCTTTATCTCAATTCAATCTCATAATAGGGTTTCTCCATATCCCCAAGAACAAAGGAAACTACTCACACATGAAGGCAATCAACATCATGGATAGAATATGGATGAAGTATGATGATACAATTGAAGACAAGTGCAAATCCAAGATTAAATCTAGAATTACAACAAGTAACCAAAGGGGATCGGTGATGGAGACGTTGTTGATGAAGATGACAATGTAGATTGATGTGGGAGCCTTCAAGATCCTAGTCCCTTCTCGTCTTGTGTGATGGTAATGGTGTAGATCTGATTGGAGGTGGATATGGTGGTGGCACAGTGGTAGGGCTCTGCCGTGGTGGAGGATATTCCTTGGTGGCTCTCTCTTGGGGCCTCCCTCCTTTATATAGGCTTGGGGGTGCCCTAGGGTTCCCGCAATACCGTAATATGACATAGGGAAGGTTCTGGAGCTTCTCTAGGGCGAACTCCCGTCGTTTGTGACCTTTTCACCAACTATACAGCCAAACTATACGACGGGAACTTTTAGTTCCGGCCGTATAGTTGGTCGTTGAACTTGCAGATCATTTAGTATTTTGGTCGCCATTTCTTCATACGAACTCCGTTTTGGGTGTTCTTGGGCTTGTTTAGTTCGTCTCGTTGAGGGATACAACCCCATGGTCTTTGATATGTATTTTGAGAAGTTGGAAAAATTCACTTTTCCAACCTCTCAAATGGCTAAGTCTGGTCCCTGCAGCTCCTCCATACTATGCTCTCTTTGTTCCTTTTTATCCATAATCTTCACCAACACCTACACACATGTCATAGACAAGGAAAGTGATAAAATTCTACCTAAACTACTAAATGTGCAAAGCTCATATGAGTAAATGAGAACTATCAGTCATGCATATAAGGCATAGCTATAGCTGGAAGAAACATGATATGAGAGATAAATGGTACATTTTATATGGCTAAAAGAGGTGGTATTTCACATCCATCAACTTCCCCAAGCTAGACCTTGATTGTCCTCGAGGGGGAAGGGTCGATAATAAATTAATGGTTGTGAAATATCTTATCATAGGAAATCAATGCCTTGCATCCTTATTTCTTCTACAAGCTCGAAGAGAGAAAACATGTATTCATACAAGGTGACACAAGCTCAGTTATTAAGACCACTAAAGATTCATCAAAACTTATATGCTCCATGTCAAAAGTGAATCTACTTGCAGACAAACTTGTGATCCCCTTATTGCACCTTTTGTATAACTTTTCATATCATTATTTTTTATGAGGCAAAAATTAGTCACAAATAGATGTCAAGCATAAATAGGAATGGAGTTTATAGATTCTACCCAATCATGTCATCTAGTTAAGGCTCTCAAGTACAAACATCAGTTATTGAGTTTCAGAAAGTTTATCTCTTAGTAACGAGATTTATGCCAAAAGGAAATGCGAGAATATGTCAAAAGAAGCATAGCATTAAAGTGACTATTTTGGTCATCCACATCAATGAATCATGGCTATCAAACACTCATTTTCTATTCTTTGTCTTTCTAAAACTTTAGTTCATCAGTAATGAGATCATGCTAAAACTTAGTGTGTTGAATCAGACTGTGTAGACTAAGAATGGATACTCGTGACCATTACCAAGGTTTCCCTTTTCGGTATAATGATTTCTCATAACGGTCAGAGGAGTATTTCCTCTTTTGATTTGAATGCAGGCCCATGATAATATCAATGCATACCCAAATATAGCATTTCTGCTACGTATGTTGGCCAACTCATAGCCAAACTCCAAGAGTTTCCTCTTTTTGGACTGTTCAAAGGCCAGCGGAGTTGTTAGCATCCCATGTTATGCGAAAGTGGTGCAGACACCCATAAAGCAATATCATACTTTAATCAACATGTCAAGATTTGGCATGCATCTAAATTACTGCTAAGTATTAGTTTCTTCAAACAAATCCTTTCAAAGAGTACTATCAAGTCGATCATCACATCTATGGTGTTGAGTATCTTTAAGGCTAAACTCTTAAGACAATTAAACAACACCTTATTTAGCATAGAACTCAAAACTTCGGAATATCATTTCCAATTGACAACTCCTTCCGTAAGCAAACTATCAAGTCTATTGTTTTGACATTATGGGGTCGAGCATAACCTATTCATTTAAGACAAAGCTATTTAGTGACAACCAACAAATTTCAAAAGATCTTGATCAAGTATTCATTCTTTCCAAGTGTAGAGATTGTGACAATGTTTTCTAAAGGATCAGAAATAGTGTCACAAGCTAGATAAACAATTTGGCAAGACGCATACAAGCTCTAAGTCAACTCATATGGTGCCTATCATGAGAAAGTATATCCCCATATGAATACAGAACTAGACTCACTTAAGCAAGCATTCAAAAACAGTGGGATACATGATTGCATTAAACCTTCATCAAATACGAACATTGTACAAGACTCTACACATGCACAAGTAACCTCCCTAAGCTTAGAACTTTGTAAGAACCAAACTTGAGTATATCACCAAAAGAAAAGAGAAAATACTGTTTCCAAAAGAGAGTGTGATAAGTGGTTACCTCCCCAAGCTTAGTTGAAAACAAGGGTGACACACTTTACCGTTGAGGTACCAGTAACCTCTCTTTTGATGGACAAAGAACCTTTGCTTCCACATGTATTCCTTGATATGGTCCGGTGTGCCTTCCTTGAGGACCTGCTTAAAAACTAAAAAGAAAACGAAATATTTTTGTGTTTCTAAAGGAACGGGTTTAGCTCACAAGTGATAAAAATACAAGTCCCACTGAGTCGGTTAATTAACCTAAGCACCACGCTTAAGTCAACAAACTAGTTCTAGAAGATGCCTCTCCTAGATTGTGATGAGGTGCAAGCGAAACAGGATACGAGACACGAGTGTGAAACCCCTATGCGCTTATTAAAATAGGTTTGAGTTGGAAGGTTTTACCACACACTGATTGTTGAAGCATTGAATTGAAGCAACCAAGTGGTCATGTAAGTTTTTGCACGGTCGGCACTACCGTACACGTCGTCACACAAGGTTCAAGTCCATATGAAAATAACACACACAATAAAATGCATCAGTTTGGTATATGAATATAGTTCGTTTACCCCACCGATAAAAGGAAAGTAAAAATAAAACATGAACTTCTATAGAGAATTACAGTCTAGGAGGTTTCTGAGCTAGAAATTTATTTTTTACATATGCTCGGCTTCTCTAGATCATGGGAGAAGCTCCCAAGTGGTGTTTCAAGGTTTTTAGAAGAAGAAAGAATAAAATTTTGAGCAATGGCTACCTTCGAATTAGCGTTTGAGGGGTTTTCTCAACTATACGGGCGCAACTATACGGCCGAACCAAAAGGGTCCCGCCGTATAATTGGTCGTTAAACTGATTGTACCTTGGAAAAGAATTTTGATAAAGCATCGATATCTATACCCCAGAACAATACGGTCGGAATTTTTATTCCTTCCGTATAGTTGGTCGTTAAACCTTCAGTATCCTGGAAAAGTATTTTGACAAAGGTATCGATAACTATATGACCGGAACTATACGACTAAAATTTTTATTCCCGCCGTATAGTTGGTCGTTAAACCTTCTATACCTAAGAAAGAAAATTTTTCGATGGCAAAGATATCTATACGGCTAAACAATATGGCTGGAATTTTTTATTCCCGCCTTATAGTTAGGCATTAAACCTTCAATAGACATCAACAAAATTCTATTTCTTTGAGAATTCTTTCTTATCCTGAAACTTAGCGAAACACCTTGTTTTGATAGTAAAATAAAAACTTTAATTTTCAACCAACAACAACATGTATAAAACGGGATTTAAATACAACCGAGTTATGCAACACATAGTAACAATAAATTCTACATTTTGAAAACTACAACAAGATAACTCTAATAACAAATCATCCAAAGAATAAAAATGCCAGTGCAACATGAATGCATCAAGACTCAAGACCTAAAACTAAGAAAGACACCTAATGACTTCCGGGTTGCCTTCCGGGAAGGGATTTCTTATAACCAAGTAGCCAGGCTTTTCTCCATTATTATTTCAATAGATAGGAGCCAAAGAATTATTTATTCTTACCTCCAAAAGAGGTTTGGAGCACTTACTATTATAGCCTGTTCGAAGTCTCACCCGCTTATGGTGCATTGGAGTCATGTAGATAAATGTGTTATTGCTCACAAATGATGATTGATGTGCCATGTGTGGTGAGCATACCTTCCTAGATAGCTTCAACCGAAGGATTAGATATTTACATATAAATTCAAACCTTTTACCTTTAATAGCATCATCAGGATACAATTCAAAGTGCTCTTCTTGGGATACACTATCACGAGGGAACACTTCATAATACTCATCTTTAGCAGGAGGAAACAATTCAAAAGTGTCTCTATTCTCTAGTTCATCACCCTTGCTATCAAGTTCATCAGTTCTAGAGTTATCAATCCACTCACAAGAAGAAGCATCATCAACAAATATTTCATCAAAGATGTGCTCTCCCGAAACCTGCTCATTAATACTACAAGGATTTATCTCCAGTTCATAATTATTAGTGTTCTCCAAATTAGTATATAGGCATAAAGCCTCTGCAGATAAATTATCTTCAGTTTCAACACAATAGGAATCATTACTAGAGACTGAGGCATCATAAACAAACTTATTATTAGTACAATGATGTTTGTCTTCAACCTCACCTTTTTGGTGTTCCTCCTTGCTATCCAGTGGTTCCTGCAAAATGTTAGTTTTGGGAACTATTGTTTTACATAGCTCATTACTCTTTATCACATGTGCATTCCCACTAAAATGTTCTTGACAATAATAGACAATATAATCCATAATATTATGATACCTTGCTAAATCCTCATTATCGCTACTTTTCATAATAATACCAATTTTCCTAAGCAGCTCATGAGACCCTTCATAAACTATGTATTCCAAGAGTTTTACATTATTACCGTTTATGTGAGTATTGGTTGATAAAAATTATTTAAAGAGAGGAATGCATTCAAAATCATAAAGCTTGTTAGGCTTACCATTATATTGCCTCATCCCTTCGAATAAATTTGACAAATTACCAGAACAGTAATCCACCTGCTCCCACATGTCCATTAGTTGCATATACTCAAGGATTAGTGGTTCTTCTTCGTGTTCATCCTCTTCTTGGGAAGGAACTTCATCCTCCTCCAATGGGACTTGCAGTTCTTCTTCATGTTCATCCTCTTCTTGGGAAGGAACTTCGTCCTTCTCCAATGAGATTTTCTACAAACAAGTAACTTTGTGTGCTACAGGTTTTCTCCGTGCCTTACTCCTCATAATAAGTGTATTCTCACTAAAATGTTCATGAGAATACCAAGAAATACGTTGCAGGATTTCATAAGTTGTTTTTGTGAGAACACTATCTTCACTATTAATACCTGATATGACATGTATTATCAACTCATGTGCACCTTCAAAGATAATATACTCTAATACTTCACTACTGACATCACCATTATTATAAGACACTGAAAATTGATTAAAGGTATCCGAGCATTGAAAATGAAAGTAGTGCCCAAGTTTCATACATTGAGGACATATTATTGGATCGTCTATCGTATCCGAAGAAATTAACTTTTTAGCATATTCCACTATTTGGGAATACATTTCTCTTACCGTCATATTGCTCACTTGTTCCTCAAAATACTCATCCTCCTCTTCCAACGAGGATTCCTGTCCCATGTTAATAGCACTACAATATTCATAGAAAGATTCATTTCTAGTCCATCACCAAAGGCCCCAAAATCACTGTCTAGGCACGAATCCTCTTCAGAACAATTATCATAAGTTTGGGACTTATAGAAATCATTACTAGATAATGAGATATCGTTTGCATGCATACTATTTGTGTGTGGAAAGTTATTTTCAGAAGTAGGAGATTCAAGTGGTTGATAAAGTTGCTCCTCTTCATTCTTATGAAGATAATTTGCGAATAACTCAATGATAGTCTTACCTTCGGGCTTACCTTCCACTAGTTGAGAGGGTGAAACATCAAGTGCCACCTATTTATTAACAACATGTTCCAATGGTTTAGGTGGAGGCTCTTTGAGTGGAGTTCCCTCCACATTATCTTTTGGAGAACCCTGCAAAAGGTTAGATTCTTCCATGGCAGCTTTAACACACCAAACAATAAATTCATTATCATGGAAGTTATCTTGGCAATAGCAGAATATAGGGTGAACTTCTTTATAGATCATATCAAGTGGTTTACTTTCTACTTGTATATCTCTTAAACGAAATATCATCTCTTGGCAACCAGTAAAAAACACAAATTGTAATGTGTCCTCCCTAGCAAGGCATTTAAACTCATCTCTATTATAGTCTGCTAGTTTGGTATCAAAATTATACTTACATTGATAATTGAGGTGATTTGGAGATCTGCAATAACAACAACATAATTGATAAGAGGCACATAGTGTGGATGAATACTTTTCCACCCAAGTCAACCATTCTTTTAACATGCATTGCCTCTTATGAATATCTCCCAAAGTCCTTCCCTTTGACTCCTCCATTATAGATTTCATCTATTGGAAGGTAGTTATCTCGGAAGACATGATTAGTAAAAAAATTTATGGGTTTTTGGTTTGTAAACAAAAGAAAAAATACAAATGCAGCAAGAAAGCTTAAAACAAAATCTAGAAAAACTAAAATAAATAAACAAAAGCTAAAATACCTACAACGCTTAGCTCCCCAGCAACGACGCCAGAAAATAGCTTGATGACTGCAAGTGCACATATTGTTTGTAGCTAGTTTCGAAATAAAGATATCGATCCCACAGGGAGCAGGAGTCTAAACTCTAATAACTCTTTGAACTAAATACTAAAATAGTAATGGTAAATAACGTTCTAAGTAACAAGATAAAATGTGAGTTTTGTGTAAAAGATATTTTTGGGTTTTCAAATAAGAGAACAATAAGTAAACTAAAGCTGTAAGTAAACGAGAGCATGCAAGTATGATTACAAAAGTCTGCAAGATGATGGAAAGAGTTCTCAGGGAGTAGTGGATCCACCACTACTAATTAGAAAGAGTGATCAAAATTATTATAATGAATAAGACCATATATGATATGTGTGGGAGGAGCTCCATATATGGACGAATAGGCAGCAACCACTGCACACATCATCCATCATAACCACAGCAGACAACAATCGACATCAATCGAATTACTGCACTATTAAGGGACTTTACTCCATAGGATGTATCCCATGGCATGGACAATGTTCTGTGAGTTCCCCTCGGTTTCCAAGTTGATACGTAAGGAATGACAACAACTTTATAGTCACCGTAAGTGTTATCATCCCTCCGTCTACCAACAAGTAGTTCCCTCCATCTAGTCCGCAGTGAGGCAAATATTGAGTGGTGCACTTCACCCAACATTAAGATGAAGGAAATCTAACACATACACATAATGAACAATATCACATAATAATATTCATCTCAATTCAATCTCATACTAGGGTTTCTCCATCTCCCCAAGAACAAACGAAACTACTCACACATGAAGGAATCAACATCATGGATAGAATATGGATGAAGTATGATGATACAATTGAAGACAAGTCTAAATCCAAGATTCAGTCTAGAAGTACAACAAGTAACCAAAGGGGATTGGTGATGGAGACATTGTTGATGAAGATGACGATGTAGATCGATGTGGGGGCCTTCAAGATCCTAGTCCCTTCTCCTCTTTTGCGATGGTGATGGTGTAGATCTGATTGGAGGTGGCTATGGTGGTGGCACGGTGGTAGGGCTCTACCGTGGTGGAGGGTATGGCTCAGTGGCTCTCTCTCGCGTCCTCCCTCCTTTATATAAGCCTTGGGGTGCCCTAGGGTTCCCCCAATACCGTAATATGACATAGGAAAGGTTCTGGAGCTTCTCTGGGGTAAAATCCCGTTGTTTGGGACCTTTTTACCAACTATACGGCCAAACTATACGGCAGGAACTTTTAGTTCCGGCCGTATAGTTGGTCGTTGAACTTGCAGATCATTTAGTATTTTGGTCGCCATTTCTTTATACAAACTCCGTTTTGGGTGTTCTTGGGCTTGTTGAGGTCGTATCATCGAGGGATATAACCCCATGGTCTTGGATATTTATTTTGAGAAGTTGGAAAAATTCACTTTTCCAACCTCTCAAATGGCTAAGTCTGGTCCCTACAGCTCCTCCATACTATGCTCTCTTTGTTCCTTTTTATCCATAATCTTCACCAACACCTACACACATGTCATAGACAAGGAAAGTGATAAAATTCTACCTAAACTACTAAATGTGCAAAGCTCATATGAAAGTAAATGAGAACTAGAAGTCATGCATATAAGGCATAGCTATAGCTGGAAGAAACATGATATGAGAGATAAATGGTACATTTTATATGGCTAAAAGAGGTGGTATTTCACATCCATCAAAAACGATATCCAGAGAGATAGAGAGAGAAGGAAAGATGGAGGTTGTGTGGGCGAGCGCCATCTGTTTGATAGATAAAGCAAGGGACGCCCACCCCAAGGTCGACTCTTTGCAGCACCTCCATGTCGTGCTGGCACGCGTCATGGCACACACCCATTCTGACGCCATCTTCGCAGCCTGAAGAAGACGATGAACTCTTTCCTCACTAGGTGTCATCACAGGCATGGGGGACGACCTCACTGTCCGCCTTCAGGCCATGCACCGTGACGCATACCCAACATGTACATTTGCCACAATGCATGCTACCGGCAGTGATATCGTTTTCTTCTCTAGACTTCATTCATCTAGCCTACCTTTAACTGACTTTTAGTCCTAATTTTTGGTCCAGGTGTTCCACCCCAGGTTTTTGCCACACTCACCGCTTCCCTGGCTAGTCTCTCTAGAGACGATCTGTTCCGTGCACTGATGGCCCTGTAGCTTTTCGAGGCTTTGCCCGCCGCACCGGCGGACATGTACATGGAGGTAGTTGTTATCGCGCAACATCTTGCCCAATACGACGAGCTGGACCTCTTCATTAGCCTCCTTGAGAGGTGTGTATTCTAGGGCACGTCGGGCGTGAACAACACCTGCATGGCCGCCATCTTCCGTCACAGGGGTATCCTCGACAGCTTTGCAAAAAACATGTCAATCTGGCAGGTACCATTGCTCCTCGTGGCGTGGGCAACTGAGGTTGAAGACGAAGGGCATCTCAAGGATTTCGATGTAATTTTAGTTTTTGTTGAGGTTCTTTGTACTGTTTGATGTTTCTTTTAATGCCAAGATCCTTTTCGCAAAAATAAAGGAGAAGGGAAGACGTATGATGATGCTCCATGGTTACTGTCACTGTGTCATTTATATGGACAGATCACATGTGGGTTTAACAAACATTATGTTTTTATTAACCAACGGTCTTCATAGAGAGAAAAAGGCATACATTAAGTCTATTAATAATAACTATATACACATATTGAGAATATAGCCTATGGTGCTATAGAAATTTTTGGGGGAGGGGTGTGACATGATGGTTCTAAGCATGGTGGAATTCGCTCTGGCTACTATTCAACACCAATACATGGAGTAGGACATTGTGAAATCTATGATGTCCTCTTCCTATATATGCACACCAAGGCATCTGACCATCACGCTAGAGACTCTTCTCAAGAAAAAAAGGAAAAAACAGGCCACACACACACAGCACGGCCGTACCAAGGCACACGTGTGCGGTGCCACGCAGTGGAACGAGGGAGAGATCAGCCGGTCAGTGAATGCGGGGCGCTGCACAGGAGGGGAGAGAGAGGATGGATGGTGAGAGACAACGAAGGAGAGAGAAAACATAGTAGTACTACTAGTAGTACTGTGCTACTAGTAGTAGGTACTTGTACCTCATGTCAGAAACCCGTCAAACTATCTTTACTCTGACATCGCACCGCCTTCAACTCCTTCGCTGCTCTCGTGCTGCCTCCCGTTTATATTCTCTAATAATCTCTTCTCGCTCTTTGTTTTTTTCTCCTTTTTTTCTTTGGCAGCTTTGGGGTTAATTTTCTGGTCCCCCTGGTTCAGTAGAAGTATGAAATACTCAAGTTTTGCACAATAGTCCTTTTTTCTGAAAATTGGGTATGTGACATTCAGATCCAAAATATTCATGCACAAAATAATTCTGGTCACTGAGAACTTTTTCTTTTTCTTTCTAACGAGGAATCTGCCCCAAAGTACCAAGAAGGTGCACGTTAAAATCCAAGGGTGGACATTAAATTAAAGTATGGACTACTCATGTTTACCATTTTTTCATGGTAGGTACTGAATTCCTGGTTAGTTTCTAGAACTTTCGGTGGTTATCGATGTACTGAATTCCTGGTTAGTTTCAAAAGATTTTTGGAAAATTTTAAGAGCAATATATCGTGCTTACTTTTAGGTTCGAATTTTATACGGACGATGGTGGTAGTACATTTTACATCAATGACCAAAAAGGTAAAATTACACCGAGGTCCATACATTTAGCATGAAGCACCCTAAAATTAAGTAAGGAAAGCAGTCAGGTTCGACTCCTTCTCAATAGAGGAGCTTATCGAGCCATACTCTTCATACTACTCCCTCTTTGTTTTTTTAAAATATGGGCAAATTTGGCGGCATACAGATTCTTGGATATGGGATCATCATCAGCATAAAGTATGATGTAGATATGGCCATGACCTTGGTCGTTCATCTTGAAATCCAAGAATTTTCATACTCATTGACAACTAAGCTTAAATACGTTTAAATTTTACCACTTACTTGTAGGTTCGAATTTTACAAAGATGGTGGGAGTACATTTTACATCAAGAAACTAAAAAAGGGGAAATTACATCGAGGTCCATACATTTAGCATGAAGCACCCTAATTACATCAAGGTACTATTGATATTATTTCTTATCTTATCTTATCACTATATAGTGTACAAATAACTTTTAATATTGACCGTTGGATCAAGACTCATGAATACCAACATTGTTAGACGTTTGGATCCTCTTCTTTCCATTTTATCATATAGAAGATAATTTTGATAGTCTTTCTTATCTTATCTTACGACTACATAGTGTACGAATAACTTAAACAACATTCACTGTTGGATGGATTAAGGGCTCGTGAATCCCAACATTAATTGCATCTTCTTTTCCATTCTATAGCATCATATAAAAGATACTATTGTTTATCTTATCTTATCTTAGCACTATATAGTGTACGAATAACTTTGAATATTGACTATTGGATCAAGACTCATGAGTCCCAACATTGCGAGCCATCGGATATTCTTTTCCATTTTATCATCTTGAAGATACTATTGATAATTCTATAATCTTGTTAGTCATTTCTCTAGAGCATGTTGAGTATTTGGTAGCTAATAGTTTGGTCTCTACTCCCTCTGTTCTGAAATATAAGATGTTTTAGCTTTTGTGAAAGAAGTGTACATAGACACCTTTTAATGTGTAGGTTCACTCAGAACCTACACACTAAAATGCGTCTAGATGCATTCCTTTCACAAAAGCTAAAACATATTATCTTTAGAATGGAGGGAGTACATGATACAAAGTAGATGAACCAAATTACACCTGATGCTTTATGGACGTGACTCAAAATTATAATTATTTCACCTATTATAATTTTATATAAAAAATGATATGTCATACTTCTATTATCCAATTCTCACGTGTTTAAGGCATGTGCAACTTTATACTAGTAAGTTGCACGTGCCATGCACGTGAGACTCAGATAATAGGCGTCTGACATATCATCACTATATCAAATTATAATTGGTAAAGAAGAAGAAATTATAAATTTGATCAACATCGATAAAGTATGGGTGTATATTTGGTTCTCGTACTTTGTATATCATGTAGAAGTCAATGATTATTAGCTATCTAAAACTTGAAAATTTTGTTAACATGGTCCAAAAAATGAGGGAGAAGATTTTAGAATGATGGAGAAGTGTGTTTTGAGGTTTGTGCATAGAATTCATTATGATGAAGACTATCAATAGAATCTTCTAGATGCTAGAATGGAAAAGAAGATTCAACGGCTGGAAATGTTGGGATTGGTGAGTCTTGATCCAATAGTCAATATTCAAAGTTATTCGGTCGCTATATAGTGATAAGACAAAATAAGATACATTACAGATGACCTAAGTCTACAAGGCTTAATGACATGTTTATTTTCTCCACAACGTATAAGGTGAACCTTAGGAAATGCCACATATGCCTTAAGTTGTGCTTTGTTTTGCATATTGCGGATGCCCTTAGACATGAGAGCACCTCCAAAATCATTGTTATTTTGGACTGCTAATAACTAGCTATAGGAAGAGGAAATAGAAGGTTTAGCAATCCCCAAAAAATCTTGCTTTCCCAGCCTTCATATAATACTAGTAAGTTGCACGTGCCCTGCACGTGAGACTCAGATAATAGACGTCTGACATATCATCACTATAAAAATAATAATAGGTAAAGCATATTTTTAAAAATTTGATCAACATCTATAAAGAATGGGTGTATATTTGGGTCTTGTACTTTGTATACTAGTAAGTTGCACGTGTCCTGCATGTGAGACTGAGATAATAGACGTTTGACATATCATCACTATATAAAATTATAATAGGTAAAGCAGAAAAAATATAAATTTGATCAACATCTATAAAGTATGGGTGTATATTTCATTATTGTACTTTGTATATCATGTATAAGTCAACGATTATTAGCTATCTAAAACTTTAAAATTTTGGTAACATGGTCTAGAGAAATGAGGGAGAAGATTCTAGAATGATGGAGAAGTGTGTTTTGAGTTTTCTGCATATCATTCATTATGATGAGGAATATCAGTAGAATCTTCTAGATGCTAGAATGAAAAAGAAGATCCAACGGCTAGAAATGTTGGGATTCACGAGTCTTGATCCAACGGTCAATATTCAAAGTTTTTCATACACTATACAGTGGTAAGATAAGATCATGTAGAAGTCAACGATTATTAGCTATCTAAAACATGGAATTTTTGGTAACATGGTCTAGAGAAATGAGGGAGAAGATTCTAGAATGATGGAGAAGTGTGTTTTGAGTTTTGTGCATAGCATTTATTGTGATGAAGACTATCAATAGAATTTTCTAGACCATTCAAAAAAATAGAATATTCTGGATGCTAGAATGGAAAAGAAGATCCAACAGTTGGAAATGTTGGGATTCGCGAGTCTTGATCCAACTGTCAATATTCAAAGTTATTCGTACTATATATAGTGGTATGGTAAGATGGTAAGATAAGATAAGATATAGCAATCGTAATGTTTTTTTGTGTGTGTGCTAACGGGTGGGGCGAGTATGTCATACATACAACACAATAGCACATATATATGTACTCCCTCCGATCCATATTAGTTGACTTACGTTTGTCTAGACTCTAGATACAGATGTATCTAGCACTAAAACTTGACTAGATACATCCGTATCTAGATGAATCTAAACCAACAAATATGGGTCAGAGGGAATATATGTTTATAGCACAACTCGCTCTCATACATATACTCATACAAAAACATGTCATGTATATGGAAATGTATATGTACACGCATGCAGATACTTGGCCACTCACACGTCACACATACGCGCAAACAGCTACACGTATACATGTACATGGTCGCACACCACACACACGTACACAGTCATGTACAAATATAGGTACACATGGCCACACATGTACACATGGCAAGACATGTGTACACAAATATAAGCCTTAATCTCTAGGATGGAGGTAGTGCAAATTAATTTTACGATATTTAGGCCTTAATATTGTATTGTTTGGAAGAAGGAAAGTTAGGGTCCTACGACTTCTCTAGCTTTTCTTCTACAGTATAAGTTAGAGGATTTGTATAACCTGTTTCTTGCCAAAGATCATGGTAAATACAGTTTTAGTCCCACTTCTCGCACCCGGGGTACAAATTAGTCCCATATCTTGCAAAGTGGACAAAATCAATCCCAAAACATGCATCCCTGGTGCAAATCAGTCCATTTCAAAAAAAATGAGCGTATTTGACCAAATTCGTACACATTTAGTTGTCCTGAACAAGTGGTGTCCTTCCACGACTTCTATTGCTTTTGAAAGTTCATGTAGAATTTTTGCATAGATTGATGTCATTTTAGCTTGGCTAAACACTGTCATTTGCAATACTCAAGTTAATTAAAACTACACATATGTGCATTTAACTCAATATTTCATCGTTAGTTTCTAGTTAGCTGAAATCTAACCAAATTTGATTCTTTTCTTATACACTTCACAATCCATATGCATCAATTGTTTTATATGTGATGATTCAACTTGAGCATTGTGAAGTACGTTTTATGAGCACATGGACATTTGATGTTCGCATATCATGTCAAATTCCCAAGATTTTAGCTTCGGCACATGAGCGTTTCTGTAAACAATGATGCTTTGCATGGGCCCATAAATTACCCTCACCTCGCTTTTCTTATCTTATCTTACATCTTACAACTATATAGTGTACGAAGAACTTTGAACACTGGTCGTTGAATCAAGATTTTCAAATCCCAACATTGCTAGCGGTTGTATCTTCTTTTCCATTATGGGATCTTGAAGATTCTATTGATAGTGTTTAGCACAATGAGATTTATGCACAAACCTCAAACACATGTCACTACAACAAAAGTTTCCTTCCGCAACGACTTGGCCCGACGGTCGTCGTAGAAGGCGCGTCTTCCACGATGAAATTCTCGGCTCGGCCGTGGCCAATGGAAAACTCTTTTTTCCGGTTTCACGTCCGACTACTATGACGGATCTAGTAAAAACATGGAGGAAGTTCGACTGGCGCGTGGCAAAAGCAAGATTTTTGTTTTCTCGCGCGATGTTGACTCGCTGAAGTCTGTTGAGGCATGCGGGTCCCGGATGTCAGTGTCTCTAGCAGACCATACTTTTTGGTCGCGCCTCCCTGATTTGAACTCGATAACGTTGCTCGAGGAGTCTGCCGTTTAGTCAGGCTGCTAGGTCCCATATGTCGGCCTCTCATTAGAAGGATCGTGTGTATGATGGAATTTTTTTCCTTCGCTCGCGCTACCCTGTTCCGAAGTTGATAGCGCTGCTCGATGTATCTACCGTCTAATCAACCTCCTAGGACCCACATGTCATCCTCTCATTAGAAGAAACGTGTGTATGATGGAATTTTTTCCTTCGATGGCGCTACCCTATTCCTAGTTGATAGCGATGCTCGACAAATCTACCGTTTAACCAACCTCCTGAGTCCCACATGTCATCCTCTCATTAGAATAAACATGTGTATGATGAATTCTTTTTCCTTGGATTGCGCTACCCTGTTCCGAACTTGATAACATTGTTCGATGCATCTACCATTTAATCACAATGCTGGGCCCGACATGTCATCCTCTCATTAGAAGAAACGTGTGTATGGTGGATTTTTTACCCTCTGTAGCGCCTTCGTATTCCGAACTTGATAGCTTTGCTCGCTGCATCAGCCGTTTATTCAGGCTGGTGGGTCCCTTATGTCAGCCTCACATTAGAAGAATCGTGGGTATGATGGAATTTTTTCTTCTCTAGCGCTACCATGTTTTAAACTAGATATCGTTGCTCGATGAATTTGCCGTTTGCTCACGCTGCTGGGTCCCCCATGTCAGCCTCTCATTAAAAGAAACGTGTACATGCTGAACTTTTTTCTCGCTTGCGCCTCCTTATTTCGAACTAGCTATGTTGCTCGATGCAGCATCTGTATAAGGTCGTGCTGCTGGGTCCCACATATCAGCCTCTCTATAAATGAAACGTGCGTATGATAGACTTTTTTTGGCCATGTCCGCTGTTTTGACCTTGGCAACTTGCTGGGTTCTAGATGTCAACCACCTCTGTGCAGGAAACGTGTCTATGCTGAGTCCCAGCTGACAGCCTCTATTTGAAAGAAACGTGTGTATGTTGGACTGTTTTTTCGGATCCCAGATGTCAGCCTTAGAGTACAAAAAATGCTCAGAAAGGCTGAAGTAAAAAGATTCTGGGCTAACTCGGGGCGAATGCCCTATTCGTCATGGCTTATATTCCATGGGCTCACTCCTAAATTGAATGTGCTACGGTCGGTGGCCACAAGACCACGAAAAGGGCGAATTAGAAGGTATTGGGCTATGCTTGGGGCTGATAGGCTAATTTCATGGGCTATGCTTGGGCCTGCTGGGTTCGACATGTCAGCTTCTCTGTAAGTGCAACGTGTGTATGATGGATTTTTTTCCGGCCGCATCCGCTGTTTTCACCGTGGCAGTCATGTATGGTCTTACTGCTAGGGCCCTTATGTCAGCCTCTATGGCATGTTCTGGCTTGTGGGTCCCTAATGCAGTCTTTTATGTTCTGTCTAGTGGGTCCCCAATGCGAGCCTCTCTGTACAAGTATTTAAACTTTTTTTTCCAACCCACCCTCAAAACAAACTCCAGGGACGCTGCATGCTGGTGGGTCCGTGATGTCAACCTCTTCGTAATGCGATATTGGTAGAAGAAAAAGATGTAAACCCAAGATATGATTTGAACAAAAGACCTTCAAATCAAATAAACGTAAACTGAGTGTGTTGCCACTACAACAAAGATATTTATAGAATAAATATCATTAAACTTTTATTAGTACTACAATTTATGTATTAGTCTTCTTAAAAATATTTTGGGTGTCTATGTTTATCTCTTTTAAAATATAAAAGGGCAACGCTCCTGGCACCTCAATTTATAAAATGCCACATAATGGAGTATTTTCTTAAAAACATGGGTAGGCAAAGTTTTTTTATTTTGAGAGGTGGGGGCAATTTCCAAAAGGCCGAATTAAAAAGAGTTTGGCTATTCTCCATAGGCTGCTCTACGTGGGTTATACTCCGTAGGCTATGCTCCATGGGCTTCATTCTCAAATTTTAGTGGGATGTGCTCAGTAGTCCCCTGACCCCTAAAAGGCCAAATTAATATGTTGTCGGCTATGCTCCATGGGCTCCTTTCTCAAATTTCACTGGGTTGTGGTCGGCAGTCCCCTGACCCCGAAAAGACCGAATAAAAATGTTCTGGGCTAATGAGGGGCCAATGAGCTACAGAGTACTAGATGTCTTCTCCTGGTTAATAAAAATTGCATTGTGATGTGCTCGGCCAGATTCAAAATAAAGACCTCAGAGAGGTTGGGGGAAAAGCGATAATTTTTTTTGGCAGCTATTCATGTCAAAATTCAGCAGTACAGAATAAGGTAGAAAAATTAGCAACATATTCGAAGTTCATATTCAGGAGCACTTGACCAATTCAGCAACATTTCAAAAGTGACCAATTCTGCAATATAGACAATGAAATACAAATAGCAGTATAGAGAGAACTAGTTTTGTATTAGCTTTAAAAACCTTGTCACAAGATCAGTTTGTCATTTTCACCAAACACACTCGACCATTGAAGCAAGAAAAACTGACGATCAAGACTGCTTTGATTACCTTCTTCTCACATCAATTCCCGTGTGACCCTCATATGTAACCCAAAATGCCCAAGTCTCATCTAGATTGTGACATGGCCATGTTTCAAAAGAAAAGCAAGACTATCTACTACCCTTGATTTAAACAAGTACCAGTACATCAGTATTAGTTCCACAAAATGCTTTAGTAATAGTAACGACAGAACATTTGAGAGATTTAGCAACTTTCCTGCTTGAAATTAAATAGCAGTACAGAGATAATAAGTTCTTGTTCCATCTCAAAAAACCTTGGCGCATGATTAGTTTGCCCTGTTCTCCAAATAGGCTCGATCATAGGAGCAAGGAAAACTGATGATCATGTTTACTTTTGTGCGAATACAACCTCATTTCGTCAATGCTTATGTGACCCCCCATATGCAACCCAAAATGCCCAAGACTCTTCTAGATAATTGTGACAATTCCAGGTTTCAAAAGAAAAGCAAGACAATCTGCTGCACTTGATCTAAACAAGTAACAATACATCACTATTAGTTTAATAGAATACTTTGGTAATAGCAACGATAGAACAAAGGCACAACAAGACCATCTCCTGCCCTTGACCTAAACAAGTACTACCAGTATATAGTACTACAAAATATTATGTAGTACAAGAACTAGTACTACTATGCATCCAAAATCCAACCCCAACACACAGAGATCCCTAAGCGGGTTAAATAATTATTGTGTCAATTGGGGATTCTCCCCCGCGATTGATGCATATTGAGTAATGCAGGACGGTAATATGAGATGGTTCACTTTAGAACATAAAGGAATGTTTTTTCCTCTGGATGATGCCCGATACTTCCCAGCTCCCAGACGTGGAGGAACTGCAGAATGTATGGGCCCAAAACCCCAGCTCTATTGTCGGGTAATAGGCAGTGATCAATACATTGTACAAGGGCGACGAGCATGTGTCCGGCATGACGCACACGACGGATCCACTGATGTCGCCCGACTCGTGCATGTCGAATAGCAGAGTAAACACCGTACCATCGTCCCCTGATCTGATCTTCTCTACTCTCGATGAGCGCAGTGCCAACAGCGGCTGAGAGATGTACCTAGGGTTTCTAAAGGAAGTAAGATTCGGTGGACTAAATTGCAGCATGCTAAATATTATAAGAAAAAATGATAAAGTAAATATGAGTAACCTGACTGCGATAAAATATACGTAGTACTCCCTCCGTTTCAAATATAAGATGTTTTATCTTTTGTGAAACGAGTGTATCTAGAGCCCTTTTAGTATATGGGTTCACTCCGAACTACACAATAAAAAGAATCTAGATAAACTCATTTCACAAAAGGTAAAACATCTTTATATATTTTGAAATGGAGGGAGTAGATACGGAGTACATGTGCAAGGCCATTATTTCAAAGGAAAAGCTACTTGAGCTAAGCAAGTAGTGCTAGCTCCTAGTATAGAGAGCCATATTTGAAAGGAAATGCTCAACCATTGGAGCATGATAAACTAACGATCAATGCTTGTGTGACCCCCATATGGAACCCAAAATGCCCAAGTCTCATCTTGATTCCGACAAGGCCATGTTTTAAAATAAAAGCAAGACTATCTACCGCCCTTGATTTAAACAAGTACAGTATATTAGTATCAGTTCCACAAAATGTTTTAGTAATAGCAATGACAGAGAGATTCAGTAGCTTTCCTGCTTGAAATTCAATAGCAGTACAGCGAGAATCAGTTCTTGTTCCAGCTCAAAAAACAGACTCGGTCATTGGAGCAAGCAAAACTGACAATCAAGTGACAATGCCTGTGTGACCGCCCATATACAACCCAAAATGCCCAAGACTCATCTAGATAATTGTGACGATGCTAACTTTCAAAAGAAAAGCAAGACAAACTGTTGCACTTGATCTAAACAAGTAACAGTACATTACTATTAGTTAAACAAAATATTTCAGTAACAGCGACGACAGAATAAAGGCAAAGCAAGACCATCTTTTGTCCTTGGCCTAAAAAAGTACTACTAGTACCGGTATATAGTAGTACAAAATAGTCCAAAGTACAAGAACTAGTGATATACTAGTACTACTCTGCATCCAAAATCCAACCTCCAGTACACGTACTTCCGTGGTATGTAGTGAAAGTGGGATAAAAATCTGAGGTAGTAGAATGGTCAATTTGGAATTCTCCCTCGCGATGGATGCATATTGAGTAATACAGGCCCTGGGTCTGAGAAGTTTGAAGGTACACCACCATGGAATTCTTTTCCTTCTGCATGATGCCAGGCACTGCCCTGCTCCCAGGAGTGAAGGAATTGCGCACTACACCCTCCCAAAACCCAGCCTCTGGTGACGGGTGACAGACAGTGAACTGCGCATTGTACAAGGGCGACGAGCACCCGTCCAGCCTGACGCACACGATGGATACGATGATGTCACCCCACTCGAGCATGTCAAATAGCACAGCGAACACCGTACCATCGTCCCCAGATCTGATATTCTCTAGTCTTGATGAGCGTGGTGCCGACATCGGCTGAGAGATGAACCTGGAATTTCTAAAGGAAGTAAGAATCGGCGGACTAAATTGCAGCATGCTAAATATGCATATAAGAAGTTCTCAAGCACCTGAGATCTAGGAAGTCCCAAGAAAAAAATACAGAGCCATGTTTCAAAGGAAATGTTAGATCATCTCCAGTGTTTGATCTAAACAAACTTGAATGGCAGATCATCATCAGAATCATGATGGTCATATTTGCAATCTCCCACATTGTGGATGCAAAATGAGTAATCTAGTGTGAACCTATCATGTTTCTTAATCAGGAAATTAAGGTAATCTTTAGTAATCCTAGCGGAGGCCAGTGACGCGTTGCTCTTCAGCTCGAAAAACAGGCTATCTTTGGCGAACTCCTCTAGGTCCTCTCCAATCATTGAAGGTTTATAAAAGTGCAACTCCACCACGTACCGCGGAAACAAGCACGCCGCCGACCTGACGCACTAGACGGATACGGCGAGGCCATAGTCGAACATGTCAAATCGCATGGAGAACAATGTACCATCATCCCCGGATACCACGGTCTCTACTCTCCATGAGCTAGGTGCCAACAAAGGCTGAGAGATGTACCTGTGTTCCTCACCGTAGTGGAAACTCTGCACTTGAATTGAGTGGGCTTTTTGAGGTGAGAGAGGAGCGCTGTGGGCGGGGCGGTGAACTCGCAGCCACGCTCAATGCAGTTGCACGGGCCGTGCGGGCACGCCATCTTGTGGTTGAGGATGCCGTGGAAGGCGACCAATGTCCCGCAGCTGACATTGGGGCATCTGCTACCTTTTCTGCAGATGACTTGGTGGCGCAACTCCTTGGAGTATGCGGCCAGCCGGACAGCGCTGGTATTGGCCATACGCATAGCAATTTCTCCGAAGGCGTCGTCGCTGACCTTGCTCCAGCCATGTCAACACCCAGATTTTTAATCCTAGATGCTTGTTATGCCATACCTCGCAATCCCAGGAATACCATTTTGTGAGACATAACAGATTAGATATCACAGTACATCATCCATTACAAACTATCATAAAGTTTTACACAAATAAAGGATCTCATGATCTAGTCTTAATACAAGCAAGCAGCGGAATAATAAGCGTAGTAGTGGGATCCATCTTAAGTGTCACAGGAAATGCTAACGATGGGAGATGATCCTAGTTGTCGTAGCCATCCTGCTTTCCATATTCTTGATAGTCCTCCTCATAGTCTAGCCACGGGAATAGCCAGGTACAAAGCCATGAGTACTCTTTAAGTACTCACAAACTATCACTAACAAGTAAGGTAGTTCTAGTAGGATTACTATGCTCTAGGTTTATTTGCAAAAGCTAGATTTATCTTAAGCTGAGTTTAGAAGTAAAGAAAACTAATTTAATGTTCTAAAATCACCTAACTGTGAAACTCGTTTTCATATCCACAACCCTGTTGTGGTCAAGTCAAATTCACAAATCATTTCACAAGTCATTTTGAAAACATCCGACGACGGAACAGTATGGCCACTCCAACTGTCCATGACCGTGGACTCGGCTATTCAAATAGTTTGACACTCTATAGTGGTGGTACACTTTCACCACAAAATTCGATACATCCTTCAGGGATAACCCTGAATCAATCATACTTAGTATGCAGATAATCAATCATAACCTTTCAATTACACACTCTAGTATATGCACCTCCCCTATGAGCTTGGCCTCCCAGCCATGGTCATCTACCATCTTGGGCACTGCATAGGGGGACATACATCAAGAGGTAGCCTCAGCTCAAACCTCTCCCACGAGGGAACCCGTACTAATGCATATAAACTTCCGCCTAAGCCCTACCCAATTCAGGTATTGTGGTTGTACGGTAAAATTGGAATGGTATCGCATTCAAACCCAACCATCAGTTTTTTATAAAGGGGTAAGGCTTATGCCTCAACATTTCGTCATCAAACCATTGTGTTTCTCAACACATGTCAAAACATTTCAATAGAATGACTCATCATTCCAAGGTTTTCATAATCATTTTCACCAAGTATTCCCATCTAAAGTGATCAAGTTTTATGCTTAGCACTAGCCACTAAGGTTAAGAGTGTTCACTAATGAGGGGTGCTAATCTTCAATCTCATGCCACAGAATGACATCTAAGTATAACTAGATAGGCCTAGTTTTATACTCGTTATGCTATCTATACTAAAAGTAAAGAACTTTGGTAAAGTAAAAGAAAGTAAAACTTGGGATTGGTATAATTAAAATGGTATAACAAAAGCATGCCTAATGCATCTGGCTTAAGTTATCTTGCAAGGGTCTAGCTTGCTTAGTAGTGAAGGCTTGCCTTGATTGGTGCAGTGATTGAAGTTTTCTTCTTGTTCTTTGGGGTAGAACTCCTCCTCCTCGTAGACTTGGTCGATACTATCGTCTATAAAGAAAATATGGGGTACACAATCACCAAACAATACTTAACGAAGTCTATTTAGCACACTAAGGCTCACACTTGATGATCTAGTATCATCACAATCATCACATGAAATAAAGAACTAGTTTTATTTAGCTTAATTGAGAAAAGTAATTTCTACTCATTGAAATTAATTAAGATTTAATATTCTCCAGTTAAATTATGGGATCAATCATGTGGAACATGTCATCACCACATATTCTAATACATGGGAATTTGGTTTAAAGGTTGGTCACATTTTATAAAGTTGAAGATTATTATTTAATAGATTTAAAGTGACTAGAAATGCCCTAATACCATTCTTTTGGTACTAGTCCAATGTCACTTCATGCAAACCTAAATATTTTTACATATTCAGATAGATATTGTCAAATGTGATTTTTGAGAGTTGGAATCAACTCAAAAGCTATTATGGTTGATTTTCGAAAAATGTTTGAAGTTGCAAATTCTCTGTCATGTTGTTTTTACTATAGATTATCTCTAACTCCAATTTATATAAATTCAACGGGCTTGGATAGATATTTTAATTTCCTTTCTAGCAAAATTTGAATCATGCAATTTGGTTAAGTGAAACTCTCTGAATTGATTTTTGAATAAGTGGACAGAAATAGGATTTCAACTAAATTGGAAAATCAATATTTGAATTTCCAGGCCTAGGCGAGAACGTTAAACGGGCCGGCCCAACTGCGCAGCATAGCAGAGCATGCGGCTGACAGAGGGGGGTCCACTGGTTAGTGACTCACTCTACGCGAAACGGTATCTTTCAATCTGGGCGCTACGATCTAATTCTAATCCAACGGTTGAGGGTCGTCGTCGGCGACGAACAGCTCCGGCGACGAGCTAAACCTAACGCGGCGGTGGGGATCTCTCGGGGCTCACCTGGGCTCCAGCTAGACTCGGTGACGGGGGAAAACGACGTGGTAGACAACGGCAAGGCGAGGCGCGGCACGGTCACGGCGGAGCTTGGGGTGGCCGGAATCGACGACGCCCTTCTCCTCTAGCAGCGACGGACTCCAGTGCAATTCCGGTGCGGTGGTGCTCGCCTTGCTGCGGGAAGAGGTGGGGAAGGTCAGTTAGGAGTGGGGAGTCAAATGGTGTGAGGAATGGAGGCTGTGGTGGCCTCCTTTTATAGCTCGGCGAGGGGATCGAGCGGTGCGGCGGTGAGCTCGACGGTGGCATCGCTACAGGCAGCTAACGGCATGGGTGAGGGCGTAGGACGGTGCGGTGTCTCCTAGTGGTTCTTACGGACTTAATGGTGCGGCGTGGGGCGGCTTGGTTTGGTCTGGCACGTGTGGCGCTCTGAGCGGAGGCAGTGGTGTTTGCGGCGGCATGCGGTAGCTGCGGGTTGCGTGGCGGCGAACGGGGGTGTCTGCCGGGATGGGTGATCATGGCGAGGCTGCGCATGCACTGTGAGGGCAAGGCGCGAGCTGGCGGGGTTGGTCGGGCACAGCGCACTGGCGTGCTCTGGACGCGACACAGAAAGGCAGTGCGCGGCGCGACTAGGGTGGTCCACTCCTCGGCTAGGGTTGTGGCCTGGACATGGGGTGGTGGTAGAGTGCGGCGAGGCTAGTGGACATGCTGGATGGGCGCGGGGATGTCTGGTGCGATCTGGCCATGGTCGGCCGGCGATGACCACAAACCGGTAGCGCTCCACTGTTCTCCACAATGAAGGGGGGGCTTGTCTGCTGTTGCTAGTCACTCAGGGGTACAAGGGGGTTAAGAGGGAGGTCAATTGGTCGATGATCACTGTGCAAAACAGTGAAGTTAGGCTAGAGATTATTCTATGCATGCCAAGTGTTTGATGAAATGGCCGCATGGAATTTACTTTTGAATTTTTGATTCAAATTTTGTGAGTGATCTTAGATTAAGCTTGAGAGACTAGGTTTGCTTGGATAGGTCAAGGTGAATTCATTTGATGGATTTTTGAAAAAGTGTGATCTTAACACATACACTTGATTCAATTTTTACTTGGTCAAGGTGAATTCATTTGATGGATTTTTGAAAATGTCCTTTAAATTGATTTGCTAGATGTTTTTGTAAGTTTGTAAAGTGGGCCTTGATACATTTTTACTTGGTCTAGCAAGGGGTGAAAAGTAATAGAATTGTTTCTGTTGGAAATCTTCTTCTAGGAACACCTAAAGTGGCCTAGTGGTTTAAAATGGTCAAAATGACCATTTGCTTTATTTATTCTTATTTGATTTCTTTTTCTTTGGATTTTAAATGTAAAGGATCTAGATGATGTGGCATTCACCTTTAAACCATTTCACAACATTTATAACAATCAAGCATGGCATATACACTCAATTCTATACTAATGCAAACACACATGCGTTCATATTCATTTTCTTAATAAAAGTTTTTGTTAACCCTAAATTGGGGTGATTAAAACTTGATAATCTTGATTAGAAGTTTTGAGATGTTACAAACCTTCCCTCCTTAAACAAAAATCTCATCCTGAGATTTAAGAAAAACTAGGAACTAAAGAGATTGGGGAACTCAGTCCTAATGTAATATTCTCGCTCCCAGGTAGCTTCTTCCTCGGTATGGTTGCTCCATTGGATCTTGAGAAATTTGATACTCCGTGTCCTGGTGGTTCTGAAGGCTTCTTCCAAGATATGGATGGGCACTTCACGATACGTAAAATCCTTGTTGATATCTATGGCTTGGTGATCGATGTTCTTGAAAACTTCGGTCTTCTCCGGAACTTCTAAGCATTTGTGAAGTAACGAGATATGGAACACATCATGGATGGCTGACATCTCCTCTGGCAGTTCCGGTTGATAAGATACCTCTCCTCGGTGATTTAGAATCTTGAAGGGTCCAATATATCTGGGGGCTAACTTTCCTTTTAGTTGAAAACGTTGCATTCCCTTCAAAAGTGACACTTTGAGATACACAAAATCTCCGGCATTGAAAGTTAGGTCTCGACGTCTCTTGTCAGCATAACTCTTATGTCTGGATTGGGTGGTCTTGAGGTGCTCACGGACTTTGTGAACTTTCTCTTCGTCTTCTCGTAGGATGTCAGGTCCGAAAATCTGACTCTCTCCTACTTGCGACCAATTTAAGGGGGTACGACACTTTCTTCCATATAGAGACTCAAATGGGGCCATTTGCAAACTGGCTTGATAACTGTTGTTGTATGAGAATTCTGCGAAAGGCAGACAATCTTCCCATTTTTATCCATACTCTAGAACACAAGCTCTCAACATATCCTCTAAAATTTGGTTGACTCTTTCAGTTTGTCCATCGGTCCGCGGGTGATAAGCTGTGCTGAAATTCAGCTTGGTTCCCAATCATTCTTGGACTTTCTGCCAAACACTTGAGGTAAATTGGGTTCCTCGATTTGACACTATGGTCTTAGGGATTCCATGCAAACTGACTATTCTAGCAATTTACAACTATGCTAGCTTCGAACTCTGGTAGGTTGTCTTGACAGGTATAAAATGGGCTACCTTGGACAGTCTATCAACTATGACCCAAATAGAGTCATTTACCCTACTAGAAGTAGGCAAACCGGTGATAAAGTCCATTCCAACAGAATCCCATTTCCATTCTGGAATCTGCAATGGTTGCAACAGTCCCGCGGGTCTTTGATGTTCCGCCTTGACTCTTTGATAGATATCACACTTGGCGATGTAGCTTTCGATTTCTCTCTTCATCTTGTGCCACCAAAATTGCTCTTTCAAATCCTGATACATCTTCGTTCCTCCAGGATGGATAGAATAAAGAGTATCATGAGCTTCTTGCATGATAACTTGTTTCAGCTCTAAATCTGCTGGCACACAAATATGTCCTTTGAACCACAAAAATCTTTCTTCATCTTTGGTAAATTCGGGTACCTTTACTGTACCAATATGATGCTTGATTCCATCGATACTTGCATTTCCTTTCTGTGCCTCCTTGATCTGACTGATCAAAGTGGGTTGAAGTTCTATGCTAGCTAAAAAATCCTTTGCTAACTAGCTCTATTCTAAATTGCTCCAACTCTTCATGAAAACTTGGCTGGGCTTCTTTAATCATGGTGTTTAATCTACAAAGCAATCTGCTAAGAGCATCCGCTACCACATTGGCTTTGCCGGGGTGATAGTGAATGTCCAGGTCATAATCCTTGATTAACTCTATCCATCTCCTTTGCCTCATATTCAGCTCCTTCTGGGTGAAAATATACTTCAAACTCTTGTGATCCGAATAGATCTCACAGTGGTTACCCATAAGGTAATGACGCCATGTCTTCAATGCTAAAACTACAGTTGCTAATTCAAGATCATTGGTAGGATAGTTTTGCTCATGCTGCTTCAGTTGTCGGGACAGATACGCTATGACTTTTCCTTCTTGCATCAACACACATCCGATACCAATCTTGGATGCATCACAATATACATCAAGAGGATTCTTGGTATCCGGCATAATCAAAATTGGGGCTGAAATCAATCTCTTCTTGAGCTCTTGAAAACTCGCTTCACATTAGTCGGTCCATTCAAACTTCTAATCTTTCTTCAATAGTTAGGTCATCAGTCTTGTGATGCTCGAAAATCCGTCAACAAACTTGCGGTAATATCCTGCTAATCCGAGAAATGCGTGGACTTGAGTTTGGGTGGTTGGGGCTTTCTATGCTTCAACATCTCTGATCTTGGTGGGATAACCAGCGACTCCTCCTGCCGACACAATATGTCCGAGGAATCCTACTTCTTTGAACCAAAACTCACATTTTCTAAACTTGGCATACAACTGATGTTCTCTAAGGGTTTCAAGGATGGTTCTCAGTTGTAGCTCATGGTCTTCTTCTGATTTTGAATAGATTAGAATATCGTCGATAAAAACAACGAAAAACTTATCCAAGAAATTCATAAAGATTTTATTCATGAGATTCATGAAATAAGCGGGGGCATTGGTTAATCCAAAAGACATGACCGTATACTCATACAATCCATATCTGGTGGTAAAGGCGGTCTTTGGAATATCCGTTGCACGAATCTTGAGTTGATTATAACCAGTCCTAAGATCAATCTTAGAAAACACTCTAGCACCAGTCAACTGATCAAACAGATCCTCTATCTTGGGCAGTGGGTACTTGTTCTTGATGGTGACATCATTCAGCTTCCGGTAATCCGTGCACAAACGGTTACCTCCATCTTTCTTGTCGACAAACAAAACAGGCAATCTCCATGGCGATGCGCTTGGTTGAATCAAACCTTTCGCCAGCATAGCATCAAGTTGCTTCTTCAGCTCCACTAATTCAGAGGGGTTCATGATATAGGGTCTCTGAGCTATGGGTCCAGTTCTAGGAATTAGTTCGATAATGAACTCCATATCCCGATCCGGGGGCATACCAGGCAATTCATCTAGGAATACGTCGGGGTATTCACAGACTACTCTGACTTGGTCTAGGGTTGGTTGGGATAGACTCTTGTTGCACTTGAATTGACGGGGCAAGGTTTCAGATACATGCTCTACTGATACTCAAGAGCTATTGGTCATGGTTATGGCTTTCTTGGCACAGTCGATCAATCCTTTATGTTTCGATATCCAATCCATTGCTAGTACTACTTCCAAACCTTTGGTTCCAAGTACTATTAGATTGGCATAAAAATATATTCCATGGATTCTGATAGGTACAACCTTGCAAATTTTTCTAGCTTTGGTGGTTGAACCAGGTATTTGAACTATCATAACATGCTTCAATTTGGTGGGTTGAATCTTACTAGTGCATACAAATTCTTCTGTAACAAACGAGTGTGATGCTCCCAAATCAAACAACACTCTTGCTAATACTAAGTTAATAGAAAACATACCCTGCACAACATCTGGCGCTTCCTGGGCTTCTTCAGCGTTCATGTGGAACAGACGACCGTTGCGGTTGAGCGAATTCCCTGGGGCAAATCTTCTTCCAGGATGAACACGGCGTTGCTGCTGAGCAGGGGCATTCACATTGGTGGTGGCTGCAAACTTCTTAGGACACTCGTTGGAGTAGTGACCCTTTACTCCACATTCAAAGCAAGTAATCCGAGACTTGTCTTTGGCTGCAACAGGCAGAGCATTGCTTCTAGTCCTTGGGGTAGTATTGTTGTTGTTGGACTTGGGTGGTGCACGGTTGAAGTTGTTGGAGTTGCCGGGGTTGTTGTGATTTCCTCCAGACTTCAAGTTTCCTCCGCTACAATTGGGGTAGCTTGGACGGGTCATTGGGGGTCGGTTGTTTCTCGGGGCATATCTTGCATAGGGTTGGGACGATACTTCTGAGCATTGTGGGATCCACTTTGGTGCATCATTCTACGCTTGCAGTTGTCATTGGCTTGGTTGATCTTCCCCTCCATCTGGATGGAGGAATCTACAAGCTCTTCTAGGTCTTCAAAACGGATGTTGACTAACACCGTTTGCATCTCATCATGCAATTTGTTTAGGAACCTTTCCTTCTTCTTGGCTTCGGTGTTGATCTCATCAGGGGCATATCTAGCTAGCAACAAAAATTTGTCACGGTACTCGAGTACCGTAATCCTGCCTTGCTTCAGTTCTCTGAACTCATCTCTCATTCTTATGACTAAACCTTGGGGCACATGGGTGCGGCTGAAATTGATCTTGAAAGCCTCCCAAGTCATGATCTGACCCTGGTTCATAGTACGGGTGCTATTCCACCAGGCTCTTGCATCTCCTGCCAGATAATGGGTGGCGAACAATACCTTCTCGTTGGGGTCAACTCCTGCGACTTCCAGATTGTTCTCCATTGTTTGCAACCAATCATCAGCATCTAAAGGATCTTCAGACTTACTAAAGATAGGGGGATTGGTATTATGAAAGTTCTTAAGCTTGGATCCATGATGATCCTGATTTCCTTGGCCTTGATTGTTGTGGGCCATTTGAGCTATCTGTTGCAGGGTGGCTAGATTGCCTTGGCGCTCGGCTCTACTAGCTTCATGGTCGGAAACTAGCATCTGAAGAATCTGCAACATTGGGTCCTGCGATGAGCTGCTTCCTCCGGGGTTTCCACGAGTCATCTGAAGATTGAGATAGATAATGAGATAAGAGGGAAATTTCTAAGGTTCATGATTTTGTTTTCAAAAGCTTTAACTTTGAGTTTGACTCGGGTTTTGCAAACTAACACTTCTTCTCATACATTCATTCAAGCACACAATACAACACACACCACAACACAATGGAAAATAGATGGTTTTAAGAACCATTATGTGAAGTAAGATACAGTGGGATCGATACAACTCATTCCTACGGTAGTGATCAAGTGCATCTACTCATCATCAATGAAGTCGGAATCATCATCATCGGTGTAGAAATCCATGGCATCATCCTCCAGGTAGTCGTTGTCATCACTGAGGTACGAGTGAAGATCTCCCTAGATGTCTTCACCTTGTTCCTCTTCCTTCGCTTCCAGTTGGATTTCCTGCTCACGGATGGTCTTCTCGAGGTCGGCCACCTTCTTGCGAAGATGAGTGATGGTGCAATCCTTCTTCTCGCGTTGATTACGAAGTGATTTGAGATCCTTGATGAGCATGGCGAGAGTCTGGTCCTTCTGGGAGGCAATGGCAAGGTTGTGGTTGGCGTAGGCTCGAGCATTGTCCAATTCCTTCTGCCTATCATACAGCAGGAAGTCAAGGTTTTCCACCTGGCGCTTCATCTCTGGGTGACTTGGCATCTCCAATGGCATTCCCATAGAATCACGCCCTGCGAAGTGCACAAAGCGAGTTCCCTGGATCAAATTGATGTTTTGTCCGCAAAGATGGGCGAGAGCTTCATGCATTGTGACACCCCTGAGATCAGGGTTAAACAAATCTAGACCTTAGCCTAACATACTCTTAACCTAGAGCTCGAGGATATCCAGCGAGAAATTGGTAACACAACAGTAACCCTGCGACACAAAAATTATTACAGCAAGCTCATAACTAAGCGAAGAACCAAAATATTACAAGCAGAGGCCACTGACCACAAACATCAAACAAAGGAAGGAAAATTATGCTATTATGTATAGAAAACTTAAAAAATGTCCTAAGAGGCCTAAAGCATAACGATGACGTCCCAGCCCATAGATTCCAGGCTGCCGGCCGGGAACCCCAAGCTACTCGTCGGTGCAAATGTCATACGGAACTCTTCTTCAGGGGAACACTTATTCTGCTACAAAAGTATCAACAAAGCAAGGGTGAGTACAGGGTGTACTCCGCAAGACATATGGCTGGTGGGGTTATTTTGCATAAAGCCGTCTTTGTTTATAAAACAAGAGGGAGAAGAAGCTCGTCTAATCAGAATATTTTAAAAGGGGATAAGAGAGCTCCATCTCTGAAGAATTGATCATCATCTTGATATACACCAAAGTAATCCTCATCTCACAACTAGGATCACCCCCTCGTACCCATGAGGAAGCATCCTTAACAAATATTAGTTGCCAAGTTTTATGATTAGGTTATAGTTCTCTATGATCTCACGTTCATTCCCAAGTCATCCATAACCGTGGACACGACTTTTCGAAAAGATTAATACCCTGTAGGGGTGCACAACTTTACCCACACGTACTAACCGACTCTTAATGCCAGAATCATTAGCCCTCTTCCTAGGAAGGCTGGCAGAGGGTGGTTAGACACGACCTTTACCTTGCTTTTGCCGAGACCATGAGTCACACCCTAAGGATGGTTCCGCCATAACGGGTCAAATCCCGAAACCGGTCCCTAGAGATGTGAGTCAGGGTTGGTTTACTAGGGGCTCCATCCACGCCAAGCAACCCCCACCGCGCTTACCTACCGGTTATGATGCACCTTCACCCGCCAAATCTTTCAAAACGTTTTCTATGCATATGTCGAATGGAACGCCCGAACTATGTGACTCATGGAATCTACTAGGAAAGTTAGTTAGTCGAGAGGTCCCCATAAACCCCTTGTGGCTGTACGCTCGTCTTGGTTCCGAGGGCAATAACTCGGGTCCTAATGGTGGCGAGCATGGGACTATAAAAACCACATCCCACCATGGCCTCCCATACAGGCCTTAGCATGTTTAACCTATACCACTGATCTTACCTCATCAGTATACCTCGTTCTCCTGTCATACTATATTTTCTTAATTTGGTACATCATCTGGATGAACCAGCACGGACAGCTAAGCATGACTAAGAAAGACACAAATAATAGCTCTAGCAGTGCACACAAGCCAAACCTAGTTCTGCTAGGAGCAGTGGATCAGGTAATATAAGCTCAAAGGGAGTAATGCAATAGATAGGATACTCTATCTATCGATAAAAGAACACAATAGAATCGTATGCATCATGGCAAGAATGAAATACTTTTGAAATCATAAGATTGTATCATGGTGGGGCTATGCTTGCCTTGTTTGTTGATACCCAGATATAGATCTTCGGAATCATTGTACTTGACATGGTTACAATTGGTCAAGTATTGTTCGTCGGTCTTCGATGGTGTTGACCTCGGTCTTCGATCTTGATCTCGATATCGTATTCTAGTGGAAAGAACCAAACACCGGAAAGAAAGGGGAAACAACAATCAACACATGGCTTGAATGCAATGCTCAAGCAAGGATGATGATATGACAAGTTAATTAATATTGTAATGAAACCCTAGAGCATGCTCGATCATTTTAAACAGGGTCCGAGGGTCGCAAACCCTAGAACAGGGGAAACCCCGGAACACCTGTGAGGGGTTGATTTGTTCTTCTAATGAAACTTGTAATAACATTTGCTTAACAATGCATGATTATAAGTCTATTGTGTAGATCTTATTTTTTTTGAACATTTTAATATATTATACACATTTTTCTGAGTTATAAATAATTAGATATTGAATTTATAAGATTAAAACCCTTTTCTGGAATTAGTAAAACAAAAGGGGTATACTTTTTACACCGGGGATTGGGCTACACACAGAAGCTGACAGAGGGCCCCCAAGCCAGCTCAGCATCCATGTAGGCAGAGTGGGACCCGGCTCGGGTTGACTACGGCTGACCCGCGCGGTGACGCTCGGGTGACGTCACGCTGACGTCACGCCGGCGGGGCCCTCTGATCGGTGGCGGGGATAGCGCTAGGCGGCAATCTGGGAAGCGGGCTTGGTCTCATTCGAAAGAGCACGACGCGGGGAGCCTAAACCTGGCGGTGCCGCTACTAGATGGTCACCGGAGCACGGGCTACAGCGGTGCACGGCGGCAGGGCTTGCAGAGTAACGACGGCCGGCGGTTACAAAGCAAGAAGAGGTCAGAGGGGAGGTCCTAAGGGACCAATTGCTCACCGTGATTCTCACAGAGATGACGGCAAGGCTGCTCGTGGTCTGTAGAAGCAGCAATGGCGATGGTGGCGCTCGTTGGGCTCGGGGAAGAAGCGGTTGTTGTGGTCGATTCCGGGCGAGTGGCATTGATTCCGTCGGCGAGAAGGACCAGTACGTACAGGCGGAGCTCAAGGTGGTCTCAGATGGACGAGGGAAGCACGGAAATGGCATGGCGCCAGCGGCATCTGGGGCTAGGGTTCGGGGTCCTCACTGGGAAAGAGGCGAGAGGAGCGCGCGAGGGGGAGGAGATGAGGACGAGGGAGGAGAGACGTGCGCGGCGCGGGTCTTATCCTCCTCCAGGGCAGTTGGGCGCATTGTAGCGGCGGGCAACGATCAACGGCGGCGTGGTGGACACGCAGCTGCTCTCCGTCATCTGCGGAGACGACGAACAGAGCGCGTCTAAGCGGTACGGCCGGGTGGGCTGCTGCACGCACGGTAGATAGGCGAGGGAGAAGGGTTGGGCCGGCCTGGCTAGGTTTAGCTGCTATTTTTATTTCCAAAAGCTTTCTCTTTTATTTTTTTTCATTTTATATTTGTAATTTTCATTTGAAATCTGTTTTGGCTCATTTCAAAAATACTAGAACATTTGTAAATATCCAAACATTACAGGGACCCCTTTATACTATTTGGGATCCATACTTTTGATCTTTTCAAAATTCAAAACCTTTTGAATTAATTTGAGAGGGAGAGGAAAATAGCTAGGGTTTAGGGTTTTGCTTTATTTTCTTTGCATGCATTTTAAGGAATGATGCTCATGAGTGCACAAACAACTCTAAATATAATATTAACTAAAACTGGGGCGTTACAGCTCTATCCCCCTTACGAGAATCTCAACCCGAAATTCCAAAGGTAGGAAGAGAGATAGAGGGAGAAAGAAACAGGGTCACTCTAGGATAAGAGGGAAACACACTAAGAACACACAGAGTATCTCATGGTCAACTCATGAAAGGAGTGTTTAAAACAACTCTGAGATGCAACATGAAACACGCCAAGGTAACAGAGGAAACAAGAGGAGATGGTTTCAAGTTGTTAGATAGCTGGTCTTCATAAGGATTGCGACCATGGAGTTCCAGAAGAGTATAAGCTTCTGAAAAGGAAAGCTTCCAATAGAAAGAACATGACCACAGACTTCGAGAGGTGAACCTCTACTAGACGACTTAAGTAGAGCTTCCAAGGTTACAGAGATACGGATAACCAAACGGTTGATCTTCTTTTGATACAGAAGGATCACTCTTTCGTTCAACAGAAGGTCAAGACAGAAAGGTGTTTTGTGGAGAGGACTCATAAGAGTCACAAGAAATATGTAACAAGAGGAACTAATGATTACCAAAATCATAGTAACTCTGTAAACATGATCGAGATACGAAGGAAACTCTTTATTCATCCGGGATTATCAAAATCTTTGCCAAATATCGTGATATCACTTTACACCACCAAGATGATTAAGTAAGAAGATTCCTGATGACACGAGGAAAAAGAAACTTCATTCTCAGGCTTCAATTACTTGGCATAACAGAATGCTTGCCAACATCAAAAGGGTCTGGGGGATCGACTGAGCGACATTTAGCAACACTACTTTAAATGTTCTCCTTGATGTTCGAGAAAGCAAACATCAAGTAAAGGTCGGACTTCGGATACAAAGGATACCATAAGAACAACTTCTGTGATTAACTCATAGAAGATGCCTCATGAAGAGTGGTTGTTATTTGCTTATTCAATAGATTATGGCAATAGGTATTCCGACTAGTTGTGTCAACCATTACAACAATCTTGCTGGATGTTCAAAGAAACCTATGTCAAAACTTTGAAGAAAACCAACCATCGTATCTGCTTGAGATTCAGAGTTGGTTAGGTGTAAATATACTTCAGACTCAGTGTGTCCGAATAGAAAGTGTGCAACATTTATGAAAACGCTAGAAAAAGGGCACCCTCATGGGAGTACGCTCTGCGATGCTGCTCGTGGCAGCACGTGGATGATTTTGGTGCGTCCTATCGATCGGGGGTGTCCTTTTTTCTCAACACGTGTAGTTCTTGTAGCGCTTCTGTATGTTTGGGGTGGGGCATTCGGCGGTTTTCTTTCGTCGCGGGACCTCGCCCGATTTTCCGTTTTTTGTCGGTTTTTTCTCTTTTCCGGTTCGTATGAACTGCGGTTTGCATTGCGTGCACTGCTTATAGGAGGAGTTCTAGTTGCTTGCTCGTAGGACTGGGAGGCAGTGCACAATAATCTGTCTTGGCAGTGGCGCAGTGCAATGGTTACTCTTTTTCGGTCCTGTTTTTCTCTTTGTCGGTCTTTTTTTTCTCTTTTTTGGTAGTTAGTATCTGCTTTTATTTTTACTTTTAATTAATTTTGTTTCTTTTGTTTTATTTACGGGCAATGGAGATTTTGTGGGGTGTAATGGGAGGGGTCCTACTTTGAACTCCTATTTATCTATACTTTGAACTAATTCTTTTAAGGGTACTGTTTTCAATGCTATTGTGTTTCTAATAGTAATGTGACGCAGTGCAGTGTCTAATAGAAATGGAGGCACTTCATCTTTTTATACCGTGAACATTTGCGTTGTGCTGGGCCGTGCACTGCTTACAGTAGGAGTTCGAGTGGCTTGCTGGTAGCACAGGGAGACAGTGCATTGCTTGTATCTTGAGCAGTGCATGGCATGTAGTGATGGGCATCTGCGATGTGCTAGGCCGTACACTGCTTACATGAGGCCGTGTACTGCTTACAGGAGGCCGTGCACTGCTTACAGTAGGAGTTCAAGTGGCTTGCTCGTAGGACATGGGGTAGTGCATTATTTGTATCTTGAGCAGTGCATGCACTGCAGTGCTGAGTATCTGCACTTTGTTGAGCCGTGCACTACTTATAGGAGGCCATGCACTGTTTACAGTAGGAGTTCGAGTGGCTTGCTCGTAGGACAGGGAGGCAGTGCACTGTTTGTATCTTGAGAAGTGCATGGTGTGCAGTGCTGAGCATCTACGCTTTGCTGGGCCATGCACTACTTACAGGAGGCCATGCACTGCTTACAGGAGGCTGTGCACAGCTTACAGTAGTAGTTTGAGTGGCTTGCTCGTAGGACAGGGGGGTAGTGCATTGTATGTATCTTGAGTAGTGCATGGAGTGCAGCGCTGAGTATCTACGCTATGTTGAGCCGTGTACTGCTTACAGGAGGCCGTGCACTGCTTATAGGAGGAGTTCGAGTGGCTTGCTCGTAGGACAGGGGGCAGTGCATTTTCTGTATCCGGAGCAGTGCATGGAGTGCAGTGCTGAGTATCTGCGCTTTGCTGAGCCATGCACTGCTTACAGGAGGCCGTGCACTACTTACAGGAGGAGTTCGAGTGGCTTGCTCATAGCACAGGGAGGTAGTGCACTGTTTGTATCTTGAGCAGTGCATGGCGTGCAGTGCTGAGCATCTGTGCTTTGTTGAGCCGTGCACTGCTTACAGGAGGCCGTGCACTGCTTATAGGAGGTCGTACACTGCTTATAGTAGGAGTTCGAATGGCTTGCTCGTAGGACAAAGGGGCAGTGCATTGTATGTACCTTGAGTAGTGCATGGAGTGCAGTGCTGAGTATCTGCGCTTTGCTGAGCCGTGTACTTCTTACAGGAGGCCGTGCACTTCTTACAGGAGGAGTTCGAGTGGCTTGCTCGCAGGACAGGGCGGCAGTGCATTTTCTGTATACGGAGCAGTGCATGGAGTGTAGTGCTGAGTATCTACGCTTTGCTGAGCCGTGCACTGCTGACAGGAGGCCGTGCACTGCTTATAGGAGGAGTTTGAGTGGCTTGCTCGTAGCACAGGGAGGCAGTGCACTGTTTGTATCTTGAGTAGTGCATGTCATGTAGTGCTGAGCATCTGCGCTTTGCTGAGCCGTGCACTGCTTACAGGAGGCCATGCACTTCTTACAGGAGGCCGTGCACTGCTTACAGGAGGAGTTCGAGTGGCTTGCTCGTAGGACAGAGGGGCAGTGCATTGTATGTATCTTGAGCAGTGCTGAGTATCTGCGCTTTGTTGAGCCGTGCACTACTTACAGGAGGACGTGCACTACTTACAGGAGGAGTTCGAGTGGCTTGCTCGTAGGACAGGGGGCAGTGCATTTTTTTATCCGGAGCAGTGCATGGAGTGCAGTGCTGAGTATCTGCGCTTTGCTGAGCCGTGCACTGCTGATAGGAGGCCGTACACTGCTTATAGGAGGAGTTTGAGTGGCTTGCTCGTAGCACAGGGAGGCAGTGCACTGTTTGTATCTTGAGCAGTGCATGGCATGTAGTGCTGAGCATCTGCGCTTTGCTGAGCCGTGCACTGCTTACAGGAGGCCATGCACTACTTACAAGAGGCCATGCACTACTTACAGTAGGAGTTCGAGTGGATTGCTCGTAGGACAGAGGGGCAGTGCATTGTATGTATCTTGAGCAGTGCTAAGTATCTGCGCTTTGCTGAGCCGTGCACTACTTACAGGAGGACGTGCACTACTTATAGGAGGAGTTCGAGTGGCTTGCTCGTAGGACAGGGGCCTGTGCATTTTTTGTATCCGGAGCAGTGCATGGAGTGCAGTGCTGAGTATCTGCGCTTTGCTGAGCCATGCACTCCTTACAGAAGGCCGTGCACTGCTTACAGGAGGAGTTCATGTGGCTTGCTCATAGCACAGGAAGGCAGTGCACTGTTTGTATATTGAGCAGTGCATGGCGTGCAGTGCTGAGCATCTGTGCTTTGCTGAGCCATGCACTGCTTACAGGAGGCCGTGTACTACTTACAGGCAGCCATGCCCTGCTTACAGGAGGAGTTCGAGTGGCTTGCTCATAGCACAGGGAGGCAGTGCACTATTTATATCTTGAGCAGTGCATGACGTGCAGTGTTGACCATATGCGCTTTGCTGAGCCGTGCACTGCTTATAGGAGCCCGTGCACTGCTTACAGGAGGCTATGCACTGCTTACAGGATGAGTTCAATTGGCTTGCTCGTAGCACAGGGAGGCAGTGCATTGGTTGTAGCTTGAGCAGTGCATAGTATTGAAGGTCCAAGATTCACATATGCAATATTTCGAAGATGATCAAAGTGTTCAACTTACTGAGTACATTCATTGACATTACAGTATATAAAAGATGTTCAACTTACTAAACAATACGAATACAATACACTTTAGCACTAGATTAAACAAGAAAAGATTACTATCTGAACAATGTTTTCCCAAGTTAACCACTAGATGACAATCTCAACAAAGTTAATACCAAGGTGCTCCTACATATGCTCTACTTTCATGAGACGTAGTGATGCCCATCCAACATTAGCAGCAAATGTGAAGTCAGGCCATCCTGTGGTGAAGCTGACACGTCCATTGTCCCTTTGTACAGTATATGCACATGCAATAAAATTATCTTCTTCTCCTTCAAGATCATGTCTCTGCCTGTACAGATATGCTATGCTCTGAGTTGGGTACCTGAAACCATCTACAGCCTCAATTGGCATGAACTGCAATAAAGAAAAGTTAGTATTTTAACAAACATTCTAAATTAACAAGTTCATTAAATTATATGTTGAATCTAACCATAAAATATGATTAAATATGTGGAAACTAACCAGTGCATTATGGTCATGGTTATCCATATTCATCTTGTGTACCCAGAAATGCTTTTCATCTTTAGTTTCAAAAAACCAATGTTCTGTGACATGAACATCTTTGTAAATGCCAAATAAGATTGAATCCAGTGCATTTATGTCTGAGAAGATGGTCCTATGCAGAATGCTTCTGATGGATGTAGGCACATCTCCCACCTCTGATGAATGAGTGGAAATACATGTTGAGTAGTAAAAAATGTTATTATGATGATCTAGTAGAAGGACAAGGAAAAACTGTATGTGCAAATTATTTACAGTAAATAAGGGAAATACCAGGTGCTTCATGAATCTTTTTCTATTCACCAGTAAACAGTGACATGAAATAAGTTGGTCAAGTTCAAACCAAAATGATCAAGTGGGTCGTCATCATATTCAAAATGCACTACATCTCCAAGTGCTATATCATAAACTCTCATCAGGGACTTCCAGTATGGACCACAAATTATTGTCCTAACATTAGACTTCTTGAGGAACAAATCAAAATTCCTTAATGCTTCACTATTTGTAACCATCCAATTATTTGGAGTGAAATCATTCAGTCTTTCCCTAAATGAGCATGGCACTACCTGAAGGTAAACAACATGGTTCAGTTCATGTGACAACAAGACAGTAAAAGAAACAGTACATAAAATGAAAATTTCGAACGTTTTGAATAAAACCTTCTCGTAAATATGTAAAAACTTACCACACCATTGATGGGAAAAAGTTGAACAATGTTAACCTGGAAGCTGGCTGCTCTCCTCTGTGCCCTACCAGGGCCCCCTTCTTTTCAGCTTCTTGGGCAGCTTCTCCCAGAAGCTATCCTCCACCAGCTTCTCTCAGAAGCTCATCTTTAAAATTCGTTCAAAGTTATTAACTAGTAGTTTCAACGTCAATTTAAAAGTATAAACGATTTTGGCAGATGAGATTCTGGGAGAAGCTGGTCGAGGGTAGCTTTTGGGAGAAGCTGCCCAAGAAGCTGAAAAGAAGGGGGCCCAGGATTGTTGGCAGGTTGTCTGCACACTGTACAGTCCATTCTAAGAAACACCTGATAAAATTAACAATGCATTTAAGGAGTAAACTGTGCATTAACTCCTAATCTACAAAGTGTCAAACAGATCAATTATCAGGCATAAATTACACGATAGTATTATGGGGATAAGATGATAGGAAGAACACATAAAGGATTATAGGGAAACTAAAAAAATAAAATGCAAGTGTGATGCAAAACTCACCATCGAGTTGTACAAAGACAAAGGAATGGAGATTCAAATAAAAGAACAAAGCTTCTCAAAATGAAGAAACAAATAAGTCTTAGAACTGAAACCAATAAAGAAAAGGAAAGGGATATGGTATTAGAGGAGAAATCTCGATCGGGAGGGGATGAACTTTTCTGAGAAACTGCTCTGCTCTTAGAAACTGTTCTCGGTAAGTGCTCTGGACGTGTGTAGTGGGAGAGCGGTGGAGAGAACTGAACGGAGTCCATTTGGTTTCCCTCCATTTATAAATCAACCAACTAAAACTGTTATGTGCTAACTTGATAAAATTGAAAGTCTGACGGACTAACAACAAATCTGAACTTGTACATCGAGGCAGTGCACAGTTGACACTTTTGGTAGTGCATATTATCTGCGAGGTATGGTTTATGTTTTCTTAATGGTAATTACTATTTCCTTTATTTTTTATTTAGTTTATGTTTTTTTTACGGGTAATTGAAATTTTATAGTTCATTTTACTCAATGTAGTATACTTTTACGAAATTTCTACATTGAGTACTACATAGTTTATCCGTGTGCACTGCCATATTATTAGCTTGTTGAACTACTCTATTTTTACTATAGTGCCATGCACATTGTTGTTCGAAACCTTGGTAAACTTAACTTTCGATCCGTGTGCGCTTTTTCATTCGCTGAATTGTTAATTGCGTTTATATTAGGCATAGTATTATAGCTTTGGTCAATCGTTGATCAAGGATGATGTGTGGGGTGTGTTTTATTTTTGGTAGGTGAGACGACTGTTCAATGTGTATAAGTACATTATAAATTCAGACATCGATGCTTAACATTTCGCATTCCATTCTTAGTTCCTCTTCTACTAGACGGTTTGTTTTCCTCTAGACGTTTCTTTGTCCAGTTCTATTTTCAGTTCTTTCTGCCATGGATCCACTGAAGCCTTTGTCTAGAAAGCAGCAGACAGCTGTTACGAAACGTTTGGAAGCTGCTGAGCGGAGGAGATGGGGTGCAGAGGGCGCTGCCCTGGTGCCCACCATCGTGGATTCCTTCGCTGAAGGTTCGTCGTCGTCTCGATGCAACCGTCGCAAGATCGACGAGTCCGAGTTAGTTTTGCTTTTTTTTATCTTTTCTTGTATTCATTTCTAATTTTTCGGATTAGGTTTTTGAATCTCTTGTTGCGTCGCTTTCATTTGGAACTTACATATAGGTCTTACTCCTCTGGTGTTCATTGTTGCTCGCATTTGGCATATACTCCGTCGTCGTCTGTTCCTGTGGTGCATCTGAGCGGGCTAATCAATGTGCGTGTATTTGTATGTTGGCTATTTTTTACTACGATCGGTTATATTTACACTAAATCTTGTTGTGGTTTTCTGTGAAAATGGATTCACTACCATTAGTTACGAGAGTTTTGGATGGCACTAATCATGTTGATGCAGAATATCAGAGGCTTCATAATGAACTTGCTGCTGAGGAGGCTAAGGTATCAGAATTGTGTGTCAAGCTCTATGAGGAGGCAGAAAAGATGACTATTACTGTAGAGTGTGACCATCTTCGACACGAGATCATCGGAATGCAGCGTGTTGTCGAAGATGCGGCTATGATGAAGGTGGAGCTCAACAAGTATAAAGCTGGCGCTACAACCTGGGACTTAGAGCGGGATACTCTGACGATGGATATGGCTCAACTACTAGCTGATAGATATGTAAGCAGTTTGTTTAAAGACCACCTAGAAGAATTTTATACTGGGTTGATTATGATCATCATGTGGAAGTAGTTTATACTTTGTTCGGTGTGATGAAAATATAATTTTTACACTTAGCTATGCAATTGTTTTTATTGCTGTATGCGTTTGCGATATGCACTGCTCACATAGATGCAGTTATTACTTGGTTCATTGTGATGAAAATATAATTTTTACACATAGCTATGCAAGAGTGTATGCAGAAGCACTGGCCCATAGATGCCAATGTAGTGCAAATAGATATTGCACTACCAACTTAAAATCAGAAAACAAGTTATCTATTAGAGATTAACAAGCGTGTACTTATGCCCATAGATATTGTAATTTCCTTTGCTTTTTACTAGTTAGATGCAATATGTGCATGCAATCAGGTTTTACGAAATAATATACATGTTTCGTAATTTTGTCCTAATCACTTAATGTTATTGCAATTTCTGGCATCTGCATGTCTGGACCCAACTCCCTAAGATCTTCTAGTAGGTTCTTCAGTGCTTGGTTAGATCTGTGGAACAACATTGTGTATAGTTGTTCATCTCTGATACTTGAGCTTGTGTCCTGATAAGTATTGTAAAGTCTTGTTAGTTTTCAAGTATATGTAATCAATATTTTGAAAAATTTCTAACTATTGCTTACACTTGACGTCTTTCCTTTTTCTATAATTTCGCCATTGTATCTCTACAGGTAATATATTGTCCACAGTCCACATGCGTCTTCATCTTGTTTTTTAGTTCTCACGTAGCGTGCACTTGTGAATGATGCACTCAGTCTTGGGAATGTGTCATCTTTGTAAATGCACTCTAGCACTTGTTCGAACCTCTTAGCTGTATATTGAAACATTATAGTGACATTGTTAGATAAAAAGGGTAGTAAGTTTTGATATGTTTTTTTTGAGAAATAACACTCTAACTCTAGTAAAAGTTTTCTAGTAATGTCTACATTTTGGTAGGAGTCTTACCATAGTTTGTCATATGTTATTTTCTTAATCCTGCATCTCTTTACTGTTATTGTATGCAAAGGAGTCTATGATCTCAACCTTTGGATTCCGAGAAGATCCATTTAATACATAAACGGAAAAATGTTTCTTGCAATGAACCGGTAGTAGTATCTGTGTATGGAAGTAGATATAATACTCAAGTAAGTTTTAAACATTCGGTAATTTTTAAATTTATGAGGTATCTTAATACTGAATATAGAAGTTTATGCCTATTTCTAAAATAACTCACTATGCCTGCTTTTGTAAGGTCGTTTGTTCCTATGAGGTAATCAATTGTGCGAGCAATGTCTTCAGGTTCGAATTTTTTGTTTTTGTCCATAAAATCTAATACTGATGTTACCTGTGTGGGTAGGATTACCCTTTTACCTTCCTGGAAAAGATATTTGAACTCATCATTACTTCTCCATGTGTGGATGACGACATCTAAAAATTCATTGTCTATCCATCCATTCTCTTTGAAACTGTCTGCTAGTTCACGTGTAGTATATGTCAGATTAAAATCTCTTGATTCATTGGATGCAGTTGTATTGATAAATACTCTCCTGTTGTATTGCAAAAAATAGGATTAATATTACAGTGGTGTTAGTTTAGATTAGAACAAAAAATATCTAGGCTAATTAAAAGAAATCTAGCTATACCAAGTTAAGCTTTACACTTACTCTCCGTAATCTGTTTTTGATGCATATTCGATTAGTTTTTGCCGTACTTTCCTTGCGTTGTCTGTTTCTTTAAATTCAGCTGGAATGAAAACAAGTCTTTCTTCTGGATTTCGATTTTTCTGTTCTTACATCGAATCCTTGCACCTTTTTGGATTTCTTCTATATCTTTCTCTGAAGATCTCTTTCTCCTGTGTTTATTTCAGTTGTATCATTGATTTGTTTGACATCTTGTTTTCTTTGTCTTGAATTCCTAGCAATATATCTCTCTTCAAGTCTTGGAAATCTCTTCTTGTGAATAGCTCTTGATATTCGGAATGGCCTGTAGATGCTGCAAATTTGTAAATACTTGTGTTGCACTTGATAGAACAATGCTATGAAACAACATATTGTAGTATGAACAATACTAGTCAAAAAAATGTGTAAATGATTACCTAATATTCTATCATTTAATGTTTCAATGTTTATGATGAAGATGTCTGATGTCAGCATCCTCATGAGAAGATTTTCCTTGTAATCCGGAATATCTTTTTTTGTGAATTCAGCGTTTGGACTTTTGTTTCTGTTGTTCTTAAACCTTAACTCCACAATGTCTTTATTTTCCTGATCAATTTTGAGCATACTTTTTCAAGATCAATATCCCCTGGCTCTCTCAATGAATTATAAATTCTGAACTTCTTCTCCAAAATATCTACTGTCAATTTGAACCAGTGACCTACTGAACCTGAACTTCCCTTAGGAGGTCGCTCGAGGAAAGGAAACATTATCTGCATGAGCAATTATTTAAAATTTGTTAACATATTTTTCTGTTTAAAAAATGAATATACAAGCTTGTATTTGCAGTATGGTGTTCTTCAAGTTGTCAAAATATATACTGTAATGCACATTATTGTTCTACTTACTAGTTTGTATTTGTCTAGACGGTCTGCTGCGTCTGGTTTAAACAAGTCCTCTACCCAACGCATACTTCTTTTATCGTCTTTGACTGCGTTAATGTTAATAAGTTTTTGCTACAAGACAACCGTTAGTTTGTTTGCTCTGAATATATAAATATCTTTGTTTATTATTTACAGTTGCTTTTTCTATAGTACTTATAGTTGCTCTGTAATGAATAATTTTCTTCTTCGACTTGGATCTCCTAAGTTGTTTTTCAAGATAGGTGAACACCAATTCACCCTCGGTATTGCCTAGCAGTCCTTCCTTTCTGAAAGCACTTGATATGTAATACAGTGGCACATTTGTATTGGTTTTCTCGTCCTTCAAGATATACCGAGATCTGCAGAGTGGAGTAATTTTTATTATAACACGGTATGGTTCTCAAAAATATGCAAAGTACAAAATGATAATTTTTAAAATCATCTCACTTTAATATAGTTGTATCTTCTTTTGACAGTTTTTTGTCTGTGAACTTGCATATAAGGTTATGCAATTTTGTCCATTCGGATTGTATTTGCCTACTATCCTTGTTTGCTTGGTCTCCACTATTTATATCTGTGGAAAGAAAAAATTGTTAGTGTGTGAAAAAATGAAGTGTAAAAAAATCAGTGCAATGACTAATGTTAGGCAGTGCATCAGAATGGTAGTTGGATGACAGTTGAGTTATAGTAGTTGAGGCAGTTTACTGGTTCAATAGTTGTGTTTGACGAGTTTAAATGATAGACTGGCTAATTCTTTACTGTTGTAACCATAATCGTTCATACAAATCTCTTCATGGTCATTACACCCAGATTTTTTATATGTTTAGCAGGCTCTATTTTGCAAATGTATCCTGAATTGATTCACACCAGTAGAAACATGGTATATTTAAAAATGAATCAAATTGTTCAACAAATTAATTTCATAAATATAAGTTGTATCTACGTCATATTGCCTTCTATTGTCAGATTGGTACTGACTGGCAGTAAATCTTCTGCTTTGTGTCCAACTTCACTGTCTTTAACTTTAATCTTATTTTTTCTTTATCTTCTGTCTGATGTTCCTCTTGTTTATCCTGTTCTTGCATGTTCGTTGTGTCAGATGAGCGTATGCTTGTCTCTGCTGCTACTGCTGCTTCGTCAGAGGGAGTTAGGTTGTTTGTATCTCCTCCTGTGTCCTCCTACAAATCAGAAGTTTATAATAGTTCTTTGTTGAATTGTTATGAATGTTATAACCATCATCAGATTTTTCTTTTTATTTTATATTATAGCAAATTTTCCCCTTTCTACTAAATGAGCGTCTACCTTTAGAGATTTGTCTTTTGTTATTGTTCATGTTGCGTTCTCCTGTCCTTTTGCTGCAGTTTCATTATTGGTATCATCTGCTTAATTGTCCAATGCATTAACAAAAATACAGCACTGTTAAACTAGCAACAATCATTCTTATTATATCGTGCAATAACTTGCAATAAGTATATAAATTACCTTTGTAGCTTCGATCGTTGTGTCTTCTATTTTTTAGATGTATCAACACTGTCAGAGTTGTTTTTCTCAGTTTCATTCTGCGGCAATACACATGATGTAGGATCTTCCATTCTATCAGGTCCTCTTTTTGCTGTTAATCTAACTGCTATATCTTTCGCCGACTCCATGTATAACTTAAGCTTATTGATTTAGTCTGGAATCTCAAGTCTTGCTCTGTTGACATCTTGTTCGTAGTTACTAATGAGGCCTAGTTCGTTGTCAGTTTCTAAATGTTAACATATGTTTTCTGGGTTGTCTGCAATCTGTCTCAGGAGATCCATTACTTGTTGCATCTTCTCAATATCTATCATGAGACCTCCGATTGGATTTGGCTGGACAGAAGGTTCTTCAGTTGGAATGTTTGAGTTGTCTCCGGCAAGAACAATTGCATACTTGTTCTTCCGGTTCTCCTGGTCATTATCCACCACTGCATTTGAGGAACTGTTTTTCTTTGTATGAAAACCTTTGTTGTAGTGCTGCAGCTCAGAACTAGTCTTAACCTGTTTCATGTGAAGAGGACAATTTAGAGATTTTGATGCTCAATCTTCTTATGTTACGGAATGAAATCAGATATGCAATACGGAAATACAAAGATATATATTATCAGTATGTGTACTTACATATTTCAATGCTCCGAATTCCTCAATGTTATGTTTCTGTCTGTCCTTCTTCACAATGGATGACAATAATTCATTGTCAAGAACATGCAGCCTTGGTGTTTCAATCGTGTTGATTGAATTCTCACACCTTTTAGTGTCCAGATAGACTATTAAAGGCAGGATTGCGCATCCCTCAGCTCCTTTGGTATTTTTTTTTAACAGGACCCTTACCCTTTTTCTTGTTTCTGTTTTTCTTCTCTGCAAAAAATTCTGAACTCCTCTCTTCAGTTCATCCACTACTACGCGACATATATCCATTTTATGAAGCTTCTTGTAGTCTACATTGTGTACCATTCCAGCCTCTCGGCCTATCCTTGCGTGTAGAGTGGGGCAGACAATACACTTGAAAATGACCAGAAATATGCATTGCATTGTGAAAGGACTTGTGCCACCTTTCTTTATTTGCTTATACAGATCATTAAGTTGAACTTGTTTTGTCGCTGTTATTCCAAGTTCTTTCCTTTTCCATTTGGGAGCTTTTGTGTTACCATCCATTGATGGTAATGGAGCTGCGTTAGGTCCATCAGGGAAGCCGAACACTGATCTCACAACTTCTGGTGTTATTTCAATGTCCACGCCGGCTCCAAGTTCCATTACCATTGTAACTCTATCAATTTTCTCGTATAACCACAAGATCATTGGCCATGACAGGTTTGATGTTACTCTGTAATTAAATAGGAATCCCCACCCAACATTTGATAGCTCGTTTCTCTGATCATCGCTAGGGACCTCTTTAAGAAATTTGCTGAGCTCTTTGAGTGAACACCTTACTGTGTAGTTTCTGCATGTGTCCTTGCGTAGCCTTTTTTCACCTATTGTCAAGGTTTCTTGAATCATAATCTTGCTCTAATCCTTGCGTTTGCGTTTTCTCCCAGTTTGCTGCATGTAAGATTTTATGATGTCAGTTCATGCTCTGGATTTTCCAAAATGAATGTCATATGGTTAATTTATTTATGTAAATCTTTACTAACCTAATTATCCAATTCTCCTGCATTTTCTTCTATATCAGCTATAGCATCATCATCATCTTCTTCTGTTTCAGATTGTATTCCTTCTGGAAGAATGTTGTAGTCTTCATCGTCGTCGTCACTGCTCTCATCCTCATATGTGTTGTTCTCTTGCTCTTTCAGATGTCCTTTTTCTTCCTTTGATATGCTAGATGCTCTCCTCTTTTTTTCCTAAGGGTTATCTTGCTCTTCTGGAAATATTGCTTTCCGCCTCTTCATTCTTCTTGTACTGGACTGTAAATCTATTGTGGTACTGTTGTCTGGAAGCTGAACACTCAGTGGGATTAGGTCATCCTAGGGTATGTTTTGTTCCTTTTTTCATTGTCCACACTTTCTTCAGAGGTTGATGCATGAGGTAGTTTCTTCTTAACTTTATCCAGGTTCAATTTTCTTTTTTTACTGCTTTCTTCTTCTTTTTCTTCTCTTCCTCTTCTACTAGTTGATCTTCCACTTGCCATTCCTGTGTGGGTGTTTCTGTGCAGTCGACACTTTGTGATGGCGTTATTGATAGATGGTTGGTGTGGACCTGACTACTGTTCTGGTTATCTGTTTTGGGGCAATATTTTTTCCTTACTATATGAAGAACAAATAGTAATAATATGTACTTTTACTTTATTTTACAGCATTACCTTGGGTCAGCAATGACTTTTTTTCGTCAGCATCGGTATTATCAGGTATGTTCTGCAAAGAAGTTGTATTAAATAAATGCCATTTCTATATTTATGTTAGTGATGACTACAAGGTATGTTGTATATTGCTCTATACCTTTTCAGGGCTAGGACTTCAGTTGTCCTCCATTTCACCTAATAATTAAATAATATTTGAGCATAAGACAATTCTTAATAAGTGTGGCAGAAAATTAGTAATTCTTTATGCAAACTTCTAATCCTTAGTAATTATTTTCACTGATTCGATGTTTTAATATATTTGTCTATCCTTTTAATATACGAATTCTATTTCCCTATTTTTTCAATAATTAGTTATGAAAAACAATTGTACATATGTAATCTCTAAACTGTTAGGCACATATGCTTTGTATGGAGTTAAGGAACTAAAATGAATGAATTAAAAGTGGAGTTAGATAGTATGTACTGTAAATTTTACTTTATGTTATAGATTTGTGAAGAATCTAGTGTTAAACAGGAATTATATGATTTTGATTGATATGAATTTGGCGTACCTCTTGTTATAGGTTACTAAGCTTACTTGTTTTCTTGAATAAGAGGAAGCAGGGGCCTTCCGCCTCTCTCTCGCCTTCTGCCGCTTACCTTTTTTGTGAATGTATCTTCTCTATCGAGGTCGCCGGGAGTTCCGTTCTAAATTAGTGCAGGTTGCTAAGGACAAACTTTCTACCGTCGAAGGATTGTTTGGTGCGGGCGGTGGTGGGTTAGATTTGAAGGGTTGGACTAGATTCCGTTGGGGTGGGTCGGTGGGGGCGGGGCGATCTGGGGTGGTTACTGTTGGCGGAGCGTGGTGTGAGCTGTTGGTGTTGGGGGGTGTGGGAAGGTGGGTGTTTTGACGGTTACCGGTGTTGGCGGTTTGTTTCTGGATGTTGTTGCTCCTGGTTGACGGCGACGACGGTAGCAGAATGACTCTGTTTTCCACGGGTTTTATTTTTTCCGAACTATCTTTCCTTGGGTTGGAGACTAGAGGGAACACGAAATCGTGTATGGGGTGGTAGTATTTGTTGCTCTGCCTTGTTTAGAAGCAATGAACTGCCTTGCGTCTTCTTAATTTGATGCCTTGGGTGATCGTGAGTGATCTGCCGTAATTTTATTTGACGAACCGCCTTATTAGATTTCATTGATGCACTGCACAATCTGTACCTAAGTTATACGGAGTGCACTGCCTAAGTTGTAATTCGTGCACTGCTTTCTTATTGACTAGTATATGTTTACTTGTCTTTGCTTGCACACAGTTTATTTCTGATGTATGTTCTATTTACTTTAGTGTTGGGGGAGTGACATTGTGTTCTCTTGGTCAGCATTTTATGTTAACTGCTTCTAGGTTGGTGTAAGCACTGCCATAGTCAGTAAGATCAGTATGTGTGTTTAGATATGTTTTGCACTTCCGGTCATACAGTTTATATATTGCCCTGATAAGTTATTTTTTTCCACTATGTTTTCGGCTTTCGAGTTCCCAGTTTTGATGTACTGCACAAGTTCTGCCGTTTGCACTGCTTAGGTTTTAAAGGACGCAGTGCCTAATTTATGCGCAGTTTTGCACTGCTGATCATACGGTTTATGAACTGCCAAAATATTTATTTGTTTTTGTCCACTATGTTTTCAGCTTCCGAGTTCTGATGCGTGGAGTGATACTGAGTGATCTGCCTTAACTAGTAAATATGCACTGCCATTGAGTTTTCGTGTATACACTGCATTTTTACTTGTATTTACATCTTTATTTATTTTTGTATTCTCTTGGTCGGTATTTTATGTTAACTGCTTCTAGGTTGGCGTAAGCAGTGCCATAGCCGGTAAGATCAGTATGTGTTTTTAGATATGTTCTGCATTGCCGGTCATACATTTTATGTACTGCCCTGATAAGTTATTTTTTTCCACTATGTTTTCGGCTTTCGAGTTCCCAGTTTTGATGTACTGCACAAGTTCTGCCGTTTGCACTGCTTAGGTTTTAAAGGATGTAGTGCCTAATTTATGCGCAGTTTTGCACTGCTGATCATACGGTTTATGAACTGCCAAAATATTTATTTGTTTTTGTCCACTATGTTTTCAGCTTCCGAGTTCTGATGCGTGGAGTGATACTGAGTGATCTGCCTTAACTAGTAAATATGCACTGCCATTGAGTTTTCGTGTATACACTGCATTTTTACTTGTATTTACATCTTTATTTATTTTTGTATTCTCTTGGTCGGTATTTTATGTTAACTGCTTCTAGGTTGGCGTAAGCAGTGCCATAGCCGGTAAGATCAGTATGTGTGTTTAGATATGTTCTGCATTGCCGGTCATACAGTTTATGTACTGCCCTGATAAGTTATTTTTTTTCACTATGTTTTCGGCTTTCGAGTTCCCAGTTTTGATGTACTGCACAAGTTCTGCCGTTTGCACTGCTTAGGTTTTAAAGGATGCAGTGCCTAATTTATGCGCAGTTTTGCACTGCTGATCATACGGTTTATGAACTGCCAAAATATTTATTTGTTTTTGTCCACTATGTTTTCAGCTTCCGAGTTCTGATGCGTGGAGTGATACTGAGTGATCTGCCTTAACTAGTAAATATGCACTGCCATTGAGTTTTCGTGTATACACTGCATTTTTACTTGTATTTACATCTTTATTTATTTTTGTATTCTCTTGGTCGGTATTTTATGTTAACTGCTTCTAGGTTGGCGTAAGCAGTGCCATAGCCGGTAAGATCAGTATGTGTGTTTAGATATGTTCTGCATTGCCGGTCATACAGTTTATGTACTGCCCAGATAAGTTATTTTTTTCCACTATGTTTTTGGCTTTCGAGTTCCCAATTTCATGTACTGCACAAGTTCTGCCGTTTGCACTGCCTAAGTTTTAAAGGGTGCAGTGCCTAATTTATGCGCAGTTTTGCACTGCTGATCATATGGTTTATGAACTGCCTAAATATTTATTTGTTTTTGTCCACTATGTTTTCGACTTCCGAGTTCTGATGCGTGGTGTGATACTGACTGATCTGCCTTAACTAGTAAATATGCACTGCCATTGAGTGTTCGTGTATGCACTGTATTTTTACTTGTATTTGCATCTTTATTTATTTTTGTATTCTCTTGGTCGGCGTTTTATGTTAACTGCTTCTAGGTTGGCGTAAGCACTGCCGCCATAGCCGGTAAGATATGTATGTGTGTTTAGATAAGTTTTACACTACCGGTCATACAATTTATGTACTGCCCTGATAAGTTATTTTTTTCCACTATGTTTTCGGCTTTCGAGTTCCCAGTTTTGATGTACTGCACAAGTTCTACAATTTGCACTGCCTAGGTTTTAAAGGGTGCACTGCCTAATTTATGCACAGTTTTGCACTGCTGATCATACGGTTTATGAACTGCCTGAATATTTATTTGTTTTTGTCCACTATGTTTTCGGCTTCTGAGTTATGATGCGTGGAGTGATACTGACTGATCTGCCTTAACTAGTAAACATGCACTGCCATTGAGTGTTCGTGTATACACTGTATTTTTACTTGTATTTGCATCTTTATTTATTTTTGTATTCTCTTGGTCAGCGTTTTATGTTAACTGCTTCTAGGTTGGCGTAAGCACTACCATAGTCGATAAGATCAGTATGTGTGTTTAGATAAGTTTTGCACTGCCGGTCATACAAATTATGTATTGTCCTGATAAGTTATTTTTTTCCACTATGTTTTCAGCTTTCGAGTTCCCAGTTTTGATGTACTGCACAAGTTCTGCCGTTTGTACTTCTTAGGTTTTAAAGTGTGCACAGCCTAATTTATGCGCAGTTTTGTGTTAACTGCTTCTAGGTTGGCGTATATGTTTTGACACAAGTTTTGCACTACTGGTCATACGGTTTATGAATTGCCTGAATATTTGTTTGCTTTTGTCCACTATGTTTTTGGCTTCAGAGTTCTGATGCGTGGATTGATATTGACTGATCTGCCTTAACTAGTAAATATGCAATGCTATTGAGTGTCTGTGTATGCACTGCATTTTTACTTGTATTTGCATCTTTATTTATTTTTGTATTCTATACAGTTAATTGATCAGAATAACCATCATAATCCTACACAAACTAGAAGATTGTATTTAAAATGGATATATGATTTGTTTTACTAGAAGAAAACATTCAGAATGCACAGATTATATATAATTACACATTGTTCAAAGTATCACACACACTAAGTAGGGTTTCAAGCTTGTTAAAAGGACATTGTTTGGAAAATATCAAACGCTAAATCAAATCCACATTTTATATGTGGTTATCAACTAAAATCACCATACTGATATAATATCATAGCCACACTACGAAAGTCTTTACTGAATTCACATTTCCTTCTAGCCATCTTCTTGCTTCTCCGATCTGTAGACATCTTCTTCTGGACTGATGCCGTATTGCTCCTTCTGCCATATCTTCTTGGTATCCTCTAATGGACCTGCTTGTTTATGTCGTTTATATGGTTTATAACCTCCATGACAACTGATGCACAGCTTGTTATCCAAGATTGTTTTATCTAAACTGAGGAGATTCCTGATGAATGCTATCCTCTTATACAACTCGTATGTGACACTGATGCGCTCGACTTTCGACGTAGAGCTCGTTGGGAACCCCAAGAGGAAAGTATGATGAGCACAACAGTAAGTTTTCCCTCAGTTATGAAACCAAGGTTTAATCGAACCAGTAGGAGCAAGGAAACACCCCAAAGGTGTTGCTAGCTGAGCTTTGGCAGGGCGCACTACCGGTGCTAGTAGCAACATGGAGACCTGCACAACACAACCACAGAACTTTGTCCCCAACTTGCGATGAGGTTGTCAATCTCACCGTGTTTTGTGGAAAACAAAGGATTAAACGTATCGAATGGAAAGAAGTAAAAGTTTGCAGAAAGTAAACACAAAGAAGTAAACAGTTGTAGATTGTATGTAAAGAAAAGGACCGGGATCCATAGTTCACTAGAGGTGGCTCTCCTTAAGATAGATATCATGCTGGGTGAACAAATTACAGCGAGGCAATTGACAAACATCGAGAAAGGAATACATGCATATACTAATCATCTTGACTCCTTTGAGACTTGATTGGGCGTTACAACATTATACATAGACCGCCATCCAACTGCATCTATGACTAATAATCCACCTTTAGGTTATCATCCGAACCCCCTCCGGTATTAAGTTGCAAGCAACAGATTATTGCTTTACGAACTACGTGTAAAGTAAACAATACGATTGTTCTATGAACAAAGGATTCTTGTTTTCTCCCTAGTAGCAACAGCACATCTAGTACCTTAGAGATTTATGTCACTTCCCCAGATTACCAGAGGCATGAACCCACTATCGAGCATAAATACTAACTCTTGGAGTTGCTAGCATCTACTTGGCCAAGATAGCTACTAACAACGGAAAGCTTGCAAGATCTCAAATAACAAAGACATGATAAAATCAATAATCAATCTGAAATAGCATCTCAATATCCATCGGATCCCTGCAAACACAACATGTATGAATTACAAATAGATGATCTTGATCATGAACAGAGCTCACAAAATCTAAACATGAAAGCACAAAGGAGGAGAAACCAACCATCTAGCTACTACATGGATCCGTATTCCAAGGATGAACTACTCACGCATCACACCGGAGGCTTGCATGGTGATGAAGAAGGCCACCAGGGTGAATTCCCCTCTCCGGTAGGGTGCCGGGAAGAGCTTCAGACCCCTCCCAATCTAGGGATGGAGATGACGGCGGCTACAGACTCTTTCGTGGATTTTTGATCGGGTGCTTAGGGTTTACGTCCCGAGGGCATCATATAGTCGGAAGGGGAGGCCGAGGGGGTAGCAGGGCTGGGCCTCACCACCCCCTGGCGCGGGCCTGACTGGGCCGCGCGACCAGGTGGTGTGGTGGCCCCCTGGTCCCTCTCTGTCTCGTATTCTGGCACTTGATCACTTCCAGAAAAATAGGCACTTTGGCTTTTGTCCCGTCCAATTCCGAGAATATTCATTTTCTGACTTTCTTGGAACCAAAAACAGCAGAAAACAGGCAGCTGGCACTGTGGCTCTTGTTAATAGGTTAGTCCAAGAAATCATATGAAAAGTACTCCAAAGTTGGAACAAAACACAAGAAAGTGGATAAAACCAAGCATGGAACATCAAAAATTATAGATACATTTGCAATGTATCAACATCCCCAAGCTTAACTCCTGCTCGTCCTCGAGTAGGTAAGTGATAAAAAGAAAGAATAATTTTTGAGGTGACATGCACCATCAAAAACTTGATCAAAGTATTTGTAAAACATTCGAAGCTGGGATCATAGTACTTCAATCATAACATGAAAGACAAAGTTCTAGCAATAAGCAAAGAAACTATGATGCAACATGAAAAGGCACAAACAAAAGATTCATGAATAACAATGCTTTGCAAGATGTTTGTTTGTTTCACATAAATAAAACATAGCATAATAGTATTCAGCTTGTCCCTCCATAGAGTAGCAAATATAAATGCATAGGACACCTTCAAAGTTCATAAGAGTGACTAGATACAATAGTTTAAAGCAAGCAATAAAAAGTTATGCATCAATCAACTAGTCTTGGGACAATGCACATAGAACTAAGAATGGCCACTATGCTCTCAAAGTAGGTGCATAAAGATAGAAGGTGGAAACTCAAGATAATGGTGGAAGAAAGGCCTTTTTTAAAAGGAAGTAGGGATTCAAGTCTCATAAAGATCTTCCAAAAATTATGGTACTTGTAGCTTTCAGATCTCATTGCCCCTATCATAAGCATCTTGAAGTGATTAAGGTCAAAGTGAACAAACTATGGTGTACATGCTTGACGAAATATAAGTCAGAAATCTCATGTCCCTTGTATACGAGGGCCGCTCCTCATGCTACTCAAGTTTAGTCACCGGTAAGTTCTTGTCATCGTAAGTACATGTGTATCATAGAGAACCGCCAACGGGGTACCCCTTGCCCGATGATATGGAAGAATCCCCATATCAAAATGATAAGGCAAGCAGACAACGAGCATCTCAGCATTCTTCTTATTTACCATAGGAATATGGTGCTTTTTTCTCTCTTTCCTCTTTTCATAGTATCTCTTTTTTTTCTCTTTTCTCTTTTTTTTCTCAATATAGGACTCTTTTTTTTATAAGAAGAATGCTTCATAGACAACTCATTATGGTTACGCTACAGGTTTCCACCATGTCAGCATGGATTAGACCAGCGGCCTAGGCGTTTCTCTAACACATATACATAACTCCATGGACTTACAAGCTCCCCTTTCATTTCACACCGACGACATCCATATACAAAAGAGCATGATATCAACTAGGTACAAGTACCAAGTGCAATGTTGAAAGCGTTCCCCATGAAAGCATGGTTCTACTAATTCCTGACAAATAAGTGCAAGCATATACAACATAGAAGACACAATGGTTCAAGTTATTAAAGGCAAGTAAAGTAAAGTGTGCCATCAAGTTCGTGAGAGTTTTAATCAGTAGTTTTCTCATAACAAGTGGAAGGTAAACAAAAGCATGAATGTACTTGGAATAGCATAAGCTAGTAGGTAGGTATGGTGGACTCTTTGGAATAACTTGGTTTAGGGAGTTGGATGCATGAGTGGAACTCATACTTTGTTGTGGAGGCTAGCAAAAGACTGGGAGCGATAATCTAAGAGAGCAATAATGGCCATAATCATGCAGAGCGACAAAACATCATTGATCAAAGCATAAAGTGATACTACAAGTTGAAAACTAAAGGATCATATAGGCTATGGTGACTTTGGATAGTCATAACATGGTGTGAGCATGTGTCAAGTCAACCTAAATAAAGCATAAAAGGAGAATACCACTATACTATGCTTTAATATGCTAAAACAACACATGATTCATCCAAGGCACATTAAGCAATCTCAATTGTTTATAACAAGTCATGCTGTAGCAAAGAATACTAAGCATAAATCCAAAACAATATCAAGCATGGCATGACAAAGCATAGGCCACAGTTAAAAACAAGCTCTTTTCACCACATAAGTATGAACTTTCCTACTCTTTTCCAAACCAAACCAAACTATTTGCAAACCAAATGTATGAAAGAGGGGGTCCAACCAATTTATTCAGAAAACTAAGCAAACCAAAGCAAACGAAAAACCAAAACAAAAACGAAAAAGAAGACGCTCCAAGAAAAACACAACTGTGCATGAAACAATAAAAATGAAGCGTTTGGAAGAAACCTGAGATTTTTATTAATGAAGAAGGGGATGCCTTGGGCATCCCCAAGCTTTGACGCTTGTACTTCTTGGATATTTCTTGGGGTGACACGTGTGTCATCCCCAAGCTTGAGCTTTATTCCATCCTTCATCTCATTACTCATTCCGTCCATACACCTGAAATTTTTCCTTCATACAAAACTTCACACAATCTCATTAGCAACATTAGTGCACTTAAGATAATTAAGTCTCAAGGTTCAGTTCTAACACCAAATAAACTTCCATTATAACACTAGATACTGTAGCACTTCCCTCAAAAAAGCTCAATTCTCCAAAAGAACTCAAGAAGAAACTAACAAGAAGCAAATGCAGAAAATGGCAGAAATCTGTCAAAACAGGCCAACAGGTAAAGACAAATTTTTTCGAAGACCTTATGTTACTCAAATCAAAACGTGTTGAACTAACGAAAGTTTTATAACAACCGGGGGCAGAAGCACAAAAAATTACAGCTCAATCTGACATACAGAGCTCTCTCACGAAGTTTTATGGTGAAGCACAGAAATCTGTTTCGGGACAGCAACTTTCTCAACCATTACTTCACTCTCATTAGAGGTTACTCTTGGCACAAAAATCAAATAAAAAGGATAAGGAGAGGTTATTACAGAGGTAATAACTTCTAAGACTCATCTAAAACTTTTGGGTTATCTCCCAATAAGTACTTTTCTTTAGCGCCTTTAAGTTAGGCATAAGAAGCAAATAAAGAATCAAGTGTTCTCAAATGAAGAAGCATTAAGATCAATACCAGAAATATTTTCAACAAGGCAAGGTATATCATCCAAATAAGTTCTAGAGGATCCTCTCTCAATGCTCTTAGGTTCAATATTCTCATCAAAAGGGTTTGCAGGAACAATCCAATCAAGATTCTTTTCTATGGCATCATGTATTGCTACTAGTTTGAAGGGTATTGGTATCCTAGGTTCCTCCCCATTAGGTTCGGTTTTGTTCATATTTTCTCGTGTACCAACAACATCTACACATGAGCCTAGCATATTGAAATGTTCAAAAACTTTTCTAGCTTCCTTGGCAACATAATAGAACTCCTTAAACAAAGTTTCTAGAATAAAATCCCACTTTTCAGGATCCTCAATTTCTTTAAGCTTAAGAAACATCACTTGCATTAAGGGGTTGAGGTTAACAAACCTAGCTTCTAACATGTGAATTAAAGAAGCTGCAGCAATCTCATAATTTGGAGCAAGTTCTACAAGGGATCTATCCTCAGTATCTTCATGTTTGCTAACATGATTAAAGAATTCTTCAATGTTATCTTTCCCAATTATAGAACCACTACCAATTGGAAGGTCTTTCAGGGTGAATTTGGGGATCAACATGGTGAGCTAGGGAAGGGGTGACAACTAAAGGAGACTTAATTTTTTTGTGTTTTTGAGTAAGAAAGCAAACAAGTAAAACTATTTTTTTGTGTTTTTCAAATAAGAAAGCAAAACAAGTATTTTTTTGTGTTTTTGAAGAACAAAACAAGCAAACAAAGGAAAAAAGATAACTAAGCAAAATAGAAACAACAAAGTAAAGAGATTGGTTATGAGGGACTCCCCTTGTGAAGATGTCCTTGACTCCCCAGCAATGGCGCCAGAAAAGATCTTGATGCGCTCGACTTTCGACGTAGAGCTCGTTGGGAACCCCAAGAGGAAGGTATGATGAGCACAGTAGTAAGTTTTCCCTCAGTTATGAAACCAAGGTTTAATCGAACCAGTAGGAGCAAGGAAACACCCCAAAGGTGTTGCTAGCTAAGCTTTGGTAGGGCACACTACCGGTGCTAGTAGTAACGTGGAGACCTGCACAACACAACCACAGAACTTTGTCCCCAACTTGCGATGAGGTTGTCAATCTCACCGTGTTTTGCGGAAAACAAAGGATTAAACGTATCGAATGGAAAGAAGTAAAAGTTTGCAGAAAGTAAACACAAAGAAGTAAACAGTTGTAGATTGTATGTAAAGAAAAGGACCGGGATCCATAGTTCACTAGAGGTGGCTCTCCTTAAGATAGATAACATGTTGGGTGAACAAATTACAGTGGGGCAATTGACAAACACCGAGAAAGCAATACATGCATATACTGATCATCTTGACTCCTCTGAGACTTGATTGGGCATTACAACATTATACATAGACCGATATCCAACTGCATCTATGACTAATAATCCACCTTCAGGTTATCATCCGAACCCCCTCCAGTATTAAGTTGCAAGCAACAGATTATTGCTTTACAAACTGCGTGCAAAGTAAACAATATGATTATTCTATGAACAAAGGATTGTTGTTTTCTCCCTAGTAGCAACAGCACATCTAGTACCTTAGAGATTTTTGTCACTTCCCCAGATTACTAGAGGCATGAACCCACTATCGAGCATAAATACTAACTCTTGGAGTTGCTAGCATCTACTTGACCAAGATAGCTACTAACAACGGAAAGCATGCAAGATCTCAAATAACAAAGACATGATAAAATCAATAATCAATCTGAAATAGCATCTCAATATCCATCGGATCCCCGCAAACACAATATGTATGAATTATAAATAGATGATCTTGATCATGAACGGAGCTCATAAGATCTAAACATGAAAGCACAAAGGAGGAGAAACCAGCCATATAGCTACTACATGGATCCGTAGTCCAAGGATGAACTACTCACGCATCACACCGAAGGCTTGCATGGTGATGAAGAAGGCCTCCAGGGTGAATTCCCCTCTCTGGCAGGGTGCCGAGAAGAGCTTCAGATCCCTACCGATCTAGGGATGGAGATGACGGCGGCTACAGACTCTTTCGTGGATTTTTGATCGGGTGCTTAGGGTTTACGTCTCGAGGGCATCTTATAGTCCGAAGGGGAGGCCGAGGGGGTGCCAGGGCTGGCCTCACCACCCCCTGGCGCAGGCCAGGCTGGGCCGCGCGGCCAGGTGGTGTGGTGGCCAGCTGGTCCCTCTCCGTCTCGTATTCTGGCACTTGATCACTTCCGGAAAAATAGGCACTTTGGCTTTTGTCCTGTCCAATTCCGAGAATATTCATTTCCTGACTTTCTTAGAACAAAAAACAGCAGAAAACAGGCAGCTGGCACTTTGGATCTTGTTAATAGGTTAGTCCAAGAAATCATATGAAAAGTACTCCAAAGTTGGAACAAAACACAAGAAAGTGGATAAAACCAAGCATGGAACATCAAAAATTATAGATACATTTGCAATGTATCAGACATATCGATCTATTGCTGAGTAACGCAGATTCTCTGACGGCATTTGCTTCCACTCCCATATGTCATGCATGTTTGAGGCACGGGCTAGTGCCTTCATCTGATTGTATGACCTATCATGAGTGTTGTTGCAAGATTGGACATGCCATCCATGTGATTATCTCGTGGAACTGACTTGAATATATCCTATATGTCGACATGGTACTCGTCAGGGATATCAAATTTCTCTTTCTTCATCATCTTTATGTTTATCCTCTTGTCCACACTAACGAACGTGATCTGTCTATTGTTGAGAAAATGCCGTAGCCCCTGGCAGTCCTTAGTGCTCCTGGCGTAATGATACACTAGGACGTGCTCTTATGTACCTGCTAGGAGTGTATTCAAGGTCGAGTCCTATGTACCTGCTACTATCGTCCTGTCAAGTAAAATTTTATCATTTAGTAAGTAGCAGAATCTAGTGAAACCTTTTTGATTCTTACGGCGTGAAGAATGTAGGAGTAGGGGAAAATGTAGGATCCCATTTTCCATGCCCACTCTAAGGCTCCGTTTGGCTTCTTGGATTTTGTCAAACCAAAGTCTTCTAAAACCATAGTATATCAACACCGGGCAATCAATACTATAGTTTGCACAAAACCATAGTATTTGTAGAAAAATAGCTCCAGACCTCTTTTTGAAACGTGCAAAAAAACCTCAGTTTTTGCAATACCATAGTTTTGAAACTTTGGTATTTTACTGTGGCCAAACTCCCAAACTATTGAAAACTACAGTATTTTTAGATACTACGTTATCTTCCGAATACTGAGAAAAAACAGCAGGTGCCAAACATGCCATAATGCTACATTAATTCATATTACAAATAGTTTGCTTGATCATAGGAAAAAACAATGGATTCTGAAAAGGATGTATGGGGTTAATGTTTGATTCGAATGAAAACAAGTTCAAAGTACTGGTTAGGAAAAGGTACTGCAATTTTTCTGCATAATTCTTGTGCAAACCTTTTCAAACAAAGATACGAAAAGTTGGATAAGTACTAACCTTGTCAAGCCAACCTTCGTACATTGAGAGTATTTTGTCGACCGTGGATTCCTCGTTGGTGTACACCACAGTAAGAACCGTCGTTCCATGAGCAGGAATGTGATGAATCTCTGTTGTCTGAAGCCCGTCGTCCATGGGAGGAAGACGTCTGGTACCACGGCTTGAATCTGTTTATTTCTGCAGTAATAAAGAAGGTTAGATCTAATAAGAACAAGTATGTGATGGACTACAAAATAATATATAATTATGTGCTAGATAGACACCTTGGTTTTCTGAGTTTCGGCGCTGCAAATGATGAACTGGTGCACCGTTGTTGCAACTTACGCCTTTACCGCTTCCACGACTCCTCCTATCCTTATAACCAACCGATCGTGTAAATCGTACTACTAATTATATAAAAAAAGCCCACTACGAAATTGTCCATACAAGACCTCAAAACTTCGCAACCATACAACTGTTCCTTATATACAAGAAAGGACCACTAATATAATTCATAGGCCCATTGTTATTTGCAGCATAGCACTGCTTCTGTAAAGTATTATGCACTGCCTCATATTACATAAAAATAAAAAAACTAATTAAAAACACTACATTTGAGACCTTAAAAGTACGTAACCATAGCTCTACTTCTTAAACACATGCCTGTTATGCACATGCCCATTTGATTTGGTAACAAACTTAAGGATCCGACAGGTTGTTAGCCGATGGACTTTGAACTAAATGAGCCGCAGTGTCAGACAAACAGCGCAAAGACTTCTGAGTTGCTTACATACACTATTGATGAGGAGATGGCAATTTTAAAGTAGGCAGCCCATGAAAAGGAGCACATCATAAATGCCCAAGCCTTGGCCTAGCACCCAAGGCCCAATCAAGGCCTGGCTCAGAATATACCTGTTATCCCTGGTCCGGTTGGACAGAAGGAAGCTCTATATCCTGAACCAACTAGGCATTCTTTATATACTGCTCCTTCTTCTCAAGAGAGCACCAGAGGAAAACATATCCAGGAAGAAGCTCTGAAGCAGCACCACCCTAGTAATGAAGGACAACAAGGGCAAAATGTCTCTCAGGCCCCTCCGTCTCCTCGGCGGTCACCGCTATCCCTCTCCCCACCCCAAGAAGGACAGACAAAAAGGCCCCTCCAAGAGAGCCTTTCCTCGCCGGAGAAGCTACAACCACCATCCAAAAAAAGAGAGGCCCCATCAGCAGCAAGATCTCCGACTCAAGAGAGCAGCAATCCAGCTACTGGAAGAGATGCAGAGGGCATGGTCGGAGGTTCCCCTCAGGCCGGCCAGCAGAGAGCAATGGGGGGAATCTGGAGGAAGAGGAGAGAAGGAGATCCACGCCGACGGTCCGCAATAGGCACTCCAGCAGGTCATGACAGAGAGGGAGGATTAGAGACCGCAGATCAGCATCGACCTATCTCAGGTAACCAATCTGGCAGAAGATCTGCAAGACGCTTCTCCCCATCCCCAACACCTTCTAGGGGCGCCGCCGATTCAAAGATTGGGAATCGTCCATGAAGGACTCGCTGGGATGAGGGTCAGCCACCTCAAACTGGAGCTCAGCTCTGACCTGCTCTGGGAATTAGTGTCAATCGCCCTGGTTCTACCTTTTGGTACCATTCTCCAAGCCCAAGTGGTGTGGTTCATGGAGGCGATAATCGCAGGAGCAGCGGTCCTACTGTGGGAAGAATTCTGCACCCCGCTGCTTCTCCAGCGCACAGATCTGCTTCTTTAGCGTCAGTTTCAGGAGAAACTACCGATTACGACCCTTGGGCACTCTCGTCGATCTCGCCTCTGTTAGAGGGCTTGAAGGATTCTAGGCGCGGTGCTTTCTCACCTCCTCAGGAGCTTAGCAACCTCTATGTGGCTTGCTATGCTCCTCATTATGGTGATAGCGCCAGCAGAAAGCTCAATGTTGGACCTCAGGTTCAATCTCCAGCAATATCTTCAAGCACTCCGCTCAATGTACAGGTCAATCTGGATCAGGAAGAAGCTTCTGTAGATAAGGCAATGTCGCCAGCCTCTAAGGCGCCACGGGCGCCATGAAGGCCCTTGGGTGGAACTGCCAAGGGGTGGGCAAGACCCTAGGCAGTCCTAAAATGTGACATCTTTCCAGGATGATAACAGCCACCAAACCTCAGGTAACTTTTATCTCTGAGACAAAAAATGCTAAATTTAATATGAATGACTGTGTTGTAGTGCCATCTCAAAGGAAAGCAGGGGGCTTATGGATGATGTGGACAGATGATGTAGATATGTCGCTGCACTTCAAGTCGCTTAATCTAGTTCTAGCTATAGTTATGGATCGCGCCAAAAATCAAAATTTTGGCCTTGTTTGTATATATGGCGATCCCTACCACCATACTACTAGCTCTATCTGGCAACAGGTTGCACATTTTGTGTATTATAATAGCAGCCTCCCCTTTCTTTGTATTGGAGACATGAATGACTTGTTGTATGACTCTGATAAGAGCTCTCCTACTATCAATCACACTCGTATGTTTGCTTTTCGTTCTTTTATTAAAAGCTGTGGTTTTTTTGACATTGGTTTACTATGTCAGATGCTGCTGGGAACAAGAAGGGAAAGGACGATTGCAATACCACTGGACTTGGAGTTTACTATGCAGAAAATTTTGTAGATGGAAGAATTGATGACTTCATCATGGCGTCTAAAGAAGGAGTCGATTCACCGTTACAAGCTGAAGCGAATGCAATGCTGCTTGCTGCTTCCTTTGCTTCTACCATGAACCTCAATAGGCCAAATTTCTTTATAGATTGCCTCAATTTTGCAAAGGCACCGGTGGCCCTGAGAGTCTCAGACCACAACATGCTTTGGGAGATCAGAAGGCTAGCCATTCAATTTCAGAATCTAGCACAGGATTTGAGTGCTTCTATCTACCACATCTCGAGAGAGATCAATAGTGTGGCTCACTGTTGCGCTAAATAAGCTATAGATGTGATAGGATCTATGCCCATCAGTTCTTGCAGGAACACAGCTCATAACAACATGTCTTTCCCAGTGATTGCCGCAATCGACTCGATTCGGAATCTAGGCTTTGTAATTCACAATGTACAATGTCTCTGAGCTGATATAAATATTTGGGTGCCTTCGGCACCCTGCCCCGTTCAAAAAAAAGATTTGGTAACAAACTACTGCATTTCAAACCTACTATGCACTGCCTTGGTTTGTAAGATCCGGATGTATATTAATGAAGGTCGTGCACTACCCAGTACGATGATTATGCACCGGATTTCTTCCTTGGTTACCGCGGAATCGATGCATTTTAGGAAATTCAGATAAATGAATAGTCCATCCAAATCAGGAGATATTTTACAAGGTTTGAATGACATTTATGGATATATAAAGAAAAACCTAATATAAAGCTAGATCCCCTAATCGTCTTTGTCGCTGCATATGTGGATGATGTATGATGGACCTGCCTCGTCGTCGTTCGCTGCAGCCGCTGGAGCCACAGCCGCTTGCGCTACTGTTGCAGTTGCCGTGCGTTGGTTCCTCCTCGCCTCCGCTTCCTGTCGAATCTGATTGGTCATCTCCAGAACTGCTAGGATGTTGGTCTCATGAACGGCGGCCCTATGCGCCATATAGGCAGCGACCCTCTCGCGGTTTCGGGCATCCTCCCGCCTCTTCTTTTCCATTTCGAATGAGTCAACCTCCTCCTTCTCCTTCTCTGGAAGCGAGGAACGCGGTCTATTCCTCACGGTTCCTTGCATCCTCCTGCCTCGTCTTCTCCTTACCGAACGAGTCGACTTTTGTTGAGGTTGGCGGCAACATCAGGTCGTAGGATTGGTGGCTATCAGCGGAGGAAGAGCCGTATTCATGTAGGTTCTTGTAGCTTTGCTCCTTCTCCGCAGCGGCTACCACACCTTGAGCCGTGACCGACTCCTGCGACGAGACCTCCTCTTTCTCTTCTTCGTCATCGGAGCTAGGCGGCGTTGGAAGTGGTATGCGAGCACCCGGAGGGAACTTGGCCCAACAGGTGGGTAGGCGGTGAGGCATTATGAAGCGGTGGTAGGTATATGAGATCGAATAGTTATCCCTGGTACTGATGCTGTTTCGAAGTGTGAAGAGGTGCCGACACTATTTATAAGCCTGCGAGGAGGAGGCGAGAGGTTTACAGCATTAATTGCACGCTTATACAGCTCACACCAAATCCATAATGCCTCGTCGCTTGGGTGCTACGCTATCTTTAATAATGTTGATCGGCCGTTTTTAACACGTGCGCAGGTAGTGCACTGACCGTGGAATGGACTACACCTACCATGCACACCAAGATACACTGCGTGCGCCACACCTATGAACTGCATCTCGGGTGGTAATTTATACTGCACTGATAATTGTACAAGATGTTCTCCACCTTTGATTTATACAATGCGTATCTTTGGTGTGCCTCACCTATGCACTGCATCTCGGGAATGCAGTGCTCGTGAGAGGCGTACGCACTACTGGTTATCCTAATGCACTGTGCAAGATAGGCATATGCACTGCCTGTGTGTCTGCATCTCGTGTGCTACAATATAGTGATGTGCGGACTGTCAAATATGTTCTCCACCAGCGTGGGACACGAACACACACTTGTTATAAAAAATGAATGCATCTCTTCGCTATCCAGGAAGGCACTGCTCTTGACACCTATATGCACTGCCTGTGTTGACTGCATGTTGTGTGCTACAATATAGTGTTGTGCGGTCTGTGCAAGATGTTCTCCACCCGCGATGAACGTATGGTTATACAGAACGTATGCACTACATCCTTATGCTGGAATGCACTGAACCTGCCATGCAGGCGCATATGCACTTCCTGTGGAAATCTTATGCATTGCATCCCTAGGCAGGTGTGAACTGCCCTTTCTAAACATATGCACTGCCTATGCAGAGTGCATGTTGTGTGCTACAATATAGTTATGTGCGGACTGTGCAATGTGTTCTCCACCTGCGGTGGACACAGACACAGACTGTTCATTTAGAACGCATTTACTGCATCCCTATGCGGTAATGCACTGCCCGGAACAGGTAAATGCACTGCCTATGTGGACTGCATGCCATGTGCTACAATACAGTGTTGTGCCAACTGTGCAAGACTTTCGGCACGTGTGGTGGACACGGACACGTACTATTCATTTAGAACGGATGCACTGCATCTCTAGGCCATAATTCACTGCTGGCTCAAGTAATATGCACTGCCTGTGTTGACTGCATGTTGTTAACTACAATATAGTGTTGTGCGGTCTGTGCAAGATGTTCTCCACCCGCGATGAACGTATGGTTATGCAGAACGTATGCACTGCATCCTTATGCTGGAATGCACTGAACCTGCCATGCAGCCACATATGCACTGTATGTGGAAATCTTATGCACTGCATCCCTAGGCAGGAGTGAACTGCCCTTTCTAACCATATGCACTGCCTATGCGGAGTGCATGTCGTGTGCTACAATATAGTTATGTGCGGACTGTGCAATGTGTTCTCCACCTGCGGTGGACACGGACACGAACTATTCATTTAAAACACATTTACTGCATCCCTATGCGGTAATGCACGCCCGGAACAGGTATATGCATTGCCTATGTGGACTGCATGTCGTGTGCTATAATACAGTGTTGTGCCAACTGTGCAAGACTTTTGGCATGTGCGATGGACACGGACACGTACTATTCATTTAGAAGGGATGCACTGCATCTCTAGGCCGTAATTCACTGCTGGCTCAAGTCATATGCACCGCCTGTGTTGACTACAATATAGTGTTGTGCGGTCTGTGCAAGATTTTCTCCACCTGCGATGAACATATGGTTATGGAGAATGTATGCACTGCATCCTTATGTTGGAATGCAGTGAACCTGCCATGTAGCCGCATATGCACTGTCTGTGGAAATCTTGTGCACTTCTCTTTAAGTCTTTAATATAGTGATGTGTGGACGATGCAAGAAAACATGCAACGGCAGTGCATTCACCGTGGAATGGAATCGACTTGTGATGCAAACGGGCATATGTAAAATGTATCCACTGCATACATAGTACTTCCTGTATAGTTTAGATTATACTGCTAAGGGGGATGTGCAATACAATGTGCTTTGGCAGTGTATCTCCTAACATAAAGGCCATACACTTATAGATGTAGCGTCATGCGCATGGTTGCCCTTCCCATCCCGACCTAGTCATTCCCAGCCGCTAGGACTAACAGAGAGAGCTCGCCTCCTATTCCCATCTCCCCTCCCACTCAATTGCACCCCTAAAAACCATCAGATCTGAAGGATTTCACCGTTGTTTAGCTCCCCAATCTCCCTCTCAAGGTATGCTCATCCGATTCCCTCGTTTTATCCTATAAATCTTGCACATTTTAGTCTTATTTGTTTTGAATCATAGTTCTAGATAAGATGGATTCATATTTTTGGTCGATTCATATTATAAATTGTACTGATAAAAAAAATTCGATAGCGTTTTAGATATTAAGTTTTTGTTCAATTTGTATATATATGGAGATATGAGTTTTTTATTTAGCATGCAATGTGATGATGCAATGAGGATACACTTTTAGGTTGATTATGCTTTTGTACTTTCATTTTTCTATTGATTAGTTACAATATGGTGATGCAATAAAGGGTTGGGGTGCTGTGATTGAGCCTTCTGGTATAAGAAAAAAATATTTATTTGTGCTTCCTACTTGGCTCACTTACTCCGTCCCTAAAATTACTTTATGTTCGTTCCAAATATGATGCCCTTTTTTATCTTAGCTAGCCTTATCATAAATTAACGAGTGCTTTTCATTTTTATTAGGACATGGCACTGTGTCAGGTTTGTTTCACAGACTGTAGTAATGAAACAGTGCCAGCCTCGCTATTCCTTGTCCGTCTTGTACATGGTCGATTTGAGCGTTCATTGGTATGTATATAATTCTTGCTATTTACATTTATTGAATTTTCTTTCCATACTATTGTCATTTATCTAATTATTTTATTCAATTTAGAGTATCCCATGCCATATAAGGAGAGAATTCAATAGAATAACAGGACAAAGCATGGAGTTTCATGCTCTTGGGCGAATGTATGTTGTGGACATGCGCAAAGAGCGAGCAATGACTCGCCTTGTAGGTTCTTCATGGAGAAGGTTAATTTCTAAAAACCAAATCGACTCTGGTGTGTATCTAGTTTTTTCAATGGGAGCTCCGTGTCCAAGTATCACTGTTATGTATATGAATGATGAGGGGGGTGAGGACAAGGATGATGAGACCGAGGAGGATGAGTGTGATGACGAGGATGAGGGCAAAGAGGATGAGTCTGATGAGGAGGATCGGGAGGATGAGGAGCAAGAAGGACCATCAGATTATACAATTGTTGCTCGGAGATGCAAGCTTACCAAGAGTGAAAAGTGTTATCTTGTCCACATCATTCCTTCAAAAGAATTGTACGTTGGCCTAGCACTTGTTACTCGCTTGACCAGGACCCATGTTCAGCATCATGATATGGTATGTTATTAATTATCATTATTTTTTACTTCCTATTATATATTTTTATTGCTTGTTAGTTATTCGATTTCTAACTTCTGCAACTTAATTAGAAACTACCTTCGAGAATGGTTTTTTCTCTTGAAATTGCCAAAGAAGGAGTGTCTGGAGTACAAATTGGTGCAAATGGTGCCGCAAGCTTCATTTCGTACAAGACAGGGAGTGATGGTCGAATCATCTTCAGCACCCCTGAGTGGAAAACCTTTGTTGAATGTCATCGTGAATGTCTTGAAGTTGGGCAAGCCTTTCTCCTCACTGGCAAGACCACTTCAATCCGAAACATTGAGATAATGTTTGTCATTGACATCATCTTATATGATGACTGCAGTTCCTTCTGATTGTTTATTAGTGCTGATATAAGTTGTGTTAAACCGCTTGTTGTTATGAACCGCTTGATGTATGTTATGAACCACTTGTTATGTGGTAATGCATTTCGTTGTTTCTATTGATTTTTTGATGTGCTGTGAATATTCAACTGGATGCATCAGATTTCGTTTCAATTGTCAAAAGTTCAAGTAATTTTTTAGAAAATTTTAACTTGTTAATGCCATTTTGCTTATTTATTTGCAATTAACTTGCCTGTCTGCGAGACCAAATTAGGAATGTACATATGAAATACAACTATACATTCATATGATGTAATTACAAACATTACGGGATAATGATAAAAACTAGTATAATTTATACACACACAGAAATAAATTACATTGTTCTGCAAATATAACATACTAGATCATAACCACTTTTGTGAAAATGAATTAACAAACTGAATTAAAACACCGCTAGAAGATCGTACTCACATAATCATAGTCTTTAGCTAAATTCAGTCTTCTTCCTCGTCGTCTCTCTTCGTCCACCATGCATCGTTCTTCATCCACCTGTCGATATCTGTTGCTAGACACATCGTGTATTTGTCCTCCCACTTATTATTGTTATCAGCTGATGGACCTGCCTCCAAAAAACGTTTGTACGATTTATATCATTTACCTCCTTTACACCCAATCATAGTCTATCATTGAGAATTTGTCTTCCTAAACTGAGGCAGTAGCTGCTGAATGTTATTCTCTTGTACAACTCGTATTTTACATACCCATCTTTTGCTGAGTAATGCAGATTCTCCATTGGCATTGGCTTCCACTTCCATTTGTTATGCATTTCTGAGTCACTTGCTATTATCTTCATCTCAGTGTATGATGAATCAATGAGTACTGCTGCAATACTAGCCATGCGATACATGTAATTGTCACCTTGGAATGTATTGAATATTCCTTGTATGTCTACATGGTACTCTTCAGGGATGAAAAACTTTTCTTTCATCAACATCTTTGAATCAATCCTCTTGTCGATGCTAATGAAGGTGATCTGTTTTTCCTTGAAAAAATCACGGAGTCCTTGGCATTTTTTCGTGCCCCTAGCATAATGATAAACTAGGACGTGCTCTCTCACGGTGCGTTGTACGACGACGATGGTTTTTTCACTTCCTTGATCAGTATATTCAATGTCTAGTCCAACGTACCTGCGCTTATCCTGGGGTCAAATGAAATGTGATTATTAGTACCAGAGTCTGGTGAAATGAACACGAGAAGGATACAGTTTAGAACTTGTATTATTGATTCTTATGACATTAAAGACGTAGGAATATTGATAATGTAGGAATGCATTTCCTATATCCACTCTAATCCTGTAGAGATTCATATGGCACACAGTATATTTGTTTCTACCATTGGAAAATCAAGGGATTCTGATAAAATATATATGGGTTTGATGTTTGATTCGTATTTAAACTAGTGAAAAGGACTGGTTAGGAAAAACTAGTTCAAATTAATATGGGAAACTATTTTATACGAATCAAACAACCTTGAATTCATTTATGTTGTAGTCATGCATAATTCATATGACAATCATTTTAATAAAATCAGACGGTAAGTTGGATCAGTACAAACCTCTTCAAGCCAAGCCTCATACATGGAGAGGATTATGTCCACCGTTGATTCCTCGTTGGTGTACTCCAGAGTAAGAAACATCGTTCCATGAACAGGAATGTTATGAGTCTCTGTGGTTTGAAGCCCGTCGTCCATCATGTCTGGGACGAACATGTCTGGTACCACACCTTGAATTCGTGTTTTCTCGCTATAGGTAACAATGATGAATCTATTAAGAACAAATATGTGATGGAATAGAAAAAGAATAAATAATTCAATGCTCGAGAGGCACCTTGGTTTTTTTGAGTTTCGTCGGTGTTAATGATGAACTGCTGCGATCTTGTTTCAACTTACGCCTTTTCCGCTTCCACGACTTCTCGTATCCTTATAACCAAACGATCGTGCAAATCGTGCTAGTAGTTATAAAAAAAGGCCCACTACAAAATTGTCCATACGATACCTCAAAAGTTCACAAGCATAAAACGGATGCTTCCATACAAGAAAGGCCCACTAATACAATTCACAGGCCATTGTTGTTTGAAGCATAGCACTGCTTCTCTAAAGGATCATGCGCTGCTTTATTTTGTTTTATCTGGATGTATTTTAATGCAGTTCATGGACTGCCAGTGATGTTAGTTATGTACTGCCCTGGTTACTTGTTTTTTTAATTCCCTGTTTCATCTGCTAGATTGTGATTGCATAGATGTACGAGTGTTCTATCTGATAGTCTGTAAGAATAATATGTAAATGTTCTATTTTTTTGTTAAATAAAACATTTCTAGTTGTTAAGTTTGTATGATATATATAGTGCAATTCTTTTTTTAAAGCATGTTCGATTGAACATCCGGTACAAAACTATTCTTTCGAACTACAGTAGATTGTTCTAGGAGTGTCATGGCTATTGTGTCTAATGTTTTTATCTTATTTGAAAAATCGGTGTAATGCTATGTATGGTTGTAGTCAATGTATCCTTTTTATACCAGTAAATAACAAGTAATGCCATAATACAAAAAACTTTCCTCTATAACTTTATGATGACTTGATAAGAATAAAAATCTGCTCTATAATTTCTTACATTTATTATGAGTGAATTTGTAATTCTGAGTCTGTCTGCTACAAAACAATATTTGTATCATGACCTGATCCTGCTGCTTCTCCTGCATAAAATAAACAAACATTGTTAGCAATCATTTTTATAACATGTATGTAGAGCAAACTATTTGGGCAATCATAATTGTAATGTTTTAAATATTATGAATTTAAAACTTGCCTTGGCTCTTGAACTTGTCCAGTCAAATACCATTGTAGACGGCGATGTCCTTTTCTGGGGATTTTTAAATAGCTTGTGTCTTCCTTTTGATTATTGCTTCTGGACCGATCACTGCCGAGATCTTCATCTTGAATGGTGCTTTGTCTTGTTCTGACTGTTCTTATCACCGGACTTTTGGTACTGTTCCTTTTATGTACATTGAACTGTACTGAATTCACAGGACTGCTTCTTGTTTGTACATTCCTCTCAATTGATGCTTGAGGTTTTTTGTGGCTTGACACGGATGTCTGCACTAGATTGCTCCTTGTAATCACTATTCTTTTTATTTGGATTTTTGTACTGCACTTCCTCTTTGGATTGTTCATTGCTTCTGCCATTCTACAGCTTCGTTATGTATGTCCATAACTTGGAGAAACATTTCCATCATTTCCACTAAGGTTAGCATCTGTCTGAGGGATTTCATACATATTCACAACATTCCGTGTGGGATATGGATGAGATCTTTCTTTTCTGATGTCAGACTTTTGTTCATCAATCCCTCGTGTACAATTGCTTTCTTCTCTTGATTTTTGTGCTGTTGCTACTGAACTTCTCTTCTGCTTCTATGGTTTTGATATCATCTGCATCACATGTATCAAGCGCTTTATTTTCACGACTTAAAATATATCATGTCTAATAATTTTCCTATTTTCAAAGTCATCAGCTATAAATTTCATATAATACTTACTCTAGCTGAATCAGTAGAATTGTTATCACTTGACGTTGCTGATGAACTTTGTTGATCCTTCTCTTTCCATACTCTTCTTCTTTTATGTGGTGTCAATTTTTTCTTTATAAAAAGGAGAGAAAATGTTAGTCTTGCGTGGTTACAATCAGGTTCAAGATATGCTGTAATAGGTATCATTGTGTAAAATTAGCTTACTTCATCTATACTAGTGTTGTCAGCATAACTGCATCCACATTTTCCTTTACTTTTCTGGCTTGTATTTTTCTGAAAAAATCTTCTCTTGGGTGGTGTCAGGTCGTCCTGAAGATTATTGATTAAAATATTAGTTCGACTTAATGTATCGAATATTATTATTTTTTACAACAAAACTTACACCAGTAGCATCAGTCATCTCATAATCACTGCTTGAAGTTGTACTTTTCTCTGTTGTAGTTTTTGATCTTATCTTGCGCTTCTTCTGGATCATTCTGGCCTGCAAACAAAATTGAATATATAGTTCAATAACCTCAATCTGTAATAGTAAAAACTACATAGATATACTTTGTCGCTAGGTACAATACTTTGTAAAATATAAGAAAAATTTATTCATGTATATATATACCTCTCTCTCCTTAAGCCAGAATTCACATTTACGTTTTGTGTGTCCTCTCTTTCCGCAGGTACCGCATTTTCTTTTTGTCTTCTCTGACCCTAGATTTAGTCTCTGTCCTTTTTTCCTACCCTTTGTTTTGATGATCGGGGGATCTCTCAACGCGGTACGAATTGTTTCATGTAAGTTATCGATGCCATCTACCATGCCGTTTGTGTTGCTTTGCTCATCCTGGTCTACTGAAGCATTCACTTTTTTCACAATGTCATCGATGGACTCTACCAGAACTTGGTAAGATTTGTCTGTACTACATGCTTTTGAGAAGATCTTAGCAAAACGAGTCAACTCAATCACATAAAGTATTGGACCTGCTACGTTGCTCTTGTTACCGTCAGGAAGACGAAAAACATAGTTGGATGGCTGATGTGGGTTGCATCTTTTCCATCTAGGGTTCACAAAACTGTCTGGCATCGTATGTACTAAACCAAGACGTACCACAACCCTGAGGACGTGACAGCACTGGATTCCATCCCTTGACATTTTGTTGCAGTTGCATGATAAAATCTTATTCTCATTATCCACTTCAACTATAAAAACATCTATGTTGAAATCTAGATGTGTGACATGACTTCTTTTGGTCAGTCCGTATTTCATTCCTCTGTCAGTTGTTTCTTCCCTTATTTTTTCGAAAGCTGTGTTATCTGCTAGTTTCTTCTGAAACTTGAGAAATATGTCTATAGTGTAAATGTTTATTGGATCTATCTCAAGTCCATATCTGCTCCATGTTGGTGTTGTCTTCTCTGAAGTCCTGTTCCCTTTCCTGTCGAGCGCACTCAAGCTTTTCTCCTGAATTGCCTCATATGAATCTAGGAATTTTAGTATTGTGTCTGTGTGGTCAACATAGTCTTTCCACATGGAGTTGGTGCTCTCGCTTCTTATCGTTGACGAGGAAAAATGATAGAAGCAGTCCATGAAGTAGGCTGGCACCCAGTGATCTCTGATATCCCATAAATCCAGCAGATGCTTGTTGTTTGCAATTCCGTGTTTTTCCAATACTTGCCTCCAACATTTTTCAAACTCTTCTATAGTCAATGTGTTCTTTATTACATGTCTTAGTTCTTATGACAAGCCTTCATTTCTTGCTAAGATTCTAGCAAGCTTTTCTAGCATCTTTTTGATGATTTTCCACGGGCATAACCTGTGGATTGTGTCAAGTAGTATACCTAGTTCATCAATTGCTTTCTTCATTGCTTTGCATAGGTCAGTGATTATGTACTTTGGTGCTTTACCACCCATTTCCAAGACAAAAGTTTTGAACAGCCACTTGAACGTTTCAGCTGACTTGTCCCGCAGGAGACCGATCCCAAACAAAACTATGTTTCCATGGTTGTTCACGCCAATGATTGGTGCAAAAGGCATGTAGTATATGTTGGTCTGGAACATTGTGTCGAATGACACGTATTCACCATATAGTTCGTAGTTCATCCTACACATTGCGTATGTCCAGAAGTTGCTATGAACGGCGTTTGTGTGGTCAGTGTCGAATTTATATGAGAATCCAGGAACCTTTGATTGAAGATGGGTAAACCTCTTCAAGCATTCCTCTATATATTAATTTCTGCTGTCTTTCTTGTCAGGATACTTAAGGTTAGACACGTCTTTGCCATCGAAAGAAACTCCTATGTTTAAAAGTTTCATTCCACTGTATATTTGCATCACTCTCCTCGGTGGAATCTTTCCAAGGTGTAGTATACGTATAAACTCCTTGTCTTGCTGTGTCATTGAGTTGTGGCATTTTGAAAACCTGATGAGCCAATCTCTTGGGTGCAAAGGGTGATTGTGGTCTAGTTTTACTGTTTTGTACATCCATCCTTTTTCTGTTTTCTTTACCAGAATGGATACAGGGCAAGAGCACCTGATAGTAGAACTTGTTTTCCTTTCTTTTACAACTTTCTCACTTATTTGAGTCTGACCTTGTTTTGTGCAAACAAATGTCTATTTAATCATTTCGCTTGTTTTCTTGGAGTTAAGGCTGGTGTGCTTTCTTATAGAGAAACCGGTTTTCCTTGCATAGAATGCAAAGAATTGGAAAGCATCTTCCCTTGACTGAAATTCCATTCCTTCTTCCGATGTCGTGGCATCACCAATTTCATCCACAGCTGGGTACTCATTCTTAAACATTCTATCCATCTCTAACTCTTCTTCCGTAGGTTCTTCTGGATTAATCTCTTTTCCAAGAATAGTGTCATCGCTCTGGGGCACATGCTGCTCATTGCTCATTGCATCTGAGTTGGTGTTAGTGCATACAGTTTCTGCCGGTTCCTCTGAACAATTGACATTCTGATGACTTGTATTCTCTTCTCTCTGTGGGTTCATCGTGCTGGTTGAATCTCTCTTGCCTGCATCAGAAAAATTAGCTCTATCAATGCTTCCAACTTGTGACTCTACTGTACTTGTAGCGATGGTTGCTGGCTGCACTAAAAAAATGTTGCTGACTGGTTCACTTGCAACACTCTGCTCATGTGTAATCTGCTCATGTGTGATCTTCTCTCCTCGATTTGTTATGCTACTCTCGTATCTAGGATATACTGTCTTGATTTCGATTTTTTTCTCATCGTTGCTCAGCGCTCCCTAGCATGGCAATTTTGAACAATCATGCTTGATTTGAGTACGTTGGTTGTGATGATTGTTTTTGTTTTGTCTTCTGTAGAGCTACCAACATAGCTTACTAAAGCTTCTCCTTCTGTGCCACTCACTGGCATTCCGACAGCTATTAGGTCGATGTTTGCGTGTGTCTGACCATTCTGTGTTGAAGCATTCATGAGGATTCTCTGGCTTGCATGAGCTGTTTGCATTGTATCTGATTTTTTCTCGTTGTACCTGAACTGAATGTTGGTTACTGCATCTGTGTCCTTTGATGTCCTTGTCTGTGCAGAAGATGTTGCGGTAGTAGCACTGTTTTGTTGCATTGAGAGCATCACATCAACTTGCACCTGACAAAACAAAAATACAATAAAATGATTGTTAGCAGTAGTCATGCAAAATTATTTTAATTTTTAATTTTTTTACTAATTGCAAGAGCAAACTCACCAAACTATTCTCGTTACACTTTGCATCTTTCAATTTACAACCGGTCTTGACTGCGATGTTGCCTTTCACTGATCCACCTGATTGATCTTGGCATCGTAGCTTTGTTCCACCACTAGGGTTTCTGGAAATTACTTGTGAAGCAAATATTGTGATGTTATTTTTTTCCAGCTTTGGCTTGAAGTTTGTGCATGCTGCGTTACATCTTCGTAGAGTTTCTGTTGATGTTGCGAGAGCTTTCAGTTTCTGCCCACGCTCTTTATCCCACTTATCATGTAGTGCTCTAAGACGTCTCTGCCATGATATAAATAATATAGTAGCACCATAATTATTCACGTTCAATCTTTTGATATTTAAAACATTTAAATAAAAAAAAATTGGGATATTATTCTTAAAAGTATATATACCATCCTGAATTCACGTGCAACACGTTCTGTTACACCTGGAGCTTGGAATTTTGCACCTTTCATCATCTCTATTTCAGCCAATGTACGATCATTCAAATAAGATATTCTGGGTCCCTGCTGAATTTTCCAATTTGGTGTAATGCAGCAAATATCGCATTCTCTAGATTTAGTGAAAAAATAACACATAGAGAAAAAAGCAGCACTCTTCTTGCGTATCTATAACATCAACAGTTATAATTTATCTTCTATATAACTGATATAACTATGCTTCGATGCAAAAACAATCAGTTGAAATATGTATGCCGATATATTTTGAAATTTACTGTGGTATTATTTCCTCCTTTTACCTTTTCTGCAACAACCACCAACAACATTGCTGATTATATACATAATAATAAATAGTATTTGTCAGGAATAGCTGAATTATATTTAGAGCATAGTTTTATTGTACATCGACTGAACTTCTCATTGTATTGTATAATCTCTTGCTATTAAGTACATAAAGTAATACGTTACTTTGATAGAAAATGAAAGAATCTGTGTAGCATACAATTGATGTGATCCACTGTGAAAAAGTTTTTGTGATTACACATACTGCTATCGGCTTCTCAAACTACATGCGTAGCAAATGGTCATGTAGTTTTGTATATAACTATTTCCGCTATATCAATTGTACTATACTATGATGGTTATTAAACGGTTCCAACGACTGTAGAAACTATGCTCCGTGCTTTAAAGCTAGGAAGTTATATCTCCGTTGAATCTCAAGATAAAAATCAGCTACATTGTTAGCAAAAAAAATTAATAAAATTGTTGCGTTGTTGCTATAATGTAGCTGTCGGCCATGTCTACCATGTAAAGATGAAGTACAAGCTGAATCATCTCATCACATATATCCCTAAAATTCCAATCAGTTGAGCAGGTTTGATATTTGGTTACCTGATTTGTGGCGCCAGTGATGACGACGTCTCTCTCCATTGCCTTGCCTTGCTGAGATGGAAATATCTTACTGCTTGTTTTGAAGCATGGTTCAAACTTTCCCTAGATCGACATGCGGGCGGCGGCTGAGAAAGTTATGGGTTGTTCCAGCATTAGCTGGTTATAATAGTTTGAAGAAGATATGTTTCCTACCTTCCCTTCCTTTCTTAAACACCAACGACGGGTGGAAAGGTTTTATCTCTAGAAAACAAGTTGTCTGACAGGTCGGTCATAATTAAGTACGAAAATGCATTACCCCTTTTCCAAGAAGAACACTTCAATATTGATAGCGACATATATGCGGGGTCTACTGTCGTACCAGTTCTTCGCCATGGGAGAGGCAATACATTTGTACTGGGTTTCGTGGCTTTGTTTATCTGTTTCGCACTGCTCATATACAACCAGCAATGTGCACCGAGATGCACTGCTCGTATACAACGGATGTACTGACCGTGAGTGCTTTGTGATACTGCTTTTATAATGCCATGCACAACGAGATCCAGTGCCCGTGAACTATATATGAAGTCCCTTACAAGTGCTTCATAATGCACTGATCATCAAAAAAATATGAGCTGCCTCTTGAATGCTTCATAATGTGCTATACGCATGGTGCAAGATAACAATCTTTGACAGTGCACTCACCTTGCAATACACCCCATAGCTTGAATATCAATTATGCACTGCTCGTTGGGTGCTTCGCCATACTGTCATTATAATGCCATCCACAAGAGATGCACTGTCCTAAAGCTCTAGATGAACTGTCTTAGAAATGCTTTGTAAACTGTTGTGCACAAAGGTCCAAGATAACATGCGATGGCAGTGCACTTACTGTACAATGCACCCTGCATGCTACACACACTTGTATGCACTGCAGGTAAACAAAGTATGCACTGCCTACGAAGCGCTTCAGGATAGTACTAATACAATGCGGTTAAAACAGGTATGCACTGCCATTGAAGTACATATGAACTGCCTTCTAAATGCTTCATAAAGTGTTGTACACACGGTGCAAGCAAGATTCTATGGCAGCTCAATGACCGTGCAATGCACCCCACCTGCTATGGGCAGCGAGGTGCACTGCCCGTGTACATAGTATGCACTATCGAACGTTATCTGTATCGATGTAGACTTCTGACATGTTGGGTCTTGGTTCAATAATTAGTACCTTTTCGTTTTTCACCTACTGTGCACTGCTTGGTGAAAGATAATATGAGATGGCAGTGTACTAGCCGTGCAATTCAATCCCACCTGCTATATACACTAAGATGCACTGCTCGTTAAGTGCTTCGTGATACTGTCATTATAATGCCAAGCACAGCGAGATGCATTGACGTGAACTGTAGATAAACTGCCTACGAAATGCTACGTAAACTGCTGCGTGCAAAGGTCCAAGTTAGCATGTGATGGCAGTGCACATATCATACAATACACCCCACATTCTATGCACACTTGTGTGCACAACTGGTAAACAAAGTATGCACTTTCTACGGAGCGCTTCAAGATACTACTAATACAATGCGGTTAAAAACAGGTATGCGCCATTGAAGTACATATGAACTACCTTCTAAATGCTTCATAAAGTGCTATACGCAAGGTGCAAGACAAGATTCTATGGCAGTTCAATGACCGTGTAATGCACCCCACCTGCTATGGGTAGTGAGGTGCACTGCCACGTACACTACTGAACGTTATCTGTATCGATGTAGACTTCTGACATGTTGGGTCTTGGTTCAATAATTAGTACCTTTTCATTTTTAACCTACTATGCACTGCTTGGTGAAAGATAATATGAGATGGCAGTGTACTAGACATACAATTCAATCCCACCTGCTATATACACTGAGATGCACTGCTCATTGGGTGCTTCGTCGTACTGTCATTATAATGCCATGCACAGGAGATGCATTGACATGAACTGTAGATAAACTGCCTACGAAATTCTACATAAACTGATGCGCGCAAAGGTCCAAGTTAGCATGCGATGGCAGTGCACATACCATACAATGCACCCCACATGCTACGCACACTTGTATGCACTGCAGGTAAATAAAGTATGCACTGCCTACGGAGCGCTTCAGGATACTACTAATACAATGCGGTTAAAAATAGGTATGCACTGCCATTGAAGTAGATATGAACTGCCTTCTAAATGCTTCATAAAGTGTTGTACGCATGGTGCAAGACAAGATTCTATGGCAGTTCAATGACCATGCAATGCACCCCACCTGCTTTGGGTAGCGAGGTTCACTGCACGTGTACGTAGTATGCACTGCTGAATGTTATCTGTATCGATGTAGACTTCTGACATGTTGGGTCTTGGTTCAATAATTAGTACCTTTTCGTTTTTACCTACCGTGCACTGCTTGGTGAAAGATAATATGAGATGGCAGTGTACTAGCCATGCAATTCAATCCCACCTGCTATATACACTGAGATGCGCTACTCGTTGGGTGCTTCGTCATACTATCATTATAATGCCATGCACAAGAGATGCACTGTCCTAAAGCTCTAGATGAACTGCCTTAGAAATGCTTTGTAAACTATTGTGCGCAAAGGTGCAAGATAACATGTGATGCCAGTGCACTTACCGTACAATGCACCCGCATGCTATGCATACTTTTATGCACTGTAGGTAAGCAAAGTATGCACTGCCTACGGAGCGCTTCAGGATACTACTAATACAATGCGGTTAAAAACAGGTATGCACTGCCATCGAAGTATATATGAACTGCCTTATAAATACTTCATAAAGTGTTGTATGCACGGTGCAAGACAAGATTCTATGGCAGTTCAATGACCGTGCAATGCACCCCACCTGCTATGCGCATCGAGGTGCACTGCCCGTGTACGTAGTATGCGCTGCTGAATGTTATCTGTATTGATGTATACTTCTGACATGCTGGGTCTTTGTTCAATAATTAGTACCTTTTCATTTTTCACCTACTGTGCACTGCTTGGTGAAAGATAATATGAAATGGCAGTGTACTAGCCGTGCAATTCAATCCCACCTGCTATATACACTGAGATGCACTGCTCGTTAAGTGCTTCATGATACTGTCATTATAATGCCAAGAACAGCGAGATGCATTGACGTGAACTGTAGATAAACTTCCTACGAAATGCTACGTAAACTGCTGCATGAAAAGGTCTAAGTTAGCATGCAATGGCAGTGCACTTACCATACAATGCACCCCACATGCTATGCACAATTGTGTGCCCAGCTGGTAAACAAAGTATGCACTGCCTACAGAGTGCTTCATGATTAAAAATAGGTATGCACTGTCCATAAAGTACATATGAACTGCTCTCTAAATGTTTCATAAGGTGTTGTACGCACGGTGCAAGACAAGATTCGGTGGTAGTGCAATGATCGTGCAATACACCCCACCTGCTATGTACAGCGATGTGCATTGCGCGTGCACATAGCATGCACTGCCTAATGTTATCCGTACCCAAGTAGAGTTCTGACATCTGGGGTGTTGGTTCAATAACGAGGACATTTTCGCTTTTGACCTACTATGCACTGCTCGGAGAAAGATAATATGAAATGGCAGTGCACTACCCGTGCAATGCAATCCCTCCTATTATGCACACCGACATGCACAGATTGAATATAAATCATGCATTTCTCGCTGAGTGCATCGTCATACTATTATTATAATGTCATGCACACGAGATGCACCGCGCTGAAGCTCTGTATGAACTTCCTTAGAAATGCTTTGTAAACTGTTGTGCGCAAAGGTTTAAGATAACATGCGATGGCAGTGCACTTACCGTACAATGCACCCCGCATTCTACGTACACTTATATGCACTGCAGGTAAACAAAGTATGCACTGCCTACGAAGCGCTTCAGGATACTACTACAATAATACGGTTAAAATGAGGTATGCACTGCCATTCAAATACGTATGAACTGCCTTCTAAATGGTTCATAAGGTGTTGTTTGCATGGTGCAAGACAAGATTCAATGGCAATTCAATGACCATGCAATGCACCCTACCTGCTATGCATAGCGAGGTGCACTGCCCATGTACGTAGTATGCACTGCAAAACGTTATCCGTATCGATGTAGACTTCTGACGTGTGGGGTCTTGTTTCAATAATGAGGACCTTTTCGTTTTTCACCTACTGTGCACTGCTCAGTGAAATATAATATGAAATGGTAGTATACTGCTTGTAAACAGAGAATGCACGGCCTACAGAGTGCTTCAGGATAGTATTAATATAATGCTGGTAAACAAAGTAGAGCTCTGACATGTGTGGTCTTGGTTCATTAATAAGGACCTTCTTGTTTCTCAAGAATCACGGGTTGCAGCAGGCGGCTATAACGTTTAACAAACACTACTCTCTCCTCGTTCTTCTTTCAGGGTTGTTCTTCCACATTTTAAAATCTACTTCAAATGGCGAAGTTCATCTATTCATCTCGTATCCCTCCACGTCTATGTGATTCATCGTATCCCAGGAGGTTGATTTTCCGTCTAGCTCATGTGTAGATCTCTCTATTATGCATATGTTTAGCTACTTCATATAAATATTTCTGTGCTGACGACGAAAGTGTTTGTTGCTAGCGATATATTACTTGCACATCCCTAATTAAGAACGATATAGGACAAGTTTTGGTTAAGCACGCTTCAATTTCTGTTTATTATTTCATTTATGCTCATTGTATAGTGTTTGCGAGGTGAATTTTGTTTTGAATTTCAAATTATTTTTTTGTACTGGTTCTATCCTGTGTGCTGCGTCAAATGTATAACTTTGACATCTGACATATATGACTTACTAAAAAAATCCATACCTTGTTAACTAATAACTTGTTTTTACCCTATCGACAAAAAAATATATACTCATACAGAAATGGCTGATCATGTTTTCACCACTCAGTTATCTCTTCCAAAGTTTATAAAACTGGTGAAAAGGCTAACTAATGACCAGAAGGTTTTGCTAAGGAGCATACAATTTGATGGTATGCTTGGTATATGCTGTGAAGAGTTGCCAAGGTCACTTTTTTGTGGCTTGTTGCTCACTTTAACGTTACTACAAGAAGTTTTGAATTTCCCAATGGATGCGGCTTTGAACTGAAGCCCTTTCACTTCAACAAGATACTTGGCATCCCCTTTCGGGGTAGAACCATAAAGAAGGCATGTCCGCAATGGATACGCGATATGGTCAGAGAATTAACTCATTGTCTAGGGCCAACATCAACTATCACTGAGCTCGAAAAGATGACTACTCCTAACCTGGTAGGATCTCAATTCAATACATGTTATTTTGTATTTGCAAATACTGTTATGTTGAGTCCGAGCACATGTGATGGAGCCATCCTAGACTACTTCTCTGCAATTGGAGTATCTAATGAGATTGACTCCTATGACTGGTGTCTTGCTGCATTCAACAAGCTCATTAGTTGTATTGCTACTTTCCAGAAAAATGGTTTGAAAGGCGCACTTGGTAGTTTTCTTCCAATTATCCTGGTTAGTTACCCACCGTGATACTTATTTTCTATAATATTAGTTGTCAGTAGTTGTTGTGGATTTATTGTTTTAATATGGCTGTAACAATTTTAATGCAGGTAATGTACTTTGAACTACTGGACACAAATGCTCTGCTTCTAGGCCATGCACTTCCTAGAATATCTTTCTGGACAACTAAAAATATGGCGTTATATGAGTCTTGACCAGATGCCTCATCAACAAAACGTTTATGGTGTTCACAAGGCAAGAATCTCATAGTTATTCCTATTATGTGCAATTATTACTACGGTCTTATTGCTTCTTACTCATATTATTGTATCGTATTTTCTGTTTTGCCCATGTTGAATATGCAGTTGAAGGATATAAATAAAACTGTGTTTTCTAATGCCGAGTTGAACGAAGAGATAGTTCAGAATGTTACAACTTTCATTGAAAAGTTTGTAACAGACCCACTTATGCATGCAGAGGTAAGAATTTTTATAATCTTCACAATTCTTTCATTCGTGATCATGACGAATCTTCTTGTGTTTGTGTTCTACATATACATTGCTTACATGACCTTAAGCATTCATGTTTTTAATTTATCGACCTTGTTCTAGTAGAGTATTAAATTCTCTCATCGTTGCATAGTGCGATTTTTCTTCCTGCTTTAGCTACTTCCTACCAGGATCAACATTCTTTCTACAGCTGCATGTTCTACTAGGTTTAATTAGGTAACCATACTACTGGTGTTTGATCATAGTGTTACTTATTCAGTTATCTCAGAAGTGCACTATTATATTTATGATATTAAAAATAGGCGATAGCGATAATGCTTATAATGTCAAAACTTCCAGGCTGCCAGAGAAATACAGGACATAGTGCATGTCTGCTGACATGTTGTTTGCGATGAATCTCAATATGAAGAGAAACATTAGAAAGATTTCTATAATATCTATGCTCAATCATGAGAACAGGGGTATGTACTCTACACCTCAAGGGTCCCTATACGTAAGAGAAGATAATGAGCACGATGTTGAAGACAAAGGCAGTGTGCTGGATAAATCAACAAATAGGCTAACATTTGTATGTAGAAGGCTAACAGAAGACTGTGAGCTATTTGTCAAGTTAACTTCTGCAGAACAAAGTTATGGATCCCCTAATAATATGAAATATATGCAGGATTTGGAATCTTGTTGCGAGGCCCTGGTACATATTTTACCGACACGTGATAATTTGTCCAGAATTGAACAATTACCAAAGATGAATTGTGAACCAACCGATAGTAGTGCTACTGCTAACGTCCTGTGGTCAGATGAAGTGATAATTCCTTTTGCAAGTTCAACACAATCCATGCAATCTGTCACAGAATATGCAGGTCAGGGTTCTGGTAACGGAATGATCGCTAAGCCTACTACAGCTACAAATTGTGTAGCAACAAGTGAAACTTCAGTTGAAAATCAGCAAGTTCATACAGTTATTGTTCAGGGCAACACTAGTACAGTATGTGCAGCGACTTCCATTACATGTACTGAAAATGAATCCCGGGCAGAGCTTTCGTCAGGAACAAGGTATATAGAGCATGCAATGAACGAGATGGACACTACAGATACAGTTCATGTGTCAGAAGCAGCATCTCAATGGAACTGAACTAATGCACAGATTGTTGTGTCGGCTGTATCCAATGGCGTGTCAAATACATTTTATACCGAAGAAAGATCAAGAATTCAGTCAGCAACTCATTTCGCACAAGATACTTTTGATGAGAGACTGCCTGGTTCTGAACATACATTACGTGATGCTCAAATGATGGGCTTGAACCACCTTAAGGTACAGGTCAGTGCAGAAGCTGCTGGTTCGGTGCATGCTGCATATTTTGACAATACTCATCCAGTTACGATTCCTGTGCAAAAACTAGATATTGGAAATTACGAAAGACATATACAAATTTCCAACCCACAACATGTTCCTGTGCCTGGTCTGGATGTTTTCAATGGTTCCCGTGCCTTTGCATTCCAAGTGCAGAAGCAGGACCAAGTTATCATGGAAGTGATCAAGAAGAAGAGAGGCAGTCTGCTACAAGAAGAAGAGAGGCATTTCAGCTATTACATAACTCCAACTCTCTTTTCACTGTGGTTGCGAGATCACTGCAATTTGAGTTTGATCTTGTTTCTAATGATCGCATTTCAAAGAAATAGAATACATAAAATAATAGTGATGATTCGTTTACTTTCTGGGATGGAAATGATGAATTTTGGACAGAAGTTTCAGATCTGGCTGACCTTACGCAGATAGAGAAAGAAAAACATGTTATCACTTTAACAGCGCAGCCTGAAATAGAAGCTAATCCAACACAACTTAACTGTCTGTCAAGTGAAACGTACGGACCAGTATCTACAAATGTGCATTCATCTAGTATTCAGCACGACGGACAAGTCTCTGATAATTATGATTCATATGGTTCTATATCAATAAGTGGCAGCACGTCAGTGGCAGACATGTCTATGACACTGAAAAATATAAACCTAGGCAATGACAATGGCGACGCGAGAACATTCTCCCATTCTGTGCAGCTTCAGCAGTCTGCCAAAAGTTATACACCAATTCATGGAGCTTCTGCCATGAAAATTTCTCTAGAGAAACCAATTCCAGCATAAGAGGTTCATGTATCGATAATTTATCTGGAGGAATCAATTCCAGCATAAGAGATTCACTTACAAATGAAACCACAGATAACAGAAAATGGTATAACGGTACGGCAACTCCTAATTTTGCAACTCAGATACCAAGAGTCAGCAGCAGCACTCATAGTGAAAACATCTCTGCTAATCACGCGCAATGTTTGGTCGATACTATTAACAAGTCAAATCGTAGCGCAGACTACCATCCAACTTTCTATTCGAATGCTGGATCAGGAGAGAAATATGTCCAACCGCAGCACGTTGTGCAGCAGACATCCACACAGGGTTCTAACATGTTGAACAGCAGAAGGTATACAAAGACAGCAAGATCGGATAAGATTGCAGAACAGAACAAATCAATGGATGGATGTGGCTTCATAGGCCAGGACGGAGGAAGCGGAACAAACTCAAGAACAACATTGCAATACCATGACTCTGAATATCTAGGAAATACACATCACAACGATTTTCATACATCAAGTCAGTATTCAAATTTGTGTTCGCGCATACAGATGCAACAGCAGTACGAGGCAACACATGCGACTATTGGGATGGCAGTATCTCAGAGCCAACTACCAGGAAGTAGTTACTCTGTCAGACTAATGCACCAAGTTTACAGTCCTCTGCGTAACATTGCTAGCAGTCAAATGTACAGCGAAAATACGAGATCCTCGAGTATGCCGAGGTCAATTTTGATAAATACTGGAAACCAACAACCCGGCTACACAAGAAGCTGTCCTGAATGAGAAAGCTCTCGAGACCCTAGACTGCAGCATAATAATGTATCATTCCGCACTACTGGAGCATCATTTGAGCAGGAAGCTTGCAGAAGATATGTCTCTTTTGCATCAGCATCTATACCAAGCATTGGATCAGCGATGCAAACAAATAGTGCTGACAATGCTGAAACAAGAACAAGCATTAATCACTGCCGAATTCCTTATCCTGCTGTGAAACGATCAAAAGATGTTGAAGTAGCTTTATTTGAATACATTGTAGAGACCACTCCAAATCAAAAGGCGAGAAGGTAACGTTTTGTCTCGCATACTTTACTATGAAAATATATTTAATTGTTTTCATCGTATTGTAATAATGGAGTATTTCGATTCCATTTTTCTATATTCTACCAGCGACAAGGTGGTTCTGTGCAGGAAGAAATGGGCATGCCAGAGAGTGTTCGGTTTATCAATGCAGGATTATGGAAGTGTGAATCCACACGTAATGAACTATATGGCAATGTTGGTCATGACTGAACATAAACACAACCTAGATAATAATCAACACAATCATGAGTTATTCCCAACCAGGTACATCATGATGCACGAAGATGCGGTAAGTGAACGTACAAAGTTTTTTTAGTAACACCCGTTCTATCTATACATGTTTTCACGTGCGACTAAACATGCATCCATTGATCCATGAACCTAGAAATTATGATATCTATTAATTGGTTTGTTTTTTTCTAAAAAATTATGTTATTAGCTTTTGCTCACAAGGCCAGAATTTAATCCAAGATCATTCAAATGATACTTATCAGAGAATCACACTGGATAGAACCTGGCGAATGTATCAATGGTAATTTTTAAATTTTAGTGTCTACGTTATATTCTGGTGACATTGTTTTTAGATCTGCAACTCAATTGTTTTGGCTCTTTGTTTGTTTAGATCATCATACCTCTACGGCCAAATGATGTGTGGTACGCCGTGATTGCTGACCTTCAAGATCGGAAATATGATAATGTTTGTTCAAACGTCATGAACGAGACTGTTGAAGAAGAAGCATACAGTTTTTCATACTGGGTTGAATTTCAAAATATGATAACCACACCTGTTCAGTGGATATCTGACAATGAAAACTAGTTAAGTATCGTAAACACTGCGTGATCCTTGCCCTATTAAAATTTATTTGTCAAACAAGTAACTGAAATATAGGTATGTCTATGAAATGAGCAGGAAAGACAGCGGAGTAGGTTTGCTGAGGTTGCTCAAATCTTATGATGGTGTTGTTGACCATTGGTTCCAGTCTGTAAGTATAATATCGAGGCAGACTTAATTTCATACTTGCACTAGTATTAAACGGCATTAAATTATAATTTATTTGATATGAACTTTTATTTGTATATACGGATACTAAAGCCTTGCGGGAACAGCTGACGTTTGACATGGTTATGTCAAAGTTCAATGAAAAGTACACAAGAAAGATTAAGGAACTTGTCAATCAATACAGATGTATGTACTTTTATAATTGTACCAAAATAAAAACTATTTATTCAGTGTCGGTCACCATTCAGTGAAGTTTTATTTGTTTTTTGTTTTATCCGCAGGAGTGATGAATATGATGCATAATGCTGCTTCATACAGAAACAAATTCCCGACATGTGTTTACAGCATGACTAGAAATTTATCAATGGAATTGTTGGCACTCCAAAGAATAGTCCGAAATAATTGTAATAGGGATTATTAACATTTCAAATTTCAGACCATTGTCGGATCATTAAATTTATAAAAAAAATTGACAACGAATTTGCTTGTTTAATATGTGATTGTATATTCCTTTTAATTGAAAATAATGAATTTTCGTTAATGATTTATGCTGGTGAAGCATTTGAACAGTCCAACAAAGGTTTTGCATGACAAATATTAGAGCATTGCATGGTATACACAATCAGGCAGTCCATAATTGTTGCATTGTACTGAATACTAGTTGCTTATTCGTCTGAATGAAGTGTTGTGCATTATAGATGGCAGTGCTATATTTGTAGTATAGGCAGTGCGTGTATTAGTATGTTTTTTCGTTAATGATCACCTTTTTTTCTCACCTACTGTGCACTGCTCGGTGCAAGATAATATGAAATGGCACTCCCACTTGCTATGCACACTGAGATGCACTGCTCGAATACGAATCATGCACTGCTCGTTAAGTACTTCGTGATGTTGTCATTATAATGCCATGCATATGAGATGCACTTCCCTAAAGCTATAGATGAACTGTCTTAGAAATGCTTTGTAAATTGATGTGCGCAAAGGTCCAAGATAACATGCGATGGTAGTGCATTTACCGTACAATGCACCCCGTATGCTACGCACAGTGGTATGCACTGTAGGTAAACAAAGTATGCACTGCATATGGAGTGCTTCAGGATACTACTACTATAATGCGGTTAAAAATAGGTATGCACTGCCATTGAAGTACATATGAACTGTCTTCTAAATGCTTCGTAAGGTGTTGTACGCACGGTGCAATACAAGATTCTATAGCAGTTCAATGACCATGCAATGCACCCACCTGCTATGCACAGGAGGTGCACTGCCCGTGTACATAGTATGCACTGCGAAACGTTAATAAAATCGGGCATTACAATAGTTATTATGGATGACAGGAAACACGGTTCTCCTTTATTATATCTAATTATCCTTCATATGCTTCCTCTACTATCCATCTGCAAAAGAGAAACAACTCTTCCATAGATTGCGGAAAATCTGCAGTAGAACGAACATGCGGTGTCGTCCTCTTTCCGAGGTAAGGATTCTCTATAGCAACTTAACAAAACATCCCCATTGATAAGGATTCTAGATCATCCCTGCTACTACTCAATTGCGAAGAACTTACCGCTCTTACTTGATCCCATCCCCAGAATAGAAGCAACTCTTCCGTAGATTGCGCAAAATCTGCAGCAGAAGGAACCGACGATGCCATCCTCTTTCTGAGGTAAGGATTCTCTATAGCAATTAACAAAACATCCCCAGGGATAAGTATTTGAGATCATCCCTGCTACTACTCAATTGCGAAGAACTTACCGCTCTTACTTGATAGCAAAGATTTCCTTGTATAATCATTGATTCATCGTCCATACTATGGAAACCTTGGTACTGAGATCAAGTCCGCGATAAAAGGAAAGACTATTATAGTCTAAATTAGTTTTTCAATCTTGTTTCAGTGAAACACGATTCTAGACACTATTTAGTATATAGATACATCCAAATTCAAACTAACGTGTGACATCCTTTTTAGGACGGAGGGAATAGATTAGTAAAATTTAAATATCGGAACTCTAGATTTCTATATCTAATATTTCATTACTACATTATATTTTTTCTATGAGAAATCATGTTGCATAAATCGTCCGGTAAATAGAAAATATATTTATTATGCACTCGGACAACATACACAATATTTTTCACAAGTAGGATCAGCTTCAATAAATTATATTTTGCTATTACTTCATGTCAATTCCGATATTCAATGAATGATTATTAATGCGTTCTGGTTAGTATAATTTTTTTCTCAGTTTTTATTGCATGCATAATTTTATAACTACTTGAACCTACATGTGTCCTATTCTGCAACTTGATGTTACACTGTACAGCTAGGTGTAGTTACAATTTAAAGTTTAAACTAAGAACATTGAATTGAAGTGCTTCAGGTGCTCGGTTCAAAACTTAAAACGTGTAATAAGATTGGTACGTTTTTTCCACCAGGGAAAAATGAGCTCTTGCAGTGCTAGCGATGGAGAATCTTCCGACAGTATGACACAGATTGACGATGAGTTTGATGTGTAAGAAAATGAACTTAACAGGAAGATTGAGAATAAAACTGGAGCTCAAAAAGATTCGCAAAATAGGTTCAAACGTTAAAGGCAGTGTACGTAAGAAGAAACGAAAGATTGCTGCAGAACAACATGGCAGTTCGAACAACTAGAATAATGGTGTCATGGTAAGCTTATGTAGTGTTGATGCATGTCATATTCCTTAATCCAGACTACAGTCTACACTAAGGAATTTAGAAATAAGTTTACAAATATTTGATACATTTTTTTTCTGTAAACTACCAGGATATATCTAATAATCAAGTGATGGCAATTGAAAAATATACGAGAGACGAGAAGAAGCCCCGTAGTAAGACTAGATCAAATTACATAGTAAGGTGCTCTCTCAAAGAGCTCAACAGATTGATTAAACATGATCTGAACGATCTCCAGAAAGTAGAGCTAGTGAAGGTTGGCTGGGGTTTCATCCTGGAATACAAGCTGGATTCAAACATTAGTAGGCCCCTGATCATTAAGTTATACAAGAAGATTGATGTAGAAACTCTGAAAATGGATTTTGCCGGTGGTAGGACGATAGCTCTGACATCAGATGCAGCATATTCTGTCCTTGGTCTACCCAACGGCGGTATAAAGGCACCTCGGCCTTCAGAAGCTGGCGATACCTTTGCTCTACGGTGGCTTAAGAAGAAACTTGGTTTGGGAGATAGGGACACTGCAACGGTGCAACACCTGATCCGTCATATCAAAAAGGGTGCAACAGACAAGTTTACTATGAAATGCATAATACTTGTAATCTGCACAAAGCTGATATGTCCAGGTTTAAACAACCACATCAGCCGAGAAGTTGGGGTAGTGAAAAGCCTTGATATTGAGAACTCTGGAAAAATGGACTTTTGCCAGCTTGTAATTGACGAGATCAAGAGGGCGGCACTAAAGTTTCATGTTGATGATATAAATCAAAGTGTTGCCGAAGGTTGCGCAGTCATTCCTCTAATAATATACCTAGATTCACTCAAGTGCAGAAAATAACTTATCACAAGAAACACCTAGAGTCAAATACCTGGACAAATCAGATATGCTTGCTATACTGAAAGCGGATGTCATTGACAAAGAGAGGTGGGGACGACTGAATGTAAGTATTCTACTTGACCTCATCTTGCTTCATTCAAAGAATTATTCTAGCAAATCAAATATTTTAAAATTACCCGTTCTAACAATTATTCACGATCCATGAAAATAATATTTGTTTACTGTTTGCAGTGGAAAAGCTGTGACGAAAGGAGCTATTGTTTGAAACCTCCTGTGGCAGAAATTAATTGTAACAAGATAACCTCAAATTCTAATAGAGAATTAGGGGGTTCAGGAAAAAAGTCCCAGAGGCTAGTCCCACAGCCATCAACGACACAACTAAGCAATGGTATTGTTGTATTCTGTAGATATGCTGCTAATGGAAAAATTACTAGTGGACATGATAGGAAAATTACTTGTAATAATGATGCAGGAGGAAACTCGTCGAAACAAGCACAAGGATGGAACAAAGACCGAGTAGGAGCCGAGGAAGACAGGTTAACCACGCAGTTCAACAATGGTATTGTCATATTATATCAAAATGCTTGGTTTTTTACATTAGACGATGTTTTTTACATTAATAACATGTACATAGGAAATAACACAGTTTTTACGAATATTGCTCCAGGTGTGACCATGCTGTTTCTAGAAATTGCTCATAAAGAAGATTCCTCTAACCATGAGGTCGCTGTTGTTGAAAAAGCAATTCAAAAAGGACATCCGCATGACACAACTGATGTTAGAACACAGATTGACAATGCAGGCATCTCGTGTATCTGATCACAACACTAGGGAGAACATGCAACTAAAGCATTTTCGTTGCCAAAGAAATAATTAAGAACACCTGTTACAAGGAGCACGGCTCTTGGTCATAATTCCCTAGATAATATCAAATCTTACAAGAGGCCTCTATAAAACATCTTAAAACTTAAGTTGCCTATGTACGTTCCCCCCCCCCCCCCCCGTGTTTAAATACAAGGGAGATGCCGCAGTTGCTCGTAGATTGGTACTAAGTAAGGATTTTCTGGAGAAGAATGAAGAGTAAGAACCAAACTATGCTTTGTGGGTTCCTTTAGTAAAATATATGTGTATATTGTCACACAAGCATGGATCACTGTTCTGATATTTAATCCTTTTTTCGTTTGTCTGTGGATAATCTCAGGCTGGTTATGGTGAAATATTCGTCAACTCTGGAACAAGGCCTGGAAATACCAAAATATTGGACTGTAGCAAGGCTTGCAGCATGTTTCAATAGCAAAGCTAGATGATGACATGATGGACTTCATAATTTCAAGCTGGCGCAGTATCCCGGACTACTAATGTCTGTTCAGGAATCGACGGATAGTACTGCCACTTGGGGTTGCTCGTTTATGTGTCATTGGGAAAAAGGAGAATTTCACAAATCCTGGTGGACAAGATGAAATTTATCAGTATGAAGCCGTCTCCAAGATTGAACAGTTCAAACTTCTAATTGGAAATGCAAATTTGAGCAAAGCTAAGATGGTACGTTTTTTAATACTAATAACATACAGAAATATTCCGTATTTTCATTTATAACATATAATGAATGTTACTGTTTTCCTTGCCCATCATAGATATTTCTGCTTGTGTCATTTAAAAATCACGTGTCTACTTACATCCTAAACAACTACCCCCAAGGTGGTCAGGTTGAAGTTATTGACACACGGGATTATAGAACACAAAGAAAAGGATTGTCTAAAATATCTTACCACAATCAAATTGGAGAAAAAATGGTGTGGTTTTTTTACATTTATAACTTTATAATACAGCTAAAGACAATCTGCATAATTTGAAAAAAATTATGTAACTAACTATGCTCTTGTAACATCCCAAAACTTCAATCCAAGTTTATCAAGATCAAATCAATCAAATTTGGGGTTAACAAAAACTTTTTCAAAGTTAAAATGACAGCATTCATATATGTGTGCATTTAATTTAGGAGTTGTTTGAATTGCCATGATTGAGTGATCCAATGCTTGTAAAATGTTTCTTAGGTGATTTAAACATCATCTACATCATTCCCAAACTTTTTCTAAAGAAAATCAAATAAAAAAGAATTAACAAGGAGGAATGGTCATTTTGGCAAATTTAACTCCCATGCCTACTTTGGCTATTCCTAGTACTCAAAACTTAACAGAAACAATTCTTTATCTTTGCACCCCTTGCTAGTACACAAAATTAGGTACCAAGGCCCACCTTTTGATCTGCTAAAACATTCTGTAAACTATTTTAAATGACAGTTTAAAATTGAATCTATTGCATATGCATAGATCACCCCTATTTCAAAACCCATCTTTTTGAGCTCCACTTTCAAAACCCTTGCAACCAGAGACTACCTATCACTAGTGGAGATCACCCAAAAATTTTGAACTCAAAATTCGAAAAGAATTTCATGCGGCCATTTCATCAAACACATGGCAGGAAGAATCAAACACAACTAGCTAGCTCACTATTTCTACAGGGTTTTGCCACCCAATTGACCACAAAACACTCCCTCTGTCTCCACTTGATCAAACCATGCCATTACCACCCCATCCCCTATACCCTAGTGGTAAGGCCAAGCCATGCCGAGCCATGCCTCGTCGGCCAACCCTTGCCCCGCTGCAGCAGACCATTCCCTCTTCTCTCGCCATGTCTAGGAGGTAGCCAGGAGCTCACCGCCACCCCCTGTCCCTTGCCCAAGCCCAGGAGTGCAGTGGACCACCGAGCACAAACCGCGCCCAGTGCCACCGCACCATGCCGAGCGCACGCCAGAGCGCCGCCCGGCACGCGTGCACAAGCCACCGCTCGACCGCATCCCGCACCTACCGCTTCGCCATGAGATAGGGAACACGACGGACATGCCTGTTCGCCGCCCAACGCACCACAGCCACCGCTCGCCATGGGCACCGTCGCTTCTGCCGCGCAGAGCGCCACCTCGCCCCGACTACGTGCCACCGCCCCTATGGCCGCATTTAAGCTCTAGAGCACCGCCAGGGAACCGCCCATCGATCGCCACCCCCAGCCATGCCTCTACCTCGCCCTAGCCATGTCGCCACCATCGACCGCCCATCCTGCTCGGTCTCACCGTCGAGCCTATAAAAGGAGCCCTCCCTAGCCGTTCTTCTCCACACCATTCCACTCCCCTCACCTCTCTGAACCTCACCCACCTCTAGCCGGAGCAAGGCGAGCTCTACCTCGCCAGAATTGGAGCCGGAGCAGCCGCGGCAGGAGGACAAGGGCGCCGTTGATTTCGACCGCCCCAAGGTCCACCGCGACCACGCCTCGCCTCACCGTCGTTTTCCCGCCTCGCCGACCCTACTGGAGCCCTGGTACGCCCCCAGTAGACCCCCACCGAGCCGCTAGGGTTCGAGCTCGCCGGTGACCTGTTCATCGTCGACGACGACCCTCAGCCGTTGATCTAACTTCTAATCGCACGGCCCACAGCGCGCGTACCGTTTCGCGTTTTAAGTGCCGCTGACACGCGGGACCCACCTGTCAGCTGAGCCCCGCGCCGTGGAGCGCCACTAGGCCGGCCCATTCCTTTTCCCGCGCTAGCCCACCGATTCAAATCTGGTTTTTTCTTTTTTTGTTAAATCTAGTTTCTGTCCAGTATTTCAAAAATCAGTTCTGTGAGTTTTACAAATCCAAATTGCATGAAACTAATTTTGGCTGAAAGGTATGGAAGTAATCTACCCAAACCCATTGGATTTAATTCAATTAGAATTATAGATCTCTCCTAATAAAAATAAGAAGACAGAAGCTTTTGCAACTTGCAACATTTTTATAAAATCAACCAAGTTAGATTTTGAGTTGATTCCAACTCTCAAAAATCACATTTCACCATATCTATACAAATATGTAATAATATTAAGGTTTACATGAAGTGAATTTGTACTAGTACCAAAATATTGCTATATAGGCATTTCTAGTCACTTTAAATCATAAAATAATGAACTTAAACCAAAGTAATATTGATCCAACCCTTAAATATCATTCCCACATGTTAGAATCTGTGGTGAGGACATGTGTCCACATGATACCATATTTTGGTGGTGAATATTAAATTTTAGTTAATTTTTTTTCAATGAGTAGAAATTACTTTTCTAAAATAAAAATAAGGAAACTTTTGAGTTAAACTTGAGATGCTTGTGATGATAATAGATCATCAATTGTGTGTCTTAGAATGCTATCTAGCCTAGTTAAGTATTGTTTGGTGATTGTGCACTCCCTATGTATTTATAGACAATAGTACCGACCAAGCTTTCGAGGAGGAGGAGTTCTACCAAGAAGAAGAAGAAGAAGAAGAAGAAGAAAACTTCAACCACTGCACCAACCAAGGCAAGCCACCATTAACAATGCCAACTACTATTAGCAAGCTAGCACTATCCAAGATTAACCCTTGCAAGTTAGCACTTGCAAGTGTAGTACTTAGCAAACTAGAATCAACTAGATGGTTTAGCAAAGATGCCTTAAGCATGCTTTGATCACACCCCCTTACTTAACTAATAGTACCCCAGTCCTAGTTACAAGTTTTACCCCTTCTTAGGTTATACAAAGTTGTTTACTAGTTTTGAAGGTAGCATAAAAAGTGTAAAACTTGACCTATTTAGAACCCTTTAGTTGTCATTCTATGGCATGAGAATGAACCCATCTTTTTCACCTTAGTGAACACTCTTAACCTAGTAGTTAGAGTAGATCAAAAACTTGAGTCACTTTAGATGGGAACACTTGGTGAAAATGAATTATGAAAACCTTGGAATGATGAGTCATTCTATTGAGATGTTTTGACATGTGTTGAGAAACACAAAGGATTGATGTTGATGAAAATGTTGAGGCATGAGCCTTAACCCTTTTATAAAACTGATGGTTGGATTCGGATGCGATACCATTCCAAATTTACCGTACAACCACATTACCTGAATTGGGTAAGGCTTAGCTAGAAATTTATATGCACTAGTATTAGTTCCCTCACGGGAGAGGTTTGAGCTGAGGCTACCTCTCAATGTTGTCCACCTATGCAGTGCCCAAGATGACTGATGGTCATGGTTGGGAGGCCATGCTCATAGGAGAGGTGCTTATACTACGGTGTGTAAAGGGAAGGTTATGTTTGATTATCTGCATACCAAGTATGATGATTCAGGGTTATCCCTGACAAATGTATCGAATCTTGTGGTGAAAGTGTACCACCTCTGCAGAGTGTCAAACTATTCGAATAGCCGCGTCTGCGGTTATGGACAGTTGGAATGGCCATACTGTTTCGTTGTCAGATGTTTTCTAAAGACTTTGAAAAGAATGATGAATCTTGACTTGACCACAACAGGGTTGTGTTTATGACAATAGTTTCCCCAACTTAAGTGATTCTAGAGTTTTACTTTATCTTTCTTTGCTTCAGAACTCAGCTTAGGTTTCAAACTTAACTTTATAGTTAAACATAGAGTTAGTACTTTAACTTAGATTCATAATACTTGTTAGTGGTAGTTTGCGAGTACTTAAAGAGTACTCATGGCTTTTGTCCCTGGCTATTATCATGGCCAGACTATGAAGGAGATTATCAAGATGATGGTCAGCAGGACGGCTATTATAACTAGGACTATCTGCCTTCGTCAGCATTGCCTGAGCCCCTGAAGATGGACCCCACCGTTACGCTATCTTTATTTTCGCTGCTTGTTGTATTAAGACTGGATCATGAGATCCTTATTTGTGTAAGAACCTTATGTATGGTTTGTAATGGATGATGTACTGTGATATCCAATCCGTTATGTCTCGCAAAAATGGTAATCCTGGGATTGCAAGGTATGGCATAACGGGCATCTGGGATTAAAAATCCGGGTGTTGACAAGTTGGTATCAGAGCCATCCTGACCATAGGAGACACTAGTTAGAATGGACGTCAAACAAAAACTTAGTTTCCAAACCAAAGTGAGTATTTATGAAAGACTATCTCCTCTCTTACCCTTGTGGATTCTTTATCAAAAACTTCATGATCCTCAAAAATTCTTACACTACTACTTAAAATTTGACAGACTTGATCACCTCACTAACTTCCTCATCCTTAATTCTTGTAGATGGAGACCCAGTTCAGCAAGTTTTACCAGTTGGGCAACGGAGGTCAGCTGATCTTCGAGATGGAAAATAAACAACGATGTTGTATACTGTGGTGTTATACAAAATGATGAATTAATTTGTTTATTATGTAGCAGTAGAGTTGTTGTTTTCCAAGTAGTGCAGTTCACTGTGGTAAAGATAAACAACTTATCCCCGTGTATTACATAGGCACCGCCATGCCGGATTCAAATATATATGCACTATCTGCACTTCCGTGTTTACAATAAAAGTTTTGTACATGACTAACCTACCTGAGTTCGACATGCAGAACTGATTGCTGTTCAGACCATGAACTACTAAATGGCTTTTGAAATGAAAGCGTTTACAGTAAAAGACATTTGATATTCCGTTTGAATCTTATGGATTAACCACCATTAGATATACTTGATTTGTCGTATGCTTCCTTTTCTTGGCTGTCATGGAGAGCAAGCGTATCACGTCTTTCTCCATAAGTTCATCAATCTTTCCCTCCGTCTTTCTCGATTAGTTCATCAATCTTTCCCGCCACTAACATGTATTTATCCCGCCATACAGGAAATTTAGCAACGCTGGATTTCTATTTATAGCCCTCAACATTATCCAGCTGCAACTACACCTATCCAGAATGTTTCGCTGTCGCCAACAACACCACCCACCTTCGCCCTTGTCGCTAGACCCAAACGAAGCAAACTCCACTAGCTTTACACCTTTCCAATCAACCAAGAGATAATACGTGCATAGATCTGAGTTGCTCGCACTAGTAGTACCACAAATAGAGGAGGAGATCTAGGAAGAAGGAGTCGCCAAAGAAGCGGTGGAGCCCGAAGCGGAAATAGCAGATAATCAACAAGGACCTTAGGTAGAAGAAGAAGAATACGATGAGGAAAAGGATCAGGAAGAGCCTGGTTCACAAAATCAAGATTCAGATGATGATCCTGGTGTGGTTGAACGAACCACAAGAGAATAACAAGGGGCCGACCCAGAAATTTCTGCAGAAAAGGGTCATATAATTAACTCATAGATTCAACAATCCAAGGAAAAAAAGTTGATCAACAATATCCTCTTCTTAGCATAAGTTCGTGGAATGTATTAATTAGGATGCTTATTTGCAATACAATATTGTTTCCATGCGTGCGTATATGAATATTACTATCAGACAAATTTCATCTTACGTTTGTGTTTATCATGTGGCTTGAAATCATCGAGATAACAAAGAGATTATTCAAGTCTATACCTATACACTTCCTTGCAAACATATACGTAAGGATGCTTCTCTATTCGTTCTTTACACTGCCTGTGGCAATTATATCGCACTGCCGAGACTATAGCCGTAACTATAGATGTAGCTGATTGTGCTAAAGATGAGAAATGGGTGATTTCTTAACACATAGTGTTATGCTCTTGTCTGATCTTGTGCGTGTGCAATGTCTTGTGAACAAATAATGCACTGCTCTTTACATTGTAGTATACTTTCTTCTCTAGTCAGTGTTTGCACTGTCTGCGAAAGGCATATTGCAATGCCTATGCTATGGACGTAGCGATATAAGACTTACCTCAGGCAGTGCACAGGGTCCATATTGCGTCGGATGAGCTTCTTAATACATTTTTTTGACGGCAACGTATTACTGCCTCGTCAATTCATAACGCACTGCTTTTGTATATGTGCACTGCTCCGTACCAATAATTGCACTGCTTATTTTATTTTTTCATAAAGTTGCTTCATATAGACATAGCTGACTGCGAACCTAAGCACTGCCTTGTGAACAAATATAGGACTGCCTATACTCTTGACAGTGCAAAGGGTCTATAATGTATCGGATGAGTTGACGTAGTACAAAGGGTCTATAATGCACCGGATGAGCTGATTAATAAATTTCTAGACGGAAAAATACTACTTCTTTCAAAACACATAGTGCACTGCTCTTATAGATGTGCACTGCCTTGTGACCGAGTACTGTATTGTTTTTTTGCATTGTTTAATGATTTCTTCTCTAATCGTTATTTGTGCACTGCCCGTGGTTATTCCATCCAACTGCCTATAGAAATGTAACTGTGCTCACAGAGTGCACAGTGTCCATTTTGTGTACGATAAGCTGCTAAAAGGCATTCTTTTCTACCGCACCTTATTACTGCCTTGTTAACACACAATGTACTCCTCTTATTATAATATTTAACTTTGTTAGCGTATAGTTATCTGCACTGCTTATGAACGTTCTATCACACTGCGTTGAATATTGCTACAATATTCAAGTGCAATATATTGTTTTCTCTGACAATTAGGTTAACTGAACTCCCGTTCGAGCACGAATTTCAATGTTAAAGATATAGTCCTGATTATATTTTTGTTAGACACAAAACAATGTAGTGGAATTTATAAGATTAAATTTCACTTAATTTTGTTTGCACTGCTCCTTATAGTACAATAGCTCTACGTTCGATCTTGACAAATTTTGATCTGGTAGAATCTATCTATATTGCTGGCAATCACAAAACATTGCATGACCATTTTTAAAGTATCGTTTCTTGGTAATTTTGTATAACTGATAAAGATAATAACAAAACTTAGGTGTCCTACAATACAAGTCACATAACGTAATAACATTAAAAAAACAAGCGTCTATGGTGAAATACAGTTTCCAGGTGGCTAGTAATTCTTCAACCATTCAACGTGGGTTAACTGCATTGTGAACACAAATTGCCCTGCCTATTACATTCTAATACAGTTGTTTCGCTGTAGTTTGTTTGCATTGCCTCTAGTACTATTATTGCACTGCGGTGAAACTCAATAAAATAAATTGATATACGTGCCTCTGTTACACAGCGCAAAATTTCCATAGATCCTGATGAACTATATGGTTCATTTGTCAAGTGTGAGAATATATTTTATTACTTAGCTATCTCCAAGCAGTGCACCTACACATCTAGAGGAAGTGCTCCTTAGTTGTGCTCACATGTAAGCTATGTGGTGTCAACCCACTGACGATTAACACGTGTGCATATAGCAATACATCCCAACGAACGACTATGATTAGACTGTTACTCTTATTTTCCTCTTCTTCCTGTTATGTCCTTCTCCGTCACTGCTCCACTTTCTCTCTCTTCCTCTACCGTAACTGCACAGGGCAAGCAACGGCGGCAACGCCTTGCCGGTGAAAGCTTCACCAACACTAAGGACTACTGCTACTCAAGATTCTCGACTGGCGGTATGGCGACAAGACAGGTATCACAGATTCTCCCTTCTCATCCTAGATTCGGCCTGGTGTTGTCCGAAATTCCACGAAGTATTTTCCTCTTATTCTTCATTTAGTTGGGATACGATTTTACGAGCACTAATTGAAGTTTTATTAGGGTTTTCTCAGGGGGAAAGGGATAGATATAACGTGGATCAGAATTGCCCACAAAAGATTCCTGGAATTTTCATCCCCAACACAGTTATTCATCGATTTCATGGCTGACGAAAATTGCGGTCACGAAGGTTCAATGTAGGTATTTTGATTATTTCTGGCCATAGTTTAGAGTGAAGCATATATTAAAAAAATGGCCAACACACATGGTTGGAACAATTTTGAGAATAAGAAACCACGAGCAAGAAACCACTAATCAAACAAATCTAGGGTTTCTTTCGATTTATTATTTTGAATGTCCGTAGTGAAGTAACATTTTTCTCAACAACTGGATTGAAATTCGAAACAATGACATAGTTTTCAGATAAGAACTGCTAATTATAACTTAAATGAACTGCTCTTCTACCGAGTACACAAATTAACAGTTCAAATTTTGGTGGGAAATTTTGCACCTTTGCTGCACCAATTCAGTAACTGAAATGCACTGCCAGGAAATTTGTTGACGTGTGTTGCTTTCGTACTAGTTGATTATTCTTGATTGATGGGCTCTTTGCTGACTACACATCTTTTTATTATTCACTTGATTCTAGTAATTTAAATTACATATGTGTTTAACTGTTGCTCTGTTATTAATTTTTTTAATAACATCATAGTGTAAAATATAAATTATAATGCATGATTTAATTTTTTCAACCTAAACTTTTGTAGTTGAATATTTGTTCATCTCATGGAACACGACGATTAACCAAGAGGAAACACAATAGTGTGGACGAAAACATAGAAGCTGGGTATGGTACTCAAGATAACCTTAATGCTGCTCAAGCTTTCGTAGATAGACTTGGTTTCAAGAAGAAAAAATGTGAAACAGTTCACAAAGAACTAGAAGACATGAAGGATGGTGAGATCATAGTGACAGAGTCACTTTCAGAATTACACAACTTTCTCGAAAACTATGTAACAAATGAACAGAATATTTTTTTGAGGAATCATGGTTGTGGTTTCATAGTTTATTTCAAATTGAACGACAACATTTCCAAGAAAATGATGCTATGGCTATATAGTGAATTCAGACCTGGATCTCTAACAATTGTTCTTGAACAAGGGGAAGAGCTTGAAATAACAGAAGATGTGGTGCAAGCAATGTATAGTTTCCCAAACAAGGATATGTTTGAAGCTCCATGACCTTCAAGTGACCGCGATACAAAAGCTTTGCGGTGGCTGAAATAGTAGCTCAGTTTGAGTGAGTCAGATAACATTATACCGAGTAAGCTTTATGATCATGTGAAGAATGGTGGAACATCAGATCTGGTAATGAAACTCATATTTCTTGTGTTCTTCATCAAAACAACGTGTGCAACGAGCAATGCACGTATAGGATGGGAGGCAGGTATGATCATGGATCTCGATACAAGAAAATTAAACAGATGAACCTCTGTAAAGTTCTCCTTGATGAGCTAAGGAGGGGGCTGAGAAAATACCGAGATAAAAAAAGGAAATAAAAACACAGCTGAGGGTCCAGCAGCATTGCCTTTGATCTATTATTTGGACACTCGTGCACACAACAGAGCAAACTTGACTAACCTTGCACCAAGAGTTGGTCACCTCAAATTGGAAGATTTGGAGGAAATCAGATCAGATGACTGGAACAGTGACACTAGAAGCTACAGAACCCTTAGGGTAAGTTTTCTTTATTATAAAAATCATGTTTCTATCTTCATCGAAGAATTTTTCCGGTTTGTTGTGAGTCAAATAAATTTAAACTATGTTAATTATCCAAGTCAAAAAAATTAATCACTATTACGAAAAAATCTAAAGTAATGCAACAAAACACCTACGATAAAGAACATATGGTCTGACTGTGTTTATTTATTTATTTTATACTGCAGCCAAGCAGTGATTATAAACTTTCAGACTTAATTAGATGTGTCAACACTACTTGCCTAACGGTTTGTCAAAGCTCAGATGCTGCCGCTGGTTCTGAAACAGCAAATATCGATTTAACCAAAACCATCAATATAATTGGTAATAACACTCCATTGATACAAAACATAGATGATGAAGCATCTAACCAAGAGGAGATTGATAAGTTCAATGAGATTGTTCGGTCAAGAAAGGAGGATCTGGAAGTATCTATGGCTAGATTAAGGATTGTCAAGCTTGACCACATAGAAAAGAACAATATTATGGCCAAGGACAAGGAAATGGCCATTTCAAACATCATCATACACAATGCAGAGTATGAACAAGTGCTGGCAAACATGGACCAAGTGGACCAAGTAGATCAACCAGAGAAGGTGGTGCTAAATGAATCTACTGAACCCTCTTCATCTAAAACAGAAGCAGAATCAACTGAGGAGCATCCCGCCATACATGCTGAAGACACTGCCATACCATCATTGAGTACACCTGGCACAGGCATTAATGAACTGATCAATGACCAGACAACATAATTAAGTAAAGGAGCTACAGAAGTTGTGGATGATGGAAAAAAAGAATATAGCGACCAGAGAATGAATGATGCTAGTCAAACTAAAATTACACATGAGATTGCGGCAGACAACATGCCTTGTTCTGGTACAACAGATACCAATGTATGTGATACAGATTTAATAGACAACATTACTAATATTATCATGGGGGTTGTTAACAACGAGAGACAACTTGAATATGGTAATGATGAAGTTGATGTTTGCGTGGCTTAGTTATGCACAGTTTCAGTTACAACCACAAGGAACTAGGATCAGAATGTGGAACACGATGAAACAGGAATTGAGCAGCATGCAGGACAAGTAGAAAACCAAACCTATATCAATGCTGAGTATTCAATGACAAGTGATCATCTGGAAGAACTGTCGGATGCATCAAATGTTATTGAAACAACTCAAATACCAGTAACTACAAACACTGCGGCGTCTGCAGTTACAACACCTGTTGGGTCTGTCGAGCAAAACACTTATGATAATTCCACCTCACATGCTGAAGACACCACCATACCATCATCGAGTACACCTAGCACAGAAGTTGTTGAACTTATCAGTGAGCAGTCAGAAGCAGTAGTTGATGAAGGAATAAAAGAAGACAGCAACCAGAGAATGAATGATCCCAGGGATACAATAATTACATATGAGATTTCGACAGAAAACAATGCTTGTTATGGTAAAGCAGATACAAATGCATGTCATAATGATTTAACAGAGGGGATTACTGATATTCAGATTGAAGATGACAACAATGATAGACAACTTCAACGCGCTAAAGATGAAGTTCATCAATTCGTGAATGAGGTACAAATTGATTCAGGGAGCACACGGGACCAGGGGCAGGATGTTGAAGTCGATGAAACAGAAACTGAGCAGCCGGCAGAACAAGGAGAAAACCAAACATCAATTGATGATGAGTATTCAACGAAGGGTGATGATTTGTACGAATTGTGAATGCACAAATTGTTATTAACACATTGTAAATACCAGCACCTGCAAACGCTGCGTCATATGCAGTTGTAACACCTGTTACATATGTCGAGAAAAAGATTGATGACAACACAGATGGTAATCTAGTTGAGCAGAAAAGACACAATGAAGAACAAGAAGATAACTTATGCAACATGGATAATAATATTATACAAGATGAAGCAGTGAGGATTTCTGATGACAGACTGCCGTATGACAACAAAAAGACTCCCACACCTGAACATCAAATAGATCCAGAAGCATCTTCTTTTGAAAATAACTCAATGCCACATGAAGAAATGATTATTATCGATGATATGAAAGATTTCAACGCCATTGATAATATGGATCAATTGAATTGGCAGGAAGTTCGATTTAATGAAACCATGCCATACCAACAGGTTATCTATCTTTTAGATCTTACCAACGATATTTATTCGTTTTATTTCTACGTATATTTAAAAACATTATATTATGTTATCTAATCACTTTTAAATGTATAATTTAACCAGAAAAGCTGCATAGACGATGGTAAGAACATGCCAAAGTAGATAGCTGGTTTACTGATGGCAATACTTCTGCAGATTTACATAGTTGTAATATCAAGGAAGGTAAGTATAGTTATAGTGAAAAGATATTTTGTCAGAACAAAATATTTGTTTGTGAATAACTGAACAATTTAAAAAAAAATAATGAATGGCTGTCAAGATTGTTATTAGAAATAACCATGATGATATCAATTTGTCTCTACTCATGGAACAGGCAAACAGCAGTACGAGCAACATGGTGCTATAGTACCTGTTGGCGATGAGGCGCCTTTCAACCAAGGTGATTTTTACACAAAAAACATTAATAATAAAAATTCTAATCCTATGTAAACGAAATAACACGGTTTATCACAAAGTTGCAGAGGAGGAAGCACACGAAGACTGACGAATTACTAGTCAAAAGTTTCACATTATGATGTTGAGATTCCACACTGCAGAAAAATCGCAAAGGCAATTTTTTAAGAAGCAGTTATATATAGTAATCTAATATATATTAGTATTGCTATAATATACTGAAATTTATTATCAAACTAAATTATTCACAATAATTCATGCAGGTCATACATTTTGATAAAAAGAAAAGGAGAAAAGATAGTAACTGCAGGAGAAATTGCAGATTCATTCCGTGATGGAGGAACTATTGAAAAAAATGTTCTCGATTTAGCTGTAGATTATCTTGCAATTTCTAAAGCAGAACAAGGAACGAAATGTTTTGGTCTTAACATAGGAGTAAGCTCACAAAACTAGTAAATCACATATAATTTTAATAAATAGGTTTACATATATTTCAACATAACCTTGTTGTTCATGCAAATTATAAAAAAAACTTTTTTCAATTGTTTCAATGATACTAAACAATATAAGCTTGTTACAGGTATATTTGACTGCTGATATCACACAAATTCCACAAAGGACAAGGAATCTATTTTCGAATCATCTTCCAGAAATTTTACATTAAATTGTTTACATATTACAGAATTAGTAATGATTCCTATCATTTTTATAGGTAATGATTACTATCCCAGACGCCACGTATGCATATGAGAATCGATTGAGAAGGCACTACTTCTTATTTATAATTGATTTCATATCAAGGAAGATGAGAATACTGGACTCCGGAAGAAATCCAGACCATGAAATTTTGCAAAAAATAGATATCAAAGTCGTAAACAATGTTAAAAATTTATGGCAACAAGGGTTCAGTCAAGAGCATAAAGAATTATTAAGCTTCGACATTGAGTTTGGTGATTTGCCAAAACATATAAATGTGTAAGCACTAGCTACTCCCCTTGTTTTTAAATTTAGATATATCAATTTATGTTTTAGAATTAATTGATAATTTATTATTACATTTTATTCAATTCCCAGTAAAGACGGTACCTTCATGATGCTACAAGCAATGGAAACCACGGTAATGGATTCTTACACAGAATTTACAGCAGAAGACATGCCTAATATTAGCAACCTGTGGTTCTATAGAATGTTCAACCAAATGGAAAACACCTATACATTGTTGAGTGGATTAACTACAAATATTGAAGGTACGATGCGTTATAATGTAACAATAATATAATTACAATTAGAAGTACAATTTCTACAATTAGAATCATGATGTATGCAGACTAACAACATGCTTTTGATTTTGTTTTGTAGGAATTCCTGAACTTGATTTGAGTACAGATGCAAAACAAAACACTGTCATGCAGTCTCTTGAGTCGGTGTCTAAAGAAACAAAGAGATTGCTGATTGACGAAAGGAGTGCAGCTCAACTCTATTTCACAGACATGGAAGTACTCAGATTAACTAAGGACATTGAAAATGAATCTATTCAGTTCCGTGGGAAAATAGAGCAAGAAGAGAATAAAGCCCAAAACCTTGGCTATAATATCAACAATGTCTTCAGAAAAGGCTGGAACATCCGGAAGAATAACCAGAAACACAAAAACTAGTGAATCAACACATGTGGTCAAAATGTTGCAATCTGAATCTATTACAGCACTACCAAAAACATCGAGCATGCCATCAAGGCCGGCTCGGCAAGGTCAAAATACCTTTCCTGTTTTCAAGCATGTCCCTTTCAAATACAAGAAGCACGCAGCCGCTGCTCGAAGCGCTATCTTGGATGAAACTTTTCAAGATAAATAAGCTGAGTAAGACATAATATAGAGTTGTGTTTACATACTAATGTTTTTAAAAAAGACATATTTCAGATCTTTCATTTAAAACACTACCGCGAGGGCGCCCTTTTTCTAGCGTTTTAGTTTAAAACATGCACATATAAAAGTAATAGATAGTATGCTAACTTTTCATGTTCCAAGGCTAAAAGCTTAAATGCATCAAGATTTCTTCAATTTTATAATAAAAGGTTAAAAACAAATTACAATTTTGGAAAATAAATATCAGTACTTGCTTTACCATAATAATTTAGAGTAATGACAACAAACTTCTCTGAACTGTTACAGCAAAACCATAATTTAGATTCGAAGAATAGAATCTGGAATAATGATGGAAGCAGAATGGACAGACCAAGATCTGAAAAAAACTTCAACAAGGAGGGATGGGTGACAATCAATTGGTTCAGCATTACATAGACATATTTATGATAAGCAAATACTGCAGAGGCTTTGTGGATGGAGGCAAAATATTCATATGCAACCTTTCAGTCTCCATGATGACAGAATTCGAGAAATAAAACTGGAACTGCACAGAACAACGTGTGAAGCAATTCAAATTATTGATGATATTTTTTAAACCAGACATGGCAAAACTAGTAAGTTTCTCTAAATCTTCAAAACATCTATTTTGAAGAGGATTATACATAAATTTTGAGAGCTTACTATTAATGAAATAAAATTTTCTGTTAATGAACTTACTGTTATGTATTTATTGCAGATTGAAATATCTGTTGTCTACAGCTCTCACTTTACAGTTTACTCCCTCAACATGTATATCCGTCGAGGTCGCCTTGACATAATTAACTCAAGGAAATACATCAAGGATTACTTGTTTAAAACAAGAGCAGAATATCATAGCAACATTGGACCCATCATGGTTAGAACATTACTTTCATATTAAACTTCCAACTGCACTATTTAGAATACTGATCAATAAATGTTGTATTTCATGAAAATAGCTTAAAAGAATAGATGAACTTCTGAAAGCACATATCCTAGTCACAATTTTATAGAATTCGCAGAGAAGTTCAATGGAGCAAAGTACCCTAGGTGTCCAAAGCAGACAGAGAATGAGTGTGCTTACTCGATCCTAAGAAGTATTCAGTGGTACAATGGAGACACGATAAAATGCAACCAAGAAGAGGTAAGTCGTGTTGTTTATGTTACAATATAATCTTCTTCGTATTTTTTTCTATTGAGAACATACCTCCATAACATACCCATTTCCTGATTGTTAAATAGTTCTCCTCTTCCGCAATGAGAGAAGAATTTAACTACAAGATGATATACGGGATAGAAAACGATCTACTTGATGAGCTTCCTAAAGTACTGAGAGCATTCAGTCCTGCTATGAATGAGAAGCACATCCCCGACTGAAGATGATCATTAGATTGATACTTGTAATAATATTAATACACTAGGTTGTTCAGTAAATCTATGTAAATAAAATATTTCTTATATTTAAGATGTTTGTATGTATCAATATGCTAATAATACATGCAACTAATATATGCACTGTGAATGTACATGGACAGGCTCTGCGTGTGTACGGCGTATGCACTGCTTTCCTATTTTCATAAAACACATGTGCGCACGGTGCAAGGTAAGGTGCCACGACACTGCACTAACCATGCATTGCACTGCAACTACAATGGAAACAGAAACGAACTGTCTGTGAAGCAGGTATATACTGCCTTCTTATGGTCCGTAAAATTACTGTGCTTATGGTGCTAGTTAACGTGCCGAGCCAGTACACTGACCGTGCAATGCATTGCTCACCCAATGCACACTGAATTGAAACTGACTATGCAGCACGTATGCACTGCGTTATTATGGTCCATAAAGTTATTGTGAGAAAGGTTCAGCATAAGGTTCCACGGCAATGCATTGATCATGTAGTGCACACCAACTACAATGCACAGTGACATGCACAACCTATGAAGCCGGTAGTACACTGCGTTCCTATGGTGCAAAATAAGATGCCATGGCAGAGCACTAATCGTGCAATGCACTACACCTGTAACAAATAGTGATACGCACTGCCTCCAAAATAACTATGCACTATGATCATATGCTTCTTAAAGCTTCTTTGCGAACGATAAAAGATAAGGTGCCGCGGCAGTGCACTGATCGTGCAATGCACTTCACATGCAGCGCACTACACCTATACCTGCAATACACTACACCTAACAAATAAGTATGCACTGCGTTCCTATGGTTCATAAAGGTACCGTGCGTATGGTGCAAAATAAGGTGCCAAGGTAGAACAATAACCGTGCAATGTGCACTGCACCTAAAATTTACAGTACCACACACTGCACCTGTAACAAATACTGACACCCACTGCCTCCGAAATAACTATGTACTGTGGTGCTATGCATCTTAAAGCTGCTTTGTGATCGGTGTAAAATAAGGTCCCGCGGCAGTGACTGACCGTGCAATACACTGCACCTGCAGCGCACTACACCTGTACCTGCAATACACTACACCTGACAATTAAGTATGAACTGCGTTCCTATGGTTCGTTAAGGTACCGTGCATATGGTGCAAAATAAGGTTACACGGCAAAGCAATAACCGTGCAATGAACTGCACCTAAAATTTACAGTAGCACGCACTTCTTGTTAATCATGTATGCACTGCATCGACGTCATCCATGAAAGTGCTGTGCAAACGTTTCAAGATATTCAACGGCCACAGTGAACTGACCGCACCAGACACACTGCATTCCGTCTCTCTGCACTGCCTATCCTCTCTACCGATAACTGCATAAAACGGAAGTACACGAAGGGTTTCGTTGAGATAATTAGCATTATAGTATCTTTCTATAAAACGAAGCGACGTAACCGATCCATTTAGGTACTCCTTTTCCAACTTCCTCTAAATCTCATTCCCATTTCTGCCGCCGCCAAGAAATCAACTCCTAGTCGAACTTCTGTCGCTGCCATAAACGAAAGATCATCGATTCACCACTCCCGCGTCTTCGGTAAGAAACCAACATCGTTTAATTTTCTAGCAAATCGTTTACATTGTACAAATATTAGCAAAAATGTTCGCGTGCTTATATTCCTCCATATCTAAATCAATGTACTGAGATTTATATTGTCTAGATTTTCACAAATCTGGGCCCATTAGTATGAGTTAAAGATAGAACACGATATATCTATATGATCTAGAACTAACACTAAAGATCTTATACTTCTATTAATGGTATGATAAGAATGTTCATTTGTTTAATTTGACAAACATCAATCGTAGTTTAATTATTAGATTAACCTTAGTTTATTAGTTCAAGTCTAAACGAAAAACTATCGCATCTGCTAGGCACATAAACATCTTGAACCATATGTACAGAATCACATTATTAGAAGGAGTATAAATACAAAATATAAGAAAAATTCTAGGCACAAATTATAAGTTATTTGATATATGTATAGACATTTAATAACCCACAACTATTTTTATTGCAGAACAAATGGCGCCATGTCAAGTTTGTTTCAGTCACTGTGGTAAAAATTTAGGACATTCAGGCTCAGAATTCATTATTCTTCTCGTAGAAGGCCGGTTCGAGCGTTCACTGGTATGTATACACTACGTTTCAATATATATAAATCCATTTCTTAATCTTTGTTAACATAATAGTCATGTCCTTTACTATATCATTCCATAAACTATACCATGCAATCTAAGGTTGCAATTCAATGACATAACTGGACTTGGAGTGGAATTCCAAACTCTTGGAAAAACATATTATGTTGAAGTCCACAAAGAGCACACAATTACTCGCATTACAGGTCCAGGTTGGACAAGGTTCGTCACAGAGAGCAGGATCGGTGCAGGGGTAAACCTATTCTTTTCATTGGGAGCTCCAGGTCCAAAGATTACTGTGATATATTTTGATTCTGAAGAAGATAACAGCAGCAGTGATGCTGAAAACAGCAATGTCCAAATGCTTAATTCTATAATTTTTTCCAAGACATGCAACCTTACAGATTCTGAGGAAAATTACTTATTCGATATCTTCCCCTCAGCCAATTCATTTGTAAGGTTGCCATTTGTGACTCGTTTGAATAGAACAGACATTAAACATCACAATATGGTATATTTCTAAGTTTAACTTTTTTTTTATTGATTTCATATTGGTTTAATACCTTCTTAATGTTATTTCAAACTTCTTCCTTCTATTGCAACTCAGAAACTACCATTGAAGTTCATTTCTACACTTCAAATTTCTAAAGAAGGTCTTGTTGGAGTACGCATAGGATCAAGTGGTAATGTCAACACCATGGTGTACAAAACAACAAAAGATGGCCGCATCTCATTCAGCAAAGACGCATGGAAGAACTTCGTTGAAACTACAAACCTAAGTGTTGGACAAGCAATACTGATTACAGGGAAAAAAGATTCACAGCTTAACCTTGAAATGATGTTTGTCATGAATATCATTATTCATAGTAGCCAGGCATTAGCAGAGTCGTCGGAATCAAACTTCGATTGATAATTTTGCTTATTTCTTATGTCTGTTAACAATATGTACTTATTTAACTCTTATGTATGTTAAGAATTTGCAATGTACTGAAACAAAATGTTTGTGTCCTGCTGTTATCTCATAATACTATTACCTGTGCTTTAACTACGCACTGACTGTTATAAATTTTATGTGGAATCAAATTTCCAGAATATACAATAGACATTGTGCTCCTACAGATTTTATTAGTGCACAATATACATATTTAATATGAACATATTGTAATTACAATGGAAAAAATAATAGTAGATTAAATAATGATTATCTGCTATAAGTGTATAGCCATACAATGAAAAAATATAAAACTCAAGCGGTACATGTACAAACCAAGTTTTCAAAAAACTGCAACATCTACACTGATAGTTTAGCCCAACAAGGCCCACTAGACGGAAACCCTAGAACAACCAAGGAATTGTATATAAAGACATACAATGACCACATATAGCCTCACATAGCTCAGAAGCCACCACCTTCCATTTTGCAGCATGATACGGGGATCGATGAAAAAATACATGCTTGTAGATGGAATCGTAGGTGCAAGAAATATTAGATACAAATCAAATTGTTCAGCTAGAGTTGAAGCCAACCAGAGAATTACATATAGGAAGGGATCTACCAATTCAAGAGCAAATCAATATCTTCAAGTGCATCTGCCATGCCCAAGTCGTTTTACACACCCAAGGTACTACTTTATGTATAAGTTTACTACACAGTAGCGATATACATAAGTTAATATCCTATAGATTTCTACTAATCTTGGTGTATGATTCAAACAACTAACATTGCTACAAAATCTAAAAATAGGTATATTATTTCGGTCACACTGTATAAGAAATCCTTTGTACGAGAGGGATATCAGCATGCTTGCAAACCCAAACCTTGTATACCGAGGTGCGAGTTTTAGCTGGTAAGAATAAATGAAATGAACACTCAAAAATATAACTCATATGCTTAAACTAATATATTTGTTTTCTACCTTTGTCTCTACAGGGTGCAGCATATTGTCAACACATCACAATTCGTTCTGCAGTCCGTTGCTGCTGTAATGTTTTGGTGCACTGCATAAGATACATTTTTAATTAAGAGTGTCTTATATAGTGTGACCAAAATATCACATGAAGGTGACGAACATTGGACTATATTACATTGACCGTAATAGAAACAACGAACTAATGTGCTACGACTGTGTATTATAACTGCACTACCATTATATTCATATATGCCATGCTCTATGTAATGCTGCGCGCAGACTAGTTTAATTTCGAAGCACTACACTTGTTAGCCTGCGTGCACTACCTTATAAAGAAATTACTTGTAGTCATATAGAAAACTGCTTTCGCTTGTGCTGCAGATACACCTCTGTACTTTCGAAGAACTGCCCTATTTATCCTGAGTGCACTGGATTACCAAAAAGTTACAGTGCACTACAAGTGTACACTGGTTTAGTTTAGAAGCACTCGCTTCTACTCTACCTACACTGTCATTATTTTCATATATGCACTGCTCTGTGAGATGATGTAGCCAATTTAGTTTACTATGAAGAACTGGTCTATTAATCCCTCGCGTGTACTGTCCTATACTCAGAATACTTGCACTGCCCTTAGTTCGACAATTGCACTGCTCTATGTAATGTTGTAGGTACACTGGTTTCTGTTCGAAGCACTTCGCTTCCTCAGCCACATGCACTGCCTTACCTAGAAATTTAGGCGTCCCTGAACTAGCCCCTAACGAATGCGGCACGACCCTGCACTCTAAGTGCAGTGCCCATATAGTCATATAGAAAACTGCTTTCTACACAGATACACCTATGTACTTCCGAAGAACTGCCCTATTTATACTGCGAGCACTGCCATGTACTCAGACTAATTGCACTGCCCTTAGTTCGACAATTTCACTGCTCTATGTAATCCTGTAGGTACACTGGTTTCTGTTCGAAGCACTGCGCTTCCTCAGCCACATGCACTACCTTACCTAGAAATTCAGGCGTCACTGAACTAGCCCCTAACGAATGCGGCACGACCCTGCACTCTAAGTGCACTACCCGTATAGTCATATAGAAAACTGCTTTCTACATAGATACACCTATATACTTTCAAAGAACTGCCCTATTTATCCTGCGTGTACTGCCTTTGGTTCGACAATTGCACTGCTCTATGTAATGCTGCAGGTATAGTGATTTTTGTTCGAAGAACTACGCTTCCTCAGCTATATGCACTGCCGTACCTAGAAATTCTGGCGTGACTGTACTAGCCCCTAAGGAATGCGGGACGACCCTGCACTCTAAGTGCATTGCCCGTATAGTCATAAAGAAAACTGCTTTCTACACAGATACACCTATGTACTTTCGAAGAACTGCCCTATTTATACTGCGTGCACTGCCCTTTACTCAGACTACTTGCACTGCCTTTAGTTCGACAATTGCACTGCTCTATGTAATGCTGCAAGTACACTGGTTTCTGTTCGAGGCACAGCGCTTCCTCAGCCACATGCAATGCCTTACCTAGAAATTAAGGCGTCACTGAACTAGCCCCTAATGAATGCAGGACGACCCTGCACTCTAAGTGCACTTCTCGTATAGTCATAAAGAAAACTACTTTCTACACAGATACACCTATGTACTTTCAAAGAACTACTCTAATTATACTACGTGCACTGCCCTGTACTCAGACTACTTGCACTGCCCCTAGTTCGACAATCGCATTGCTCTATGTAATGTTGCAGGTACAGTGGTTTCTGTTCGAAGCACTACGGTTCCTCAGCTACATGCACTGTCGTACCTCGAAATTCCGGCGTCACTGTACTAGCCCCTAATGCGGGACGACCCTGCACTCTAAGTACACTGCCCGTATAGTCATAAAGAAAACTGCTTTCTACATAGATACACCTATGTATTTTCGAGGAACTGCCCTATTTATCCTGCGTGCACTGCCTTTAGTTTGATAATTGCACTGCTCTATGTAATGCTACAGGTACACTGGTTTCTATTCGAAGCACTGCGCTTCCTCAAACACATGCACTGCCTTACCAAGAAATTCAGGCGTCACTTAACTGGCCCCTAACGAATGCGGCATGACCCTGCACTCTAAGTGCACTGCCCGTATAGTCATAAAGAAAACTGCTTTCTACACAGATACACCTATGTACTTTTGAAGAACTGCCATATTTATCCTGCGTGCACTACCTCTAGTTCGACAATTACACTGCTCTATGTAATGCTGCAGGTACAATGGTTTCTGTTCGAAGCAATGCGCTTCCTCAGCCACATGCACTGCCATACCTAGAAATTCCGGCGTGACTGTACTAGCCTCTAAGGAATGCGGGACGACCCTGCACTCTAAGTGCACTGCCCGTATAGTCATAAAGAAAACTGCTTTCTACATAGATACACCTATGTACTTTTGAAGAACTGCCCTATTTATACTGTGTGCACTGCCCTGTACTCATACTACTTGCACTGCCCTTAGTTCGACAATTGCACTGCTCTATGTAATGCTGCTAGTACACTGGTTTCTGTTCGAAGCACTGCGCTTCCTCAGCCACATGCACTGCCTTACCTATAAATTCAGGCGTCACTGAACTAGCCCCTAATGAATGCGGTATGACCCTGCACTCTAAGTGCACTGCCAGTATAGTCATATAGAAAACTGCTTTCTACACAGATACACCTATGTACTTTCAAAGAACTGCCCTATTTATCCTGCGTGCACTGCCTTTAGTTCGACAATTCCACTGCTCTATGGAATGCTGCAGGTACACTGGTTTCTGTTCGAAGCACTGCGCTTCCTCAGCCACATGCACTGCCGTACGTAGAAAATCCTAATGTGCTACGACCGTGTACTCTACCTGCACTGCCATTATTTTCATATATGCACTACTTTGTGAGATGATGCAGCCTAATTAGTTTACTATGAAACACTGCGCTATTTAACCCCGCGTGCACTTTCTTGTACTCAAACTACTTGCGCTGCTTTTAGTTTAGTAGCCAAAATAATTGTGCAATCTATGTATACTGCTCATATATTCATATATGCATTTCTCTGGCTGATACTTGCACTGCATCAATTAGCAATTAGCATGGCAGTACTAGGATGACAAATTTAGCATACAGTGCAAGAAGAATATAAAAGCAACATAGTACATAATTGGACACAACTTAAAGTGCAAGAAGATCACAAGAAGCAACAAAAGGCTTAGTGTACTCACATTACAAAGAGATATTTAATTTTGATTGCATTTCGGTCAATCACTATAGAGCAGGTGGCCAGGGTTCAGACATTGCAAAAGCACTACAGACAACTAATGGTATAGATAACTTAGATAAAACTGATACAGTCTTCTTCAGCATGCCTGCACAGAACAAGCCTACATCAAAATCAACTATCATTAGAACATAGCGACCATCAGCTGACATTGTTATAACACGCAACACACCACAAACTGGGACATTGCAATTCTCACATATACTACCAAGTCTTTCCTTCTAGTAGTCTTCAATGTCCCAGCCAAAAGCAGTTCTGCATGCAACAGGCAGATCTAACATTGTCTGGATGTTCCACTTATTTTGACCATTGTTGTAGTCAAGGAGCCAAGTTGTCAGTATACCATCACTAGAAAAGGCAGCTGCCAATCAATAGAGGGCGACACGAAGAGAGTTTGGGGACAGGCTCGTCCTTGGGCTTTCCCGGTAGCCCCTTTGAGAGTCGACTCTCGACCGCCTCTGCCTTCCCTCTCCTCCCTCCTCTCCGATAGCCATGGCGGCCGGCGTGGAGATGGAGCTAGTGGTTGGCCCCTTCGCTGCCTAGTAGTAGTAGTTTTAGCTATCTCTTTCTTTGTGTTTTGTCCCCTTGTGGCGACTGAGGGTCGGATAGTGGATCCCGGTGGCTAGATCCACTGCGCCTCGTTCCTCATCTGCTCTGATGAGCCCCGCCGGTGGAAAGTGGTGTCCCAGAAGAGCTGGTTGAGGGCATGCATCCCACTAAATAAGGCTCGCATCGGGTGCTTCGAGCTAGAGACGCCGGATCTCCTCTGGCTCGATGTGGTCGTTCCTCTCTCGGCAGTGGTGCTCTCAAGGAGGGAGCGGAAGACTACGGTGGAGAAGACCACCACTCTCCCCTACAATAAGATCCACCCGGTTCACTTCCATCGTCATCCTCTCTGCTCATCTCCCCAGGTTCGTGGCAGGTTCTTGGGCTTCGATGGTGAGCCGCTTCAACTGATGCGATGTTGGTGTGCCTCTGCCACTCCGACCTCTCTTCTTGCTCTGATTCCTCTCTTCTTCTCGATCTCCATGGTGGGGATGGGGGAAAGTGGTATTGGAGCAGAGATTTTTCCGGATTGGTTCAGTAGTTCAAGAGCCTCTTCTTCCTGGAGCATCTTCTCGTTGTCCAAATGGACGCGAATCTTCTTGGCCTGGATGGCCTTCTCCAAGCCGGTGAGCTCTGGCACATCCTCAATCTCCATTGGGAGGCCCTGCTCGAGGTTGGACGCTGAGGGCTTCGCTGAGCCGGTGACAAGTGGCTCGTCCCCGTCGCCGTTCTCTGCTGCAGCGCTCGCCTCGCTCTGCTCCACGGTGGGAAAGAGATAGGACTAGGTTGTAATTGCAATCTTTCAGCGAGGTCCTATCTACAAAAGTATGGGACCCATGCATTATTTTCTGTTTTTATGGGGTTTCTTGTAATATCACTGTACACCCACTATTGCAATTAATATAGGCTCTAGCCCCTTCTGGGGTGCTCCGTTGCTTCAAAAAAAAGGCAGCTAGTAAAATGCTTCCTAATCTATCCTCTGAAATACAATAATTCCTCTGATCCTTTGTTGTCAGCCTGACTGATTCAGGGAATTGTATCACAGAAGTTAAATGTGTGGATATGTTGTAACATAGAAGAAGCCCTACAACATACGCCATAAACAAGTCTTTGCCTATCAGGATTCGTTCATGCTGACTAAGGTACATGGTTGGTGTTGGCACATGAATTGGATCAGAAATATACATCTCCCATTGACCATTTTGCTGAATACAGACATACACAAATATGCCAGATGTTGTATTAGCAGTAACACCATGATATGAAACCTTGCAAGCATTAAGTATATTTCTACGAAAGAATGTCATTCCTGAGCTAGCAACACTTGGAATCAAACATAATTGCCCATATGAATGATCTGTATCACTCTTCGACATTGATGGCATTCGTGAAACAGGTGAGGGAAGGAAAGTGAACAAATTTGGAGACCTGGAAGGATAATTAACATAGTAACCAGGATCTCTAGAACCATGTGGAAAGACCTGAATGACGACTGCTCCGTTTCGACAGCAGACGGCCAATTCCCTTAGAAGATATGTTGAATCTAAGTTCGAAGAAATAGCTAGAGATGTTTCATCTTTAGATGAATATTCAAGCTCCTGTAGCCTATTACCAACCTTAGGCATCCAATGATAATCAACAAGAAATCCTAGGCATGATGGCGAATTTTTCTTCATATATCGCGAAAGAAATCCAGGCTCTTTGAGTGCAGTATACCAAGCTTTGTTGAGGATATTGGAACGGATCAAAGATTTCATAGACGCTAACCTTAAAACAATCTCCTGCACCAAATCTAGGTCCTCCCCACGCGACTGATCGAGGAACCAGATCTAGTAAAATCCATCACTATTCAATAGATTGTTTTCTTTTGCTCCAGACAGAAGAAGAAGGGTTTGTTTCTTTTGGTGGAAGAAGGAATATATTGAATGAGGCCGTAACGTCCTATGCTAGCCGTATCCATTGGTTAACATCCAAGCTAAAATATATGCAGACAATGCAGAATGCACTGCTTTGTAGGAACGTGCGTACTGCTCTATAATTGTAGATGTGGTAGCCGGTAAACTGGTCGGTTAACCTACGTGCACTGCCCTATGAATAACTTATTTCCCCAAAGCACACAGTGCTATGAAATACAAGGCTCTTCAAAATACAAGGCGTTCCAAAATACACGGCACTTCAAGATCTATATGAATGCTTGATGCGCCGAAGGTGTCGTGCCACGGGCGGAGCCCTCAACACACACTCTAAAATACAAGGCGCTACAAAATACAAGGCACTCCGAAATACACGGCGCTTCAAGATCTATATGAATGCTTGATGCGCCGAAGGCACCGTGCCACGGGCGGAGCCCGCAACACACACTCCGAAATACAAGGCGCTACGAAATACAAGGCGCTCAGAAATACACGGCGCTTCAAGATCTATATGAATTCTTGTTGCGCCGAAGGCGCCGTGCCACGGGCGGAGCCTGCAACACACACTCTGAAATACAAGGCACTACGAAATACAGGGCGCTCAGAAATAGACGGTGCTTAAATATCTATATGAATTCTTGATGCGTCGAAGGCGCCGTGCCACGGGCGGAGCCTGCAACACACACTCCGAAATACAAGGCACTACGAAATACAAGGCGCTCCGAAATACACAGTGCTTCAAGATCTATATGAATGCTTGATGCGCCGAAGGCGCCGTGCCATGGGCGGAGCCCGCAACACACACTCCGAAATACAAGGCGCTCCGAAATACAGGGCGCTCCAAAATACACGGCGCTTCAAGATTTATATGAATGCTTGATGCGCCGAAGGTGCCGTGCCACGGGCGGAGCCCGCAATGCACACTTTGAAATACAAGGCGCTACGAAATACAAGGCTCTCCGAAATACAGGGCGCTCAGAAATACCTGGCGCTTCAAGATCTATATGAATGCTTGATGCGCCGAAGGCGCCGTGCCACGGGCGGAGCCCGCAACACACACTCTGAAATACACATCACTTCAAGATCTATATGAATGCTTGATGCGCCAAAGGCGCCGTGCCACGGGTGGAGCCCGCAACACACACTCCGAAATACAAGGCGCTAAGAAATACAAGGCTCTCCGAAATACAGGGCGCTCAGAAATACACGGCGCTTCAAGATCTATATGAATGCTTGATGCGCCTAAGGAGCTGTGCCACGTGCGGCGCCCACATTACACAGTCGGAAATACAAGGCGCTACGAAATACAGGACACTCAGAAATACAGGGCGCTCAAAAATACATGGCGCTTCAAGATCTATATGAATGCTTGATGCGCCGAAGGCGCCGTGCCACGGGCGGAGCCTGCAACACACACTCTGAAATACAAGGCGCTACGAAATACAAGGCTCTCCAAAATACAGGGGCTCAGAAATACACGGCGCTTCAAGATCTATAGAATGCTTGATGCGTCGAAGGCGCCGTGCCACGGGCGGAGCCCGCAACACACACTACGAAATATAAGGTGCTACGAAATACATATGTGTACTGCTCTTAATATACAAATGCGTTGCGTTACTGTAATCCGTTCAAAGTTAATACATTCTGCTGTGCTGAATCATCTGTGTACAACTCTTAATATACACATGCACTGCGTTACTGTAATTCGTTCAAAGTTAATACATTCTGATGTGCTGAATCATCTGTGTACTGCTCTTAATATACAAATACACTGCATTGCTGTAATCCGTTCAAAGTCAATATATTCTACTGCGCTGAATCATCTGTGTACTACTCTTAATATACAAATGCACTACGTTACTATAATCCGTTCAAAGTCAATACATTGTGTTGGACAAACCAGATCCCTCCCATTACACCCCATAAAATCTCCATTGCCTGTAAAGAGAAAAGAAAGATAATAAAATAAACGAAAAATGAAAAAGAAAAGAATAAAAATAAACGATAATGAAAAAGAAACACACTAAAAACGGAAGTCAGACAAAGTGTATACCTAACGTGCGGAGCGGACAACAACGAAGAAAGAGAAAAAACCGGAAAGAGAAAAAAGCGGAAAAGAGAAGAAACCGGTTACATCTGCGCGAGCAGTTTCCCGGGATGATTCCGTGACGACATGTGTCGGATACGCACGGCAGGTCGCTCGCGCGTTCTCGCGGCGCGCAGCGCGCACGCGCTAGTCGCTCTCCAAAATTTACCATAAAGGTAAAGTTACTAGATTCTCAAGACATGGACTACAGTGTCAAGCTCCAATAGACTGAGCTAGATTGCTAGACCCATGTATTAACAGCTTACAAAAGGATGCTGCTCATACATCAAGTACTTGCAACGAAGCACAACTGCATCCGTGAAGGGAACATGTATAACTCTACTCAAATCCATGGCGACATCTTTCAACAGCTGCACATGAATCGGAGAAGATCACTTCTAACATCCAGAACACATACTTCGAGATAACACGAAGGAGGTTCTCAAAAGTTTTCCAACTTTAATGCCAAATGTTTCATATGAGTATGTTATATTATGGAGAAGATAGGGATATTGTCGATGGGCTCAACAACAAACATATCGAGATACTCCAAGATGATGAACTCATATGTCACTTGAACAAGGCAGAGTATTGGTCAGACCAAAGAAAATGAAGATGTACTCAAGTGAAACATCACAAGGAGCAGCATCATCAAGATAGTCCTTGGAACCGAGTTTGATTTGACGATAACCCAAATCATATCAAAGGTGGGGACAATAACATTTGCATGAAGGAAACAGTATCTTTCATCCGCACGAACAACACTAAACATCCCTTTAGATAAACTAAGTCAAGTAGAACTTTTGTCTTACAACTCTCCAAGTTGTTGTTTAAGCTCAACCAACTAGTGTAGTTCAAAGAACTTGCTTGCTCAAGAACTTGACAATATAGTCATGTGGCAACATGGCGATACTTCTAGAAAGACGTCTAGAATATCACGAACCACCGATATGTCACTTAGTTCGAGAGGAAACTTGCTTGGTAAGGCAAGGAGACATAGTCTCAGAGTTTCGGCACGAGCCTAACTCGTTGACCGAGGAGAGTGTACTAGAATAACAGACTTGGTAGCACAATCATCCTTCACTTAGTGATAGGGTTAACCAACCACGCTAAGAATGACACAAATGTCCTTGGAGGTCAAAGCAATAATAATTGCGAATAATCTCAAATGGTTACATCATTACGCACACGTATCATTCTCGAGCGCGAAAGATCGGAGGAAGGGTGGGTAGATATGTGTAGAAGCATCACTTCATTAAGGGGGAATGAAACTTAACATGACCTCTTAATATACAAGGGTGTGACACTCTAAGGTAGAACAGATAGAAGCTAATCAATGCCTCTTTATCTGTGGACTATAACACTTTGACCTGGTTCTAGATATGACGAGGTACTAGAGTTTGTTTCTCCTGACATCCCGAACTGGTTTGTCTTGATGGACCACAAGAGTATCTTGCATCATAAAACACCAATGCGCATTTACTACTTGGCTACCAACTGATAGACAAAGGTCGTAAAACAACAAGGGAGAAAGAACATGCTCCATATAGAATCCCGGGATGTGGATGCATAGATTATCAATCTTCCGAAAACCTATGCATAGAAGGGAGCGTGTGGTAGAATCACGAATACAGATGCGAGACTCACAAGGAGTACTCTTTCCGTGATCTATTTGGTTCCATTAAAGAACATCTGGCATAACAAGTGGTTGGGGAAGTCCTTAATTGTCGAGATTCAATCGCGAAAATATCCACAAGCTTGAAGGCTAGAATTGTAGTACTAGCCATCCCGAGGTAATGTTTTAACATTAACGACAGGGATCAACAAGACGGATCTTGGGTTAAAGATCAGCTTCATGTACGAGATTCACTTCACTTGAATCCAGCACAATCTGGGATCTTCGGTTCAAGTCCAAAGGTTAAAACCCGAGAAAAGAGTAACTACTACTTGAGTGACACATAGTACACTACAAGGTAGTAATCACGAGGTAACTTCCAAGAGAAGAAAGAACCTCTGAAGTACCCAAACAAATAAAAAGGAGGCACACGAGGCAAAAGGAAACCTTGAAGCCAAGAACAGAACACTATGGATCCTACAATATAATATTGTGGGCCCAAAAGATAGAGAGATCATGATGGAAAGGAATCTCTCAGACAAACGGAGCAAAGGAATCACAAAGAACACAACACACATAACTCTAGAGAACTCAACACTAGGTCAACTGGTTGTGAAACGACATGCCCAAAAGGCACCTAAGTTTTGAAAAACTAGAAGAGATATCAAAACTTTTCCAAATTCAACACAAGATAAGATGACCCAGAGTTAGAATGATACCAAATGAGGAGAAAAAGAAGCATACTAGAGTTTTCACAAATACCTTTTAGCTTTTAAAATAGTTTTCACAAGCACTAGACTCAACATCAACTAATAACAAGGTTTTCCTACGGTCGGTACTACTCTGATACCAATAACTGTGACACCCCCGGGATCAGGGTTAAACAAATCCAGACCTTAGCCTGACATAAGCTTAACCTAGAGTTCGAGGATATCCAGTGAGAAATCGGTAACACAACAATAACCCTGCGACACAAAAATTATTACAGCAAGCTCATAACTGAGCGAAGAACCAAAATATTACAAGCAGAGGCCACTGACCACAAACATCAAACAAAGGAAGGAAAATTATGCTATTAAGTATAGCAAACTTAACAAATGGCCTAGGAGGCTTGAAGCATAACGATGATGTCCCAGCCCATAGATTCCAGGCTGCCGGCCGGGAACCCCAAGCTACTCGTCGGTGTCGATTCGTACGGAACTCGTCTTCAGGGAAACAATTATTCTGCTACAAAAGTACCAACAAAGCAAGGGTGAGTACAGGGTGTACTCTGCAAGACTTATGGCTGGTGGGGTTATTTTATATAAATCCGTCTTTGTTTATAAAACAAGAGGGAGAAGAAGCTCGTCTAATCAGAATATTTTAAAAGGGGATAAGAGAGCGCCATCTCTGAAGAATTGATCATCATCTTGATATCCACCAAAGTAATCCTCATCTCACAACTAGGATCACCCCCTCGTACCCATGAGGAAGTATCCTTAACAAACATTAGTTGCCAAGTTTTACGATTAGGTTATAGTTCTCTATGATCTCACGTTCATTCCCAAGTCGTCCATAACCGTGGACACGGCTTTTCGAAAAGATTAATACCCTGCATGGGTGCACAACTTTACTGCCAACACCCGGATTTTTAATCCCAGATGCCTGTTATGCCATACATCCTAATCCCGGGATTACCATTTTTGCGAGACATAACAGATTGGATATCACAGTACATCATCCATTACAAACCATAATAAGGTCTTACACAAATAAAGGATATCACGATCCAGTCTTAGTACAAACAAGTAGCGGAATAAATAGTGTAGTAGTGGGCTCCATCTTCAGTGTCCTGCTATCCTCCTTCCGGATAATCCTCCTCATAGTCTAGCCATGGGAATAGCCAGGGACAAAGCCATGAGTACTCTTTAAGTACTCGCAAACTACTACTAACAAGTAAGGTAGTTCTAGTAGGAAATGCTAACTCTAAGTTTGTTTATAAAGTTTTAAGTTTTAAACCTAAGATGAGTTCATAAACAAAGAAAGATAAAATAAAGTTCTAAAATCACCTAAGTGGGGACTTAGTTGTCATAGTCACAACTCTGTTGTGTCCAAGTCATGTCACAATTCATTTCATAAGTCATTTTGAAAATATCTGACAACGGAACAATATGGCCAGTCCAACTGTCCATAACCGCATCAGCGGCTATTCGAATAGTTTGACACTCTACATAGGTGGTACACTTTCACCACAAAATTTGATACATCTGTCAGGGATAACCCTGAATCATCATACTTAGTATGCAGATAATCAAACATGACCTTTCCTTTACACAATCTAGTATAAGCATCTCTCCTATGAGCTTGGCCTCCCAGCCATGGCCATCTGCCATCCTGGGCACTGCATAGGTGGACAACATTGAGAGGTAGCCTCAGCTCAAACCTCTCCCATGAGGGAACTAATACTAATGCATATAAACTTCCGGCTAAGCGTTACCCAATTTAGTTCTTGTGGTTGTACTGTAAAATTGGAATGGTATCGCATCCGAACCCAACCATCAGTTTTCATAAAAGGGGCTAAGGCTCATGCCTCAAAATTTTCATCATCATAAACCAATTGTGTTTCTCCACACATGTCAAAACATCTCGATAGAATGACTCATCATTCCAAGGTATTCATAAGTCATTTTCACCAAGTCTTCCCATCTAAAGTGATCAAGTTTTTGGTTGAGCTCTAAACTACTAAGTTACGAGTGTTCGCTAATGTGGGATGCTAATCTCAATCTCATGCCATAGAATGACATCTAAGTATAACTAGATAAACCAAGTTTTATACTCTTTATGCTAGCTATAAACAAAGTAAAGGACTTTGGTAAAGTAAAAGAAAGTAAAGTTTGTAAGTAAACTTGGGGTAGGTATAAGTCAAAATGTATAACCAAAGCATGCCTAAAGCATTTTCTCAAGTTAAGGGGGCAAGTGTTAACTTGCTTAGTTCTAGCTTGCCTTGGTTGGTGCAATGGTTGAAATTCTCCTCTCCTTCCTCGGGGTAGAATTCCTCCTCTTCATAGACCTAGTCGGTATTATCGTCTATAAATACATATGGAGTACACAATCACCAAACAATACTTAACTAGTCTATTTAGTACACTATTGCACACATTTGATGATCTATTATCATCACAATCATCACAAGATTTAATGAACTAATTTCATTTATTTTATTTGAGAAAAGTAATTTCTACTCATTTAAATTATTTAAGATTTAATATTCTCCAATTAAAATATGGGATCATGTGGACACATGTCATCAGCACATCTTCTAATACATGGGAATGTGATTTAAATGTTGGATCACCTTTTATAAAGTTTAAGATTAATATTTAAATGATTTAAAGTGACTAGAAATGCATATATAGCATTATTTTGGTACTAGTCCCAAGTCACTGCATGCAAACCTAAATATTATTATATATTCAGATAGGTATGGTCAAAATGTGATTTTTGAGAGTTGGAAACAACTCAAAAGCTATTATGGTTGATTTTTGAAAAATGTTTGAATGTACAAACGTCTCTGTCTTGTTATTTTGGCTAGGTGAGATCTCTAACTCTAATTGATTTAAATCCAACGGCCTTGGATAGATATTTAAATTATCTTTCCAAAAAAATTTGAATCATTAATTTTGGTTAAGCAGAACTCTCTAAATTGATTTTCAAACTAGTGGACAAAATCTTGATTAAGTCTAAATAGAAAAACCTAAATTTGAATCCAGGGCCAGCGCGGGAAAGAAAGTGGGCCGGCCCAGTTACACTCCGTGGCGCAGAGGACAGCTGACAGGGGGATCCACATGTCAGTGGCTCTTTTAACACGAAGTGGTACGGGGCAATGTGGACCGCACGACTAGAACTATGATCGACGATTGTGGCTCATCGTCGACAACAGACAGGTCGCCGGAGAGACGGAACCCTAGCGGCTTGGTGGGGGTGCAGTGGAGGCATACCAGGGCTCCCGCTAGTGTGGCGATGGGGGCGATCGAATTAGGAGACAACGACGGACTCAGGCGAGGTCGCAGCGGCTCCTAGGGTGGACGAAATCGTCGGGCCCCTTTCTTCTCTGCTACGGCGAACTTCGGCGCAATTCTAGCGAATGGTTGCTCGAGCAGCTCTGACGATGGGGTGAGGTGGTTCTGAGATTAAGGGGAGCTGAGTGGTGTGAGTAGTTTGTGCTTGGGAGGGCTCCTTATATAGGCTCGACGAGGAGAACGTGAGGGCGACGGTGAGCTTGTCGGTGACGATGATATATGGCACTATAGGTATGGGCGGGGTAGGCAGACGGTGGCTTGCCTCCTGGTGGTCAGCTACGACTTGATGGCGATGCTAGGGGCGGTGGGAAATGGTCGGGAAAAGCTGGTGCTCTGCGTGGCCGAGGTGGTGCTTGACGCGGTTCACGATGGTTGTTGGTCGCACGACGGGAAAAGGGCGTGTCTAGGGAGGTGCTAGGGTTATGGCGGAGCGGCGCACGCGAGCTGGGGTTGAGGCACGACTTGTGCGGGCTTGTCCGGGACGACACTCTGGCATGAGCTGGGCACAGCGTAGAGGCGGTGGGCGCTGATGTCTACGCACTTCTATTCTTGTAGACAGTTGTTGGGCCTCGAAGTGCACAGGTTTGTAGAACAGCAGCAAGTTTCCCTTAAGTGGATCACCCAAGGTTTATCGAACTGAGGGAGGAAGTGGTCAAAGGTATTCCCTCTCAAGAAATCATGCAATCAAGGTACAAGAAGTCTCTTGTGTCCCCAACACACCCAATACACTCCGCAGGTGTATAGGTGCAATAGTTCGGTGAAGAGATAGTTAAATACAAGTGGTATAGATATAAGACAACGGTGCTAGAAAATATCTTGATGGCGTGGAAGAGACTAAAGGAAAACTGAAATAAAGATGGAATCAGGAAAATATGTAAAAGATCTAATTGCAAACGGTGTATCAATCCTAAGAAACAAGGCCTAGGGATCATACTTTCACTAGTGAACACTCTCATATAAATATCTTCTCTTTATGATACTGCTCTTAACTACTCTCCGGTTGGACACTCTAATCATTGGTAGGGCTACAACATCACTCCTCAAAGTTCGCTTTCCACATCTAGATAACCCCACACTGTCACCTTGAGCACTAGATGGTTCCAACAAACACCACAATTTCATAAAGACATCCAACTCCAAATATAACTCATAACAAGTATTTGTAATATCTAGCCTAAGTGCCACCATGGTGTGCACACTGTCAACTTCACACACATGGGGAGAGCAGAGATCTATTAAAGCACTTGAGTAGCAAGGTAGATCTACTTGATTACAAAGCTCATGATCACAATATGATCATGCATGGAGAGAGAGATGAACACATAGCTACCGGTAGAACCCTTAGCCTCGAGAGATAACTACTCCCTCATCATCATGGGAATCAGCAACAGCGATGGAGATGGCGGTGGAGATCGATGGAGATGGCTCCGGGGGCACTTCCCTATCCCAGCAGGGTGCCGGAACAGAGACTTTCTGTCCCCCGAATCTCCCCTTCGGTGGCGGTGGTGCTGTGGAACTTTTCGTGGCTGGAGGCTTGACGATTTAGGGTTTCCGTATCGAGAGGAATATATAGGCAAAGAGGCAAGGTCGGTGGGCGGCCAGGGGGGCCACACCACCTGGTGGCACGGCCTGGGGTCACCCGTGCCACAATATGGTGTGTCCAGGCCTTGGCCCTCCTCCGTGTCGTATTCTGGCTTTGTGTCTCCCTCGGTGAAATATTGACTTTGGCTTTTGTCCCGTCCAATTCCGAGAATATTCATTTCCTGGAACCAAAAACAGCAGGAAACAGGCAACTGGCACTGTGGCATGTTCTTAATTGGTTAGTCCAAGAAAGTGTATAAAAATACTCCAAAGTGTGGACAAAACATAAGAAAGTAGATATAAACGAAGCATGGAACATCAAAAATTATAGATACGTTTGCAACGTATCAACATCCCCAAGCTTAACTCCTGCTCGTCCTCGAGTAGGTAAGTGATAAAGAATAATTTTTGAGGTGACGTGCACCATCATAAACTTGATCAAAGTATTTGTAAAACATTGATAGCTAGGATCATAGCACTTCAACATAGATGAAAGATAAAGTTCTAACAATAAGACATAGCAACTATGTTGTAACAAGAAAGGATACAAACAAAATATTCATGAATAACAATGCTTTGCAAGACGTTTGTTTGTTTCACATAAAGAAAACATAGCATAGTGGCATTCAGCTTGTCCCTCATAGAGTAGCATATATAAATGCATAGGACACCTTCAAAGTTCATACGAGTGACAAGATACAAATAGTTTAAAACTAGCAATATCAAAGTTATGCATCGATCAACAAATCTTGGGACAATGCATATAGAACTAAGAATGGCCACTATGCTCTCAAAGTAGGTGCATAAAGATAGAAGGTGGAGACTCAACATAAAAGTAAAAGAAAGGCCTTCATAGAAGGAAGCAGTGATTCAAGTTTCATAAAGAGCTTCCAAAAATTATGGTACTTATTAGCTTTCAGCTCTCATTGCCCCTATCATAAGCATCTTGAAGTGATTAAGGATAAAGTGAACAAACTATGAAGTATATGCTTGCGAAGTATAAGTTGGAAATCTCATGTCCCTTGAATATGAGGGCCGCTCCTGATGCTACTAAAGTTTAGTCACCGGTAAGTTCTTGTCATCGTAAGTACATGTGTATCATAGAGAACCGCCAACGGGGTACCCCTTGCCCGATGATACGGAAGAATCCCCATATCAAAATGACAAGGCAAGCAGACAACGAGCATCTCAGCAATGTTCTTATTTACCATGGGAATATGGTACTTTTTTCTCTCTTTCCTCTTTTCTCATATCTTTTTTTTCTTTTTCTATTTTTTCTCAATATCTGACTCTTTTTTTATAAGAAGAATGCTTCATAGACAGCTCATTATGGTTACGCTGCAGGTTTCCACCATGACAGCATGGATTAGACCAGCGGCCCAGGCGTTTCTCTAACACATATACATAACTCCATGGACTTACAAGCTCCCCTTTCATTTCACACCGATGCCATCCATAGACAAAAGAGCATGATATCAACTAGGTACAAAGTACAAGTGCAATGTTGAAAGCGTTCCCCATGACAGCATGGTTCTGCTAATCCCCAACATATAAGTGCAAGCATATACAACATAGATGACTGATGGCTCGTGTATTAACAAGCTCGTTGGGGAACCCCAAGAGGAAGGTATGATGAGCACAGCAGCAAGTTTCCCTCAGTGATGAAACCAAGGTTTAATCGAACTAGTAGGAGCAAGGAAACACCCCAAAGGTGTTGCTAGCTGAGCCTTGGCAGGGCGCACTACCGGTGCTAGTAGCAACATGGAGACCTGCACAACACAACCATCGAACTCTGTCCCCAACTTGCGATGAGGTTGTCAATCTCACCATGTTTTGCTGAAAACAAAGGATTAAACGTATCGAATGGAAGGAAGTAATAGTTTGCAGAAAGTAAACACAAAGTAGTAAACAGTTTATAGATTGTATGTAAAAGAAAAGGACCGAGATCCATAGTTCACTAGAGGTGGCTCTCCTTAAGATAGATAACATGCTGGGTGAACAAATTACAGCGGGGCAATTGACAAACATCGAGAAAGCAATACATGCATATATTAATCATCTTGACTCCTTTGGAACTTGATTGGGCATTACAACATTATACATAGACCGCCATCCAACTTCATCTATGACTAATAATCCACCTTCAGGTTATCATCTGAACCCCCTCCAGTATTAACCTGCAAGAAACATATTATTGCTTTACGAATTGCGTGTAATGTAAACAATACTATTGTTCTATGAACAAAGGATTGTTGTTCTCTCCCTAGTAGCAACAACACATCTAGTACCTTAGAGATTTATGTCACTTCCCCAGATTACCACAGGCATGAATCCACTATCGAGCATAAATACTAACACTTGGAGTTGCTAGCATCTACTTGGCCAAGATAGCTACTAACAACGGAAAGCATGCAAGATCACAAATAACAAAGACATGATAGAATCAACAATCAAGCTAAAATAGCATCTCAATATCCATCGGATCCCCGCAAACACAACATGCAGAATTACAAATAGATGATCTTGATCATGAACGAAGATCACAAGATCTAAACATGAAAGCACAAAGGAGGAGAACCAGCCATCTAGCTACTACATGGATCCGTAGTCCAAGGATGAACTACTCACGCATCACATCAGAGGCTTGCACGGTGATGAAGAAGGACTCCAGGGTGAACTCCCCTCTCTGGCAGGGTGCCAGGAAGAGCTTCAGATCCCTCCTGATCTAGGGACGGAGACGACGGCGGCTACAGACTCTTTCGTGGATTTTTGATTGGGTACTTAGGATTTTCGTCCCGAGGGCATCTTATAGGCGGAAGGAGAGGCCGAGCGGGTGCTGGGGTCGGCCAGACCACCCCCTTGCGCGGGCCAGGCATGGTCGCGCGGCCAGGTGGTGTGGCTGGCCCCCAGCCCTTCTCCGTCTCGTATTTTGGCATCTGATGACTTCCGGAAAAATAGGCACTTTGGCTTTTGTCCCGTCCAATTCCGAAAATATTCATTTTTTGACTTTCCTAAGACCAAAAACAGTAGAAAACAGGCAGCTGGCACTGTGGCTCTTGTTAATAGGTTAGTCCAAGAAATCATATGAAAATTACTCCAAAGTGTGGACAAAACACAAGAAAGTGGATAAAACCAAGCATGGAACATCAATGACACAATGGTTCAAGTTTATTAAGGGCAAGAAAAGTAAGGTGTGCCATCAAGTTCGTGAGAGCTTTAATCACTAGTTTTATCATAACAAGTTTAATTTGGAAGGTAAACAAAAGCATAAATATACTTGGAATAGCATATGCTAATAGGTAGGTATGGTGGACTCTTTGGAATAACTTGGTTTAATGAATTGGATGCATGAGTGGAACACATACTTGGTTACATAGGCTAGCAAAATACTGGGAGCGACAAACTAAGAGAGCAATAATGGCCATAATCATGCAGAGCGACAAAACATCATTGATCAAAGCATAAACTGATACTACAAGTTGAAAACTAAAGGATCATTAAGGCTATGGTGACTTGAAATAGTCATAACATGGTGTGAGCATGCGCCAGGTTAACCCAAATAAAGCATCAAAGGAGAATACCACAATACCATGCTTTAATATGCTTCAACAACGCATGATTCTTCCAAGGCACATTAAGAAATCTCAATTGTTTATAACATGTCATGCTACAGCAATAATCACTAAGCATAAAGCCAAAACAATATCAAGCATAGGCCACAGTCAAAAACAAGCTCTCTTTACCACTTAAGCATGAACTTTCCTACTCTTTTCCAATCCAAACCAAACTATTTGAAAACTAATGTATGAAAGAGGGGGTACAACCAATTTATTCAATCAAACTAAGCAAAGCAAGTAAATGAAAACTAAAAACAAAAACAAAGATGCTCCAAGAACAACACAATTGTGCATGAAACAATAAAAATGAAGTGTTTGGAAGAAACCTGGGATTTTTATTGATAAAGAAGGGGGTGCCTTGGGCATCCGCAAGCTTTGACACTTGTACTTCTTGGATATTTCTTGGGGTGACACGGGTGGCATCCCTAAGGTTGAGCTTTTATCCATTCTTCATCTCATTACATCATTCTTTCCATACACCTGAAATTTTCCTTCATATAAAACTTCACACAAATCTTTATTAGCAACATTAGTGCACTCAAGATAATAGGTCTTTAGGTTTAGTTACAACACCCATAAAATTTCCATTAAAACACAAAGTACTGTAGCACTTCCCTCAAAAAGCTCAATTCCCCAAAATAACTCAAAAAGGAACCAACAAGAAGCAAATGCAAATAATGGCAGAAATCTGTCACAACAGACCAGCAGGTAAAGACAAATTTTTTCGAAGACCGTCTGTTGCTCAAATCAAAAAGTTTTGAACTAACGAAAGTTAGATAACAACCTAGGGCAGAAGCAAAAAAATTCACGCCTTAAAAGGACGTACAGAGATTTTACACGAATTTTACGGTGAAGCACAGAAATCTGTTTCGGGACAGCAACTTTCCCAATCATTACTTCTCTCTCATTAGCGGTTACTCTTGGCACAAAAAGCAAATAAAAAGGATAAGCAGCGGTTATTACAAAGGTAATAACATCCAAGACTCATCTAAAACTTTTGGGTTATCTCCCAATAAGTACTTTTCTTTAACGGCTTTAAGTTAGGCATGATAGTTTGAGAAGATGCTCACATAGGAAATATGAATTGAAGTAAAAGAGAGCATCAAGAAGAAAATTCAAAACACATTTAAGTCTAACCCACTTCCTATGCATAGGAATCTTGTAAAGAAACAAGTCATGAAAGCACAAAGTAATAAGCATAGGAAAGCAAAACAAGTGCAACTTCAAAATTTTCAACATAAAGAGGGGAAACTTAATATTGTTGAGATACATAAAACCATATTTTCCTCTCTCATAATAACTTTCACATGAAACATTCTTATCATGAGCCACATGCATGAAAGAATTAATACTCCCCACATAAACATAGTCATTCTTATTAATTGTAGTGGGAGCAATTTCAACAAAATAGCTATCATTATTATTCTCATCACCATAATCATCAAATATAGGAGGCATATTGTAATCATAATTAATTTCCTCCTCAATAGTAGGTGGACTGAAAATATCATATTTATCATTGCAATCATCATATATTGGAGGTGTAGTATCATCATAAGCAATAGAATAGCTATCTTCCAAAGCTGGGGAACTAAAAAGATCATTTTCATAAAAACTAGCTTCCCCAAGCTTAGACTTTTCCATAGCATTAGCAATAATGGTGTCCAAAGAATTCATACTAACAAAATTGCTATTAGCATGCAAATAAAGTTCCATAGGTTTTTTAATTTTCTCTTCAAACACTTTATGTCCTAACTCAAGATAAATACTATAAAGCTCTCTAAATTTGGTTGTTGTTTTCCATTAATCCTAACTAGTGAAAATAAAAACAAAAAACAAAAAGAAAAAACTTCAGAATCTAAAGGAAATAACTTCGAGCACTCACGTCGGAGGATGTGAGTACCTTTTACCTTACCTCCCTGGCAACGGCGCCAGAAAATAGCTTGATGTCTACGCACTTCTATTCTTGTAGACAGTTGTTGGGCCTCCAAGTGCAGAGGTTTGTAGAACAGTAGCAAGTTTCCCTTAAGTGGATCACCCAAGGTTTATCAAACTCAGGGAGGAAGTGGTCAAAGGTATTCCCTCTCAAGCAATCCTGCAATCAAGATACAAGATTTCTCTTGTGTCCCCAACACACCCAATACACTTTTCAGGTGTATAGGTGCACTAGTTCGGCGAAGAGATAGTAAAATACAAGCGGTATAGATAATTATAAGTGGTAACGGTGATAGAAAATAGCTTGCTGGCATGTGGTTGACGTGGGAAAAGACTAAAGGTAAACTGAAATAAAGATGCAAGCAAACATGTAACAGATCAAATTGCAAATGGTGTATCAATGCTTAGAAACAAGGCCTAAGGATCATACTTTCACTAGTGAACACTCTCATATAAATATCTTCTCTTTATGATACTACTCTTACCTACTCTCCGGTTGGACACTCTAATCATTGGTAGGGTTATAACAGCACTCCTCAAAGTTCGCTTTCCGCATCTAGATAACCCCACACTGTCACCTTGAGCAATAGATGGTTCCAACAAACACCACAATTTCATAAAGACATCCATCTCCAAATATAACTCATAACAAGTATTTGTAATCTCTAGCCTAAGTGCCACCATGGTGTGCACACTGTCAACTTCACACACATGGGGAGAGAAGAGATCTATTAAATCACTTGAGTAGCAAGGTAGATCTACTTGATTACAAAGGTCATGATCACAATATGATCATGCATAGAGAGAGAGATGAACACATAGCTATCGGTAGAACCCTTAGCCTCAAGGAAGAACTACTCCCTCATCATCATGGGAATCAGCAACGGTGATGGAGATGGCGGTGGAGATCAATGGAGATGGCTCCGGGGGCACTTCCCCGTCCCGACAGGGTGCCGTAACAGAGACTTTCTATCCCCCGAATCTCCCCTTCGGTGGCGGCGGCACTGCAGAACTTTTCGTGGCTGGAGGCTTGACGACTTAGGGTTTTTGCATCGGGAGGCATCTTCTAGGCGAAGAGGGAAGGTCGGTGGGCGGCCAGGGGGCCCACACCACCTGGTGGCGCGGCCAGGGCTAGCCTACGACACCATATGGTGTGGCCACCCTGTGGCCCCTCTCCGTCTCGTCTTCTGGCTCCGTGAGTCTTCCGGTAAAATATCGACTTTGGCTTTTGTCCGGTCCAATTCCGAGAATATTGATTTTCTGACTTTCCTGGAACAAAAAACATCAGAAAACAGGCAACTGGCACTGTGGCATCTTGTTAATAGGTTAGTTCTAGAAAATGCATAAAAGTACTCCAAAGTGTGGACAAAACATAAGAAAGTAGAAATAAAACAAGCATGGAACATCAAAATTATAGATACGTTAGCAACGTATCAGGTAATGATGCCATGTCTTCAAGGCTAAAACTACAGCTGCTAATTCAAGATCATGGGTAGGGTAGTTCTGCTCATGTTGCTTCAGTTGTCTTGACAAATATGCTATGACTTTGCCTTCTTGCATCAATACACATCCAAGACCAATCTTGGATGCATCACAATACACATCAAACGACTTCTTGATATTAGGCATAATCAATATTGGAGCTGAAATCAATCTCTTCTTGAGCTCTTGGAAACTTGCTTCACATCTGTCAGTCCATTCAAATTTCTTGTCCTTCTTCAACAATTGGGTCATTGGTCTAGTGATGCTCGAAAATCCTTCTATGAACTTGCGGTAATATCCCGATAATCCGAGAAATGCATGGACTTGGGTTTCAGTGGTTGGGGCTTCCCATTCTTCAACATCTTTGATCTTGCTGGGATCAACAACGACTCCTCTGGCAGACACAATATGTCTAAGGAATCCTACTTCTTTCAGCCAAAACTCACATTTGTTGAACTTGGCATACAACTGATGCTCTCTAAGGGTTTCAAGGATGATTCTCAGATGTTGCTTATGGTCTTCCTCTGACTTGGAGTAGATAAGAATATCATCGATAAACACAACGACAAACTTATCTAGAAAATTCATAAAGATCTTATTCATGAGATTCATGAAATAAGCAGGGGCATTGGTTAATCAAAAATACATGACCGTATACTCATATAATCCGTATGTGGTGGTAAAGGGGATCTTTGGAATATCCGTTGCACGAATCTTAAGTTGGTGATAACCAGTCCTAAGATCGATCTTAGAGCACACTCTGGCACCAGTCAACTGATCAAATAGATCCTCTATCTTTGGCAAAGGGTACTTGTTCTTGATTGTGACGCCATTCCGCTTTCGGTAATCGGTGCACAAATGGTTGCCTCCATCCTTCTTGTCGATGAACAACACGGGCGATCTCCATGGCGATGCGCTTGGTTGAATCAAGCCTTTTGCCAGCATGGCATCCAATTGCTTCTTCAGCTCCACTAACTCTGAGGGGTTCATGCTGTAGGGTCTTTGAGCTATGGGTCCGGTTCCAGGGATTAGTTCAATAATGAACTCAATATCCCGATCCGGGGGCATACCGGGCAATTCACCTGGGAATATGTCGGGGTATTCACAGACTACTCTGACTTGCTGTATGGTGGGTAGGGCTAGACTCTTGTTGCACTTGAATTCATGGGGCAAGGTTTTAGAGATATGCTCTACTGATACTCCAGAGCTATTGGTCATGGTGATGGATTTCTCGGCACAGTCGATCAATCCTTTATGTTTCGACATCCAATCCATTCCTAGTACTACTTCCAAACCTTTGGTTCCAAGTACTATTAGATTTGCATAAAAATCTATCCCATGTATTCTGATCGGTACAGCCTTGCAAATTTTACTAGCTTTTGTGGTTGAACTAGGTATTTGAACTATCATGACATGCTTCAAGTTGGTTGGGTGAATCTTACTAGTGCATGCAAATTCTTTGGTGACAAATGAGTGTGATTCTCCAGAATCAAACAACACTCTTGCTAAAACTGAGTTGACAGAAAACATACCCAGCACGACATCTGGCGCTTCTTGGGCTTCTTAGGTGTTCATGCGGAAGAGACGGCCGTTGCGGTTGTGAGGGTTCCCTGGGGTGAATCTTCTTCTGAGCTGAACACGACACTGCTGTTGCGCTGGGGCATTCACATTGGTAGTGGCGGCAATCTTCTTGGGACACTCATTGGAGTAGCGACCCTTCACTCCACACTCAAAACAAGTAATCTGAGACTTGTCTTTTGCTACCACGGGCATAGCATTGCTTCCTGTTCTCGGTGCAGTGTTGTTGTTGTTGTTGGGCTTGGGCGGTGCACGGTTGAAATTGCTGGAGTTACCGGGGTGGTTGTTGTTGTTTCCTCCAGACTTCACATTTCCTCCGCTACGGTTGGGGTAGCTTGGGCGAGACATTGGGGGTCGATTGTTTCGCGGGGCATATCCTACAGACGGATTGGGACGGTACTTCTGGTGACTATTGGATCCTGCTTGGTGCATCATCCGATGTTTGCGGTAGTCGTTTGCTTGATTAATCTTCCCTTCCATATGAATGGCAGAGTCGACTAGCTCTTCGAGATCCTCGAAATGGATGTTGACGAGGACTGTCTGCATCTCATCATGCAGTCCGTTCAGGAATCTCTCCTTCTTCTTTGGCCTCAGTGTTGATCTCATCAGGTGCATACCTGGCGAGGGACAAGAATCTGTCACGCTACTCCACTACAGTCATTCTGCCTTGCTTTATCTCTCTGAATTCATCTCTCATTCTGGTGACTAAACCCTGACTTTGAAGGCTTCCCATGTCATCACTTGACCATGGTTCATGTTACGGGTGATGTTCCACCATGCTCTTGCATCTCCTGCCAGATAATGGGTGTCAAACAGAACTTTCTCGTTGGCCTCCACTCCAGCGACTTCTAAGTTGTTATCCATGGTCTGTAACCAATCATTGGCATCCAGCGGGTCTTCAGACTTGCTAAAGATTGGGGGATTGGTATTCTGGAAGTTTTTGAGTTTGGATCCATGATGATCCTGATTTCCATGGCCCTGATTGTTGTGAGCCATCTGGGCGATCTGCTGCAAGGTGGCTAGATTTGCTTGGCGCTCTAACCTACGCGCTTCGCGGTCTACAATGAGGGTCTGGAGAATCTACAGCATTGGGTCCTGCGATGAGGTGCTCCCTCCTTGGTTTCCATGAGTCATCTGAAGATTGAGATAGATAATGAGGTAATAGAGAAAGTTCTAAGGTTCATGGTTTTGGGTTTTCAAAGCTAAAACTTTGAGTTTGACTTGGGTTTTGCAACTAACTTATTTTCATTCATTCAAGCAAAGCACACGATACAAACACACACACACCACAACAAACAAAACCAGATGGTTTTAAGAACCATTCTGTGAGCTAAGATACAATGGGACCGATACATCTCATTCATACGATAGTGCTCTAGTGCATCTACTCATCATCGATGAAGTCGGAGTCATCATCGTTGGTGTAGAATTCCATGGCATCATCCTCCAGATAGTCATCATCATTGCTGAGGTACGAGTGAATATCCCCTTGGATGTCTTCACCTTCCTCCTCTTCTTCTTTTGTTGCAAGCTGAGCTTCTTGCTCCTCGATGGTCTTCTCGAGGTCGCCACCTTCTTGTGAAGATGGTTGATGGTGCGATCCTTCTTTGCACGTTGACGGCGAAGTGATTGACAATCCTTGACTAGCAGCAAGAAAGTCTAGGCCTTCTGGGTGGCAATGGCAAGGTTGTGGTTGGCGTACTCTCGAGCATTGTCCAATTCCTACTGTCTGTCGTACAATAGGATGTCAAGGTTCTCCACTTGATGCTTCAACTCCGGGTGACTTGGCATCTCCAGAGGCATTCTCATAGAATCACGCCGTGCATAGTGAGCAAAGCTGGTTCCTTGGATCAAGTTGACATTATGGGCGCAAAGACGGGCGAGAGATTCATGCGTAGCCCTAGCTAATCCATCTAGCCAGTTTTTCTCTCTCATGGTGAATTGAATCTTCTCGGAAAGTGGTGCTTCCAGCTTGCCTCGAAGATCAGCGACTACTAGCCATTGTAGATCTCCTCCTGGGGTACCATTGAGTTGAGCTCCAAAGAATTCCATATGTAGACGCTCTAAGTATTCAGACAGTGCATCAAGATACCTCTCGAAGATCAGTTGGCCTCTGTTGTCCAACTGTAGAATTTGCAGTACTGAACTTCCATCTATAAGAATTTAGGATGAGTAAGTTAGTGAAGTGATCAAGTGTGTCAAATTTTATGTAATAATGTCAGAATTTTTGAGGAACATGTATTTTTTGAGAGAAAGAATCCCAACGATAAGAGTGGAAATAGTTTTTCATAAATACTCACTACTTTGTTTTTGAAACTAAGTTTTTGTTCGGACATCCATTCTAACTAGGGTCTCCTATGGTTAGGATGGCTCTGATACCAACTTGTCAACACCCGGATTTTTAATCCTAGATGCCTGTTATGCCATACATCACAATCCAAGGATTACCATTTTTGCGAGACATAACAGATTGGATATCACAGTACATCATCCATTACAAACCATAATAACGTCTTACACAAATAAAGGATCCCACAATCCAGTCTTAGTACAAACAAGTAGCGGAATAAATATCGTAGCGGTGGGCTCCATCTTCAGTGTCACAAGCAATGCTAACGACGGGAGATGATCCTAGTTGTCGTAGCCATCCTGCTGTACTCCTTCTAGATAATCCTCCTCATAGTCTGGCCACAGGAATAGCCAAAGACAAAGCCATGAGTACTCTTTAAGTACTCCCAAACTAGTACTAACAAGTAAGGTAGTTCTAGTAGGAAATGCTAACTCTAAGTTTGTTTATAAAGTTATGTTTTAAACCTAAGCTGAGTTCATAAACAAAGAAAGATAAAATAAAGTTCTAAAATCACCTAGGTGGGGACTTAGTTGTCATAGTCACAACTCTGTTGTGTTCAAGTCATGTCACAATTCATTTCATAAGTCATTTTGAAAATATCTGACAATGGAACAGTATGGCCACTCCAATTGTCCATCGCGGACGCGGCTATTTGAATAGTTTGACATTGTGCAGAGGTGGTACACTTTGACCATAAAATTCGATACATCTGCTAGGGATAACCCTGAATCATCATACTTAGTATGCAGATAATCAAACATAACCTTTCCTTTACACACTCTAGATAAGCATCTCTCCTATGAGCTTGACCTCCTAGCCATGGCCATCTGCCATCCTGGGCACTACATAGGTGGACAACATTGATAGGTAGCCTCAGCTCAAATCTCTCCCGCGAGGGAACTAATACTAATGCATATAAACTTTCGGCTAAGCCTTACCCAATTCAGGTATTGTGGTTGTACGGTAAAATTGGAATGGTATCGCATCTGAACCCAACCATCAGTTTTTATAAAAGGGGCTAAGGCTCATGCCTCAACATTTTCATCATCATAAACCAATTGTGTTTCTCCACACATGTCAAAACATCTCGATAGAATGACTCATCATTCCAAGGTTTTCATAAGTCATTTTCACCAAGTCTTCCCATCTAAAGTGATCAAGTTTTTGGTTGAGCTCTAAACTACTAAGTTACGAGTGTTCGCTAATGTGGGATGCTAATCTCAATCTCATGCCATAGAATGACATCTAAGTCTAACTAGATAGGCCAAGTTTTATACTGTTTATGCTAGCTATAAACAAAGTAAAGGACTTTGGTAAAGTAAAAGAAAGTAAAGCTTGTAAGTAAACTTGGGGTAGGTATAAGTCAAAATGTATAAGGAAAGCATGACTAAAGCAGTTTCTCAAGTTAAGGGGGGCAAGTGTTAACTTGCTTAGTTCTAGCTTGCCTTGGTTTGTGCAGTGCTTGAAATTCTCCTCTTCTTCCTCGGGGTAGAATTCCTCCTCTTCGTAGACTTGGTCGGTACTATCGTCTATAGATACATACAGAGTACACAATCACCAAACAGTACTTAAATAGTCTATTTAGTATACTATTGCACACATTTGATGATCTATTATCATCACAATCATCAGAAGATTTAATGAACTAGTTTCATTTATTTTATTTGAGAAAAGTAATTTCTACTCATTTAAATTAATTAAGATTTAATATTCTCCAATTAAAATATGGGATCATGTGGACACATGTCATCACTACATATTCTAATACATGGGAATGTGATTTAAATGTTGGATCACCTTTTATAAAGTTTAAGATTAATATTTAAATGATTTAAAGTGACTAGAAATGTCTATATAGCATTATTTTGGTACTAGTCCGAAGTCACTGCATGCAAACCCAAATATTATTCAAATATTCAGATAGGTATGGTCAAATATGGTTTTTGAGAGTTGGAAACGACTCAAAAGCTATTATGGTTGGTCTTTGAAAAATGTTTGAATCTAGAAAAGTCTCTGTCTTGTTATTTTTTCTAGGTGATATATCTAACTCTAATTGATTTAAATATACTGGGCTTGGATAGATTTTTAAATTATCTTTCCAACAAAATTTGAATCATTAATTTTGCTTAAGCAGAACTCTCTGAATTGATTTTCAAACTAGTGGACAGAATCTAGATTAAGTCTAAATAGAAAAACCTAAATTTGAATTCTAGGGCCAGCGCGGGAAAGAAAGTGGGCTGGCCTAGTTACACTCCGCGGCGCAGGGGACAGCTGACAGGGGGTCCACATCTCAGCGACTCTTTTAACGCGAAGCGGTACGGGGCAATGTGGACCGCACGATTAGAACTACGATCAACGGTTGTGGCTCGTCGTCGATGACGGACAAGTTGCCGACGAGACGGAACCCTAGCGGCTCGGTGGGGGTGCAGTGGGGGCATACCAGGGTTCCAGCTAGGGTGACGATGGGGATGATCGAACGAGGAGATGACGACGGACTCAAGCAAGGTCGCGGCGGCTCCTAGGGTGGACGAAATTGCCAGGCCCCTTTCTTCTCTGCTACGGCGAACTCCGGCACAATTCTGGCGAACGGTTGCTTGAGCGGCTTTGGCGATGGGGTGAGGTGGTTCTGAGAGAGAGGGGAGCTAAGTGGTGTGAGGAGTTTGTGCTAGGAAGGGCTCCTTATATAGGGTCGACGAGGAAACCGTGAGGGCGACGGTGAGCTCGTCGGTGATGACGATACATGGCACTCTAGGTATGGGCGGGGTATGAGGACGGTGGCTTGCCTCCTGGCGGTCAGCTACGGCTTGATGGCAATGCTAGGGCGGTGGCAAATGGTCGGGAAAGGCTGGCGCTCTGCGCGGCCGAGGCGGTGCTCGACGCGGTTCACTGCGGCTGCTGGTCGCATGGCGGGAAAAGGGCGTGTTTGGGGAGGTGTTGGGGTTATGGCAGAGCGGCGCACGCGAGCTGGGGTCGTGGCGCGGCTTGTGCGGGCTTATCAGGGACGGCGCTCTAGCGTGAGCTGGGCATAGCGCAGAGGCGGTGGGCGCGAGCTTTCCTCGGTGGTCCAGGGGCTGGCTGCGTCTGTGGGGTGGACAGGGGAGTGCGGGAGGGTTCGGCGGAGCTAGGGAAGGTGCTGGTTTGGCGCTGCGCGGTCGCTGGCGCATTGCCCGCGTTTGGCCGGTGACGACCATATTTGGGCGGCGCGCCACTGTTGCTAGAGGTGAAGGGGGAGCTAGTCTGGGCTAGGGTAGATGCTAGGGGTACAGGGGATTAAGTGGGAGACCAAATTGGTCGATGATCACTGTGGAAACAGTGAAGCTACTCTAGTTCCGGTTCAGTGCCTGCCATTTGTTTGACATAATGGCCGCAAGAAGAAAAGTTTTGAATTTTGGATTCAAAATTTTTGAGTAATCTCCACTTAAGCTTGAGATTCTATGCCTGCTTCGAAAGGTCAAGGGGAATTCATTTGAGTGGTTTTTGAAAAGGTGCGATCTATGCATATGACTTGAACTCCATTTTCAAATGCCATTTAAATTTAGTGTTTAAATGTTTCTGTAAGATCACAAAGTGGGCCTTGATAGATCTTTATGTGTACTAGCAAGGGGTGCAAAGATTTATAATTGTTTCTGTTGGACTTTGAGTTCTAGGAACACCTAAAGTGACCTAGTGGACTAAAATGGAAAAAAGTGACCATTTCCCTTTATTAATTCCAATTGATTTCTTTTTCTTTGGATTTTGCTTGGGAATGATCTAGATGATGTGGAATGCACCTTAGAATCATTTTACAACCCTTAGAACAAACAAACATGGCAATTCAAAACCATTCCATATGAATGCAACACACATATGCATTCTGGATTATTTAAAATGAGAAAAGTTTTTGTTAACCCTAAATTAGGTGCTTTGGATCTTAATAACCTTGATTGAAGATTTGGGATGTTACATTTACCCACACGTACTAACCGAATCTTAAGGCCAGAATCATTAGCCCTCTTCCTTGGAAGGACGGCAGAGGATGGTTAGACGTGACCTTTACCTTGCTTTCGCCAAGACCATGAGTCACGCCCTAAGGATGGTTCCGCCCTAACGGGTCAAATACCGAAGCCGGTCCCTAGAGATGTGAGTCAAGGTTGGTTTACTAGGGGCTCCATCCACCCCAAGCAACCCCGGCCATGCTTACCTACCTGTTTTGATGCACCTTCACCCGCCAAATCTTTCAAAACATTTTCTATGCATATGTCGAATGGAACGCCTAAACTATGTGACTGATGGAATCTACAAGGCAAGTTAGTTAGTCGAGAGGTCCCCATAAACCCCATGTAGTTGTACGCTCGTCTTGGTTCCGAGGGCAAGAACTCGGGTCCTAATGGTGGCGAGCATGGGACTACAAAAACCACATCGCACCGTGGCCTCCCATACAAGACTTAGCATGTTTAACCTTTACCACTGATCTTACCTCATCAGTATACCTCGTTCTCCTATCATACTATATTCTCTGCATTTGGTACATCATCTAGATAAACCAGCACTGACAGCTAAGCATGGCTAAGCAAGACACGGATAATAGCTCTAGCAGTGCACACAAGCCAAACCTAGTTCTTCTAGGAGCAGCGGATTGGGTAATATAATCTCAAAGGGAGTAATGCAATAGATAGGGTACTCTATCTATCGATAAAAAACCACAGTAGAGTCGTTTGCATAATGGCAAGAATGAAATACTTTCAAAATCATAGGATTGTATCATGATGGGGCCATGCTTTCCTTGTTTGCTGATACCCAGATATAGATCTTCAGAAGCATTGTATTTGACTTGGTTACAGTTGGTCAAGTATTGTTCGTCGGTCTTTGATGGTGTTGACCTCGGTCTTCGATCTGGTTCTTGATATCGTATTCTACCGGAAAGAACCAAACACCGGAAAGAAAGGGGAAACAACAATCAACACATGGCTTCGATGCAATGCTCAAGCAAGGATGATGATATGACAAGTTAATTAGTATTGTAATGAAACCCTAGAGCACACTCGATCATTTTAAACAGGGTCCGAGGATCGCAAACCCTAGAGCAGGGGAAAGCCCGGAACACCTGTGAGGGGTTGATTTGTTCTTCTAATCAAACTTGTAATAAAAGTTGCTTAACAATACATCATTATAAGTATATTGTGTAGATCTTGTTTTTCTGAACATTTTAATATATTATACACATTATTCTGAGTTATAAATAATTAGATATTGAATTTATAAAATTAAAACCCTTTTCTGGAATTATTAAAACAAAAGGGGTATACTTTTTACACCGGGGGTTGGGCTACCCACAGAAGCTGACAGAGGGGCCCCAAGCCACCTCAGCGTCCATGTAGGCAGAGTGGGACCTGACTCGGGTTGACTACGGCTGACCTGCACGGTGACGCTCGGGTGACGTCACGCTGACGTCACGCCGGCGGGGCTCTTAGATTGGTGGCGGGGACAGCGCTAGGCGGCGATCTGGGAAGCGGGCGTGGTCTTGTTCGAAAGAGGACGACATGGGGAGCCTAAACCTGGCGTCTGGTCACCGGAGCACGGGCTACGGCGGTGCACAACGGCAGGGCTTGCAGAGTAACGACGGTCGGTGGCTACAAAGCGAGAGGAGGTCAGAGGGGAGGTCCTAGGGGACCAATAGCTCACCATGATTCTAACGGAGATGACGGTGAGGCTGCTCGTGGTCTGTAGATGCGGCAATGGCGATGGTGGCGCTCGTCAGGCTTGGGGAAGAAGCGGTTGTTGCGGTCGATTCCGGGCGAGTGGCATCGATTCTGTCAGGGGGAAGTACCAGTACGTACAAGCGGAGCTCAAGGCAGTCTCAGATGGACGAGGGAAGCACGGAAACGGCATGGTGTCGGTGGCATCTGGGGCTAGGGTTCGGGGTCCTCACTGGGAAAGAGGAGAGAGGAGCGCGCGATGAGGAGGAGATGAGGACAAGGGAGGAGAGACGTGCGCAGCTGGGCGCATCGTAGCGGCGGGCAACAACCGACAGCGGCACGGTGGAGACGCAGCTGCTCGCCATCGTCTGCGAAGACGACGAATAGAGCGTGTCGAAGCGGTACAGCCGGGTGGGCTGCTGCTGGGCCACGCTGGGCTGCGGGAAGCTGCTGCACGCGCGGTAGATAGGAGGGGGAGAAGGGATGGGCCAGCCTGGCTAGGTTTAGCTGCTATTTTTATTTCCAAAAGTTTTCTCTTTTCTGTTTTTTCATTTTATATTTGTAATTTTCATTTGAAATCTGTTTTGGCTCATTTCAAAAATACTAAAACATTTGTAAATATCCAAACATTACAGGGAGCCCTTTATACTATTTGGGATCCATGCTTTTAATCTTTTCAAAATTCAAAACCTTTTGAATTAATTTGAGAGGGAGAGGAAAATAGCTAGGGTTTAGGGTTTTGCTTTATTTTCTTTGCATGCATTTTAAGGAATGATGCTCATGAGTGCACAAACAACCCTAAATATAATATTAACTAAAAATGGGGTGTTACATGCATTGCCCTGGCTAATCCATCTAGCCAGTTGTTCTCTCGCACGGTGAATTGAATCTTCTCAGAAAGGGGTGCTTCCATCTTGCCTCGGAGATCTGCAACTATCAGCCACTATAGATCTCCTCCTAGGTGATCGTTGAGTTGAGCCCCGAAGAATTCTAGATGCAGGCTCTCAAGATACTCCGACAGTGCATCGAGAACCCTCTCAAAGATCAGTTGGCCTCAGTTTCCCAACTGGTAGAACTTGCAATACTGAACTTCCATCTATAAGAATGTAGGATGAATAAGTTAGTGAGGTGATCAAGTGTGTCAAATTTTATGTAGGAATGTAAGAATTTTGAGGAACATGAAAAGAATCAAGGATAAGAGTGGGAATAGGTTTTCATAAATACTCACTTCTTTGGTTTTGAAACTAAGTTTTTGTTCGGACGTCCATTCTAACTAGGGTCTCCTATGCTCAGGATGGCTCTGATACCAACTTGTCAACACCCGGATTTTTAATCCTAGATGCCTGTTATGCCATACCTTGCAATCCCAGGAATACCATTTTTGCGAGACATAACAGATTGGATATCACAGTACATCATCCATTACAAACCATCATAAGGCTTTACACAAATAAAGGATTTCATGATCCAGTCTTAATACAAGCAAGCAGCGGAATAATAAGCGTAGTAGTGGGCTCCATCCTCAGTGTCACAGGCAATGCTGACGATGGGAGATGATCCTAGTTGTCGTAGCCGTCCTGCTGTCCATCTTCCTGATAGTCCTCCTCATAGTCTGGCCACGGGAATAGCCAGGGACAAAGCCATGAGTACTCCTTAAGTACTCGCAAACTATCACTAACAAGTAAGGTAGTTCTAGTAGGAGTACTAAGCTCTAGGTTTATTTGCAAAAGGTAAATTTATCTTAAGCTAAGTTTAGAAGTAAAGAAAACTAATTTAATGTTCTAAAATCACCTAAATGGGAAACTAGTTTTTATATCCACAACCCTGTTGTGGTCAATTCAAATTCACAATTCATTTCACAAGTCATTTTGAAAACATCTGACGACAAAACAGTATGGCCACTCCAACTGTCCATGACCACGGACGCGGCTATTCGAATAGTTTGACACTCTGTAGAGGTGGTACACTTTCACCACAAAATTCGATACATCCGTCAGGGATAACCCTGAATCAATCATACTTAGTATGCGGATAATCAATCATAATCTTTCAATTACACACTCTAGTATAGGCACCTCCCCTATGAGCTTGGCCTCCTAGCCATGGCCATCTGCCATCCTGGGCACTGCATAGGTGGACACACATAAAGAGGTAGCCTCATCTCAAACCTCTCCTGCGAGGGAACCCATACTAATGCATATAAACTTTCGACTAAGCCCTACCGAATTCAAGTATTGTGGTTGTACGGTAAAATTGGAATGGTATCGCATCCGAACCCAACCATCAGTTTTTATAAAGGGGGAAGGTTCAAGCCTGAACATTTTCATCATCAAACCATTGTGTTCCTCAACACATGTCAAAACATTTCAATAGAATGACTCATCATTCCAAGGTTTTCATAATCATTTTCACCAAGTATTCCCATCTAAAGTGATCAAGTTTTATGCTTAGCAATAGCCACTAAGGTTAAGAGTGATCACTAATGAGGGGTGCTAATCTTCAATCTCCTGTCATAGAATGACATCTAAGTTTAACTAGATAGGCCTAGTTTTATACTCTTTATGCTATCTATACTAAAAGTGTAGAACTTTGGTAAAGTAAAAGAAAGTAAAGCTTGCAAGTAAAACTTGGGATTGGTATAATTAAAATGGTATAACCAAAGCATGCCTAATCCATCTGTCTTAAGTTACCTTGCAAGGGTCTAGCTTGCTTAGTAGTGAAGGCTTGCCTTGATTGGTGAAGTGATTGAAGTTTTCTTCGTCTTCTTTGGGGTAGAACTCCTCCTCCTCGTAGACTTGGTCGGTACTATCGTCTATAAATAAAATACGGGGTACACAATCACCAAACAATACTTAACTCGGTCTATTTATCACACTAAGGCTCACACTTGATGATCTAGTATCATCACAATCATCACATGAAATAAAGAACTAGTTTTATTTATCTTATTTGAGAAAAGTAATTTCTACTCATTGAAATTAATTAAGATTTAATATTCTCCAGTTAAAATATGGGATCATGTGGACACATGTCATCACCACATATTCTAATACATGGGAATGTGATTTAAAGGGTTGGTCACATTTTATAAAGTTGAAGATTATTATTTAATAGATTTAAGTGACTAGAAATGCCCTAATAGCATTCTTTTGGTACTAGTCTAGTGTCACTTCATGCAAACCTAAATATTTTTACATATCAGATCGATATTGTCAAATGTGATTTTTGAGAGTTGGAATCAACTCAAAAGCTATTATGGTTGATTTTTGAAAAAAAATTCAAGTTGCAAAAGTCTCTGTCTTGTTATTTTTACTATAGATTAACTCCAATTGATTAAAATCCAACGGGCTTGGATAGATATTTTAACTTCCTTTCTAGCAAAATTTGAATCATCCAATTTGGTTAAGTGAAACTCTCTGAATTGATTTTTGAATAAGTGGACAGAAATAGGTTTTCAACTAAATTGGAAAATCAATATTTGAATTTCCAGGCCTGGGCGGGAACGTTAAATGGGCCGGCCCAACTGCACAGCACAGCGCAATGCGTGGCTGAAAGAGAGGTTCCACTGGTCAGTCACTCCCTCTACGCGAAACGGTATCTTTCAATCTAGGAACTACGATCTAATTCTAATCCAACGGTTGACGGTCGTCGTCGACGACGAACAGCTCCGGCGACGAGCTAAACCTAACGCGGTGGTGGGGGTCTCTCGGGGCTCACTTGGGCTCTAGCTAGGCTCAGCGACGGGGGCAAATGACGTGGTAGACGACGGCGAGGCGAGGCGCGGTCACGACGGAGCTTGGGGTGGCCGGAATCGACGTCGCCCTTCTCCTCCAGCAGCGGCGGACTCCGGTGCAATTCCCACGTGGTGGTGCTCGCCTTGCTCCGGGAAGAGGTGGGGAACGTCAGTGAGGAGTGGGGAGTCGAATGGTGTGAGGAATGGAGGCTGGGGTGGCCTCCTTTTATAGCTCGGCGAGGGGACCGAGTGGTGCAGCGGTGAGCTCGACGGTGGCGTCGCTACAAGCAGCTAACGGCATGGGCGAGGGCGTAGGACGGTGCGGTGTCTCCTTGTAGTTCTTATGGACTTAATGGCGTGGCGTGGGGCGGCTTGGTTTGGTCTGGCGTGTGCGGCACTCTGAGCGGAGGCAGTGGTGTTTGCGGCGGCGTGCGGCAGCTGTGGGTCATGTGGCGGCGAACGGGGGTGTCTGCCGGGGTGGGGTGATCATGGCGAGGCTGCCGTGCACGGTTAGGGCAAGGCGCGAGCTGGCGGGGCTGGTCGGGCACAGCGCACTAGCGCGCTCTGGATATGACGCGGAGAGGCAGTGCGTGGCGTGACTAGGGTGGTCCACTACTTGGCTGGGGCTGTGGCCTAGACAGGGGGTGACAGTAGAGTTTGGCGAGGCTAGTGGACATGCTGGATGGGCCTGTGGCTGTCTGGTGCGAGTTGGCCATGGTCGGTCGGCGATGACAACAAACCGGTAGGGCTCCACTGTTCTCCACGGTGAAGGGGGGGCTTGTCTGCTGCTGCTAGTCACTCAAGGGGACAACAGGGTTAACAGGGAGGTCAATTGGTCGATGATCACTGTGAAAAACAGTGAAGTTAGGCTAGAGATTATTCTATGCATGCCAAGTGTTTGATGAAATGGCCGCATGGAATTTACTTTTGAATTTTTGATTTGAGTGATCTTAGATTAAGCTTGAGAGACTAGGTTTGCTTGGATAGGTCAAGGTGAATTAATTTGATGGGTTTTTGAAAAAGTGTGACCTTAACACATACACTTGATTCAATTTTCAAATGTCCTTTAAATTGATTTCTTAGATGTTTTTGTAAGTTTGTAAAGTGGGTCTTGATACATTTTTATTTGGTTTATCAAGGGGTGAAAAGTAATAGAATTGTTTCTGTTGTAAATCTTCTTCTAGGAACACCTAAAGTGGCCTAGTGGTTTAAAATGATCAAAATGACCATTTGCTTTATTTATTCTTATTTGATTTCTTTTTCTTTGGAACTTATTTGTAAAGGGTCTAGATGATTTGGCATTCACCTTTAAACCATTTCACTACATTTAGAACAATCAAGCATGGCATATACACTCAATTCTATACTAATGCAAACACACATGCATTCATATTCATTTTCATAATAAAAGTTTTTGTTAACCCTAAATTGGGGTGATTAGAACTTGATAATCTTGATTAGAAGTTTTGAGATGTTACAAGCCACCGTACCGAATGTGGTGCGAATCCGTCATTGCTTCCGGATGGAATGGGGGTGAGGGCGGGTTCAAATATGATTGTTGGGGTTTCTTGGAGGAGAGTGATGGAGGTCTGCAAGAATCGATGCAGCGGGCGAGAAATGGCTAGGAAAATTTAGGAAGTGCGGCGCTTGAGAGGATCCAAAATGTGGCTAGCCAGCGTTAGCGAATGGGGATCGCCGGAGATGGGGAAGAAGGGAGGATCTTTGAACGAGGGGTGTTAATTTTGCATGTTCCCTTGTCGGTCTTGTGAAGTGGATCGAGGACGCCTGCTGGAGTTATAGTAGAGTTCTATACTAGCAAGCTGTTACATCCTGGCTCAATATTGTACCGTCTCGTCACGTAGACTATGTTTCAGGAAAGGACGTGAATCCACATTTCTCCCCTCCCTGCTAGATAGCGTGCATCGTGGAATCGCTTTTCTAGCACGCGAAGGATTTGAACCCACATGCCCAACTCTGATAATTAGGACTACTAAAAAACTATAATAATAGGTGAAGCTCAAAGAATAATTATAATTTTGAGCCACGTCCATAGAATATCTGTTGTATATTTGGTTCTTATACTTTGTATCATGTAGTAGTAATCAACCTACTAGCTACCTAATAGTACTCAGAATGCTCTAGAGAAATGAGGAAGAACATTATAGAATTATTGAGAAGTGTGTTTTGAGGTTTGTCATATCTTTCAGTGTGCTAAAGACTATCAATAGTATCTTGTAGATTCTAGAATGGATAGAATTAAGATCCAACGGTACTTTATGGATGTAGCTTGAAATTATAATTATTTTTGGGCTTCACCTATTATAAATTTATATAAACTAGTAAAAGGCACATACCACACATGTATATATTGTATGAAATGTGATTAACAAACATTAAGTTGTTATAAACCAATAGTCTTGTTTGAGAAAAATGCATACATTAAGTCTATTAATAATAACTATCTACACATATTGAGAATACAACCTACTATGCTATGAAATTTGGAGAGGGGGTGACATGATGGTTCTAAAACATGGTGGAGTTTGCTCTAGGTAGTACTCAACACGAATCCACCTGCTCTGAACCATTGGATCTAACAGCCCAACGGTCAGGATTGGTACTATGGATCCAATTCAAAACTGCTCCTTTATAGTAGTAGAGAAAAAATGATATGGCATATACTTCTACTATCTGATTCTCACGTGCAAGGCATGTGCAACTTACTAATAAGATATATAACACGAATATCTTTGAACATCGATCATCGGATATAGATTGACAGATTCAAACATTGCTAATTGTTGGATCTCTTGCAAATTGAAGAAAGAATCTATCGTGCTTACTTGTAGTTCAAATTTGACCCACTTTCTATAAATCGACAAAGTTATTTGAGTGCATGGGCGTAGTTAGATAATATATAGGGAAGCTTGAAAAATCCTAAGACTAGGGAATTGTAACAAAACTTGTCCGCGTTTTATGAAAATTAGGTGGTGGCACTTTATTTTTTTGATTGGGGTATGTCCCGAAGGACTGAGATGCTTCAATAATTAACATAGCTAGTGCATGTGTACATGTTACACCAAGGACCTTAGGAAAGTGAAATTTTCATCCAAGTCCATACATTTAACACAAAGGACCCTACAATCTAGCAATTAAAACTAGTAGTCGGGTCTTGCTCCTCCATCACTGAGCTGAGCCATGCTCTTCGTAGTAGTACCACGTCAATCCTCAAACCAGCTCGCACAACTCTAATAAATAGGACTACTGAAAAACTATAATAATAGGTGAAGCTCAAAAAATAATTATAATTTTGATCCACGTCCATAGAATATCCGTTGTATATTTGGTTCTTATACTTTGTATCATGTATTAGTAGTCAACCTATTAGCTTCCTAATAGTACTCGCCATGCTCTAGAGAAATGACGAAGAACATTCTAGAATTATTGAGAAGTGTGTTTTGAGGTTTGTGCATATCTTTTAGTGTGCTAAAGGCTATCAATATTATCTTCTAGATGCTAGAATAGATAGAATTAAGATCCAACGGTACTTTATGGATGTAGCTCGAAATTATAATTATTTTTGGGCTTCACCTATTATAATTTTATATAAACTAGTAAAATGCACGTGCCACACACGTATATACTTTATGAAATGTGATTAACAAACATTAATTTGTTATAAACCAATAGTCTTGTTTGAGAAAAATGCATGCATTAAGTCTATTAATAATAACTATCTACACATATTGAGAATACAACCTACTATGCTATGAATTTTTTGGGGAGGGGGTGACATTTTGGTTCTAGAACATGGTGGAGTTTGCTCTAGGTAGTACTCAACATGAATCCACCTGCTCTGAACCATTGGATCTAATAGCCCAACGGTCTGGATTGGTTCGATGGATCCAATTCAAAACTGCTCCTTTATAGTAATAGAGAAAAAATGATATGGCATATACTTCTACTATCTGATTCTCACGTGCAAGGCATGTGTGCAACTTACTAATAAGATATATAACACGGATATCTTTGAACATCGATCATCGGATATAGATTGACAGATTCCAACATTGCTAATTGTTGGATCTCTTGCAAATTGAAGAAACAATCTATCGCGCTTACTCATAGTTCAAATTTGACCTACTTTCTTTAAATCGACATAAAGTTATTTGAGTGCATGGGCGTAGTTATCTAATATATATAGGGAAGCTTGAAGCGTCCTAAGACTAGGTAATTATAACAAAACATGTCCGCATTTTCTAAAAATCGGGTGGTGGAACTTTATTTTTTTGACTGGGGTATGTCCCAAATGAGTGAGATGATTCAATAATCCAGGTGCTCGGAACCATTGGATCTAATATCCCAACGGTTATGATTGGTCCTAAGGATCCAATTGAAAATTATTCCATTATGTTACCACTATATAGCATATGAATCACTTTGAATGTTGACCGTTGGATCAAGATTCGTGAATCCCAGCATTTCTAGCCATTGGATCTTATTGTCCATTCTAGCATCTAGAAGATTCTATTTGTAGTATTTGGCATAATGAATTCTATGCACAAACCTCAAAACACACTTCCCTATCATATCAGAATCTTCTCCTTTTTTCTCTAGACCATGTTATCAAAAATTTCATGTTATAGGTAGCTAATAATCTTTGACTTCTACATGACATACAAAGTACAAGGATATATCCCATTCTTTATAGATGTTGATCAAATTTATAATTTATTGTGCTTTAACAATTATAATTTTATATAGTGATGATATGTCATACGTCTACTATCTGAGTCTCGCGTGCAAGGCACGTGCAACTTACTAGTAATAGTAGAGATAGAGATATGATGTCAATACGGTCATCCTTTGAATAACCTTCATTCCTGATGCTTGGAAAGGAAGAAAAAATTCAAAAGTTTGAATTCTACTAATTTTTGCCGCCAATGCCTGGTTCCTTTCTATGTACACCAACGCACACGCCGGAGACACAGGCGAGCCACCGTACCAAGACACACATGTGCAACGCAATGGACGAGGGAGTGCTGATATGGATGGTGAGGCCGCGACTGAGAGAGAAAAAAATTTGTTTTGTTTTGAGTGCACATAAGTCCTGAAATTTACTAGAGTGTATACGCTGTAAAGGCTATAGTACCTCATGTTAGGAACCCATCATAATTCTGCTCTGACATCACACCGCCTTCAAGTAACCTGTCAGGCTGTCACGCTGCCCTCCTGCCCTGCCTCCCTTTTATTCTTCGAGCTCCTCTTGCTCTTCGGTTTTTCCCTCATCTCAGTAGTACCTCCGTCCCAAATCTTAAGGCCCCGTTTGGAATGCAGGAATGCAAAACATAGGAATAGAAAAAACGCAGGAATTAAGATAATATCATGTATGCTCAATTCCTACAGGAATCAGTACCATAGGAAATTTTTTAGGGTGTCGTTTGGGTGTCACACAGGAAAATCGCATGAATTGTAGACACAAGGAGATGAAACATGAGGTTAGACCTCATGTTATTTTTCCTAGAAAATTCCTATGAAATAACCTATACCATAGGAATTTCAAAGGAATCTTAGATTCCTATTCCTTTGTCCCAAACGAACCCATAGGAATTTTTCCTATAGGAATCCTATCCTCCAAAAATCCTATGATTTTTGTTTGTTCCAAACAGGGCCTAACGCTTTGTTTTTATAAGTCAAGCTACGAAAAGTTTGACCAAACTTCTAAAAAATATCAAGAACTACTGTATGATATTAGTAGATACCATGTGAATATATGTTTCATGATGTATCAAAGGGTATGTATTTCATATTGTAAATATTAATATATTTTTCTACAAACTTGGTAAAACTTTGCATAGTTTGACTTTTCAAAAAAATAGTATTTCATTGTGATGAAGATTATTAATAGAATATTTTGGATGCTAGAATGGAAAAGAAGATCCAACGGTTGGAAATGTTGGGATTCGTGAGTCTTGATCCAACAATTAATATTCAAAGTTTTTTGTACACCATATAGTGTTAAGGTAGTGGTAATGGTAAGACTGGTACTTGCTTAACAAAAAAACAACACACTTCTCACTTTTAGCAGATCTTGTTGAAGAAGATGCACGAATCACCAGATGCAGGTACGGTATCATAAACTATATATGATGTAAATATGGTCATGACCTTGGCTATTCGGGTCGAAACCAGGAATGTTCATACACCTTAGGCCAATACACATTGTGAAGCAGCGAGAGCATTTTTTGTATTCAAAGGTGTCAAAACACATGTTTCTCATTTTTACTTAGCACTATATAGTGTACGAATAACTTTGAATATTGACCGTTGGATCAAGACGTGAATCCCAACATTATCAGACATTCGATCTTCATTATTTCAATTTTAGCATCGAGAAGATACTATTGATAGTCTTTCTTTTCTAATCTTACACTACTAGTAAAAGGCATGTTCCACACACGTATATACTATATGAAATGTGATTTAACAATGATTAAGTTGTTATTAACCAATAGTCTTGTTAGAGAAAAAATGGATACATTAAGTCTATTAATAATATATCTACACATATTGAGAATACAACCTACTATGCTATGAAATTTTGGGGGTGGTGACATGATGGTTCTAGAACATGGTGGAGTTTGCTATAGGTACTATTCAACACGAATTGAGCTGCTCTGAACCATTGGATCTAACAGCCCAACGGTCAGGATTGGTGATATGGATCCAATTCAAATTAAAACTGCTCCATTATAGTAGTAGAGATATGATGTCAATATGGTAATGACCTTGGCTGTTTGGGTCAAAGATAGCAATGTACATACACCATAGGTCAATACACATTGTGAAGAATCCATAGCATTTTTTGTATTCAAAGGTGTCAAAACACATGTTTCTCATTTTTTCTTAGCACTATATAGTGTACGAATAACTTTGAATATTGACCATTGGATCAAGACAATGACAATCCCAACATTGCCATATGTTGGATCTTCATTTCCATTTTAGCATCACGAAGATTCTATTGATAGTCTTTCTTTTATTATCTTACCACTATTTTTTATATATAGTATGCATACAACTTTGAATATTGACCGTTGATTCATGACCCACAAATCCCAACATTGTTGCTAGTTATTGGATCCTCTAATCCATTCCATCATCTAGAAGATACTATTGATAGTCTTTGTTATCTTATCTTACCACTATATAATGTATGGATAACTTTGAGTATTAACCTATGGATCAAGACTCGCAAATCACAACAATGCTAGCAGTTGGATCTTTTTTTCCATTCTACCGGGTGGTGGTACTTTTCTCTACTACTATAATGGAGCAGTTTTGAATTGGATCCATAGCACCAATCCTGACCGTTGGGCTGTTAGATCCAATGGTTAAGAGCAGCTGGATTTGTGTTGAATAGTACCTAGAGAAAACTCCAACATGTTCTAGAACCATCATTTCACCACCCCAAAAGTTTCATAGCACACTAAGATGTATTCTCAATATGGGTAGATAGTTATTACTAATAGACTTAATGTATGCATTTTTCTCTAACAAGAATATTGGATGAAACAACTTAACGTTTGTTAAATCACATTTCATACCACTTTATCATTATCAATTTTTTTCACCCATCAACTCAGTCATCCACGTAGGGCCCACAGATTGGGGAGGTCACATAGGACCTACACTAGTTCAGCAGCGAGTCCTATATGAAGTTAATGGTTGTATGAAGTTTCTTCTTGTACTACTCGTCAAAGAAAGTTTCTTTTTGTACTACTCACTGTACCATGTAGTACTAGTAGTACTGGGAATGAGGATCTATTGAATATCCTTCCCCCCGGATGTTTGTGCAGGAAGTGAAAATTTTGAAACCGGGAAAGTTTGAATTGCTACTCTATTGCAAGGAGCAAAATGGTTCCCACCAACGCAGCTGACGAACACGCCAGAGAAAGACACGAAACCGCCGACACAAGGTAGGTTGTCAGTCGACGCGCATGCATAGCACCACATTGTGGACGAGGGAGAGATCAGATGGCCGGGGTGTGGGGGTGGTGATGGGGGAGTGAAGGAGAGAGAAAACACATTTTGTTTGCGTGCATATATATTGTGGTCCTGAAATTTACTCTACTCACTGTACCCTGTACCTCGTGTCAGGAACCCATCCCAGCTTTGCTCTGACATTGCACCGCCTTCAAATCCTCCTCTTCGCAGCTCTCTTGCTGCCTCCCCTGTGCTCATAGTCTCTTCTCGCTCATTATTTTTTTAACAGAAAAAAGGAAATAAATTCTTCTTACTTGCTTTTCAGAAAATAAATTCTCGTCACTTGGAAAATTGAAATTGATTATTTTTTGTTTTTAATATCTTTGATTGTTCTCAAAAGATGGCCAAATTTTTCGGCATGCAAATTCTTGGATATGGGATCATGAGCATAAAGTCTGATGTAGAGATATGGCCTTGACCTTGTGGTCGTTCGCCTCGAAATGCAAGATTTTTTCATACTCGTTGACAACCGTGCTTAAATTCGTTGAAATTTGACCACCTACTTTTAGGTTAGCATTTTACACGGTCGGTGGGAGTACATTCTACATCAAGGACCTAAAAAGGGAAAATTACATCGAGGTCCACACATTTAGCACAAAGGACCCAAAAATTGAGCAAAGAAAACAGTCGAGGTCGGCTCCTTCTCGAGAGAGTAGCTGATCGAGCCACACTCTTCATACTACTTCATCTTCGATTGTTTTCAAAATATGGCCAAATTTGTCGGCATGCAAATTCTTGGATATGGGATCATCATCATAAAGTTTGATGTAGAGATATGGCCTTGACCATGTGGTCGTTCGCCTTGAAATCCAATATTTTTTCATACTCGTTGACAACTATGCTTAAATTCGTTGAAATTCACCACTTACTTTTTGGTTATCATTTTACACGGTCGGTGGGAGTACATTCTACATCAAGGACCTAAAAAAGGCAAAATGACATCGAGGTCCACACATTTAGCACAAATGACCCTAAAATTGAGTAGAGAAAACTGGCGGGTTCAGCTCCTTCTCGAGACTGTACCTGATCGAGCCACACTCGATCTTTGATTGTTTTCAAAGTATGGCCAGATTTGTCAGCATGCAAATTCTTGGATATGGGATCATGAGCATAAAGTCTGATGTAGAGATGTGGCCTTGACCTTGTGGTCGTTCGCCTTGAAATCCAAGATTTTTTCATACTCGTTGACAACTATGCTTAAATTCATTGAAATTCACCACTTACTTTTAGGTTAGCATTTTACATGGTCGGTGGGAGTACATTCTACATCAAGAACCTAAAAAAGGGAAAATTACATCGAGGTCCACACATTTAGCACAAATGACCCTAAAATTGAGCAAAGTAAACAGTCGGGTTTGGCTCCTTCTCGATAGAGTAGCGGATCGAGCCACACTCTTCATACTACATCTTTGATTGTTTTGAAAATATGGCCAAATTTGTCGGCATGCAAATTCTTGGATATGGGATCATCAGCATAAAGTCTGATGTAGAGATATGGCCTTGACCTTTTGGTCGTTCGGCTTGAAATCCAAGGATGTTCATACTTGTTAACAACTATAAGCTGAAATTCTTTTAAATTTCACCACTTACTTTTAGGTTAGAATTTTACACGGTCGGTGGGAGTACATTTTACAACGAGGACCTAAAAAGGGGGAAATTTACATCGAGGTCCATACATTTAGCACAAAGGACCCTAAAAATAAGCAAGCAAAACAGTCGGGTTCGGCTCCTTATCGAGAGAGTAGTTCATCGAGCCACACTATTCATACTACTTCATCTTTGATTGTTATCAAAATATGGCCAAATTTTTGGGCATGCAAATTCTTGGATATGGGATCATCAGCATAAAGTATGGTGTAGATATGGCCTTGAGCTCGGTCGTTCGTCTTGAAATACAAGAATAGTTCAGACTCATTGACAACTAAGCTTAAATTCATTTAAATTTCACCACTTACTTTTAGGTTAGAACTTTACACGGTCCATCAGAGTACATTTTATATTAGGGACCTCAAAAAAGCAAAAAATACATCGAGGTCCATACATTTAGCATAAAGGACCTTAAAAGGAAAATTTTATGGTTCGGCTCCTTCTCGAGAGATCATATGATCTGAGCTAAACTTTTGATACTACTTCATCTTTGATTGTTTTCAAAACATGGCTAGATCTATTGCCATGCAAATTCTCTTACATGGGATCATCATCATCATATGAAGTATGATGTTGATATGGCCTTGACCTTGGTCGTTCGGCTTGAAATCCAAGAATGTACATACTCGTTGATAAGTAACCTTAAAATCTTCTAAATTTCACCACTTACACTTTTAGACCTAAAAGGGGGAAATTACGTCGAGGTCCATACATTGAGCACAAAGGACCCTAAAATTTAGAAAGGAAAATAGTCAGGTTCGGCTCCTTCTCGAGAGAGTAGCTGATCGAGCCATACTCCTCTTCATACTACTTCATCTTCGATTGTGTTAAAAATATTGCCAAATTTGTCGGTATGCAAATTCTTGGATATGGGATCATCAACATAAAGTATGATGTAGATATGGCCTTGACCTTGGTTGTTCGTCTTGAAATACAAGAATGGTTAATACTCGTTGACAACTAAGCTTAAATTCATTTAAATTTCACCACCTACTTTTAGGTCAGAACTTTACACGGTCGAGCGGAGTAGATTTTACATCAGGGGCCTCAAAAAAGTAAAAATTACATCGAGGTCCATATACATTTAGCATAAAGGACCCTAAAAGAATAACTTTGAATATTGACCGTTGGATCAAGACTCGAATCCCGACATTGTGAGACGTTGGATCTTCATTTCCATTTTAGCATCGAGAAGATACTATTGATAGTCTTTCTTTTCTTATCTTACCACTATTATATATAGTGTACGGACAAAAGTATGAAAATTAATTAATGCAAATTTGTTAAAATTATATGTCTCTATTTTTTTAATAAATATATGCATGTATTTGAACTATTAATGATTGACAAAATGTTTTTATTGTCTAGTGTCTAAAAAATTAAACATAGTTGAAAACTGGGGCGTAAGTGTGAGATGTTTTCTTTTCTATGTTGCTTTGGATCACTTTTGTCCATCAGATGAATATTGGGTGGTAGATACAGGGTGCATGTTGATCCGAGTCCCCCTAGCAGTGGGAACGTGGAGTAGTAGTTGAACAATTTCAGAAAACACATAAAATCCAAAATATAAACATTAGTAGCAAAGACAGTTTACAGCCAAAATACACCCTTCCTAGTGCCAAAAGAGACCCTGCCTCCGACTACTACTACATTAACTAGTAAACAAGTGGTACTTTTCTACAACTAAATTAACTAGTAATACATCTTTACCATCACATTAGGATCACTTAGCCAAAGATTAAGATCAATTCATCATGTCAATGCAAACACATAAAGACAACACCTTGATTGTCCCGTATTGTCCATCAGCCGTGGTAATGTACCGCGGCGGCACCGTGAGGAACGTCGGATCTTCCAGGCCAACACTACCGAGCGACGTGCAGCTCGTCGGCTCAATGACCCCATTAAGGGTGTCCATCGAGAAGTTCAACAGCGACTGCGGGCCAGTCACGCACAGCTTCACCCTGTACCGGGGCCACGAGCACGAGGGCGCCCTGAAGCACACCAAGGAAATGGCGGCGGCCTGGCCGAGCTCGCCGATGATGAGGCTGAACACGGTAGCATCATCACCGTAGACAATGACCATAGATGGCGGAAAGGACGGTAACGGCATCGTTACTATACACTCCATGGGGTGTCCGTATGATAGCCTATGCACTTGTACCTTGTGGACGCTGTTGAGGTGCAAAAGGAGCTCGACTGGCGAGGCAGTGAATATGCAGCTGACCTCCGTGTAGCCGGAAGGGCTGTACGGGCATGCGGCCTTGTGGTTGTCGAGCTCGTGGTAGGCGACCAGGGTGAGGCAGCCATCATGGGGGCATATAACATTTATCAGCGCTAGCTCATCTTTGTCCATTGCCGGCTAGCTCTTGGTGGAATACGCCGATGCTCCCAGCGTTGGAGTGGTTCCCTGGAAGCTCGGCTAGCCGATGTCGTGCCCGCTAGCCGATGTCGTGCCCACACTTAATACCCTGTACAGTACTGTACCAGACAAATAGATCCTAACTGCGTGAGTGGTAAGAAGGTTTGTGCCTTTTTTTTGAAAATGGAGAAGGTCTACACCTAGAGAGAGCCGGAGAAACCTGGAGCCTGGCGCAAAGTGTATAGTGTTGTGGGCGAGAGAACGAGGACTGCATGCATGTCTTCAACACCATCTGCATTTTATTCTATCTACTTCTCTCTTCTGGCTCTTTCTTTCTTGGCATGGCAGACTCATTTCTCTTCTCCATTTCTTTCTTGTGGTTAAAGCTTGTCCAGATACAGAGTACTAGTAGTAGTACATTTGAACTAGTACTCCAGTAATACGGAGTATATGTCTTTTTATACTCGAGTTGTACTACCAGTACTCCAATAGTAATACAGTACATATGTCTTCTTTTTACTATACTACTACTCCAGTAGGTAGGCATCTGCGGGCGGTGGGTGGAAGGTGGCGGGCGGTGGCTATTTGCGGCTTTTTACTACTCCTAGGGCGGCAGGCAGCGGTGGCAATAGGGTTCTAGTAGTATGGATTAGTACTCGAGTACTCCTCACTGATTCATGAAGTAAGACTTCAGTAGTGTACTATACTCCTATACTGCTTAGATGCAGTTGTCATCATACCACGGTTCCTAGGGAGACGCTAGAGACACAGGTGCTCAAATGCACGTAGCAGGTGGGCCACGATGCCTAGCGATTGGATAAAGCCTTGCTGCATGACCACACAGCCAAGGAAATTCATTTCGCTACTCTCTAATATACTATTTCTCGGTGTGTTTCGAAATTAAGTTCACACCTTGCGATAATCTGTTCAGTGGACCCACCAGGAAGTCAATGTATCAAGAACGAGTGAGAGTTGTTTGGCAAGATTAAACTTCTTGCTAAGAATATGTATGCCTAGAAATTTGACAGTGTTCTGAAAACAACCAAAGAGACTACGACTCACTGTGTTTTGAAATTTTGGCTGTGTTTCGAAATTAACTTCACACCTTGCGATAATCTATTCAGTGGACCGACCAGGCAGTCACTGTATCAAGAACGAGTGAGAGTTGTTTGGCAAGATTCAACTTCTTGCTAAGAATATGCATGCCTGGAAATTTGACTGTGATTTGGAAACAATCAAAGGGCATATGACTCACTCTGTTTTGAAATTTTGGCTGTGTTTCGAAATTAACTTCACACCTTGCAATAATCCGTTCAGTGGACCCACCACCAGGCCGCAATCAATGTATCGAGAACGAGTGAGAGTTTAGAAAGATTCAACTTCTTGATAAGAATATGCATGCCTAGAAATTTTACCGTGTTTTGAAAATAATCAAAGAGACTATGACTCATCGTGTTTTGAAATTTTGGCTGTGTTTCGAAATTAAATTCACACCTTGCGATAATCTGTTCAGTGGACCCACCACTAGGCCGCAGTCAATGTATCGAGAACGAGTGAGAGTTTGGAAAGATTCCACTTTTTTCTAAGAATATGCATGCCTAGAAATTTGACCATGTTTTGAAAATAATCAAAGAGACTATGACTCACCATGTTTTGAAATTTTGCTCGTGTTTCGAAATTAACTTCACACCTTGTGAAAATCTATTCAGTGGACCCACTACCAGAAAGTCACTGTATCGAGACGAGTGACAGTTTGGAAAGATTCAACTTCTTGCTAAGAATATGCATGCCTAGAAATTTGACTGTATTTCGAAAACAACCAAAGATACTATGGCTCACCACGTTATGAAATTTTGCGTGCGTTTCAAAATTAACTTCACACCTTGCAAAATCTGGTCACTGGACCCACCAGGCAGTCAATGTATCAAGAACGAGTGAGAGTTTGGAATGATTCAAATTATTGCTAAGAATATGCATGCCTAGAAATTTGACCGTGTTTTGTAAACAATCAAAGATGTTATGACTCACCGTGTTTCGAAATTTTGGCTGTGTTTCGAAATTAACTTCACACCTTGCGAAAATCTGTTCAGTGGACCCACCACCAGGCAGTCAATGTATGGAGACGAGTGAAAGTTTGGAAAGATTCAACTTCTTGCTAAGAATATGCATGCCTAGAAATTTGACCGTGTTTTGAAAATAAACAAAGAGACTATGACTCACCGTGTTTTGAAATTTTGGCTGTGTGTTTAGAAATTAACTTCACACCTTGCGAAAACTATTCAGTGGACCCACTACCACAAAGTCAATGTATTGAGACGAGTGAAAGTTTGGAAAGATTCAACTTCTTTCTAAGAATATGCATGCCTATAAATTTGACCATATTTCAAAAACAACCAAAGAGACTATGGCTCATCGCGTTTTGAAATTTTGCGTGCATTTCGAAATTAAGTTCACACCTTGCAACAATCTATTCACTGGACCCACCAGGCAGTCAATGTATTAAGAACGAGTGACAGTTTGGAATGATTTAACGTATTGCTAAGACTCTGCATGCCTAGCAAATTTGACCGTGTTTTGAAAACAATCAAAGATACTATGACTCACCATGTTTCCAAATTTTGGTTGTGTTTCAAAACAAACTTCACACCTTGCAAAAATCTATTCAGTGGACCCACCACTAGGCAGCCAATGTATGGAGACGAGTGAGAGTTTGGAAAGATTCAACTTCTAGCTAAGAATATGCATGCCTAGAAATTTGACTGTGTTTTGAAAACAAACAAAGAGACAATGACTCACCGTGTTTTGAAATTTTGGTTGTGTTTCGAAATTAACTTCACACCTGGCGAAAATCTATTCAGTGGACCCACTACCAGGAAGTCAATGTATCGAGACGAGTGACAGTTTGGTCAAATTCGTGCTAAGAATATGCATGCTAAGAAATTTGACCGTATTTTGAAAACAACCAAAGAGACTATGGCTCACCGCGTTTTGAAATTTTGCGTGCGTTTCAAAATTAATTTCACACCTTGCGAAAATCTGTTCACTGGACCCACCAGGCAGTCAATGTATTGAGAATGAGTGGGAGTTTAGAATGATTCAACTTGTTGCTAAGAATATGCATGCCTAGAAATTTGACCGTGTTTTGAAAACAATCAAAGATTCTATGACTCACCGTGTTTCAAAATTTTGGCTGTGTTTCGAAATTAACTTCACACCTTGTGAAAAATCTATTCAGTGGACCCACCACCAGGCAATCAATGTATGTAGGCGAGTGAGATTTTGGAAATATTCAACTTCTTGCTAAGAATATGCATGCCTAGAAATTTGACCATGTTTCGAAAACAACCAAAGAGGCTATGGCTCACCGCGTTTTGAAATTTTGCGTGCATTTCGAATTAACTTCACACCTTGCGAAAATCTGTTCACTGGACCCACTACTAGGAAGTCAATGTATCGAGAGGAGTGACCGTTTGGTCAACTTCTTGCTAAGAATATGCATGCCTAGAAATTTGATCTATTTCTTAAACAACCAAAGAGACTATGTCCCACCGCATTTTGAAATTTTGCGTGCGTTTCGAAATTAACTTCACACCTTGTGAAAATCTATTCACTGGACCCACCAGGCAGTCAATGTATCGAGAAAGAGTGAGAGTTTGGAATGATTCAACGTATTTCTAAGAATATGCATGGCTAGAAATTTGACCGTGTTTTGAAAACAATCAAAGATGCTATGACTCACCGTGTTTCGAAATTTTGGCAGTGTTTCGAAATTAACTTCACTCCTTGCAAAAATCTGTTCAGTGGACCCACCACGAGGCAATCAATGTATGGAGAGGAGTGAGAGTTTGGAAAGATTCATCTTCTTGCTAAGAATATGCATGCCTAGAAATTTGACCGTGTTTTGAAAACAAACAAAGAGACTATGACTCACCGTGTTTGAAATTTTGGCTGTGTTTCGAAATTAACTTCACACCTTGCGATAATATTTTAATTGGACCCACCGGGCCGTCAAAGTATCGAGAACGAGTGAGAGTTGTTTGGCAAGATTCAACTTCTTGCTAAGAATATGCATGCCTCGAAAGTTTGACCATGTTTTGAAAACAATCAAAGAGACTATGACTCACCATGTTTTGAAAGTTCAGCTGTGTTTCGAAATTTGTGATAATCTGTTCAGTGGACCTACTAGGCAGTCAATGTATCGAGAACGAGTGAGAGTTTGGAATGATTCAACTTATTGCTAAGAATATGCTTGCCTAGAAATTTGACCGTGTTTTGAAAACAATCAAAGTGGCTATGGCTCACCGTGTTTTGAAATTTTGCATGCGTTTTGAAATTAACTTCACACCTTGCGAAAATCTGTTTTGTGGACCCACCACCAGGCAGTCAATGTATGGAGACGAGTGAGAGTTTGGAGAGATTCATCTTCTTGCTAAGAATATGCATGCCTAGAAATTTGACCGTGTTTTGAAAACAAACAAAGAGACTATGACTCACCGTGTTTTGAAATTTTTGCTGTGTTTCGAAATGAACTTCACACCTTGCGATAATATTTTCATTGCACCCACTAGGCAGTCAATGTATCGAGAACGAGTGACAGTTTGGAAAGATTCAAATTCTAGCTAAGAATATGCATGCCTCGAAATTTGACTGTATTTCGAAAACAACCAAAGAGACTATGGCTCACCGCGTTTTGAAATTTTGGCTATGTTTCGAAATTAACTTCGCACCTTGCGATAATCTGTTCAGTGGACCTACTAGGCAATCAATGTATCGAGAACAAGTGAGAGTTTAGAATGATTCAACTTATTGCTAAGAATATGCATGCCTAGAAATTTGACTGTGTTTTGAACACAAACAAAGAGACTATGACTCTCCGTGTTTTGAAATTTTGGCTATGTTTCGAAATTAACTTCACCCCTTGCAATAATCTTTTTAGTGGACCCATCAGGTAGTCAATGTATTGAGAACGAGTAAGAGTTGTTTGGCAAGATTCAACTTCTTACTAAGAATATGCATGCCTCGAAAGATTGACCGTGTTTTGGAAAAAATCAAAGTGACTATGACTCACTGTGTTTTGAAAGTTTGGACCTACCAGTGTAACATCCCAAAACTTTAATCCAAGGTTATTAAGATCCAAATCATCAAAATTAGGGTTAACAAAAACTTTTCCATTTTAAATTATTAAAGCATTCATATGTGTGTGCATTTAAAATAGGAGTTGATTTGAATTGCCTTGATTAAGTGATCCATTGCTTGTAAAAGGATTCTTAGGTGAAATAAACATCATCTAGATCATTCCCAAACAAATCCCAAAGAAAAACAAATCAAAATGAATAAAAGAAGTGAATGGTCATTTGTGCCATTTTAGTCAACATGCCTACTTTAGCTATTCCTAGTACTCAAAACATAACAGAAACAAATGTGGATCTTTGCACCCCTTGCTAGTACAGATAATGATGTACCAAGGCCCACTTTGTGATCAGACAAAAACATTCAAACACAAAATTTAAATGGCAGTTGAAAATCGAATCTATTTCATATGGGAAGATCCCACTATTTCAAAAACCACTCAAACAAGCTCAATTTTCAAAACCCAAGCACCCACAGAGTCTCAAGCTTAATACTAGCACACCCACCAAAAATCTTTTCAAAATTCAAAAGTTTATTTCTTGCGGCCATTTTCACAAACACTTGGCAGGAAAGAATCAAAGTCTAAACATAGCTCACTATTTTGTACAGGGTTTTGCCCCCAATTGATCCCCATTTACTCCCTCTGTCTCCCTTGATCAAACCAGACCATTAGCACCTCACCCCCTTGTCCCTAGCAACAGTGCCGAACCACCCGAGCACCATGTCGCCGGCCAAACTTGCAACCACCGCAGCAGACCACCCCTCTCCCTCTCACCATGTCTAGTAGCTAGCCCAGACCTCACCGCCACTCTCTGTCCCCTCCTCGAGCCAGGCCAAGCCGTGGACCACCGAAGAAGCGCCGCGCACTTCGTGTCTACACCATGCCAAGCACACGCCAGAGCGCCATGCCCGACACGCGTGCACACGCCGCCCCTCGACCGTAGCCCGCGTCCACCACGTCACCACAACCCCAGGAACACCGCGGACATGCTCGTTCGCCGCCCATTGCACCACAGCCACCGCTCGCCGTGGAGACCGCCGCCTCTGCCGCTCAGAGTGTGCGCACTGCCCGACCGCATACCACCGCCCCTAAGCCCACATTTACCCCGTAGAGCATCGCCAAGAGACCGCGCATTGATCGCTTCTCGCAACCATGCCGCTAGCAGCCCGTAGCTATCGCCACCTTCGCCTGGCCACACCGCGTTGTCTCGCCGTTGAGCCTATAAATAGAGGCCACCCCCAGCCATTTTATGCACACCACTCACCTCCCCTCTTGCCACTGATCAGTCCCCACTTCTTCCCGGAGCGGCTCCTGCTCGCAGTCGCCGGAATTTCACCGGAGCTGGCCGCCTCTGAAGGAGAAGGGCCCCGCTGATTGCGACCACCCCCGGAGCTGCCTCGACCGTCCCAGAGTTCGCCGTTGTCGACCAGTTCGTTTGCCCCCATCGCCATCGTCGCTGGAGCCCTGGTACGCCCACTAAGCAACCCCACTGAGCTGTTAGGGTTAAACCTCATCGGCGACCTGTTCGTCGTCGACGACGAGCCCCAGCCGTTGAGCCTATTTATAATCTAACGGCCCACATCGCCCCGTACCGCTTCGCGTGTTATGAGCCTCTGACAGGTGGACCCCCCTTTCAGCTGAGCCCTGCGCCGCGGAGTGTCACTGGGCCGGCCCGTTAGCTTTCTTTTTTAGTTTGCATTAAGATTTTTCTATTTTAATTTAAACCTAGATTTGTCCCCTAGTTTTAAATTCAATTCAGAGAGATTTACAAATCCAAATGGAGTGATTCCAATTTGGTTAGAAAGCTATGGAAAAGATCTACCAAAGCCCGTTGGATTTAATTCAATTAGAGTTAGGGATCTCTCCTAGTAAAAATAACAAAATAGAAGCATTTGCACCTTGCAACATTTTTCTAAAATCAACCATGTTAGATTTTGAGTTGATTCCAACTCTCAAAAATCACATTTCACCATACCTATCTGCATATGTAATAATATTAGGGTTTATATGCAGTGACTTTGGACTAGTCCAAAATAATGCTATATAGGCATTTCTAGTCACTTTAAATCATTAACTAATGAACTTAAACCAAAGTAATTGTGATCCAACCTTTAAATCACATTCGCACATGTTAGAATATGTGGTGATGACATGTGTCCACATGATCCCATATTGTAAGTGGTGAATATGAAATCTTAGTTAATTTTTCAATGAGTAGAAATTACTTTTCTAAAATAAAAATGATGAAACTAGTTAATAGACTTGTGATGCTTGTGATGATAATAGATCATCAAATGTGTGCCTTATAGTGCTAATTAGACTATTTAAGTATTGTTTGGTGATTGTGTACTCCGTATGTATTTATAGACGATAGTACCGACCAAGCTTTCGAGGAGGAGGAGTTCTATCAAGAGGAGGAAGAAAAGTTCAACCACTGCACTGCACAAGGCAAGCCACCATTAACAATGCAAGCTAACCCTTGCAAGCTAGATAATCTAAGCACATGCATTAGGCATGCTTTGGTTATACCACTTTGACTATTACTTACCCCAAGTATTATTTTCCAAGCTTTACTTCCTTTACTTTATCAAAGTTCTTTACTTGTTTTGAAGGTAGCATAAAGAGTATAAAACTTGACCTAGTTAGATAACTTTAGATGTCATTCTATGGCATGAGATTGATCCCATAATTTTCCACCTAAGTGAACACTGTTAACTTAGTAGTTAGAGTAGATAAAAACTTGAGTCACTTTAGATGGGAACACTTGGTGAAAATGAATTATGAAAACCTTGGAATGAAGAGTCATTCTATTGAGATGTTTTGACATGTGTTGAGAAGCACAAATGGCTTATGATGATGAAAATATTGAGGCAATGAGCCTTAACCCTTTTACAAAACTGATGGTTGGATTCGGATGCGATACCATTCCAAATTTACCGTACAACCACAATACCTGAATTGGGTAAGGCTTAGCCAGAAGTTTATATGCATTAGTATTAGTTCCCTCGCGGGAGAGGTTTGAACTGAGGCTACCTCTCAATGTTGTCCACCTATGCAGTGCCCAAGATGACAGATGGTCATGGTTGGGAGGCCATGCTCATAGGAGAGGTGCTTATACTAGGTTATGTTTGATTATCTGCATACTAAGTATGATGATTCAGGGTTATCCCTGACATATGTATCGAATATTGTGGTGAAAGTGTACCACATCTGCAGAGTGTCAAACTATTTGGATAGCCGCGTCCGCGGTTATGGACAGTTGGAATGGCCATACTGTTTCGTTGTCAGATGTTTTCAAAATGACTTATGAAAAGAATGATGAATCTTGATTTGACCACAACAGGGTTGTGTTTACTTTAGTGATTCTAGAACTCTATTTTATCTTTCTTTGCTTCTGAACTCATCTTAGGTTTCAAACTTAACTTGATAGTTAAACATAGAATTTGCACTTTAATTTAGAACTATACTACTTGTTAGTGGTAGTTTGCGAGTACTTAAAGAGTACTCATGGCTTTTGTCCCTAGCTATTCTCATGGCCAGACTATGAAGGAGACTACCAAGATGATGGCCAGCAGGACGGCTATGATAACTAGGACTATATGCCATTGTCAGCATTGCCTGTGCCCCTGAAGATGGACCCCACCGCTACGCTTATCTTTTATTCCGCTGTTTGTTGTATTAAGACTGGATCATGATATCCTTATTTGTGTAAGACCTTATGTATGGTTTGTAATGGATGATGTACCGTGATATCCAAGCTGTTATGTCTCGCAAAAATGGTAATCCTTGGATTGCAAGGTATGGCATAACAGGCATCTGGGATTAAAAATCCGGGTGTTGACAAGTTGGTATCAGAGCCATCCTGACCATAGGAGACCCTAGTTAGAATGGACATCCGAACAAAAACTTAGTTTCAAAACCAAAGTGAGTATTTATGAAAACTATTTCCTCTCTTATCCTTGGGAATTCATTTTTTCTCAAAAAATCATGTTCCTCAAAATTCTTACATCACTACTTAAAATTTGACACACTTGATCACTTCACTAATTTCCTCATCCTTAATTCTTGTAGATGGAGACTCAGTTCAGCAAGTTCTACCAGTTGGGAAACGGAGGTCAGCTGATCTTCGAGAGGGATCTGGATTTACTGTCGGAGTTACTGGGACGCCCACATCTGGAGTTTCTTGGAGCTCAACTTCTAGGACCCCTAGGAGGAGATTTACAGTGGCTAGTCACCGCTGATCTTAGAGGAAGCATAGAAGCACCAATGTCCGGGAGAATCCAGTTCTCCGTGAGAGAGAACAACTAGCTAGATGGATTAGCCAGGGAAATGCATGAAGCTCTCGCACGTCTATGTGCCCTTAGCGTCAACCAAATCCAAGGAACCCGTTTTGCTCACTATGCAAGGCGTGACTTCATGGGAATGCCGATGGAGATGCCAAGTCATCCAGCACTGAAGCGCCAAGTGGAGAACCTCGACTTCCTATTGTACGACCGTCAGAAGGAGTTGGACAAGGCTAGGGAGTTAGCCAAACAGAACCGTGCCATTGGCGACCAGAAGGCCCAGACTTTCTCACTGCTAGTCAAGGATCGTCAGTCTCTTCGCCTCCAACGCGAGAAGAAGGATCGCATCATCGCCTATCTTCGCAAGAAGGTGGCCGACCTCGAGAAGACTGTCAAGGAGCAGGAAGCTATGCTTGCAGCCAAGGAGGAAGAAGAGGAGGGTGAAGACATCCAGGGAGACATGGATTCTTACCTCAGCAATGATGATGACTTCTGGAGGAGGATGTTGTGGACTTCTACACTGACGATGAGGACTCCGACTTCATCGACGATGAGTAGATGCACTAGAGCACTGTCGTAGCATGAGATGTATCGGTCCCACTATATTGTAGCTTGCAGAATGGTTCTTAAAACCATCTGTTTTCCCTTTGTTGTTGTGGTGTGTGTTGTATCGTGTGTTGCTTGAGTGAATGAAAGGAAGTTAGTGCAAAAACCTGAGTCAAACTCAAATTTTGAGCTTTTAAACCAAAACCATGAACCTTAGAACTTTCCCTCTTACCCCCTTATCTACCTCAATCTTTAGATGACTCGTGGAAACCAAGGAGGGAGCAGCTCGTCGCAAGACCCAATGATGCAGATTATGCAGATGCTAGTTGTAGACCGTGAAGCAAGCAGGGCAGAACGTCAAGCCAACTGAGCAACATTGCAGCAGATAGCTCAGATGGCCCAAAACAACCAAGGACATGGAAACCAGGATCACCATGGATCCAAACTCAAAAACTTCCAGAATACCAATCCCCCAATCTTTAGTACTTCAGAGAACCCCCTTGATGCTGATGACTGGTTGTAGACTATGGAAAACAACTTAGAAGTTGCCGGAGTTGATGACAATGAGAAGGTTCTTTTTGCCACCCACTATCTGGCAGGAGATGAAAGAGCATGGTGGAACAGTATCCGCACCATGAACCATGGTCAAGTGATGACATGGGAAGCCTTCAAAATCAATTTCAGCCGCACCCACGTGCCGCAAGGTCTAGTCACCAGAATGAGAGATGAATTTCGAGAACTGAAGCAAGGAAGAATGACTGTGGTGGAGTACCGTGACAGGTTCTTGTCGCTTGCAAGGTATGCACCTGATGAGATCAACACGGAGGCCAAGAAGAAGGAGAGATTCCTGAACGGACTGCATGATGAGATGCAGACTGTCCTCGTCAACTTCCGCTTCCAGGATCTCGAAGAGCTAGTCGACTCTGCCATTCAGATGGAAGGGAAGATTAACCAGGCAAACGACAACCACAAAAGTCGTATGATGCAGCAATCTGGATCCAGCAGTCACCATAAGTACCGTCCCAACCCCTCACCAGGATATGCACCAAGGAACAATCGAACCCCAATGTATCGCCCAAGCTACCCTAACCGTAGCGGAGGCAATGTGAAGTCCGGAGGAAACAATCACAACTCCGGCAATGCCAACAATTTCAACTGTGAACCTCCCAAGAACAACAACAACAACACTGCACCCAGAACTGGCAGCAATGCTGTGCCCGTCGCAGTAAAGGACAAGTCTCAGATCACTTGTTTCGAGTGTGGAGTGAAGGGTCACTATTCCAATGAGTGTCCCAAGAAGACTGCCGCCACTGCTAATGTGAATGCCCCAACTTAGCAGCAACGTCGTGTTCAACCAGGAAGAAGATTTTCCCTAGGGAACCCTCACAACTGCAACGGCCGTCTCTTCCACATGAACGCCGAAGAAGCCCAAGAAGCGCCAGATGTAGTGTTGGGTATGTTTTCTATCAACTCAATTTTAGCAAGAGTGTTGTTTGATTCGGGAGCATCGCATTTATTTGTCACCGAAGAATTTGCATGCACTAGTAAGATTCACCCAACCAACCTGAAGCATGTCATGATAGTTCAAATCCCCGGTTCAACCACCAAAGCTAGAAAAATTTGCAAAGTTGTGCCTATCAGAATACATGGGATAGATTTTTATGCCAACCTAATTGTACTTGGAACCAAAGGATTGGAAGTAGTACTAGGTATGGCCTGGATGTCAAGGCATAAAGGACTGATAGACTGTGCTAAGAAAGCCATCACCATGACCAGTAGCTCTGGAGTAACCATAGAGCATATCTCTGAAACCTTACCTCATCAATTCAAGTGCAACAAGAGTGTAGCCCTGCCCACCATTGACCAAGTCAGAGTAGTCTATGAATACCGTGACATATTCCCAGATGAATTGCCAGGTATCCTTCGGATAGGGATATTGAGTTCATTATCGAACTAATCCCTGAAACAGGACCCATAGCCCAGAGACCCTATAGCATGAACCCCTCAGAGTTAGTGGAACTGAAGAAGCAGTTAGATGCCATGTTAGAAAAAGGCTTGATTCAACCAAGCGCATCGCCAAGGAGATAACCAGTGTTATTCGTCGACAAGAAAGATGGAGGCAATCATTTGTGCACAGATTACAGAAAGTTGAATGACGTCACCATCAAGAACAAGTACCCCTTGCCAAAGATAGAGGATCTATTTGATCAGTTCACTGGAGCTCAGGTATTCTCAAAGATTGATCTTAGGACTGGTTATCACCAACTTAAGATTCGTGCAACGGATATTCCGAAGACCACCTTTACTACTCGCTATGGTTTATACGAGTATACGGTTATGTCTTTTGGATTAACCAATGCCCCTGCTTATTTCATGAATCTCATGAATAAGATCTTTATGAATTTCCTAGATAAGTTCGTAGTTGTGTTTATCAACGACATCCTTATCTACTCCAAGTCAGAAGAAGAGCATGAGAAACATCTGAGAATCATCCTAGCAAACCTGAGAGAGCATCGGTTATATGCCAAGTTTAGCAAGTGTGAGTTTTGGCTGAAATAAGTAGGATTCTTAGGACATATTGTGTCCGCCGGAGGAGTCTCTGTTGATCCCGCCAAGATCAAAGATGTCGAAGAATGGGAAGCCCCAACCACTCAAACCCAAGTCGATGCATTTCTCAGATTAGCGGGATACTACCGCAAGTTCGTAGAAGGATTCTCGAGCATCGCCAGACCCATGACCCAATTGTTGAAGAAGGACAAGAAGTTTGAATGGACAGACAAATGTGAAGCTAGTTTCCAGGAGCTGAAGAAGAGATTGATATCCGCCCCAATATTGGTCATTCTAGACATCAAGAAGTCATTTGATGTATATTGTGATGCATCCAAGATTGGTCTCGGATGTGTATTGATGCAAGAAGGCAAAGTCATCGCTTATCTGTCTCGACAACTGAAGCAGCATAAGCAGAACTATCCGACCCATGATCTTGAATTAACAGCCGTAGTTTTGGCATTGAAAACATGGCGTCATTATCTGATGGGTAATCGCTGTGAGGTTTACTCAGATCACAAGAGCTTGAAGTATATTTTCACTCAGAAGGAGTTGAATATGAGGCAAAGGAGATGGATAGAGTTAATCAAGGATTATGACCTTGACATTCACTATCACCTCGGCAAAGCCAATGTGGTAGAGGATGCTCTTAGCAGATTGCCATGTAGACTTAACACCATGATCAAGGAGAAGCATCCAAGTTTGTATGAAGAGTTGGAGCAGTTCAGAACTGAATTAGTTAGCAGAGTATTCTTAGCTAGCATTGAACTTCAACCCACCTTAATCAGCCAAATCAAAGAAGCCCAAAAAGGGAATGAAAGTGAAACAGTACAACCCGCAAGGAATGTACCTCTATGTATCACGCCAATCCCTGGATCGGTTCATTGGCATACATAGTATCGATAGACATCAAAGAATTAACAGTGCATCATTAACAAGGTTTGCAAAGCATAACGCTCGCACAAATTAACAAGTAGCAAATAGATAGCATAAATAAAGTAGCTCCAGTCTCCATTAGATGCCACAGGCGAACAAAATGTTGAGTGGAGGGTCGCAACCAACACTACTACTCAAAGTAACCGGAAGAGTAGCCCGCAACATGAAACGTAACAGCCCCGAAGGGTCAGCACTTGGAATGCACTGGCAAGTGGAACAATGAGAGAAACAACAAGACTAATAGCTATATGCATATCTGGCTTGTGGGGTTCAGGCTTAGTTGCAGCAGCAAAATATTTTATCCTAACATTTGTAAATCATTTGTAAAACATTTTAATCTTCATCAAACAACCCAATTAAGTTTCAACCACAAGTTTTAGCAAATACAAGTTAGAATGAATGAGAACATGTCATAGCACCCACAATTCAGCAACTCAATCGTCCATTACCGGGAACACGACTAAGCACTTAGTTTTACACCCTACAGGGGTTGCACACTTTACCCATATGACTTGGTCGACCCGCTCGTACCACGACACGCATACTGAGTCGTGATAGGGAGAAGTCCAATAAGAGACAATTCGGGAAGTAGCTCCCCAAGCCCATCCACGCACCGTTCCAACCTATCACAAATCACTACATCTCTGGATAGGAAGAGCTCGGGTCGCCACAACCTACTAAGTCCATCCAGCCTCCCATAACTCACTGGCATATGGTCTCACACGGAAGCTACCAAATCAAGACACTCATCATTTCTCAGAAACTTGGGTGGCCATCCACAAGTGAGCTACTCGGGTAAACCATAGACATGGGCCCGGCATTCACGAACCAAGCAATTACCAATCCACCCAGATAGTTCATTAATTAAGTTGTTTTCAAACTTTCCAAACACGTTCTTTCAAAACAATCTTTGCCATGGTGTATCCCACCCTCGCCTACATAAGCACAACTACTTACGACTGCTCACCTAACGAGAAAGGCTACGACATAATAGGATATAGCATAGCAATAGATAATACTTGTAAAACAAAACAATCTACAATGCATAAAGAAAGTAAGTAGGACATTTATGAAGCTCCACTTGCCTTGGTAGTTGCCGGAGTCAAAGGCACAGTCCGGACAGTCACACGGGTTACAATCCTCACAACCTACATGAAAGCAATTCAAACAATAAACAAACCACACACAGAGAGCAACAGATGCAACACAATGCATGCATGGTACTTTAACAAAGCTTCAGTAGCTTGGTCAAGTTCTCTGATCAATTGTACTACTGGATGATGCATGAGAAAACATTTAATGCAAAGAAAACAATTTATGCATAAAAGAGGTCTAGTTAATAGGTCTTTAGTCAAAACATTGCACCAAAGCTGTAAACAGTGCAGTACAAGTTTGACAAAAATACTACTGGATAGGTAACTCCAAATAGAGCCTAGACCAAAAGGAATTACGTCAAAAAGGTTTACAGATCTTTTCCTACGAATTAAATACTACTTTAAGACTTTCTATAATCTCAGGAAAGTACATACAGTAAACCTGGGATATTATTGCAGAATAAAATTCTACACAATTTTGTGAATCCAACGATACCTTATTTGTAAATTTGGCCCAGTAGAACTTTTTCTATGAATTTAGAAGTTAAAAATAAGTTTCTGCTTTTTTTAATAAAATCTGAAAAATCCGAGGAATATTCTGGGGAATATTCCCCACTGACGCGTGGGCCTGGTTGACGCGGCGCTGACTGGCTTTGACCAGTCAGCGGCTGATCTGAGCCGTTGGCTCGCGATCTGGCGGTCGGGAGTGGGGTGCTCCGGCGGTTCTCACCTGACCGACGGCGGCGGTGGTCGGCGGCGACGGGGGGCGGCGTTTCGGCGAGGTCCGGCGGCGGCGGAGCGGTGCACGGGGTGCGGCAAGATGCGGCGGGTGCAGGGGCGGGGTCGGCGCGGCCGGCGGCGAGCTCGGGCGGCGGCGGCGAGCAGATGGAGCGGCGGCGGCGTACTCCGGCGAGGGCGTCGGGCGGCTCCGGCGGCTGTAGGAGAGAAAAGCAAGGTCAAAAAAAAGATGGGCGGGGCGCTGCGGTGCTCCGGCGGCAGGAAGGGGCACGGGGGTCCGCCGAGAGCTCCTTACCGTCGTCAATGGCGGTGGCGGCTAGAACTCCGGCGAGCAATTGCTCCGTCGTGGCGGCGGAATAAGAAAGGGTTTGAAAGGGGCTTTCGAGGAGACCGAGGGCTTTAAGGGGGGGTGGCGGAGAAACCGGAGGCGGAACAAACTCCGCGGCAGTCGGGATTCCGGCGGGGTTTGTTGCTTCGGCGTCCGTGCTCGTGTCGAGCACGGTCTGCTCGATGGCAGCGACTGGCAAGTGGGCCCGGGGCGGTGTGGGCTACGCGCTGCTGCGCGGGGCAGCAGCTATGCGCCGCTCACTGGCGCCCGTGGTTCCCGGGTGGGCCGCTAGGCCGCGGTGGGCCTCGACGTCTGCCCGGCTGGGCTGCCGGATTTCCCCCTTTTTTTCCTTCTCTCTTTATTATTTTCTGCTCTGCTGTTAACTCTGAACTGTCTGTTTTTCTGTAATTCCTGAATCTGAAATTTAGTCCGAACCAAAACTAGTATAACTTTTGATCTACAGCTCCGAATTGAGTGAAACAAAATCCTATGGGTTCGTAGAGACAAGCTCTACGCAACCATGCATCTGGAATACCCAAAAGATGTCTTTCTTGCAGATGCAAGGCAAAATCCTAGTAGGCTTGCAAAAAGGACGAACTAACAAAGAGGAGGTGTTTTGGTAAAAACTTTAAAACTGAAACTTTTTGCAAAGATGCTCATGATGCAATGACATGTATGTATGCAGTGCCAAATCTAAAATTTGGGATGTGACAAGACTAACCCCCTTAAGATGAATCTCGTCCTCGAGATTCGACGTGGCTAGCAAATAGGTGCGGGTGGTCCTCTCGGAGGTCATCCTCTCGCTCCCAGGTGGCTTCCTCTTCGGTGTGATGGCTCCATTGCACCTTGCAAAACCTGATCGGCTTGCTGCGTGTAAATCTCTCTGTTGTTTCCAAGATCTTGACCGGTTTCTCCTCATAGGTCAGGTCACTCTCTAGCTGAACCTCATCTAATGGCACGGTATCCCTCAATGGTGTATCTACCATCTCTGGGTGACATTTCTTCAGCTGAGACACATGGAACACGTCGTGAACAGCGGATAGAACCTCTGGCATCTCTAGCTGGTACGCAACCTCTCCTTTGCATGCCAGGATCTTGTAGGGCCCTATAAACCGAGGTGCCAGCTTGCCTTTAATCCCAAATCGCTTAATTCCACGTAGTGGTGAAACTCTGAGATATGCTAGATCTCTAATCTCATACGCCACTTCCTTGCGCTTAGAATCAGCATAGCTCTTATGTCTCGATTGTGCTACCTTCAACCTGTCCCAAACCAAACTAACCTTCTCTTCAGCATCTTTGATCAAATCCGGTCCAAACAATTGACGTTCACATACACCATCCCATAACAATGGTGTTCTACACCTCTTACCATAAAGTACATCAAATGGTGACGTCTTGATGCTGGATTGGTAGCTGTTGTTGTAGGAGAACTCAACATAAGGTAAATTTTCATCCCAACTAGCGCCATGAGCCAAAGCACAGGATTTCAACATATCCTCCAAAATTTGATTCACCCTCTCGGTCTGACCATCGGTCTGGGGGTGGAAAGCTGTGCTAAACTCCAACCTCGTTCCCAACGACTCATGGAACTGGCGCCAAAAGTGAGAAGTAAATTGGGTGCCTCTATCTGACACAATGCTCTTAGGAACTCCATGCAGGCACACAACTCTGTTCATGTAGATCTTGGCTAACTTGGCACTGGTATAAGTGGTCTTCACGGGTATAAAGTGAGCTACCTTGGTCAAATGATCTACCACTACCCAAATAGGATCATATCCTAACTTGGTCCTGGGTAATCCTGTGATGAAGTCCATTCCAACTCTATCCCACTTCCATTTAGGTATCGGTAATGGCTGTAGTAACCCTGTTGGCTTTTGGTGCTCGGCCTTCACTCTACTACAGATATCACATAGGGCAATATATTCTGCAATCTCTCGCTTCATGTTAACCCACCAAAACCTTTCCTTCAAATCCATGTACATCTTTGTGTTGCCTGGATGTATAGAGTATGGCGAGTTATGAGCTTCCTAAAATATCAGCTTCCTAATCTCTGGATCGTTGGGCACACACAAGCGGTCCTTGTACCATAGCATCCCTTGATCATCCTCGCGAAAACCTTTAGCCTTGCCTTTGGGTATGTTTCCTCTTATCTCCTCCAGGACACTATCCTTCTTTTGAGCTTTTCTAATCTCGTCCAGAAGCGTTGGCTTAACTTCCATTGTTGCCAAGTATCCGTCAGATACTACTTCCAACCCGAGGTCCTTGAGTTGTTCACACAAATCCTTGGGTAACTCCCCCACTGTCAGGTCGTTAGCATAAACCTTGCGACTCAGCGCATCCGCTACAACATTGGCCTTCCCTGGGTGATATTGCAAACTCATGTCGTAGTCCTTTATGAGCTCCAGCCATCTCGTCTGTCTCATATTCAGCTCCTTCTGAGTGAATATGTACTTCAGAGTCTTGTGATCCGTAAACACATCACAATGCTTACCCATCAGGTAGTGCCTCCATACCTTGAGCGCGTGCACAACAGACGCTAGTTCCAAGTCATGCGTGGGGTAATTTCTCTCGTGATGTTTGAGTTGGCGCGAGGCATAGGATACCACTCTACCATCCTGCATCAATACACTACCCATTCCTTGACGAGAGGCATCACAATACACTTGGAAATCCTTCTGAATATCTGGCAAACACAGGATAGGTGCGGTCACTAGGCGTTGCTTCAGTTCCTGGAAACTAGCTTCGCACTCCTTGGTCCATTCAAACTTCTTCTCCTTCTTCAGTAGTTCAGTCATTGGCTTTGCAATCTTGGAGAAGTTCTCTATAAACCTCCTGTAATATCCAGCAAGTCCCAAGAAGCTCCTATTATCTCCCACATTCTTGGGCGACTCCCATTCTGTAACTGACACCACCTTGCTTGGATCAACTGCGACTCCTTCACCTGACACCACGTGTCCAAGAAATCCCACAGTGTTCAACCAGAATTCACACTTGCTAAACTTGGCATACAATTTATGCTCCCTCATCTTTTCCATAATTAGCCGCAAGTGTTTCTCATGTTCAGCATCATTCTTGGAGTATATCAATATGTCATCAATGAATACCACCACGAATTTATCCAAGTACTCCATGAATACCTTGTTCATCATGGTCATAAAATATGCCGGGGCATTTGTTAGTCCAAAAGACATAACTGTATACTCATATAACCCATACCTAGTGGTGAAGGCGGTCTTGGGTACGTCTTCCTCACGGATCTTCAATTGGAAATACCCCGACCTTAAATCAATCTTGGAAAACACCTTCGCTCCTTCCAACTGATCAAACAAGTCATTTATATTGGGAAATGGGTATTTATTCTTGATAGTCACTTCATTAAGTGAGCGGTAGTCAACCACCAATCTCTTACTATTGTCCTTCTTCTCCACGAATAGAACTGGCGCGCCCCAAGATGATGAACTGGGCTGAATAAATCCCTTGTCCAATTGCTCCCTAAGATGCTTCTTTAACTCCTTCAGTTCCTCCACATCCATCTTATACGGCCTCTTGGCTATCGGTCATGTTCCCGGCATCAAGACAATAAGAAACTCCACGTCCCTGTCAGGTGGCATCCCTGGCAGCTCATCCGGAAACACATCGGGGTACTCCTTTACTACGGCCACATCCTCTAGGCTAACCCCCTTAAGAGAATTCAACTCGGCCACTCCAGTACTGAAAGGCGACTTATATCTGATCCTTACTCCCTTTGGTGTGGTGAGTGAAATTGCTCGCTGAGCACAGTCTATCTGACCCTGATGTTCCGACATCCAATCCATGCCCAATATGACATCTAGACCTTGGGATTCTAGTATAACCGGGTGTGCAGGAAATGCATAAGCACCAATTTCTAGTGTCAACCCTCGACATGCTGCACTAGCTATCATCTCTCCCCCAGGGGAACTTACTCTAATTGATCCTCTAAGAGCCTCGGTAGGTATCTTATACTTATCCACAAATGCCCTTGATATGAATGTATGCGATGCACCAGTATCGAAAAGAACAAATGCGATGTGGGTATTGATTGGGAACTTACCAACCACTAGCTCTGGTTCATTCTGAATCTCCTCGATGTTCACATGGTTGACCGTCGCCTTCTGGTTTGCATTAGGCTTGCTTCCTGCTTCAATCCTCTTCTCTGGGCAATTATCAGCATAGTACCCCATCTTCTTGCACTTGAAGCATTCCACTTCACTGAGATCCCTCCTGCCAGAGCGGTTGTGTCCATTGTTCCTTCTAGAGTTGCTGCTGTAGTTCTTGTGGCCATTGTGGTGGTGACCATTTCCTCCACAGTGGTGGTTGTCACTCCGGTGACCCTCGTGGCGATGTCCACTACTACCACGATGGTTACGGTCATCTCCCCCATGCTTAGAGTATCCAGAGTGTCCATCATAAGAGGTGCGAGCACAGTGGTGTGATCCTGATGAGTGATGGCTGCTCTTCCTCTTATGCCTTTCCACCTGCTGCTGTTTCCCCTCCAGAATTCTAGCCTTGTCCATCAACTCCTGAAATGTCGGACAGTACACCACAGATAGCTGAAGTGAGAGCTCATCACTGAGACCATCCAAGAACCTCTCCCTCCTCTTGGCATCAGTGTCCACATCCTTAGGGGCATAGCGAGAGAGATTGTTGAATTCCTCTATGTAATCCGCCACAGTGCGGTTGGTCTGGCGCAACTTGCGAAACTCCTTCCTCTTCTGGCTCATGGTCCTGGCAGATACGTGGTTTTTCCTGAATCCTTCCTCAAACATAGCCCAGGTAACTGTCTCCAGTGGGTGGGTAATCTGGAAAGCATCCCACCATGAGGCAGCTGATCCCTCCAGCAAGTGAGTAGCAAACCTCACCTTCTCAGCATCAGTGCATCCAACGGTCACCAGGTCCTTGTTCACCGAACGAAGCCAATCGAGAGCAATCATGGGCTCAGGTGTAGAGGAAAACTTAGCTGGCCTCAGCCTCAAGAACCTAGTGAGAGCATCCCCCTGCGGCTGATTGTTCCCGTTGTTGTTGTTGTTGTTGTTGTTGTTGTTGTTATTGTTGTTGTTGTTCTGAGTTGCCATGAATTGCGTCATCACTTGGGTCAGCTGTGCTTGAGCAGCCATGAGCTGAGCCATCTCATCTGGTCGGCGGCGTGACATCAGCGGTTCAGCATAGGTAAGATTAGAGAGAAACAACTACAGATAAGCGATAGCCCTCTACCCATGCAACAAGCTCAAGCCACAACAATCATAAGCAATTACCACATGATCAAACACACACACAAATATCGTTCCAGGTTTTCACTAACAGTATATAGCTACAAAAATAGTTTAGAAATGCTGACAACAGCGTTTGGCAAAACAAAACAGCAAAATAAGCAAAACCAGAAAATCTGGCAGAACCGTTCTGTCCTGTTCACGAATTTTTATGGGCACCTTAATCTCATCAGGAATTTTAGCCAATTTTTTTGCAGGTGCTAAAGGTAATTACGCTCCAGATCCTAAAATATGAGGGCAATCCGAGTTACCAGTAAGGAATTAAAAATCGCGCGGTAAAACTGGTCTGGCAGAAAACTGCAGCAGCAAAGACACGAAATTTACCAAAACTTGTTCAAAAATCATTTAATAAACCTCACGAAAATTCCTGGAACTTCAAGGTACTTAACTGAGCAATCTAAACAAAATAAGCTAATAGTGCAGAAGTTTACATTGATCGATGCCTAAGACTAACGAATATCCCTAACGAAGACTACTTTTTGGAGGACCATCTCTAGCTATTTGATGAATAGGTTGCAGTAGGTTCTGGAGTCCATGCGCCGACGCTTCGCTCCTGGTGCATGCCATGGTGGTGGTGTGTACACCTCTCCCGAGTCCTCTTCACTTGAGTCCTCGAATTCCACCTCTTCGGGGTCCTCCTCATCACTTCCTTCAACAAAAGCGCCCGCTGCATCTCCTCCATCATCGTCATCGCTTCTTCCACCATCACTGCCTCCACCATCATCATTGTTACCTCCTCCACCATTGTCCGCATCATCATCATCACTATCATCATCATCGTTCCCATCATCATTGTTGCCATTGTTTGGTGGAGGATTCTGCTGTGCTTGAAGGGCAGCTATCTGGGCAGCCATGTCCACAATGGTTTGATCACGTTCAGCCACAACTTGATTCCTCTGCTCAATGGTTTGGTTCAGCGCTGCAATTGTGACATCTCTTCCAATGAGGGCTTGCTCCATTGTATTCACAGCAGTGTGCAAGGTTTCCATCTCATACCCTTGCAGGTGCACAGTGCCCTGAAAATAATCCAGCTCCTCTCTTTGTTGCATCAACTTCTCTTCCCTCTCCCAAGCTTTGATCTCCAAGTCTTCTAACTGCTTCACTTGGAGTGGCATGTTGTTCCGATCACTGGTGGTGATCATCACAAGCCCTTGCTCATTCCGACCTCCAAATGCAAGGAAGGGTGAACCTGCTGGTAGCCGGTGTCGGTGGAGATAGCACAGGCGTGACAGGGTCTCGTGCATGGCCGACTCCACTCCTTGCTCCTAGGTGAGGTACTTCTTGGTGAGGTTCAGGTTCTCAATACCAGGCACAGTGGGGTCTGCAAGAACAATCGCGTTGATCTCCCACATGCGATCTCCAGGCACATAGGTGTTCATCCTTCTCCCTTTAAACATCGGCATTAGCATGCCCAGTGTCTTGCAAAGCTCCGCCAGCTGTCTTGCAAAGGGCCTTGATGATTGGAGCTCAACATACTCAACTCTGGTAGCATCTCCCATCTATCAATTGTAAAGAGGAAAGAGTGAGAATAGAAAAAGAAAAGAATTTACTAGAGTAAATGGCATAAGAATAAAGATAGAATTTAAAATAGGCTTAAGTAAACATAAGGCTTTCCTATTCCACTCCTAGGTCACGATCCTACAGTCAACACACTGCTCTGATACCATCTAAAACGGTACAACCCGCAAGGATTGCACCTCTATGTATCACGCCAATCCCTGGATCAGTTCATTGGCATACATAGTATCGATGGACATCAAAGAATTAACAGTGCATCATTATTATAGCGGTATGATCCAGAATATTGCATTTATTACAAGGTTTGCAAAGCATAACGCTCGCACAAATTAACAAGTAGCAAAGAGATAGCATAAATAAAGTAGCTCCAGTCTCCATTAGCCGCCACGGGCGAACAAAATGTTGAGTGGAGGGTCGCAACCAACACTACTACTCAGAGTAACCAAAAGAGTAACCTGCAACATGAAACGTAACAGCCCCGAAGGGTCAGCACTTGGAATGCACTGGCAAGTGGAACAATGAGAGAAACAACAAGAATAATAGCTATATGCATATTTGGCTTGTGGGGTTCAGGCTTAGTTGTAGCAGCAAAAATTTTATCCTAACATTTGTAAATCATTTGTAAAACATTTTAATCTTCATCAAACAACCCAATTAAGTTTCAACCACAAGTTTTAGCAAATACAAGTTAGAATGAATGAGAACATGTCATAGCACCCATAATTCAGCAACTCAATCGTCCATTACCGGGGACACGGCTAAGCACTTAGTTTTACACCCTGCAGGGGTTGCACACTTACCCATATGACTTGGTCGACCCGCTCGTACCACGACACGCATACTGAGTCGTGATAGGGAGAAGTCCAAGAAGAGACAATTCGAGAAGTAGCTCCCCAAGCCCATCCACGCACCGTTCCAACCTATCACAAATCACTACATCTCTGGATACGAAGAGCTCAGGTCGCCACAACCTACTAAGTCCATCCAGCCACCCATAACTCACTGGCATATGGTCGCACACGGAAGCTACCAAATCAAGACACTAATCATTTCTCAGAAACCTGGGTGGCCATCCACAAGTGAGCTACTCGGGTAAACCATAGACATAGGCCCGACATTCACGAACCAAGCAATTACCAATCCACCTAGATAGTTCATTAATTAAGTTGTTTTCAAACTTTCCAAACATGTTCTTTCAAAACAATCTTTGCCATGGTGTATCCCACCCTCGTCTACATAAGCACAACTAAGCACAACTACTTACGACGGCTCACCTAACGAGAAAGGCTACGACATAATAGAATATAACATAGCAATACATAATACTTGTAAAACAAAACAATCTACAATGCATAAAGAAAGTAAGTAGGACATTTGTGAAGCTCCACTTACCTTGGTAGTTGCCGCAGTCAAAGGCATACTCCGGACAGTCACACGGGTTACAATCCTCACAATCTACATGAAAGCAATTCAAACAATAAACAAACCACACATAGAGATCAACAGATGCAACACAATGTGTGCATGGTACTTTAACAAAGCTTCAGTAGATTGGTCAAGTTCTCTAATCAATTCTACTACTGGATGATGCATGAGAAAACATTTAATGCAAAGAAAACAATTTATGCATAAAAGAGGTCTAGTTAATAGGTCTTTAGTAAAAACATTGCACCAAAGCTATAAACTGTGCAGTACAAGTTTGACAAAAATACTACTGGATAGGTAACTCCTAATAGAGCCTAGACCAAAAGGAATAATGTCAATAAGGTTTACAGATCTTTTTCTACGAATTAAATACTACTTTAAGCCTTTCCATAATCTCAGGAAAGTACATACCGTAAACCTGGGATATTATTGCTGAATACAATTCTACACAATTTTGTTAATCCAACGATACCTTATTTGTAAAATTTGGCCCAGTAGCACTTTTTCTATGAATTTTAGAAGTTAAAAATAAGTTTCTGCTTTTTTTAATAAAAATCTGAAAAATCCGGGGAATATTCCGGGAATATTCCGGGGAATATTCCCCGCTGACGCGTGGGCCGTTGGCTCGCGATCTGGCGGTCGGGAGGGGGTCCTCCGGCGGTTCTCACCTGACCGACAGCGGCGATGGTCGGCAGCGACGGGGGGTGGCGTTCCGGCGAGGTCCGGGGCGGTGGAGCGGTGCACGGGGTGCGGCAAGATGCGGCGGGTGTAGGGGCGGGGTCGGCGCGGCCGGCGGCGAGCTCGGGCGGCGGCGGTGAGCGGATGGAGCAGCGGCGGCGTACTCCAGCGAGGGCGTCGGGCGGCTCCAGCGGTTGTAGGAGAGAAAAGCAAGGTCAAAAAAAAGACGGGCGGGGTGCTGCGGTGCTCTGGCGGCAGGAAGGGGCGCGGGGGTCAGCCGAGAGCTCCTTACCATCGTCAATGGCGGCAGCGGCGGCTAGAACTCTGGCGAGCAATTGCTCTGTCGTGGCGGCGGAAAAAGAAAGGGTTTCAAAGGGGCTTTCGAGGAGGAGACCGAGGGCTTTAAGGGGGGATGGCGGAGAAACCGGAGGCGGAACAAACTCCACGGCAGTTGGGATTCCGGCGGGGTTCGTTGCTTCGGCGTCCGTGCTCATGTCGAGCATGGTCTGCTCGATGGCAGCGGCTGGCAAGTGGGCCCCGGGCGGTGTGGGCTACGCGCTGCTGCGCGCGGCAGCAGCTATGCGCCGCTCACTGGCGCCGGTGGTTCCCGGGTGGGCCACTAGGCCGCGGTGGGCCTCAGCGTCTGCCTGGCTGGGCTGCCGGATTTTCCCCTTTTTTCCTTCTTTCTTTATTATTTTCTACTCTGCTGTTAACTCTGAACTGTCTGTTTTTCTGAAATTCCTGAATTTGAAATTCAGTCCAAACCAAAACTAGTATAACTTTTGATCTATAGCTCCGAATTGAGTGAAACAAAATCCTACAGGTTCGTAGAGACGAGCTCTATGCAACCATGCGTCTGGAATACCCAAAAGAGGTGTCTCTTGCAGATGCAAGGCAAAAGTCCTAGTAGGCTTGCAAAAAGGATGAACTAACAAAGAGGAGGTGTTATGGCAAAAACTTTAAAACTGAATTTTTTTGCAAAGATGCTCATGATGCAATGACATGTATGTATGCATTGCCAAATCTAAAATTTGGGATGTGACAGAAAGTATCGACGGAATCAAACATCGTATTGGTACAGGAAAGGTACCTGGATTCACGGAAGACGAAGAAGGAGTTCTGTGGTACAAAGGACGTATCTGTGTGCGAATAGATTCGGAGCTGAAGCAAGTTATCATGAAGGAAGCTCATGATACTCTTTATTCTATCCACCCCGGAGGAACAAAGATGTATCAGGATTTGAAAGAGCAATTTTTGTGGCACAAGATGAAAAGAGAAATCGGAAGCTACATCGCCAAGTGTGACATCTGTCAATGAGTCAAAGCCGAGCATCAGAGACCCGCGGGACTGTTGTAACCATTGCAGATTCCGGAATAGAAATGGGATTCTGTCGGAATGGACTTTATCACCGGTTTGCCTACTTCTAGTAGGGGAAATGACTCAATCTGGGTCATAGTGGATAGACTGTCCAAAGTAGCTCACTTTATCCCAATCAAGACTACCTACCAGAGTTCGAAGCTAGCAGAACTGTATATTGCTAGGATTGTTAGTCTGCATGGAACCCCCCCAGTTTACCTCAAGATTTTGGCAGAAAGTTCAGGAAGGATTAGGAACCAAGTTGAATTTAAGCACCGCTTATCACCCGCAAACTGATGGACAGACTGAGAGAGTCAACCAGATCCTAGAGGATATGTTAAGAGCTTGTGTGTTGGAATACGGATCAAAATGGGAAGACTGCCTGCCTTTCACAGAATTCTCATATAACAACAGTTATCAAGCTAGTTTGCAGATGGAACCATTTGAATTCCTATACAGAAGGAAGTGACGTACCCCTTTGAATTGGTCGCAAGTAGGAGAGAGTTAGATCTTTGGACCCGACATTCTCCGAGAAGCCGAAGAGAAGGTTCACAAAGTCCGTGAGCACCTCAAGACCGCCCAATCCAGACAAAAGAGTTATGCTGGCAAGAGAAGGAGAGACCTGACATTCAATGTCGGAGATTTTGTATATCTCAAGGTTTCGCCATTGAAAGGAACCCAACGCTGTAGTCTGAAAGGAAAGTTAGCCCCCAGATATATCAGGCCCTTCAAGATTCTGAATCGTCGAGGAGAAGTATCGTATCAATTGGAACTACCAGAAGAGATGTCAGCCATCCACAATGTGTTCCAAATCTCGTTATTTCGCAAATGCCTGGAAGTGCCAGAGAAGACTGAAGTTTTCAAGAACATCGATCACAGAGCTGTGGAAATCAACAATGACCTGACATATCATGAAGTGCCCATCCGTATCTTAGTAAAAGCTTACATAACCACCAGGACCAGGAGTATCAAGTTTCTCAAGATTCAGTGGAGCAACCATACCGAAGACGAAGCCACTTGGGAGCGAGAAGACTACATTAACAAAAACTTTTCCATTTTAAATTATTAAAGCATTCATTTGTGTGTGCATTTAAAATAGGAGTTGATTTGAATTGCCTTGATTAAGTGATCCATTGCTTGTAAAAGGATTCTTAGGTGAAATAAACATCATCTAGATCATTCCCAAACAAATCCCAACGAAAAACAAATCAAAATGAATAAAAGAAGTGAATGGTCATTTGTGCCATTTTAGTCAACATGCCTACTTTAGCTATTCCTAGTACTCAAAACATAACAGAAACAAATGTGGATCTTTGCACCCCTTGCTAGTACAGATAATGATGTACCAAGGCCCACTTTGTGATCTGCCAAAAACATTCAAACACTAAATTTAAATGGCAGTTGAAAATTGAATCTATTTCATATGGGAAGATCCCACTATTTCAAAAACCACTCAAACAAGCTCAATTTTCAAAACCCAAGCACCCACAGAGTCTCAAGCTTAATACTAGCACACCCACCAAAAATCTTTTCAAAATTCAAAAGTTTATTTCTTGCGGCCATTTTCACAAACACTTAGCAGGCAAGAATCAAAGTCTAAACATAGCTCACTGTTTTGTACAGGGTTTTGCCCCCAATTGATCCCCATTTACTCCCTATGTCTCCCTTGATCAAACTAGACCATTAGCACCTCACCCCCTTGTCCCTAGCAACAGTGTCGAGCCACCCCGAGCACCATATCGCCGGCCAAACTTGCAACCGCCGCAGCAGACCACCCCTCTCCCTCTCACTATGTCTAGTAGCTAGCCCAGACCTCACCGCCACTCTTTGTCCCCTCCCCGAGCCAGGACAAGCCGTGGACCACCGAAGAAGTGTCGCGCACTGCGTGTCTGCACCATGCCGAGCACGCGCTAGAGCGCCGCGTCCGACACGCATGCACACGCCGCCCCTCGACCACAGCCCGCGTCCACCGTGCCGCCATGACCCCAGGAACACCGCAGACATGCCCGTTCGCCGCCCATTGAACCACAGCCACCGCTCACCGTGGAGACCGCCACCTCTACCGCTCAGAGCGTGCGCATCGCTTGACCGCATACCACGGCCCCTAAGCCCGCATTTACCCTGTAGAGCATCGCCAGGAGACCGCGCATCGATCGCCGCTCGCAGCCATGCCGCTAGCAGCCCGTAGCCATGTCGCCACCGTCGCCTAGCCACACCGCGTTGTCCCGCCGCCGAGCCTATAAATAGAGGCCACCCCCAGCCATTTTCTGCACACCACTCACCTCCCCTCTTGCCACTGATCAGTCCCCACTTCTCCCCAGAGCCGCTCGAGCTCACAGTCGCTGGAATTTCAGCGGAGCTGGCCGCCTCTGGAGGAGAAGGGTCCCGCTGATTGCGACCACCCCCGGAGCTACCTCGACCGTCCCTGAGTTCGCCGTCGTCAATCAGTTCGTTTGCCCCCATCGCCGTTGTCGCTGGAGCCCTGGTATGCCCCCTAAGCACCCCCACCGAGCCGCTAGGGTTAAACCTCGCCGGCGACCTGTTCGTCGTCGACGATGAGCCCCAGCCGTTGATCCTATTTCTAATCTAACGGCCTACATCGCCCCATACCGCTTCGCGTGTTATGAGCCTCTGACCGGTGGACCCACCTGTCAGCTGAGCGCCGCACCGCGGAGTGTCACTGGGCCGGCCCGTTAGCTTTCCTGCGCGACCCATTTAGTTTGAATTAAGATTTTTCTATTTTAGTTTAAACCTAGATTTGTCCCCTAGTTTGAAATTCAATTCAGAGAGATTTACAAATCCAAATGGAGTGATTCCAATTTTGTTAGAAAGCTACTGAAAAGATCTACCAAAGCCCGTTGGATTTAATTCAATTAGAGTTAGAGATGTCTCGTAGTAAAAATAACAAAACAGAAGCATTTGCACCTTGCAACATTTTTATAAACTCAACCATGTTAGCTTTTGAGTTGATTCCAACTCTCAAAAATCACATTTCACCATACCTATCTGAATATGTAATAATATTAGGGTTTACATGCTGTGACTTTGGACTAGTACCAAAATAATGCTATATAGGCATTTCTTGTCACTTTAAATCATTCAATAATGAACTTAAACCAAAGTAATTGTGATCCAACCTTTAAATCACATTCCCACATATGAGAATATGTGGTGATGACATGTGTCCACATGATCCCATATTGTAAGTGGTGAATATGAAATCTTAGTTAACTTTTCAATGAGTAGAAATTACTTTTCTAAAATAAAAAGGATGAAACTAGTTAATAGACTTGTGATGCTTGTGATGATAATAGATCATCAAATGTGTGCCTTATAGTGGTAATTAGACTAGTTAAGTATTGTTTAATGATTGTGTACTCCGTATGTATTTATAGAGGATAGTACCGACCAAGCTTTCGAGGAGGAGGAGTTCTATCAAGAGGAGGAAGAAAAGTTCAACCACTGCACTGCACAAGGCAAGCCACCATTAACAATGCAAGCTAACCCTTGCAAGCTAGATAATATAAGCACATGCATTAGGCATGCTTTGGTTATACCACTTTGACTATTACTTACCCCAAGTATTATTTTCCAAGCTTTACTTCCTTTACTTTATCAAAGTTCTTTACTTGTTTTGAAGGTAGCATAAAGAGTATTAAACTTGACCTAGTTAGATAACTTTAGATGTCATTCTATGGCATGAGATTGATCCCATCATTTTCCACCTTAGTGAACACTCTTAACTTAGTAGTTAGTGTAGATAAAAACTTGAGTTACTTTAGATGGGAACACTTGGTGAAAATGAATTATGAAAACCTTGGAATGATGAGTCATTCTATTGAGATGTTTTGACATGTGTTGAGAAGCACAAATGGCTTATGATGATGAAAATATTGAGGCAATGAGCCTTAACCATTTTACAAAACTGATGGTTGGATTCGGATGCGATACCATTCCAAATTTACCGTACAATCACAATACCTGAATTGGGTAAGTCTTAGCCGGAAGTTTATATGCATTAGTATTAGTTCCCTCGTGGGAGAGGTTTGAGATGAGGCTACCTCTCAATGTTGTCCACCTATGCAGTGCCCAAGATGACAGATGGTCATGGTTGGGAGGCCATGCTCATATGAGAGGTACTTATACTAGGGTGTGTAAAGGAAAGGTTATGTTTAATTATCTGGATACTAAGTATGATAATTCAGGGTTATCCCTAACAGATGTATCGAGTCTTGTGATGAAAGTGTACCACCTCTGCAGAGTGTCAAACTATTCGAATAGCCGCGTCCGCGGTTATGCATAGTTGGAATGGCCATACTGTTTCGTTGTCAGATGTTTTCAAAATGACTTCTGAAAAGAATGATGAATCTTGATTTGACCACAACAGGGTTGTGTTTATGACACTAGCTTCCCAACTTTAGTGATTCTAGAATTCTATTTTATCTTTCTTTGCTTCTGAACTCAGCTTAGGTTTCAAACTTAACTTGATAGTTAAACTTAGAGTTAGCACTTTAATTTAGAACTATACTACTTGTTAGTGGTAGTTTGCGAGTACTTAAAGAGTACTCATGGCTTTTGTCCATGGCTATTCTCATGGCCAGACTATGAAGGAGACTACCAAGATGATGGCCAGCAGGACAGCTACTCATGGCTTCGTCAGCATTGTCTGTGCCCCTGAAGATGGACCCCACCGCTACGCTTATATTTTATTCCGCTGTTTGTTGTATTAAGACTGGATCATGAGATCCTTATTTGTGTAAGACCTTATGTATGGTATGTAATGGATGATGTACCGTGATATCCAAGTTGTTATGTCTCGCAAAAATGGTAATCCTGAGATTGCGAGGTATGGCATAACGGGCATGTGGGATTAAAAATCCGGGTGTTGACAACCAGGCAGTCAATGTATCGATAATGAGTGAGAGTTTCGAATGATTCAACTTATTGCTAAGAATATGCATGCCTATAAATTTGACTGTGTTTTAAAAATAATCAAGGTGGCTATGGCTCACCGCGTTTTGAAATTTTGCGTGTGTTTCAAAATTAACTTCACACCTTGCAAAAATCTATTCACTAGACCCACCAGCAAGTCAATGTATTGAGAACGAGTGTGAGTTTGGAATGATTCAACTTATTGCTAAGAATATGCATGCCAAAACAAATTGACCATTTTTGAAAACAATCATAGAGGCAATGTCTCACCGTGTTTCGAAATTTTGGCTGTGTTTCAAAATTAACTTACACCTTGCGAAAATCTGTTCAGTGGACCCACTAGGCAGTCAATGTATCAAGAACGAGTGAGAGTTTGGCACAATTAAACTTCTTGCTAAGAATATGCATGCCTAGAAATTTTACCCTGTTTTGAAAACAATCAAAGAGGCTATGACTCACCGTGTTTCGAAATTTTGGCTGTGTTTCGAAATTAACTTCACACCTTACGAAAATCTGTTCAGTGGACCCACCAGGCAGTCAATGTATCAAGAACGAGTGAGAGTTTGGAAATATTCAACTTCTTGCTAAGAATATGCATGCCTAGAAATTTGACCGTGTTTTGAAAACAAACAAAGAGACTATAACTCTCCGTGTTTTGAAATTTTGGCCGTGTTTCTAAATTAACTTCACACCTTGTGATAATATTTTCAGTGGACCCACAAGGCAGTCAATGTATCAAGAACGAGTAAGAGTTGTTTGGCAAGATTCAACTTCTTGCTAAGAATATGAATGCCTCGAAAGTTTTACCGTGTTTTGAAAACAATCAAAGAGACTATGAATCACCGTGTTTTAAAAGTTTGGCTATGTTTCGAAATTAACTTCACACCTTGTGATAATCTTTTCAGTGGACCTACTAGGAAGTCAATGTATTGAGAGCGAGTGAGAGTTTGGAATGGTTCAACTTATTGCTAAGAATATGCATGCCTAGAAATTTGACAATGTTTTGAAAACAATCAAAGTGGTTATGGCTCACCGTGTTTTGAAATTTTGCGTGCGTTTCGAAATTAACTTCATACCTTGCGAAAATTTGTTCACTAGACCCACCATGCAGTCAATGTATCGAGAATGAGTGACAGTTTGGCATGATTCAACTTATTGCTAAGAATGTGCATGCCTAGAAATTTGACCGTGTTTTGAAAACAATCAAAAAGGCTATTACTCACCGTGTTTTGAAATTTTGGCTATGTTTCGAAATTAACTTCACACCTTGCGAAATATGTTCAGTGGACCCACCAGGCAGTCAATGTATCAAGAACGAGTGAGAGTTTGGCAAGATTCAACTTCTTGCTAAGAATATGCATGCCTTGAAATTTGATCGTGTTTTGAAAACAATTCTAGAAAGAAAAACAGATTCATAAACAACCTCAAAAATTTCAAATTATAAAAAGGAACACGAAGAGCCTCATAGAGAGAGGAGAGAGGGAAAATCAATTTTCTATTTCTTGTGGGTAATACACAAGCTAGAGGTGCACCTTAATGCTGATGTAGTCGTAGGTGCCTCGCTGGTGAGCATCGATGGGAACGAGCCTAGCTAGGGCTATGATTCTGATGTTTGCGTGTCTGCTGGATTCTTATGGCGTATATCGACCAATGTTTCGTGCTTGCTCGATTATGCAGGTGACACGGCCTTTTTGACGTGTCGTGGTGACGGCCAGGGGATATGGGAGAGCATGTGGCACGTTAGGTGCAGTTGAGTTTTCAAATCAATGTGACATTAAATAATTTCAAATCAATGCCCCGGAAATGCCGCGCAAGGAGATGATTTATGTGGACTGTACAAAGGTTATTTTTTATCCATAGACTTAGATATACTACTAATCCGTATTTCACTTATAATGATTCATATTGGTAATTAAAGAATACATGCGGGTTCCTAGGCTTCTTCCTTTTAGTATTAATTACCTGAATTCACGTGAGTAATTAATGTGGGTTTCTCTGTATTGGCACCCTTCTTTTCTCGAACGCGTGCATAAATTAAGAGGAGGAAGTAATACAAGAGGTTTTATTGCATCGCAGTGGAAGATGAAATGACAAACGGAGTACTTATGCTAGTACTAAATCACAAACATTGTTCCAATTTGCACTTGATAATACTAATATTCAATCTCCGAACATTATTACAGAAAGGAAGAAGAGGTGAAATTAAACAAAATTAATCCTAAGACTTCTTCGTCTTCTTGGACCTGGATCCTTCCGCTGTCACCTTCGTGCTACCGTTGTCCTTCCGCTTCCCGTGGCATCCCCCAGCTCTCACTGTCTTCTTCTTCTTCAAGCCTCCCGCCTACTTCTCCTTCCTCTTCTCATTGCGGATGAAGGCGGGATCGAGTGCACTCTTCTTTGAGACGAAGTCGAGAAATGACCATAAATCTTCTGACCCCTAATCCTCCTGCTCGTGCTCCCTCTTTTTCTTGCCGATGGAGGATGGATCGAGAGAACACTTGTTGAAGACAACGTCTCCTTCATAGATGAAAGACCAAGGATCCTCCTCCTCCTCTTTGCTCTCTGCCGGCGGTGTCCCCTGCATCATATGACGGTAAGCAGGGTCCTCGTCGGAAAAATTACCTTCCGGTGTGTCGGAATAGTATGGCCCATCAACAGACTCCCCGCTATCACCATGGTAGGGACTGATATCCATGTTCGCCCGTGTGTTGGACTCGTCAATGGAGGTGCACTGATCGGAGTAGTTGCACGGCATTTTTGTGTGTGTGGTGGTTTGGCCATCCTAAAGAGATAGGGAGAGACAGAGAGAGTTCTTCGCTGTGTGCATCGTGCCTAGATGGGAGAGGTGGTCGTTGTTGATGGCCCCTTAAAAAGGCTTGCTCGGGACATCCAGGAGTTGCCACCTGCCATAGGAGCAGCCTGGCAGTTCCCTTCCATCGTTTTTATACTCCCTTCCATCAGTTTTTTTACAAAAGTTCCCTTCGATCATTGAAACAAGATCGAACGGTTGGTACTCCTTCGCCCCGAGAGCATCAACAACAAGGATATTGCAAGTACCACCACATGTTGGGGAGGTTTTTGCACATAACAACAACCATAGACCTTTTCTGTGCAAAATACATACATTTTATGTAATCATTGTACATAATACCTAACCAATCATTGAATGTTTCTTATTTTTTGGGGAAACATTTCATAGTTAATTATATAATATAGTACTAAAATATAATTTTTATTTAAATTAATAATAGGTAAAGCTCAAAAAATAATTATAATTTTGAGCCACATCCATAAAGTGTCTGGTGTATTTTTGGTTCTTGTAAGTTGTATCATTTATAAATCAACCTATTAGTAGGTACATAATTCCTGACATGCCCTAGAGAAATGATATATATAGATCCTATAAAGATGGAAAGTGTGTTTTGAGGTTTATGCATAGCGTCATTATGCTAAAGACTATATCAATAGAATCTTCTAAAAGTTAGAGTGGAAGGAAAATCCATCGGTAAGCAATGTTGGGATTTCCAATCTTCATCCAACGGTTAAAGTTCAAAGTTATTCGTACACTATATACTGGGTATGCTAAGATAATTAAATGTATAACATGTCATAAGAATCTTTGTGGTTTTTGCATAGCGTTCATTGTGCTAAGGACTATCGATAAAATCTTCTACATGGTAGAATGGAAAAAAAGATCCAAGAGTTAACATTGTTGGGATTTGCCAGTCCTGATTCAATTTTCATTGTTCAAAGTTACTCGTACATTATATAGTGGCAAGATTTGCAAGAAGTCACACGCTACTTCCAACTAGTAAAATGCACGTGCCACACTCGTATATACTATATGAAATGTAATTTAATGAACATTAAGTTGTTATTAACCAAAAGTCTTGTTAGAGAAAAAAGGCATACGTTAAGTATATTAATAATAACTATCTACACATATTGAGAATACAACCTACTGTGTTATGAACTTTTTTTGCGGGGAGGGGTGACACGATGGTTCTAGAACATGGTGGAGTTTGCTCTAGATACTACTCCTTCAACATGAATCCAACTGCTCTGAACCATTGGATCTAACAGATCAACAGTCGGGATTGGTGCTATGGATCTAATTCAAAACTGCTCCATTATACTAGAAGAGATAATTCGAAAACATTGGTGATGATGCTATATGTGCATGACCGAACAACTTTCGGATAATCTCAAGGAAAAACAAGGACGCATGTATCAATGAGCATAAATGGACAATAAGAGTTATGAGGACAGATTACTTGTGGGGCCTAGCAACCCCACATTTCTTCTTGTTTTTAATGAGTTCACCTCATGGGTGCTTTGATGTCATTGCTCAGGCGCACTATATTATTCACGTTAGCGGAATAGTGGGTTCCCAAAATTTTCTTTTAAACATAAGGTTCAACACTCCGAGCCATAGTGATTCAAAATTTATCAATAAAGGGGATTTATTTATTGGGTGGCCGAGTGGTTGACACCACACATCATTGTCATGTACTTCGTCTGTTCAGAAATATAAGACGTTTTAGCTTTGTGAGTCGAATGTATCTAGACGTCATTTAGTGTATAGGTTCGTAGAGGTTCAGAGTAAACCTTTACATTAAAAGATGTCTAGATACATTTATTTTACAAAGCTAAAACATCTTATATTTTGGAACGGAGAGACTAGACATGATTTTTGCTAGAAAGGGGAAACACTAATGAATGCTTATAGGAAGTCTAGGAAATTGGAAATTGTGTTCCATTGATAAACCTTCGCACTCCTCTTCCTAGAGTCAGATATTAGCAATTCAATACAAAAAGGTTGTTGGACATGCTCCAAAGCCCAATAATTTTTCTTTTTAAATAAGAACAATAGTGATTATCTCGAGTAATTAATTGGAGTCTACGTATGTTGTACTACTGTACTTCATAGAATATGCTATGTGTGCATGACCGAACAACTTTCGAAAACCCTAAAGGAAAACGTGGCCGTAATAATGAATGAGCGCAAAGTAAGGCTGGCAATGGGTAGGGTATGAGTAGGGTAGAAAGTATCATACACACTCCCGTTTGGTCAATGGGTAGAAAATTGTACCCATACCTGTACTCACGGGTATAAAACTTTACCCATGCCCATACCCATGAAAAATATCAAAGTTTAGAAGTCATAGTATCATACTCTTCCCTAGGTTGCTTGGCCCAATAGGTTATAACTCTACAGGTAAGTTTTACTACTATGTTAGTTTAAATGGGTAGGGTATGGGTCTATCTACTCATGCCCGTACCCATGACTTAACGGGTTAGGGTATGGGTATTACCCATGGGTATAAAATTGTGCCCACACCCTACCAACACGGGTACAGTACATGCGGGCACTCGTGGGTAAAATTGTCATCCTTAGCGCGAAGGGACAATAAGAGTTGTGAGAACAAAGTACTTGTGGGGCCTAGCAACTTTCACATTTTTTCGATGAAAACACCGTCACTGCTTACCTTATGAATGGTTTGATGTCATCCCTCAAGCGCTAGATTATTCACGTCAGCAAAATAGTGGGTTCCCATATTTTTGTTTAGAATAGAAGTATGAACACTCCGAACCATAGTAATTGAAAAGTTATCAATAAAGGGTGCTTTATTTTTTTAAAGCTCTGGGCGCTTTATTATTACACTCGATTCCCCATATCACCGGCCTACCATTCTGCTATTATTAGTTGGACTATGGATAAACAAATTCACTCGAGTTGGTTGGGGCTTTAATCATAATTTTCGTGCTCACTACCTATCTTGGTGACAACATCTTCATACACATCATCGTTCATGAATAGATATAATACGGAAATATATCAATGCCATAGTATTTTAGTGCCTGCGAAAGTAGTACTTCAGTTTTATCTCTTCTCAGTTTCTTCAAAAAGGTGTCTAACCTCTTTCTCAATTATTTTAAAAAACATAGTTTTGGAGAATACTTCAGTTTAAACCCCTATTATTTGTTGGAACAAAACACTAAAAGGTATTCAGTAGTTCAGTTTATTCAGAAATCAAAATGTTTTCTAAATAATTTAAAAATACTTTGATGCCAAACTCGGCCTTAATATCTAAATCGAGCCAATCTGGGCCATGGATGATCAATATTTAGATGCCAAATGGCCAAATGGGCCCTTAATTTCTGAACTGAGGCAGTATGGGCCATGAATGATCACCGATGTGTCTGTTGGCCTTTGATTCTAGGGAGTACGGCTTACCAATTTACTACTACTTGGACTATACATAAATCTGAATTTAGTCGAGCAAGAAAATCTCCCGATATCCAATGTTTCAAACATCTTGGAATCCCCCCTTCTACCCTTAGTAAACTCGATTCGTTGGGGCTTCAATCGTAATTTCCCTGTTCAGTACCTATATACCCCGCCCCTACCACCGACCCCCCACACCCACACCCACACACAATCCTCGCCCCTAGCTGCGCTAGCCCTGCGGAAAACTCTAGATCTACCTTCAGCACCTTAGTTCTGAATCACCGTTGTTGCCGTGCACTGCACCAGATCTGCTTCACCGACCCACTCTCCTAGCACGCCGAACACATTCCCACCGCTAGGAATCTACTTCTTTGTCGCTGTCAGCCAGCGCTCAGAGGAACCCTTGTTCTGCTTCACCTTTGCACACAAGCACCGCAACCGCAGCACCCTCGACAACCTCGACGTCACCACCCAGGATTCGCATCATTCCTAAACTATGTTGCGACCGAGGTAACCATATCTCCTTGGAGTTTGGTAAGATAAATATGTGGCAGTTAACTGTATTTTGTATTGATGCTACTTTTGTAGTAACTTACAAGTACTATACTTATTACCCGTATCTTCCTAAATAATTTTTTTTAGTCAGGTTTAACCGTAAGGCATTCAACTATGATTTTGTATGTCATGGTGAAATATGAGTCAGCCAACGGTTAACACATTTGTTTCCATTATCTACTTTAGTAAGTGCCCATATGTGATGCGGTTATAATTTCTCTCTGGCTTGGCGTAGGCTATGGCACTAATTTTTATTTCTTGCTTGATGCTTTTGTCCTATGTATGCAGTACACGTTTACATTCGTTATAATGCTTCCACTAAGATGTCTATTTCATTTTCATCTTCTTACCCCACTATTCCTAACCGTTTGTTGTTGTTATGCAACGAACAGGTGCAGTTTACACTAGAAATCATAGAATGAATGGTCCCTATAGTCTCGTAAGTATCTATTGTTTTTGTATCACTTCATGCTAACATCTGTGAGACTGGAAACTTTTTGTGTTCACTATTCGCTGCACCATTATGCAGAGGACCCACACTGAATTATGGAGACCACCAGTCCAATTACTTGATGCAACGGATATCGTCCACAAACATACCTGTAACCAGATCAGCAACCTTGAGACTCTAGTTGAGTTGTTATTTTTTTGGAGGCACTAGGGTGATTATAACAAGGCCAGAAATGCAATGGAATCCAATATAACAGAAACGGAAGAATCATAAAGAACTGCCCACTTCAAATCACAATCTGGTATCTACACGTGTATGGCTATTTTAATACGAGGCACATGATAGTACACTTTTTCTTTAGGCAGACAATCAAAAATTTAGCATTCTAACTGTTCGATAGATTGTTTGACCATTTCTCTAAAATGATTTGGCTATTCCATTAGAGGCACTCATCTACATGAGGTCCTTGTGTTGAGTGCTTACATTGCTATAACAGACCAAATAATCTTTTGAAAATCTTTGAGAATAAACATGGTAGTTTTGTTTCTTTGTATGATGTTGTAACTTCTTTTATCTTAGTTTCAGCCTTCATCAAGTAGATCAGTCATTTCACGGGGCAAAAGTGACAGTTGCACACTATCTCATCCCTCTATGAAGTCAAATGTTCCAGTTATTCCAGAAGAAAGAGATGTATGATGCCCTGTCGTTACTAATTGCTTTCTTCCTTTTAGCAAAAGGACTAATTTGAAATTCATTGGTTTTTGTTTTCCTTGGTAATTATGTTATATGACGTTTCTTTTTGTTTTAGGTTGCAAATATAAATATGAAAGCAGAACTGAAAACAACTACCTCAATGTAGATCTCTTTGGACAGAGTAGCAGTGACAGTGCGTATTGCTCACGTAGGTACATGATCTCGACTGCTCCATACATTCCAGTAGAAAGCGTTTTTAGTGTTGCATGCCAAGATGCACTTGATGTAGTTGGACAGGAAGCCAACAGAACAGATTCAGTAGTCTCCATAGCAAGGAAGGAGTTATCTGAGTTAAAAATAGGCAAGCTTTGACGGAGAATCTACTTAATAATATCCTCAACAAGTCTCATGGTAATCCCGCTGTTACATGTGAGGCGGCGTGAGCTCCTTAAAAGGAACATTTTTGAAACTGAGATTATATTGTTTATTAGTTGTGTTGTACTCTGATGATGCTTTACGAGCTATAGAATTTTTCAGGACTGTAATAATTTACTAATTTTCCAGTTATCAGTTTTTTCCATAGTTCCAGAATTTATTTACATTTTAGAGAACTTGTGTTCTTTGTTTATCCACGTTTATGTCCTGGCAAAGGATCTAAGTTAGATAGGATTAAACAGTAGCAGGCCCACAACGTTTTATTAGTCCTTGATGGGCCACCAATCAATAGTGACTGGCCTGCACTAAGGCGATTATATGTAGAATCTGACCACAAAATAATAGAACTGTGAAAGGCCAGAATAGTGAAAGGACAGAATAGTGAAAGGCAAGAATAGTGAAAGGCCGGAATAGTGAAAGGCCGGAACAGTGAAAGGCTAGAACAGTAATAGGCCAGAAACAGTAACAAGGCTAGAACTGTAGCAGGCCAGAATCTTCAGCCCATTTATGGGACTGAATAGTAGAAGGACGGAACAGTGAATGTCTAGATCAGTAAAGGACCATAACTATAGAGGGTCGTAATGGCCCATGATGGGTGCGAGAAAAGTGGCGGATCGACAGAAGGCCTTAACAATAATGGACAGACTTGGCCCAGGCTGAAAATGGGTCGCATAATATTGGACCAAGGTGGGCCTTTCTGTAGACTAAAACAGTGTCGGGCCTGAAAGTTCACGGGTCACGGATGTCTGCACTAGTTGGCCCATTTCAGACAGTGCTAGACGAAACAGTAACGGGCCTTCTTCTTATTGGGTTTTCCTCATGGGCCAGCCCACTTAATATTTAGCAGGCCTATTCTGGGCATGGCTTCTGCCACAGTTTTTCTGACCGTTAACGGTGGTAACTAGGTGTTAACGGTCTTCGCCACGTGGCATCTTGCATGACGTCAGCAGTCAATGGGGCTAGCGAACAGATCCACGACGGAACAAGTTTTCATGGCTGAAGTGTGCGATCCGCCATGGTCAGGAAAAAAAATGTGGTAGATTCTTTTGTGACAGGGCTTCTACCACGATGGTCATCCATCGTAGAAGACTTTTTAGCCACGAAAAACGGGCCTTCAACCACGAAAATCGTCCGTTGTAAAAGTAAACTTTTATTGTAGTGTGTTACCAAAGTAGGTAATAAAGGTTGAAATCTACATTATATAAAGCGCAAGAACCAGATATACACCCAATACTTTATGGATCTGGCTCAGAAGTATAATTATTTTTTCGAGCTTTACCTATTATAATTTTATAGTGATGATATGTCATACTTCTATTATCTGAGTCTGACATGCAAGGCGGGTGCAACTTACTAGTATGGACTAACCCGCAAAACTGCCTGGTAAGGACAACTCAACGCGGTCAAATTCGCTCAGTTCATTCAAATTCCATCCAATCCGTTTGAAATAGACTAAACTACGCCTGGGGTGCAAGGTGTGGGGCTAGTTTTGCCCATTTACAAGATGTGAGACTAATTTGCACCCTGGATGTAAGAAGCGGGACTAAAAGTGTAGCTCCTTGCCAAGCTCGCTTTCCATGGGCATAGAATTGACAAAGCGAATACAGAGCTCGTTCTTACATGGACTAGACCGCATTTCGAAGAATCCTTGCAGGGTGCTTGTTGTAATTTTGTGGGACCTAGTTTTGTCTCCTTGTTTTTTCTAGTCCTTTCTGTAAAATGTACCTACAACTTCATTACCACTATGTGTGAAACAACCACACCATAAGCCAAAAGTACTCCTTAAGAGCTATCCATATGCATAGTGGAGGTTGTCCACAAGCCAAAAAGCTTAAGGGTGACCCATAAGCTTAGGGAATCACCTATGTATAAGGGCATCACCTATGTATAAGGGCATCACCTATGTATAAGGTGAACGTTTGCCATAAGGTGGGTCCCACACAACTTGTGGAAGTAGGTATAATGTATAAAGTCAACTTATCTATAAGCTGGGACCCATATGTCCGCAAAAGTACTCATGCAAGAGAGATAGGAGAGAGTAAATAATTTTATATTGCTTATGGACAAGACACAAGCTTATGGGTCACCCTTAAGAAAATTTCCTTAAGGCGAAGCTCTACTATGTATGTGGTCATACATAAGGACTACTTTTTTCTTGTGGACACCCTTATGGACAACATAGTGGATGCCCTAAGCTGAAATTTTGCCATAAGGTGGGTCCCACACAGCTTGTGGAAGTAGCTATAATGTATAAAGTCAACTTATCTATAAGTGGGGACCCATATGTCCGCAAAACGTATACACATGCAAGATATAGAGGAGAGAGTAAATAATTTTATATTGCTTATGGACAAGCCACAAGCTTATAGGTCACCCTTAAGAAAATTTCCTTAAGGTGAAGCTCTACTATGTATGTGGTCATCCATAAGGACTACTTTTTGCTTGTGGACACCCTTATAGACAACATAGTGGATGCCCTTAGGGCATCACCTATGTGTGATGTGAACTTTAGCCATAAGACGGGACCCAGCTCTCTTGTAAAATCTTCCACTATGTATAAGGTGAACTTTAGCCATAAGCTGGGACCCACATGTCTCATCCGACATTCTCATGCATAAGAGGGAAGAGAGAGTAAATTATTTTCTATTGCTTGTGGACAACCCATAAGCTTATGGCATCCACTATGTGCAAAAAAACACCTTAAGTCCTAGAGTATGTGGAAATGCTTGTAGTCTACCTTATACATAGTGGAAGAAATAAGAGTCATCCATAAGCGGTAGACTAAAGAATTACCACATACTATAGGACTTAAGGTGTGGTTTTTTGCACATAGTGAATGCCCTTGGGTAGTCCACAAGCACTAAATAATAATATCTACTCCCTCCGTTCGAAAATATAAGACATGTTAGCTTTGTCAAATGAATGTATCTAGACGCTTTTTATGAATAGTTTAACTCCGAACCTCTGCGAACCTATAAACTAAAAGATGTCTAGATACATTCGACTCACAAAGCTAAAAAATCTTATTTTTCTAAACAGAGGGAGTAGTACATATAGCAATATAAAACTAATTTCAGTCAAAAGGATGTATGTCGTTAGCTCTTAAATGTGGTTCCTAGATTATGGTCAAGTTTGTCTACACACATTGTGGTGCAATGAATTAGCTTATGGTGTAGTATGTGGGACCCATCTTATCAACGAGTTTTTCCACATACATAGGTGATGCTCTAATACAGATCTCGTTCTGTGAAAAAATAAATACAGAGCTCATCCATGCAAGTAAAATAAAAATATAGAGCTTGGATTTCCGAATTACAGTACAACCCGTACCCTAGGTATCTAGTACTAGGGAGTCAGGCCGGTCACAGTCTCCTCCAAATTAACTACTCCGACCGTCTAAACATCTACTAGTACTAGGGAATAGGTAGTCAGCGGGTCACTATCTCCTCGAAATGCAGCTGAGGAGAGCACACTCGTGTTGATTAATCTAGCTTTCCCCCTTGCCTATTCCTCCGCCCCCTCCAGGGCGCCTTCCCCTTCTCTTCCCGGTGTCTTCCCCTTCCGCACCACGCATCGCTACTGCTGCCATATGCCGCTTTCGAATTCTCTTCCTCATCTTGCTCACGCAGTTGCCACCATCAATTCCCCCTCTCTTCTGAAATCCCAATCAATGAAATACAGATGATGCCCTGCAATGGCATCAGCAAGCAAGAACAGTGAGCATGATTCTGAGCTTTTTCACGACGTGTTTACTGAAGGCCCCTTTGAAGAACTCATAACCCGATGCGACATCATCACCACCGCTAGCCTAATCGGTTCGTCCAAACTTTTTCTTGAATTTGCGAAAGCTAGTGCAACTCTGGATGCTTCAATGCCATTTGGCCTCCCATGTGTTCTTCATTCCCCCCTAACGAAGGGACTGCTACATTTCTTGCATTACTTCAAAATTGATATCCTCTCGTGCAAGCTATCGCTGCTGGACAGGTTCTCCTCCAATGCTATGGTACCAGGCTATACTTCTGGGTAGTGGGTAGGCATCAATGGAGATTGGATTGCCACGACTGGCTTCAGAGGCAAGTTGGAGCTTTGCAACGTGTACACTCATCGCAAGATTCCTCTCCCAGCATTGTCATTCCAAGCAACCGACCACTTGTTGCAGTCTTCAATCTCAGAATTGCCATCCTTTAGGGCGGTGATGATGGATGGACAGTTCTTCCACTTCCTATTAACCACACACTAAGCCCTTATAGTTACAATGATGGAATTACCCATGACGGACTGGTCTCCGCCACAGCTCTGTTTGGCAATGTTCATGTTTGGGATCCTTTGCATCCTGGTAATTATTCCTTCATATGTAGTGTACTAGCTTAATTACTCATGTGCCCAAGCTATTGTACTGAATTGACATAGGGAGTGTTTCGTTTAAATGAAAATACAAGTAGTTATTTTAGACTCTATGAATTGTACGAATCATAGTTTTTCCGTAGGATTTTTTCTTATAGTAGTTGTTTGATTCATCGGATTGAATTATACATAGTAGATTTTTCTGGATGTCTTTTATTTCATTTGATAGGAATTTAAGATCTACTTGAAGCTCCTGAAAAGAATACGTTAAATGGTTTTTCTGTACAATGTAATCCAACACACCGCTATCCTGCAGGAGTATAAATGGACATGCAAATTTAAAATCCCCTGTCTTTCCTATCCTATGTTTTCTGCATTTGCACGGGTTTTCAGCAAGTCCCCTACAAATGAACCGGTCAATTCTCTTTGCCTTTTTAGACAAAACGAGCCAAAAATTGCCCATCTTGTTCAAAAAAGATGAGTCCGTTCTCTAGGAAATTTCCCTATTATATAATGCTTTGTGTCTTTTTTACGATTCTAGGCCGTAGTTGTTTTTCCTATGTTCGAGAAACTTTGCATGCAGTTCAATTGGAAGGAAATTTTTAGTAGGATTCACTATATCATGCTGTCGGAATCATAAATTAACACATTCTGCTACCTTTTTCAAGGTCCTACGCTGGTCTTGGCACGACCAGCTGCCGCGGATGAGTTGGTGGATTCATTTCTTAATGCTACTGGAGACGAGAACGACTATTTTTTTAGTTTTGGGTGGTTAGCAAGATCTGCAGATGGTTCTAGACTTCTTCATATATATACGCTTGGCGCTTCTTATGATACCAGTTTTCTTACTTGTCATTGCCGCCATCGTACTGGTGCTGCTCATCCTCCTATTGTACACTAAGGTCGCACTATATCCACTTATACTTCCAGGTTTGGCTGCTTGGTGTTCTCAATGAACACTGGTCAGGTTGATCAAGCTAATCCATGGTAAAGGATTGTTGACCTTGGATCATATTCTTTTTTCCTTGGAGTGAACTATCTGATTATCATGCGCGTAGGCGATGCAGATCTTACCTCAGGTTATCTGACGAGAAGCAACTATGTCTACATCTTACCAACTGCAGCATGACATTCCAAAGAGTGGCAGCCTGAATTATGCCACTTCAGTCTCAGTGGTAAAGACTGTGGTGTTACTTCTGAAATCAATATCCTTGAGGGAATTAGTAACTTTCGCTTCTGGACAGGAACTGTGAAGCATCCTCTTTGGTTCGTACCAACCTTTGCAAATGCCGTCAATTGGAACCGGCCTCATGCTAAACTAAGAAACAAGACATGTTGCCATAGTACGTACTGATGCAATCCATATGTAATAGTTGGTACTACAATTAGAGAAATAGTTCTCGGTCATGTTGAACTATTTATTTTGTTTGGTTGTCTGAAGTCATCGGCTTTCAACTTGTTGGTCTCCTCTCCTTTGAAACATGTCCTTGTATCGGTATTATGTTTAGTTACTTGTATGAACTTAACTATATTTTTTTGGACCTTTAGCATAATGCACTTTAGTCCGCCGATTCTAGAGTTCCTTTAGAAATTATGGAAATTCTAGAATCAATAGGATGGTACGGACCACATTCCATACACTTGAACAATCACCTCAATGCTTGTGTAAGGGTCGTACTCTATGAAAACAACCTTGGCTTCAACGATTCTAGCCTCATGCACTAGTCTTTGGTTAAGTTGATATGATGAGACCATATTTTTTAGAGATTTATCTTCTGTTATCTTACCAGTATATAGTGTATAGTTAACTTTCAACATAAACCGTTGTATCAAGACTAGCAAATTCCGACATTGCTAACCCTCGAATCTTCTTTTCCATTCTAGCATCTACTCACTCCATTCCATAATATAAGATGTTTGAACTTCTGTGAAACGAATGTATCTAGACGACTTTTAGTGTGTGGTTCACTCTGAACCTACACACTACTTTTAGTGCGTAGTAAAAGATTTCTAGATACATTTGTTTCACAAAAGCTAAACCACCTTATATTTTGAAACGGAGGAAGTAGGAGATTCTATTGATACTAGACTTTAGAACAATGAAAGCTATGCACAAGTACAAGGACCAAATATACACCTGATACTTTATGGAAGCAGTTCGAAAATATAATTATTTTCTCAGCTTTACCTATTACTACTTTATGGACTAGTACAATTTTATATTGTGATGAGATGACATTCTACTAGATAGCATTGGCGTGCTAGACTAGCTAGCTAATTAGTAAAGTTTCCTCGATGCTACAGTACTAGACAACATTGGCGTGCTACACCAGATAGTTAATAATTAAAGTCTCCTTGATGCAGCTGTGCCCTGCAGCAGAAGACCGACGAAGGAACACGCAAAAAACTCCTCGCTCAAAGAGCCATACCGTCTTCCCCATCTCTAGCAGTATTTGGTATCGTCTCCAACACGCGCTTCACTCATTTTCCTCGTCATCTCGCCCACAGCATTGGTCCTTCTAGGCCGCTACCTCTCTCATCCAAAACCTCCCAACAGTCATAGATTGATCGACCTTGCCCTCAATCCATCGGGACGCGATGGCAGATTTGGGGCCCAACCGGCAGCACAACAGATGAAGCAACATCAGCGCCGACTTGTTCGATGAGATCGCTATGCGTATGGATACTACCAGCGCCGTCCGGCTAGCCGCATGCTCCAAGGAGTTGAACCTCCGAGTCACTAGAGGAAAAGGTAGCAGATGCCCCAACGATGGTTGCTGGACATTGGTCGCCTACCGTCAGGTCCACAACGACAAGATCGCGTGCTCACCGCCCTTGCAACTACATGGAGGATGGCAACATTTTTGCCGCCTCATCGGCGGCGCTCCTCGCCCACCTCCGTGAAGCTCACTCGATGAGGGTGCGCAGTTTCTGCTATGGAAAAACACGTAGGTACTCCTCTAAGCCTCTGTCGGCAATAGGCCTGCGGACAGTAGATATCATCAGATCCGGGAATGATGGTACTGTGTTCGCGGTGCGATTTGACACGCGCCTAACGCTACATGTCATATCCATCGTATGCATCAGGACGGCAGCGTGCTTGTCGCCATGGTACATGGTGAAGTTTTGGTCGTCGACTGTGATTGAGGGGAGAAGGATAAAAAATTCCAGGCTATGCGTGCCGGAGAGCACCGCGTCGCCTGACGCCATCCCGTTCGATGAGCTGCAGTGGATCCTGCCGGTGCTGATGTCGCACCTGGTCGCTCGTTGACCGTCGGTGTTCACCCTGGAATACTGTCTTCGGATTAACAAGTTTCATGAGTGAGATAAACACATCTTAATGTTCGCTAGAGTATTTGAACTACTAGAAAGACTTACTATATGTTCTTAGTAGTTGTTTTTAGGAGTATTTTTATGGAGTTCAACTACTGCTAATGTATTTTTTAGTAATACCTACTGTATGTACTGGTACTTATCATTTTGGGAGACATGGTTCCTAGCTTAAGGTAGTTCTAAGTATTTTGTGTGGAGTTCTTCCTCTGCTAATATATTTTGCAATAATAACTATGTACTGGTGCTTGTTCAGATCGACCAATGAAGTGCAGAATATGGTCTTGCTTTACTTTTGAATTAGGCCTAGCTACATCTATTGAATTTCAATGTGTGTATTATTGAATCTATCAATTATTGTTTGTGTACTGCTAATTCAGTTAGTTTGAAATGCTACTGAATCTATCAAGTGCTGCTGAATATGAACTGGGAATATGTCAAGTGCTACTGAATATGAACTGGGAATCTGTCGATATTTTTTGGTCCTATTATGTATTGCTGACTCTTTTAAACGCTACTGAATTTGTCAAATGTTCTGTTGTTACTATTAGTACGTGCAATACAATATTTTGTAGAACTAACTGTGATGTACTTGTACTTGTTTAGATCAAGTACAGCAGATTGTCTTGCTTTTCTTTTGGAACTTGGCATTTTATAGAACTAATATTGATGTACTGCTACTTGTTTAGATCAAGTGCAGTAGATGGTCTTGCTTTTATTTTGTAACTTGGCCTTGTCATAAACTCATAATCTTGACGAGGCTTTGGGCATTTTGAGAAGCCTATGGAGGTCACACACAGCCATTGATGCGAGAAGGAGGCATGCACAGAAACGCAGACTTGATCACCAATTTTGCTTACTCCAATGGTCGAGTGTACGGAGAAAAGGACAAACTGAATCAGTCACTTTGAAATGCTGCTGAATATGTCCAAGTGACGCTGAATGTGAACTATGAATCTCTCGATATTTTTCTTTCTTATTATGTACTACTGCATCTTTCAAATGCTACTAAACCTATCAAAAGTTTTGTTTGGTACTTTTCAGATCGACTGGTCGAGTGTAGAATATGGTCTCCCTTTCCTTTTGAATCAGTCCTTGCTACATCTATTGAATTTCAATGTCCGCATTACTGAATCTTTCAATTGTATTGGTCACTGTCTGTGTACTGTCACAACCGATCAGTTTGAAATGTTGTGTTGACTCTGTCAAGTGTGGCTGAATATGAACCAAGAATCTATGTAATATTTTTACGGTCTTATTCTATACCGTTGAATCTTTCAAATGCTACTGAATCTGTCAAATGTCCTGTCGTTACTATTAGTACAATATTTTGTAGAACGAACTGTGATGTACTAGTACTTGGTTAGATGAAGTGCATCAGATTGTCTTACTTTTCTTTTGAAACTTATCATTGTCACAATTATCTAGATGAGTCTTGGTCATTTTGGGTTGCTATGGGCGGTCACATATGCAATGACGTAAGGAGGAGATACTTACACAGAAGCAGACTTGATCGTCCGTTTTGCTTGCTCCAATGGTTGAGTCTATTCGGAGAACAAGCCAAACTGATCGTGCGCCTAGGTTTTTTCTAGCTGGAACAAGAACTGATTCTCTCTGTACTGCTATTGAATTTCAAGTAGGAAACCTACTGAATCTCTCAAATGTTCTACCGTTGCTATTACTAAAGCATTTTGTGCAACTAATACTGATGTACTGGTATTGTATTTCATTGTCTATATTCTGAATTGGTCACTTTTGAAATGCTGCTGAATTGGTCAAGTGCTCCTGAATATTAAGTTCGAATCTATTGATAATTTTTCTACCTTATTTTGTACTGCTGAATTTTGACATGAATATCTGCCAAAAAGAATCATCGCTTTTTCCCCTGCCCTCACTGAGTTCTTTGTTTTGAATCTGGCAGAGCACATCACAATGCAATTTTTATTAACCAGGAGAAGAAATCTAGTACTCCCTCCGATCCAAATTAATGTTCTCACATTTGTCTAGATTCTTACATATCTAGTCATGTTTTAGTGCTAGATACGTCTGAATCTAGCCAAATACGAGAACATTAATTTGGATTGAAGAGAGTAGCTCATTCGGCCCCTCTTTATCTCAGAACATTTTAATTCAGTCTTTTCGGGGTCAGGGACTGCTGACCACATCCCAGCGAAATTTTAAAAAAGAGCCCATGGAGCATAGCCGAGAACAAATTAATTCGGCCTTTAAGGGGTCAACGAACTGCTGAGCAAAGTCCAGTGAAATTTGAGAATGAAGCCCATGGAGCATAGCCTATGGAATATAACCCACATATAGAAATATCCAAACTCTTTTTAATTCGGCCTTTTGGGCATTTCCCCCACCTCTCATAATAAAAAACTCTACCTACCCATGTTTTTAAGAAAATATCCCATTATGTGGCATTTTATAAATTGAGATGCCAAGAGCGTTGCCCTTTTTTATTTTAAAAGAAATACACATAGACACAAAAAATATTTTAAGAAGACTAATACATAAGTTGTAGTACTAATAAAAGTTTAATGATATTTTTCTATAAATATTTGTGTTGTAGTGAAAACACACTCAGTTTACGTTTATTTGATTTGAAGGTCTTTTGTTCGAATCGCCTTTGTATGTGTGTGTATCTTGGGTTTACATTTTTTCTTCTAGCAATATCGCATTATGAAGAGTCTGACATCACAAATCCACCAGCATGCAGCGGGCCCTCGAGTTTTTTTTGAGGGTGTGTTCTAAAAAGAAGTTTAAATACTTGGACAGAGAAGCTGGCATCGGAGACCCACCAGGCAAAACATACAAGGCTGTATCGGGGACCCACAAGCCAGAACATGCTAGAGAGGCCGACATAAGGGCCCCAGCAGTAAGACCATATAAGGCTGCCACGGTGAAAATAGCGGACGCGGCCAGAAAAAAGTCCATCATACACACGTTGCACATGTCAGACCCAGTAGGCCCAAGCATAGCCCATGAAATTAGCCTATCATCCCCAAGCATAGCCCAATACCTTCTAATTCGACCTATTCATGGTCTTGTCACCACTGGCCATAACCCATTCAATTTTGGAGTGAGGCCATGGAATATAAGCCATGACGAATAGGGCATCCGCCCCGAGTTAGCCTAGAGTCTTTTTAATTCGGCCTTGATGAGCATTTTTTGTTCTCAGAGGCTGACATATGAGACCCAAAAAAACAGTCCAACATACACACATTTCTTTGAAATAGAGGTTGTCAGCTGGGACCCAGCGTAGACACATTTTCTACACAGATGTGGTTGACATCTGGGACCTAGCAAGTTGCCAAGGTCAAAGTAGCGGCATGGCCAAAAAAATCCATCATACGCACGTTCCATTTACACAGAGGCTAATATGTGGGACCCAGCAGCGCGACCTTATACAGCTGCTGCATCGAGCAACGTTGCCAGTTCGAAATAGGGAGGTGCGAGCGAGAAAAAATTTCAGCATGCACACGTTTCTTGTAATGAGAAGCTGAAATGGGGGACCCAACAGCGTGAGCAAATGGCAGATTCGTCGAGCAGTGTTATCTAGTTTGGAACAGGATAGCGCTAGAGAAGAAAAAAATTCCATCATACCCACGATTCTTCTAATGTGAGGCTGACATAAGGGACCCACCAGCATGAATAAACGGCTGATGCAGTGAGAAACGCTATCAAGTTCAGAACACAAAGGCATGACAGAGGGTAAAAAATCCATCATACACACGTTTCTTCTAATGAGAGGATGACATGTGGGGCCCAGCAACATGATTAAATGGTAGATGTATCGAACAATGCTATCAAGTTCGGAACAGGGTACATAGCGCGAGCGAAGGAAAAAATTCCATCATACACACGTTTCTTCTAATGGGAGGACGACATGTGGGTCCCAGTAGCCTGATTAAATGGTAGATGCATCGAGTAACACTATCAACTTTGGAAAAGGGTAGCGCGAGCGAAGGAAAAAAATTCTATCATACACAGGATTCTTCTAATGAGAGGTTGACATGTGGAACCCAGCAGCCTAACTAAACGGTAGACGCCTCGAGTAACGTTATCGAGTTCAACTCAGGGAGGCGCGACCAAAAAGTATGGTCTGCTAGAGACACTGATGTCTAGGACCCACACGTCTCAAAAGAGGCGAGTCAACATCGCGTGAGGAAAGGAAAATCTTGCTTCTGCCACGCGCCAGCCGAGCATCCTCCATGTTTTTAGCAGTTCCATCATAGTAGATAGCCGTGAAACCGGAAAAAACGTTTTCCATCAGTCACGATCGAGCCGAGAATTTCGTCGTGGGAAGACGCGCCTTCTACGACGACCGTCGGGCCAAGTCATTGCAGAAGGAAACTTTTCTTGTACTGTGTCCAGGCAAGTCCGTTCCTCCTTCAACAAAAGCTCCAACACGATTACTGATCTCGGTAGATCCCTATAGCTGTAGCATCAAACCTCCCGCAAAATGGAGACTCACAGGTGCCAGGATCATCCGACGAAATCGAATACATCTGGTTGTTTTTTGAAGTTTTCTCGACAACTGGCAAACACCAAAATGTGCCATGTTCTCCGCAAGTTTTCGGCCGCAGTAGCCCTCTGTTGGAGAAACTTTGAGCACTAGAGTTGTAGAGATAAGCTAGATCTACAATTTTCCTTTTTACACCGGCCGCAAATCTTCCTCGATTGGAACCGAACTTCCTCGCAAGTTGTCATCTTTTCTATCAGACGCATTTCAGCAAAGCTCAGCTTCGCTCTGGGGATTTTCTCAAAAGGCCCCTGCCAGTTTCGCGTCCTCAACTCGCACTCCCCAGCACTGACGCGTGTCACTCCCTCTCTGGCCACGTGCGCGCGTGGTCCCGTAGTAGACCCTGGCCCACAAATCAATGTTTGTGGGTACCCTTCCCTTGTGTAACAAAGCATGTTATGTTTCCATATTGAAATTCAAAACCATTTCAAATCTGTTTAAATATAAAAAATGTTAATAACTTTTGGAATATTTCGAATTTGAATAAAAGTTTAATATGAAAGGTGTTCAGTTTTTAAATATGAATCCATTTGTAAATTCAAATGTTTTCAAAACTAATTTAAACTAGTCAAACCTTTGACTTTGACCTGAGTTGGCTAAATTTGAATTTAATATTGTGTTAAATCCATAAATTCAAATAATATTGTGTTAAATCCATAAATTCAAATGATATATGTTTTATGATCATAAAAATGCGAGGAATTCAAAGAGGTCATCCAAAATAATTTTTTCGCAATTTAAATTTTTGAAAATTATTTAAATGCCAATAGATGATGTTACTTAATAAATTTATAACTTTAATTCCATAATTGCAAACTCGACAAATAATATGTCTAAATTGATCAGCGCGACAAGCCCGTTATGATTATGCATTCCATGATATGAACTGAAGCATGCATCATATACATACTAAATAATCATAACTATTTATAGGAGTAAAACATGCCTAAATAAATTAATAAAGTGCTTTATTATTGTTTCCACACCTCACCCATGCCATGCTATGTTATACCATGAAATTGTGCATCATTCCATTATGGAATACCTTGTTTTCTTGTTGCCTATGATTTCTATGATTGTCCAATGTATTTGGCCCTTATGTGTTTGGTTTTTATCCAGATAGACGATGGGTAAGGATGTCAACACCCGGATTTTTAATCTCAGATGCCTGTTATGTCATACATCGCAATCCCAGGATTACCATTTTTTGCGGGACATAACAGATTGGATATCACAGTACATCATCCATTACAAACCATAATAAGGTCTTACACAAATAAAGGATCTCATGATCTAGTCTTAATACAACAAGCAGCGGAATAAATATTAAGCGTAGCGGTGGGGTCCATCTTCAGGGGCACAGGCAATGCTGACGAAGGCAGATAGTCCTAGTTATCATAGCCGTCCTGTTGTCCTTCATCTTGGTAGTCTCCTTTATAGTCTGGCCATAGGAATAGCCAGGGACAAAAGCCATGAGTACTCTTTAAGTACGCGCAAACTATCACTAACATGTAAAGTAGTGCTAGGAGGACAAAATGCTAACTCTAGGTTTTTTGTGAAGTTAAGTTTGAAACCTAAGTTGAGTTCAAAAACAAAGAAAGATAAAATAACGTTCTAGAATCACTTAAGTGGGAACTTAATTGTCATAGTCACAACTCTGTTGTGGTCAAGTCATGTCACAATTCATTTCATAAGTTGTTTTGTAAACATCTGACAACGGAACAGTATGGCCACTCCAACTGTCCATAACCGCGGACGCGGCTATTCGAATAGTTTGACACTCTGCAGAGGTGGTACACTTTCACCACAAGATTCGATACATCTGTCAGGGATAACCCTGAATCATCATACTTAGTATGCAGATAATCAAACATAACCTTTCAATTACACACCCTAGTATAAGCACCTCTCCTATGAGTATGGCCTCCCAACCATGACCATCTGTCATCTTGGGCACTTCATAGGTGGACAACATTGAGAGGTAGCCTCAGCTCAAACCTCTCCCGCGAGGGAACTAATACTAATGCATATAAACTTCCGGCTAGGCCTTACCCAATTCAGATATTGTGGTTGTACGGTAAAATTGGAATGGTATCGCATCCGAAGCCAATCATCAGTTTCGTAAAAGGGTTAAGGATCATGCCTCAACATTTTCATCCTCATAAACCATTTTTGTTTCTCAACACATGTCAAAACATCTCAATAGAATGACTCATCATTCCAAGGTTTTCATAATTCTTTTTCACCAAGTATTCCCATCTAAAGTGACTCAAGCTCTAGTTTAGCTCGAAAATACTAGGTTAAGTGTGTTCACTAAAGTGGGACGCTAATCTCAATCTCATGCCATAGAATGACATCTAAGTCTAACTAGATAGGTCAAGTTTTATACTTTTTAGGCTACCTTCAAAAAGTAAAGGACTTTGGTAAAGTAAGGAAAGTAAAGCTTGGAAATAAATATTATGGTAGGTAATATTCAAAGTGGTATAACGAAAGAATGCCTAATGCATCTTGCTTGGGTTAGCTATCTTGCAAGGGTTAGCTTGCATTGTTAATGATGGCTTGCCTTGGTTGGTGCAGTGGTTGAAGTTTTCTTCCGCTTCCTCCGGGTAGAATTCCTCCTCCTCATAAGCTTGGTCGGTACTATCTTCTATAAATACATACGGGGTACACAATCACAAAACACATCTTAACTAGTCTACTTAGCACACTAAGGCATATATTTGATGATCTATTATCATCACAAGCATCACAAGATTTAATTAACTAGCTTCATTCTTTTTATTTGAGAAAAGTAATTTCTACTCATTGAAATTAACTAAGATTTAATATTCTCCAATTAAAATATGGGATCATGTGGAAACATGTCATCACCACATATTCTAACATATGGGAATGTGATTTAAATGTTGGATCACATTTTAATAGGTTTAAGTTTAATATTTAATGATTTAAAGTGACTAGAAATGCCTATATAGCATTATTTTGGTACTAGTCCAAAGTCACTGCATCCAAACCTTAATATTATTACATATTCAGATAGGTATGGTTAAATGTGATTTTTGAGAGTTGGAATAAACTCAAAAGAGATTATGGTTGATTTTAGAAAAATGTTTGAATGTGCAAATGCTTCTGTCTTGTTATTTTTACTAGGAGAGATCTCTAACTCTAAATGAATTAAATCCAATGGGCTTGGATAGATCTTTTTAGAAGCTTTCCAACAAAATTGGAATCACACAATTTGGATTTGTAATTCATCCTGAATTGATTTTTGAACTAAGGGATAGAATTGAGTTTAAACTAAAATAGAAAAGTCCTAATTTGAATTCGTGGGCTAGCGCGGGAAAAGAAATGGGCTGGCCTAGTGATGCTCTGCGGCACGGATGACAACTGACAGGGGGGTCCACATGTCAGCGGCACAACTCAGCGCGAAGCGGTACGAGGCGATGTGGACCGTGCGATTAGAACCTAGATTGACGGTGGTGGTTCATCGTCGACGACGAACTGGTCGCCGGTGGGATGGAACCCTAGCGGCTTGGTGGGGGTGCAATGGGGACATACCAGGGCTCCAATTAGCATGGCGATGGGGGCTATCGAACGTGCGGTTGACGGCGGACTCAGGCATGGTCGCGGCGGCTCCTGGGGTGGACGAAATCAACGGGGCGCTTCGTCCTCTCTTGCAGCGGCTCCGGTGGAAATTCCGGCGAACTAAGGCTCGAGTGGCTCCGGTGAGAGAGGGGAAATGCTCAGGAGAGAGAGGGGAGTGTTGGATTGTGGAGAATTGGTGCTGGGGAGGGCTCCTTGAAGGAGATATGCCCTAGAGGCAAATAATAAATAGGTTTTTATTGTCATATCTCAGTTAGTTTATAATAGTTTCATATTGTGCTATAATTGTGCCAAGTAGAAACATTGGTACAGGTGTGGTATGAAAAAACCAAGTCCCTAGTAACCTCTAGATGACATGTGACTGCAAGACCGGGATTTGTTCACCCACATGACTGGTAAACATAAATACGGCCGACTTGGTGAGATTACATCTATAAATGTTGCAACATGTGACTAGGTCACGGGGATGTAATATCACGGTAACAAGAAAACGTAACTTGTTGTGAACGAGATTGAACAAAGGTATGGGATACCAGTGGTTGGATCTCAGACAAGTTGTATCAAGAAACAAAAGGAAGAGGATGCTACATTTAGACGGTTCAAACGACATTGTTATCAAGAATGCATAGGGATCACATGAATATCCCTAGTCCCTCTATTGATCATTGATACAGATCATGTCTAGAGCATCCCCGAGCCGTGAGAGGATACACTTAAGGTTACGATGAGAGCGATCATTCGAAAGATGGAATCACAATAGAGAAAGAGAGAAAGCCAGAATCGTTCCGCGGAGAGATCCGAAGTTGTTCGGAGAAAGAATAAAGGAAAAGACCAGAAAAGTGTTTTCGGATAAATGGGAATTTAAATATATATTTATTATGTGTTAATTATGAATTAATATATTATAAATAATATTTAGATTAAGATTTATAAAGTCAACTTTTATATTAGGCAGAATCCTAGAGGGAAAAAGCCTAGATATAAAAGTGCAGAAAAATAAAAGGGAAAAAGAAAACAGCCAGCCCAAGTGGGCGGCGGATAATAGCCGCTGCATTGGGCGGCAGGTAACTGGGCCACGCTCGCTGGCGGGCGGCAGATAATACACGCCGCACGGGGCGGGCCGTAGCCACCAGCCGCCTGGGCCTGCTCGACCCGGCCCACAAGGGCACGCGGGGAGCTGGCGCCAGGGGCCAGGAGCCGGGCCGCCGAGGGTGGGGAGATGGGCCGCGGGGGGCGGACGCCGGCCCACCCGGGGCTCCCCCTTTCCAGGCCGCCGCGGCGGGAATGCTGGGCGCGGGGTGGGTCGCGCCAAGGCCCACCCGGCCAGCCCAGCCTGCTGTCCCCCTTTTTTTTATTTGTTTATGTTTTGTTTGCCTATTGGGCTGAGTAGAAACAACCCATTTGGCAGTCCAAATTTCTGCTGACTTTTTCCTTTAGTATTAGTCCCACATGGCTTAGCCTTTGAGAAAGGTACACCCCCTTAGCCTATATAAAGGGGTGCCCATGGATGGGATTAAATACACAAAATACACAATTTGAGAAGTCCTTTGGTTGAGTTTCTCCCTCCCTCTCTCTATACCTCATGACCATGGCCCCAAGTGTGGGCTGTGTGATCGAGGCACACCTGCAATACGTGTTGCGCTGCAGGGATTCCTAGCCAGATATCAACTTCCGCACTCCCGGCGGGATCGAGGAGACGGAGGTCTCATCGTGCACCGGATGTGTACGAAGACACGAGGCACAACACTTGGGGCGCTAGAATGATGTGAGCCGGAGCTATTGCACAATGAAGATGATGAAGATCAATAAGGAGCAAGGGGTGACCTGCGAGGAGCTTCGTGACCTTGAGGTCGGCTACGAGTACGACTACTTCAACCACGTTCCCCGCGGAACGTTAACCGCGTACAGACTACAAGGGTATGTATTCTATACGCTCCGACCGTTACCGCATTACTACATAGATAGATCCTAAGCTAAGTTTCTAGGGTTCCGCCATAGGAAATTTTTTGTTTTCTGCGTCGATCCCCAACAGTGGTATCAGAGCCAATCTATGCGTAGGAGTGCTGTACAGCCAGTACGTACAAGTATTGTGCGGGCATTGATCCATTAGTTGTTACCCTCTAACTTGTACTTGTTTATATGGCGGTATTGTTTGATGAAGGGGCCCAGACCAACCTTACGCGTATTCATACGCGAGACTGGTTCCATGCTCAACATACGGCTTGTACCATTAAGTGGCTAGCGAGTGTTTGTCTCTCATTCAATAGTTGATATAGCATTTACAACGAAGGGCCCCGAAAGGGGTGTAATAGAGACAACTGTTGGATCCATGTTGTGGTTGGAAAGTTCGTAGTTCAGAAACGGTTCTAGTTCGAATGCCCTAACAACCACGTAAAACTTGCAATAGATAAAGTAGAGGCGTCTAACTTTATTTTGCAGGGGGCATGTGATTATGATATGGCAATGGTCAATACGAAGGTAAAGTAGTTTACTTTTCTGTTGCTAAGTAGTATAGTAATAGTCATCGTTCCGATGAACGACCTGGTGGAGGCGTCATGGACTTGGCGTCAAACCAAGGGCAAGATGGAGATCATGTCGGAGCGCTCGATGGAGATCAAAGGCGCAAGAAAGACCATATCATATCACATTATACATATGATGTTGATACCAGTTTTTACATCTTATTTTGTGCTAGTATTAGATACTCAATAGTAGCAAATAAGATAATCCCTATTTAATTCCAATGTTTCGTGTTCCCCTTATGTGTGCACCACAAAGAAAGTTCTTCGGTATGACGAGATCCAGGGTTACAGGCCTGGGTGTCAGACATATCTACGTTCGCATACAGTGGGTGTAAGCCCTGTTGCACAGCGAATACACACAAGTTAGATTTGGCGAGCCTAGCATGCCATAGAAGAGTGTCCTCGGAACACAAGAGATCAAAAGATCGAGCATGAGTCACATGGATGATGTGATTGGCATTAGTGAATGTCTACCTTTGATAATGCACTAATGGCTGTGTAACATGGGGGAGGTGCAGAGGATAGGGATCATGCGATCACTAAAATCGTCTAGGGGATGACCGTTTTAGTGGAGACTAATTATAAATTGATCTCTTATTATAAACTTAGTCTAGATGTCTATTTGCAAATATCTTAGTAGATCTTAACCTATCCCATTGAGGTCTTTTGCGACCATGGGAATATATTACTTAATTTGGAACTTAGCAAAAGGGTCCAGGTTCATAGATTCATACCCACGCCTGAGGGATATCCTCGTAAAAGGTGATCTTCTCTTCTTGATACAATAACCATTAGGAGATAATTGGATGACTCAAGAATGTTTGGAAAAACACTTAGTGATCTTGCATTGGAGTTGAGAACTCTTAGAAGGGCTTGATTGCAAATGGAGGTCATGGATGAAAAGGTATATATAAGATATACAAAATTATAAATGTGGTTCTTGCAAAACTCACTGCAGTTTGCAAAGTATTTGATACTTATCCCGTTTTGTGAAAACAGGATGATTTGCTTGAGTATTGTTGGTTTTGAGGCAACGTGACTTGAGGACGGCAAGCAAAACAGTTGATGGCCAACATCACCTCTTCCCTCAAAATTTATCATTTGGATTAGTGGACTTGAATATAAATTTGTAATCCCTGTTTGCGTGTCTTGCTTTTAGCAAGATGATTATTCATATGAACAAGTTACAAGCCAGTTTGTACTATTCTTATGAACAATACCGTTATGGTCACATTATGATTACAAACAAGTTATTCTCATCACTATGTTAATGATAATAGTTTAAACACTTATAAAGGATTAGAATGCTAAAAGATATCCAAATCTTAACAATGAAGTGACAGTACAGTTTAAGTCATTTTGGTTATTGCAGGTTCTTTATGAAAGATCAGGGTCCTAGATGCATAATCTAGAGACTTTGCAACACCATGCCTCTCAGGCAGAATGACTAAAACTCCGCATTCTGGTAAAACGGTGATATGCGAAGAAATGTTGAAACTTATACATAATGATGTATCACATTTTCAACAAGTAGTGGAAATCATTTATTGTGGACTTAAGTGAATAAGTGTATTTACTTAATGAAACATGAAGTTTGAAATGATTTGAATTGTTCAAATGAGTTCATAACTAAATGGGATATTGAATTAACTGAATTAACAAGTCTCTTCGATTTGATCGACATGACTAAAGTATTCAAGTTAAGTTTAGCATAAAAGGGACTTGTGAAAGATGTTTCACAAATTATGATAATTGGATGAATTCAAACCATGTTGAAATATCTAAACATCATAATCATTATGTATTGGATACATATGGTATAATATTATCCCTTATCAGGGTTATAGTTGTCGTTTAGAGTTAGAGATCAAAATAAGCAAACACTCATTTGAAATACAAAGGAACATCTAAAAGATTCGTGGAAACAACACCATAAGTGTTATGGCATGTTCGAGTTTCTGGAGACTTCGACAAGTCGAAGTCGTGGCGAATAAACAAGTCTCTGTAGAGCATTCTTAGGAAGCTATGAATGCATCTTCCACAAAGGGGCAAACATGTTGTTATCCAAAGTTGATGTGTCTTGATGAAGATACAGGTGGAAGAAAGTAAAATATCAAAACAAGGAATTTGACCTTGGCTCCGAATTGTTGAGTGGCGCAGCGGAATTTGTTTCGTGAAACCAAACTCTGCAAATAGAGGAGAAACTATTGATAATGATCATAAAGTTTCAAGGGAATACTTTTACTAAAGAAAGTAGGATTCTACTATATATTCCACAAGTTTGTGGAACTATACTTGATTCACTTGTCATGTTTTGAACAAGACATACCTACGAAATACAAAGAAGCGTGATGGACCTGAGTACGAGAAATGAATAGTCATTGAAATCTCGTTGGTGGAATTCTCGGTTTGATGATGATCAAAGAATTGTGGAATATCCAAGATTATTGAGAGGACCTAAGATTTGAGTGGGAGCAAATCAGCTTGGCTAATTCATAATATGTAACTGACATATTCTGAGTGGGAGCTAAGTGAAATCCCTGGATCTCAAACATGAATGCCATATTTGAGTGGGAGCGTGAAATCATTTTGGATATGTGGATGACATATGTGAATGATGTGATTGGTGTTAATGATATTTAAGTTATTTAAGTTAGGACGAAGTTGAAGTTATTAAATAATAAGATCTATCGAGATAGATTGGTGAGTTTAATAAATACAGAATGACGAATGCTTCCTGGACTTGATCCTGAAAGATGTTCAGAATGTCCTAAGCAAGATTCTGAAGTAGCTCAGAATGGGACAAGGTAAGAAAGTAGTTCTTACTATATGAAGCATTGAGTATTGCAACTATGGTTCAAAGAAAGAGATGTGTTGCATCTCCTATGCCTCAGTCATAGGTTCTTCCACATAACCATGTTATATACTCGACGTAATGTGACCCGAAGTTCTGGTTGATTGGACAAAGTCTTAACTGTAAGAACGTCTCTTTAAGTGATTCCTGAGTTGATCACTGAACCAGAATTAAGTTTGTGCATAAATGTCAAGAAGCAATGTAAGTGGCACAGTTGCACTTCTTGCACTAGGATCTACATAGATATAGAAGTATAAAGGCTCCATCTGATGTGATGTATAATGTTATGGCAGGGCTAGTTCGCTTTTAACATAGAATGATGTGTCCCAGGGCCCATGAGAGAGCCCTCGAGGTTGATCTAGCGTCACTGTAAGCTCCTGGAATCCGGCCTTGTTCTGCTACCATGACTTTAGTATATACACAAAGGATAGCAAAGTGTGTTTCGAAGTTTAGATGACAAGAGTGAAAACGACCGTCATCATAAACACTAGAAACAAAGTCTCACATTGTTGCCAAACAAATACTTCGACCCATTATAAGATAATGGAGTGAATGTCAAAATTAGGAAGACATTAACGATTTGCAAAAGACATAATGATCTGGTAAAACAGCACATGGACATGACGTTTCCCATGAGCATGCATGATCTATAAACGCATATGGTATATGGTTTATACGAGTAAAATGCAAGCTAGATTATTTGTACTCTAGTGCAAGTGGGAGACTGAAGGAGATATGCCCTAGAAGCAAATATTAAATAGGTTTTTATTGTCATATCTCAATTAGTTTATAATAGTTTCATATTGTGCTATGACTGTGCCAAGTAGAAACATTGGTACAGGTGTGGTATGAAACAACCAAGTCCCTAGTAGCCTCTATTCATACTAGTTCGTTTGTCACGAAGATGATCTGGGTTTCAAGATCATGGGCATTTATGCTGACTGACAACGAGATCCTATCATTGGAGAATGATGTGGTTGGACATTCCTCGAAGGATTGCAACACGATCAAGTCATATAGTTCATTGTTGCAACAGCTATACCTAGACTCCTTATCCTTAGACTATGAGCTCATATTACTCACTGTTTCCCTAGGCTGCTTAGACTGCATCAAACGTCATCTGGTAATGCGGTGACCATAAAGGTGTATGTTGGGTATTCTGAAGGAACAGAAGATGACATATGACTGCAAGACCAGGATTTGTTCACCCACATGACGGGTAAAGATACATACGGCCGACTTGGTGAGATTACATCTATAAATGTTGCAACATGTGACTAGGTCACGGGGATGTAATATCACGGTAACAAGAAAACATAACTTGTTGTGAACGAGATTGAACAAAGGTATGGGATACCAGTGATCGGATCTCGGACAAGTTGTATCAAGGAACAAAAGGAAGAGGATGCTACATTTAGACGGTTCAAACGACATTGTCATTAGGAATGCATAGGGGTCACATGGATATCCCTGGTCCCTCTGTTGATCATTGATACAGATCATGTCTAGAGCATTCCCGAGCCATGAGAGGATACACTTAAGGGTACGATGAGAGAGATCATTCTTAAGATGAAATGACAATAGAGAAAGAGAGAAATCCAGAATCGTTCCGCGGAGAGATCCGAAGTTGTTCGGAGAAAGAATAAAGGAAAAGACCGGAAAAGTGTTTTCGGATAAATGGGAATTTAAATATATATTTATTATATGTTAATTATGAATTAATATATTATAAATAATATTTAGATTAAAATTTATAAAGTCAACTTTTATATAGGCAGAATCCCAGAGGGAAAAAGCCTAGATATAAAAGTGCAGAAAATTAAAAGGGAAAAAGAAAACAGCCAGCCCAAGTGGGTGGCGGATAATAGCCGCCGCACTGGGCGGCAGGTAACTGGGCCACGCTCGCTGGCGGGCGGCAGATAACACACGCCGCACGGGGCGGGTCGCAGCCGCCAGCCGCCTAGGCCTGCTCGACCCGGCCCACAAGGGCACACGGGGAGCTGGCGCCAAGGGCGAGCAGCCGGGCCACCCGGGGTGGGGAGATGGGCCGCGGGGGGCGGACGCTGGCCCACCCGGGGCTCCCCCTTTCCAGGCCGCCGCGGCGGGAATGCTGGGCACGGGGTGGGCCGTGCCAAGGCCCACCCGGCCAGCCCCAGCCTGTTGTCCCCTTTTTCTTTTATATGTTTATTTTCTGTTTGCCTATTGGGCTGTGTAGAAACAGCCCATTTGGCAGTCCGAATTTCTGCTGACTTTTTCCTTTAGTATTAGTCCCACATGGCTTAGCCTTTGAGAAAGGTACACCCCCTTAGCCTATATAAAGGGGTGCCCATGGGTGGGATTAAATACACAAAATACACAACTTGAGAAGTCCTTTGGTTGACTTTCTCCCTCCCTCTCTCTATACCTCGTGACCATGGCCCCAAGTTTGGGATGTGCGATCGAGGCACACCTGCAGTATGCCGTTGCGCTGCAGGGATTCCTAGCCGGATATCAACTTCTGCACTCCCGGCGGGATCGGGGAGCCGGAGGTCTTATCGTGCACCGGATGTGTACGAAGACACGAGGCGCAACACTTTGGGCGCTAGAATGACGTGAGCCGGAGCTGTTGCACGATGAAGATGACGAAGATCAATAAGGAGCAAGGGGTGACCTGCGAGGAGCTTTGCGACCTTGAGGTCGGTTACGAGTACGACTACTTCAACCACGTTCCCCGCGGAACGTTAACCGCGTACAGACTACAAGGGTATGTATTCTATACGCTCCGGCTGTTACCGCATTACTACATAGATAGATCCTAGGCTAAGTTTCCGGGGTTCTGCCATTGGAAAATTTTTATTTTCTACGCCGATCCCCAACACTCCTTATATAGGTCAATGAGGGGACCGTGCGGCACGACGGTGAGCTCATCGGTGACATTGATACAGGCTACTAGAGGCATGGGCTAGGTAGGCGAACGATGGGCTGCCTCCTGGCGGTCAGCTACGGCGCAATGGCGCGGCTAGCGACGGTGGTATATGGTCGGGAGTGTCACGCGCTCTGGGGGACAGAGGCGGTGCTCGACTCGGCGCTCGACGACTGTGGGTCGTGCGGCGGCGCACGGCCGTGTCTGGCGGGGTGCTGGGGTCGAGGCAGCGGGATGGAACCCTAGCGGCTCGGTGAGGGTGCAACGAGTGCACACTGGGGATCCAGCTAGCGTGGGATGGGGGCGATCGAACATGCGGTCAACGGCAGACTCAAGCGTGGTCGCGGCGGCTCCTAGGGTGGACAAGCCGCTTCCTCCTCTGCTGCGGCGGCTCCGGTGGAAATTCCCACGAACTAAGGCTCCGGTGAGAGAGAGGAAATTCTCAGGGGAGAGAGGGGAGTGTTGGAGTGTGGAGAATTGGTGCTGGGGAGGGCTCCTTATATAGGTCGATGAGGGGACCGTGCGGCACGATGGTGAGCTCGTCTGTGACGTTGATACAGGCTGGTAGAGGCATGGGTTGGGTAGGCGGATGGTGGGCTGCCTCCTGGCGGTCAGCTACGGCGCAATGGCGCGGCTAGGGGCGGTGGTATATGGTCGGGAGCGTCGCGCGCTCTAGGAGACAGAGGCGGTGCTCGGCGACTGTGGGTCGCGCAGCGGCGCACGGCCGTGTCTGGCGGGGTGCTGGGGTCGAGGCGGAGCGGCGTGCACGGTCTGCGGTCGAGGCGCGGTCTGTGGCGTGCTGGCGGCTATCGCGCTCTGGCGCGCTCTGGCGAGCTCACGGAGAGAAAGGGCGGCACTGCTGGGGAGTGGTCCAGGGGATGTGGGTGATCGAGGGGTGGACAGTGGGCGGAGGTAAGGTTAGGCGGAGCTAGTGGTGGTGCAGGAACGGCGTGGCGCTGTCTGTGGAGCTTTGCCCATGTTCGGCCGGCGGTGACCAAAATGTGGCGGCGCTCCACTGCTGCTGTGGCTAAGGGGTAGGCCGGTGAGGGTCTGGTTGGACTCAGGGGGGACAAGGATGATCAATGCAACTCAATTGGCTCGACAAGATTTGATCAAAAACCGTAATAGTTAGGCTAATTTGATTCTGCTAACAAGGTGTTCGACATAATGGCCGCATGAACAAAATATTTGAGTTTTGGGCTGAATTTTGGTGGAGTTGGTGATCACATGCTTGAGCATCTCTGGTTGCTTGGGATTTGAAAATGTAGTTCATTTGAGTGGTTTTTGAATAAGTGTGATCTTGACATATGAACTACATTCAATTTTCAATTGTCATTTAAAATTTGAGTTTGAAAGTTTTTGGGATGAAACACAGTGGGCCTTGGTACATCACTACTTGTACTAGCAAGGGGTGTAAAGATCCACATTTGTTTCTGTTAAGATTTGAGTTCTAGGAATAGCCAAAGTAGGCATGGTGATTAAAATGGCACAAATGACCATTTGCTTATTTAATTCTTTTTGATTTGTTTTTCTTTGGGATTTGTTTGGAAATGATCTAGATAATGTTTAATTCACCTTAGAATCATTTTACAATCAATGGATCACTCAATCATGGCAATTCAAAACAACTCCTAAATTATATGCACACACATATGAATGCTTAATGATTTTTAAATGGAAAAGTTTTTGTTAAGTCTAAATTTGATGATTTGGATCTTGATCACTTGGATTAGAGTTTTGGGATGTTACAAACGAGAATATCATGAGCCTTAGGAGTATTACCCGGATCCTTCCAATTCTGCAATTGAACTGCTAGGCAAGCGATTCCCCATGTTTGCATACATATAGCACCTATGCTTCTACCTTACTCTTGCAACATTGAGTCTCGATTGCATTAAATTGGAATCCCAAGTACTACATGGCCTTTACTTTTAACCCCACCCAAACTTGTTCCTCAATCCTATGAGCCATTTCTACAGGAGTTGTTTGAGCCATGCGAGTCGTAGAATTGCATGTGTAGGGTTTGTGAGAGTCTTTGGATAACGAGGTACCTAACAACTTAATCTTAGTAGTAATGGGATAACTAATGAAAGAGGCATCGGTGAGCATTATTTGCTATTGGTTCTTTAAGCTCACTTGTGTCCCGTAGGACCCTGAGTACTTGATACATGTTCCTTGACTATCGCACTGTCCACATGTGGGACCATGAATCCCCTTCGCCTGAGCTTGATCCGCACTTTATTTCTTGGAGCCACAAACTAGTTTGGGGATTTATTACTATCATGTACTTATGCCATGATTTACCGCTTTATTTACGATTGCGCGTGGAGCGCCTGTACTATTTAGGAATGCAGAGTGTTTTCGCGGTATCAACAAGCCCAGTCACACTTTCGGGTTCCCAATCGTTTACAGCCATTGATGCAAACTCTAGGTCCATCTCAAAGTCGGCCAACTTCGTTGCGGGTAGCTTATTGGGGTGGTCCCCTGAAATAATTTATGAATCCTGTGAATGCATTGTCATGAGGCCTTATTGCTTTTTATTTGGTTCTTCCCGAGGTTGATCGTGCGTGTGTTGCTATTTGTGCACCCCTGTAGGGTAAATCTTTATGAAAGCCATGTCCACGATTATGGATGACTTGGAGCATAGTTTCTCGATCATAGACAAGCATAACTAAAGTACCACCTTTAAGTTGACTAAGACATGACTAGTAAATAGTGCAAACCTCATGGAATGATTAATAAAATTGCTAACTGATGGGATGTTCTTCCGCCTTCTCGTCGGTAAGCGAGAAGGAGGGCGAGCGATATATAATTATGTTACTTATATAACTATCATTCCTAATTAACGGTCATTCGTCCATATTTGGTTGGACGGATGTTGTAACGTGTCTCTATAGAACTATGTAGCTATTATCTTTTGCTGCAATTGCGTCACCCCCAGGTTGTTCCCTTTAGATGCATTAAGACTTGCTGAGTACCCCTAGGGTATCACATGATAAATATTTGGTGTGGATGGACATGTATACTCTTGGGAAGGTTACTGGATCGAAGAGACTGATGAGGGTGACAATGACTATCAGGTGTAGAAATTCCGGGGATGGAGATCCGTGAGATTTGTGGACGAGATGTGCTTATTTTCACGGCATCTTATGCCAATTTGCTTATTATCCGTACTCGGATCTTGTTTTCCACTTCCCCTTGATACTCTGATGTGTGATGTATGAGGATGTATCCTAAACTATTATCTCTATCTAGTATATTTGGATATTATCGTATGGCGTTGAATATTTATGTCTCTATTGTTTTAGATGGTGTGGATCTAATGTCTATTGTATGTCGCTGACATACATACTCATTTGTTTATGTTTTGATTGCTTTACCTATCGACTACATCGTTCGCTCTTGTCCCGATGTTCTTGAAAGTGGGTGGGATAGTTGGCTTGTACCGTGCCCTGCTCCATGAGGTGGGCCTACTCTGTGTGGTTGCACGGCCCCCCGGTAGTATTCCTGTCCACTTTTGGTTCATCCAGGCTTGAGCTTAGAGCGTAGGGTCCGAGGTATTACAGTGGCACACGAAGCTAATGGGCCGCAAAGTGATGGACCAAGCTGGTCCTTACGCAGGCCAAAACAGCAACTGTTTGGAAAGTTAACAGGTCGTAGCTGGGCTGCAAAGTGATGGCCCCCTTCAATAATGGCAGGCCTCTAGCAAGCTGAAAATATAACAAGTCGTCTTCTTAATAGGTTATTTCATGGGCCGGCACACTTAATAATTAGTAGGCCTTGGATGGGCCTTGGCTTCCACCAAGTCTTTGTGACTATTAACGTCGCTTGCCACGTGGCTGTTTGCATGGCGATAATGATCAATGGGGCTAGCGAAACAAATCTACGACGTCACGAAATTCCATGGTTGAAGGGTGCAATTTGCCACGGTCGTGAAAATCCGTGGTAGACTCTTTGGTGACGGGACTTTTACCACGAGTACCCATCCTTCACGGAAGACTTTTCCACCATGAAGAACGGGCCTTCAACCACGAAACCCGTCCATTTTAAAAGTCAACTTTTCTTGTAGTGACATGTTGGAAGTATTAGGTTGTTGGGTTCGCAGCATAGAAAACAAAAAATCCTACGATATGAAAAGCACCAAGATCTATCTATCTAGATACAAGTAACGGGTGGATATACATCCATAGAGAACTTACCCTCAAAGACCGAAAAGCGTTACGAGATTTATTCTCGTGGATGATGTAGTCGTACTCTTGATGATCTCAAGATCGTGTTGAAGTCCAGGGTAGCAAACCAGAAGCGCATCTATGATCGCACACATGTCCAGCACCCTGACAACCTCCACGTCCTCGCTCCATGAAAGTAGCGAAAGCAGCATATCCTTCCAGAGAAACCATTGTGAACATGTACTTCGCTAATCTGAAGCCATGGGGAATTTACTAGAGGGGGAGAGAGATCCTTCATGAGGAGGTGTAAGGGGAGAGGAGGCCACCACCTCCTTTTATAGGGGAGGGGCGCTCCCATTCCATGGCCGGTGGCCATGGTGGGTTCCCCCACCCCCTCATTCATGTGGGTGGAGCTTCCACTAAGCCCACTCACATCAATTTCAACTCCACTCATGTTGCATTAAATTTCCACCAAAATTAATGCATGCTCTCATTTAATAAAACAAATTTATTTATTTTATTCAGAATTTTGTTAATTACTTTAATTAACAAACATTTTCATAGACCCACTTGCAATACTTCGATATTACATCTGAAACAAATTTTAGCAATTTGACCCAAAACAATTATGTCGTTCATCGAAATAATCCCAACGCTTTCAAATCATTTCTATGGTATTATATCTTCTCCATTTGGTGTTAGTGTAATTAACAAACATTTTCATAGAACCACTTGCAATACTTCGATATTACATCTGAAACCAATTTTAGCAATTTGACCCAAAACAATTATGTTGTTCATCGAAATAATCCCGGCGCTTTCAAATCCCTTCTATGGTATTATATCTGCTCCATTTGGTGTCAATATACCTTAAGTGTGTCACTCTATAGTTTGCGAATATTGTAGACATGATCGAGACTCCTCTCTGACAATAATCAGCAGCAGGACCTGGAGATCCGTAGTGACTCCACATATTGAACAATAACTCTTGTGATCGGGAGAACATTTGACGTCATAACTAAACACCTTTGTATCACGATATATCACATGTCCGAGATTTGATCATTGGTATCCCCATACCTAGTTTTATATCATTACCAACAAGTACTCTTTTCTCGTTCCCATGATATAACATTATTTGTGATCTTGTCACTTACTTGCAAGCTATGTCAATGTGATATCACCAAGAGGTCCCTGACTATACTCTCCTTCATCGGAATGGACAAATCCCACTCTTAATCCATGAGCCTCAACATACCACGTTTGGAGTATATAGAACCACCTTTATAGTCACCATGTTATGGAGTGACGTTTGATGTTATCAAGGCACTCTTCTAGTGTTAGTGATAAACATGATCCCATGGTTAAAGGATTAAAGTTACTTCACATGATGTTATAGAATGCAAGCATAATGACTTTGATTTTATTACTATACTTTGGGTGAATGTTCATCACATCATTCCACCAATGGAGTGACCTCGTTATTAACAACATCCAATGTCCATGATCAGGTAACCTTGATCATCTTGTTAATCAACGAGCTAGTTTATATGAGAGACATAACTAGGAAATCTTTAGTTGTTTATCAAACACTACTAGGAAACCCCTTATCAGTGGCGCACCTTTTTCCACTATCAGTGGCGCATATCTGATGCGCCACTAATACCCGCCACTCATAACTATCTTCTGTGGCGCATTTTGAAATGCGCCACAGAAATCTCAAACTTCAGTGGCACATATGTCCAATATGCGCCACATAAGTTTTTTTCCCAAAATTCAAAAAAAGGCGGGCCGGATCTCAAACTTATGTGGCGCATATGGCCAATATGCGCCACAGAAGTTTTTTTCAAATTTCAAAAAAAACCGGGCCAGATCTAGATCTGGCCGAAGGTGGTGGTGGTGGTGGTGGTGGCTGGTGGCTAGTGGCTGGAGGACATCGCCGGAGTTGGTGGTGGAGGAGGAGGAGGTCGCCAGAGTTGGTGGTGGAGGAGGAGGAGAAGGAGGTCGCCGAAGTTGGTGGTGGAGGAGGAGGAGGTTGCCGAAGGTCGCCGGAGTTGGTGGTGGAGGAGGAGGAGGTTGCCGGAGTTAGTGGGGGAGGAGGAGGAGGAGGTCGCCAGAGTTGGTGGTGGTGGTGGAGGAGGAGGAGGTCGCTGGAGTTGATGGTGGTGGAGGAGAATGAGGAGGTCGCCGGAGAGTGGAGAAGGAGGAGGGAGGAGAAAGGGAGAAGTGTGGAGAGGAGGAGAAGTGGGGAGGGGAGAAGAAATGGGGGGAGAAAAAGGAAAAAGGGAGGGAGAAGGGCGCCTGCGGGATTCCAATTTTGAATCCCGCCCAAGACTTCTGTGGCGCATATGGGAGAAATGCGCCACAGAAGTTTCTCCCCCTTTTTTTATTTTTTGCAGTAAAAAATCTTCTTTCAGCCATAACTTTTTACTCTTTTTGAATTTGGGGATCCTGTAAAATCCAGAATGATCATAGGTTGTTGAAATCAAGTAGGAAATTTCAAGATGGTTATTTTGATAGGTTAAAGATTTTTTTTCCAACATCGTATGCAAAAGTTATGGCCGTTTTACCGTGCCATGACCTATTTTTGCAAAATACATCAAAATTCATGTATTTCAATTTCACTACAACTACACCCTAAAATATAACTACATCTCAAAGGAATTATTTTTTTGAAGTTTTAATCATTTTCGTTTATTTTTACAAAACTGAAAAGGCGATCCACGGGGGGTTCTTTTTTTCCATGTTCTGTGGCGCATATGTCCATATGCGCCACAGAAACATCACTTTCTATGGCACATATGGACATATGCGCCACAGAATTGTCTCCCCTCTTTTTTTGGTGCTGGGTCCCATCAACTTTCTATGGCGCATACATCTGTATGCGCCACAGAATCATCACTTTCTATGGCGCACACAAAAATATGCGCCACAAAAATGTGGACTTATGTGGCGCATATTGGTTTCGTGCACCACTGAACTGCCAAACTTCAGTGGCGCATTTTTCCTAGTGCGCCACTGATACTTATTTGTGGCGCATGGTTTTACATATGTGCCACAGAATATCTTGTCTACCTATAGTTGTTTTCCTAGTAGTGAAACACACATGTATTAACGTTTCCAATTAACACAATTATAGCATGAAAAATAAACATCTATCATTTACTTGGAATAACATAATAACCATTTTATTATTGCCTCTTGGACATATTCCCTTCATAGGTTTCGTCTCATCAAGCATCTCCTTGCTTCCGGTCATATGACTAGTGGCACCATTATCAACTACCCATTTTCTCCCACCGGAAGCTTAGTCCTACAAGAAATCAATGTTTGGTCTTAGGTACCATTGTTGATTGGGTCCTCTTTTGTTAGTCACAGGTATCTTAGCTTTCCAAATGGTCCAATGGTAATCATCACCATAAGAGGTGCCTACATATTTATCAAAGACATGACCATCATAAGATTTCATAGGAACATAGGATGGGTTATATTTTCCCGCAAAGTCATTATGAGAGGGCTCATCACCACTCTTAATGGCACATGTTTCCTTCTCTTTTGCCTTCTCCCCCTTCACAAAATTAATGTTTTTGGAAGGGGGAGTGGGAAAATTCTTATTATTATTTCCCTTGCTCTTCTTATTTGACTTGGTTGGAAATCAAAGTCCTTCCTTAGTCACATTGTCCCTTTGATTACTCAAAAGTTCATCCATACTTTTCTCACCTTGTATGCATGAGACAAGGCATTTCTCAATCATGGCCTTCAACCTATTAATCTCCTCAAGAAGATCTCCATGCACACAATAAGTGTTAGTAGAACATGAAGCGATACTAGTTGACAAGGTTGGGACTTCTTTTGTCACTTGAGTTTGAATTTATTCGTGTGACTTTGAAAGGTTAGAGAATTTGCTCAATAGGGTCTCATGTTCCTTCTTGAGTTTCTCAAATCCTTCATTTAGTCTATCATGATGATGCATGTAAAATGCATACATGAACTTTGTAGTTTGTTGCTATGAATTCCCACATATTTTCTACTTATATGATGTTATATTCATGTTTTACATTGATTTATGGGGATTTACCAATGATCCCCTTTATTTTGTTTATACCTCTACAGGACAAGAAACCCTGTTTTGTGTAATTTTTTGCCTTTCAGGGACCTAAACAAAGTCAAATGGAGCTGGGATTTTGGGAGCATCAATATTTCACCAAAGAAGCACCTAGAGCACTTGGAGCTATTTTGGATGCTAGAAAGTTGTTAGAACACATGGAGCAGAAATTCCTGCGCAAACTCTTTTTAGTAAAAACATTATCTAATTTTCCTGTAACTTCGATTGTGCTCATACTTATACTGTAGTTGCAACTTTTCATCCCATGCGCACAAAAAATTGGCCAAAAATTGTGACATATATAGGTTGTCTAAAAAAATTCGTTTTGTTGCTGCTGAAAATCTGGACAGATTCTGCCCACTAGTGTTTAAGCCATTTTTTGGGTCCCAAAATGATTTGCCATGAGTATTTTGATATGATAGGAATGTGTAGGACACTATATGATTTCTGTACTACTAATTAATGTTTTTGTATTTGATATATATGGCACCTACTATCATATTCTTATACCACTAATGTCACCCCATAGAAAAGAAATGGGACAAAGTTTTGTGTTGAAGTTTTTTGATAGGAAATGGAGGAACACCACACCAAGAGCTATCCAGGAATGGTGGAAACCATAAGCTTGGGGATGCCCAAGGTACCCCACTGTACCTATTAAACTCCCGGTTTGCAAACTAAAGAAATTTTGTTTTTTTAGCAACATAGAATGGTCATAGAAACTTGGAGCGTCTTTGTTTAGTGTTATCTTTAGTATTGCTTGATATGTTTGGAAATAAATAGGACCACCATGATAGATAATTTTCATTCTTAGGAAAGAGATACTGAAATAAATTATCCCTTGAATGATGCCATGTTTGAATGAATTCCATGCTTGATTGAATGTCTTGCTTGAAGTAGAAAAAGGGGGAAACCAAACTATGCATTTTATTTCTTTAAGTTGGAATGTTCATATGATTTAAGGAGTGATGGTTTGTAAGGGTGTCATCTTGTGGTAATTCCTATATTCATAATAAATGATGCTCAATGCTTATATTGTCTTCTAGAGATGACTTAGTACTATGGACACTTTGCATTCTTGTAGAAGGTCAAATGGTTACCATTGCTAGCCCCACCATATTGAAACAACCTCCTTTAGTATAACAAACTTAGTATTTATATATAGGAGACACCTTCCCAAATAGCTCAAGCTATATCCCAAAGTATACTATCATGTGTGAGACATTATTTAGTTTCCAAATACTATTGTTATGGGTATGGTTGACATGGAGAAGTTAGTCGTGGGGTGAACACAAACTTATTCGGAATTAGAGTACCCCTTCCCAAAAAGTAATAAGAGGATGCATACGTAAAAGATGAGGTCACAAACCCTCCATAGAAGGGGTACCACCGCTAAGATGAGGGAAAAAACCCTCCAAGTATTTATATGATATCAAAGGTGAAAGAGTGAGTATGTAGAGGCTAGGCCTTCCCAAAAAAAGAAAAAAGTGACATAGAAAATAGAAATGGAAATAAAAATAAAAAAGAGATAGGAAATAAGAAAAAAAGTGCCAAAAACAAGAATGCCAAAAAGAATCAAGTAATGAGGGGCAATGGAACCAAACACTAATGTTGAACTCTGCTTCAACCATAAACTTAATAATGGTGTTTAGAAATTAGCTGGTGTCTCACATATGATATTCCCTACTTGCTAGCCTTATAATCTTTCCAACCTCCTTTGCCAAATATTCTGACCATAGGACCGCCACTATATATATAGTTTTCTCTATGCAAAAAATGCACTAGTTCTTCATATCACTATATGCATTTGTGCTAGACATTATGAAAATTGTGATGTCAAGTATGATATTATGAGGAGTATCACTTTATGTTATGCTTACTTGTTGTTATTCTCTTAAAGCAATGAACCATTTAACTTTTTGTGATACTTGCTAGTGAAAATAAGAATGAAATTCCAAATCCCATGTTAGTTTTATCACCTTCATGCTCGAGGACGAGCATGGGTTAATTTAGGGATGTTGATGCATGTAAAATGCATACACGAACTTTGTACTTTGTTGCTATTAATTACCATATATTTGCTACATATATGATGTTATATTCATGTTTCACATCGATTTATGGGGATTTACCATGACCCCCTTTATTTTTTTATAACTCTGCAAGACAGGAAAACCTAGTTTTGTGTATTTTTTGGCTTTCGGGGACCTAAACGAAGTCAAATGGAGATGGGCTTTCAGTAGCATCAATATTTCACCAAAAGAAGTACCTAGAGCACTTGGACCTCACAAGATGATCCAGGAGGGCCAAAAGAGCCTAGGTGGCACATCTAGTAAGGGTGGGCGCCACCGATGCTCTTTCCCTCCTCAACCGTTGATTTGCTTCGATCTTTCACCCACCGCCTTTGTTTGACCAAAAAACCACTATATGAAGGGCCCCTCGGGTGTTCCTAGAGGAAAGCACGTAGAAACACTAAAACACCAGAACAGAGCTAGAACCAGCGAAGATTGGAGGGGGGAACTCCGTGGAGCTGCCGCCGGAGGGACCTCTACCTTCTCCAACGTCCCCACCATCATCACCATGATCAAGAGGGAGTAGTCCACCTCTGTACTATGGGTTTGTGGTAGTAGCTTGATCTCTCTCTCTCTCTCTTATTCTTCGTATGTCTAGTACCATATGAGCTGTCCAATATGATTATTGTCATATCTATAATTCCTATGTGGTGGACTTTATTCTATGATTTGATATATGAGATTGGAACCTATTATGTGTAAGATGTATTGATAGGTGCATACCATGTACCCTGTTCTTAAGTACTTGTTCTGGTCCAACTTGTATGCAAGAGCATATGTGGGGACAAGTGTGTATTAGATGTATTAGCATGGTGGTAGTGATTGAATAGTGACAACAAATTCAAGATCTACTATGGTTTTTACCTTTCTTTTGCTGCCTCACCAGGGATAAAGTGAATCCATGTGTTATAATTATCTTGTGATAGTAATATAATCTTGTTTGTTAAAGGTAGCATATTTGTGATTCAAACATCATGTCAAAATACTCAAGGCTACACTCTGTTGATTCTTAATTCAAGAATTCTTGGAGTTTTCCATTTCTTGAGGAGTATAAGAGAGATGTGTTGCATCATGTCTATGTTAGGACGTGATTCCCATATGAATGCTTATCAAACACATGTAGTAGTTCCACCAATATTATGTGTTTGATGAATTGTTTTTGTCCATTACAACCCAAAAAGAGAGTAGACAAGTGAACCCATGAACCCCGATGAAAGGGCATGTATGCCCCCATGTGTGGTTTTGGTAATTAATGACAATCCCTATGGACCAATGTCTAAATTGAGTTTCATTTGTAGGTTTGTCTATTGGCATCGCTTGGGCCATGTGTTGGTTTTAAGGTTGAAAAAGAAGAAGTAATATCCAAGGGCATTGTGCCTATTGGAATCAAGTAGAAGAAGAAGATTAAGTATGTCTTGAAGAAGAAGAAGATGGAGTTCCTTATGGTCATCTTCAAGACATCATAAAGAAATGAAGGTCAAGCTCAAGGTGCGCCATCTCTATAAGATCTCATGCTTGAAGCTTGCCATCCTCGGTGATCATGGAGTGATGAAGACAAGTTCAAAGAAGAGGTTTCCCCATGGAGTTTGGGGGAGCATTTCTCAAGTCCTCATCAAGCAAGAGCAAGAAAAGGTGATCCATCTTGAGAAGGACAAGACGGTCTACATCAAGCTCAAATGGAATGCTCAAGGCAAAGCTATGATCTTGATAGGCTTTCTATTTTACCGGTCTCTTGTAGTGTTGGGAGACCGGGTTTAGGATAGATAGCCGTACTATCAAGAGGGGCTCTCGAGTGGGTGACTCGTTCGTATCATTTAGAGAGAGCTCAAAACTTTGCGTTCATAGCATCCTATTTCTTGGTTGTTGTTTGGTTCTTGTCCATGTGAGGATCTGGAGCTTGTGGTTATCATCATAACAAGCTCTAGTTCATCAAAATCAGATTTCCCTTGAATATCTTATTACATCTTTGATCTTGTGGGTTTTATGGCTCCACACCCTGGGAGATATCTCACATATATATTCATGGTATTTTCTCCCTTGGTGATTCTACATGTTGTTATATTTCCAACAAAATTGGTTTCATCTCATTTGGAGTTTGGATGCGAAAGATATTGCATTTTTGGTTTCTGAAGATTTCGTGACCGGTAGTTCCAGCGGGCCACCGGTAGTACCGCTGGGCATTTTTGCCACCGATAGTCCCGGTGTTAATTCCGGCCCAACTTTCGTTAAACCTGATTTTGGTTCAGTACTCTCTCTGTTTTGGGTGCGCTATTTGTTGAAACTTTGACCGGAACTTCTGGGGGTAGTTCCAGACAGTTTTGTTTCTCTTTTCGCACCGCTATTGTGACGATTGGCTGGGTGCCACCGGTAGTACCGACCACCCACCGGTACTATCGTCCGTGCGTGTTTCTGTGAGTAATGGGCAGATCGGGGAGCCCTTTAAAAGAGCTCCCCTTCCCCTTCAGGGGGAACTTGCTTTTTCTTGGTTTTGCCCTTCTCTCTCTCCTCCATTATTGACCTTGAAGAGCTTGCCCTCTCCCTTCCCCCTCCTATGATTCTTGCATCTTTTTGAGGGATTGGAGAGAGGAGATCTAGATTTACAACCCCCCACCAAACCAAATCTCTTCTTTGTGAAGGAATCCTTGGGATCTAGATCTTGAAGAATTTTGTGTTCTCCTCTTGTGTTCTTCCTCCCTTAGTCCCCCAATAGCTTTTGTAGCTTTGGTGGAATTTGAGAGAGAAGGACTTGCCTCTTGCATTTGGTGCATAGATTTGAGTTCTCCTCGGAGATTCGGCGAGTTCAAGCTCTTGGGCTTGTTTCTCTTGGGTTCTTGAAACCCTAGACGGTTGTGTGGAGTTGTGGTATGTTCTTGGGGGGCTCCAATTGAGTTGTGGAGATTCCCCAAGCTTGTTGGCATGTTGTGGCATTGTGGAGCCTTTGTGGCGTTTCTTGGGATCCCTCCAGTTGAGTTGTGGAGATTGCCCCAAGCCTTGTACGGGTTCGGTGACCGCCCTCAAGTGTCCCATAGTGGAACATGAGTAGGAGTTTGTGGCGAGATCATGGGAGGATAGGGTGAGCCTTTTGTGGCGTCGGTGAGTTGCGTGCCTTTGCATCTTGCGGTGAGGCCTTGTGTGGCATTGGGTGAGCATCGATCCACCACACCTCGAGGTGAGCCACTTGTGGCATTCAAAGTACATTGCACCACCGCACCTCTCCAACGGAGACGTAGCTTCTTTGGAAATGAACTTAGGAAAACAAATCATCGTCTCCGCGTCCATCAGTTATCTCTAAATCGAGCCCTTTACTTATGCAATTTACATTGTGATAGCCATCGTGCTTGAAGTATTATATCTTTCTATCACCTTGTTTCTTATCATGCTTAGCATAGGTTGTTGGTGCTCTTAGTGAACCTAGTGAATATAGGTTTTGGCTTGATAAATTGAACATTAAGTTTTATTCCGCATTTATTAGAGTCTAAACCGTAATAATTTTAAAACGCCTATTCACCCCCCCTCCCCCCCTCTAGGCGACGTCCATTTCCCTTTCACCTGATCCATTATAAACCATTAGAAACACCTTTCCAACACCACTATCACACATTATATTTTCTGCTATTTATTATGTTTTAAAATATAAAAATAATTTCTTCACTTGCACACACAACCAAAACCAAAAAACAACTATCCTCTATTGGTCTTACTTTGTTTGCCTAGTTTTATTTGTGTTATTTTATTTTTATATTATTGTTATTTCTTATTACTAATACAAAGCCTTATGCTTGACAACCACATGGTGGAGTTAGGGACAGAAGACAAAACTTTGCATTGTAGGTTGCTTGAATAGAAGAGGAAGAATAAATCTCTAAGACAATTCCCTGAGAGTTCGATATAAACCCTCGAGTCACCCTTGTGGGTAAACGACGCTTGCTATAACACTCTACACTTGGAGTCCCAACGAGTTGGTACACACGGATTTGTTGCCATCACATGACCAACCCCAAAGTCGACCTTTTCATTTTTAAGAAATTTAGTAAACACAAGAGCATGGTCACGTTCTTTAACAAGTTTTGAGAAATTTAAGTTGAAAGATTCTTCACGAGAAATATTGGTCTCTTCAAGAGCAACTCTTTTACTTTGCTCTTCCTCAAGAGCATCAGACAAGACAACAATCTCCATGGTGGCCTCACGAGCATGCCCAAACATTCCGAGATGTAATCATCTCTCTCGTCGATGAAATATCATTCTTCACCTATTTGGCTCATTAGAGCTTCAACATCTTGGCTTCACCTTCCAAGTTAGTCAAGCAACTAGTGGATTCCACCACTTCCTTCTTAATCTTTAGACTCATATCATCATCATAAGAAGATGCATCAATAGGAGTTGGTGGGGATAGAGGAGTTACCACATAGGATTTAGCTAGGAGACATGTAGGGTTGGTGATGAGCTTGTTCTCATTGGATGAGTTGAAGAGAGATGCAGGTGAAGAGGTTGAGGTAGTTGTAGTGGAAGTGGTAGCAATTGTGGCAATGGCGGCCACACCCATAATCACTCCATCATCTTCATTGTCACGCTCATTCTCATTATTCTCTTTGTATTCCTCACGAGCCACCAAAACATATTTTTCTGGCTCCTTTTTGTTGGGGTAGTTCTAGTTGCTGACGTTCTTTTTTGTACTTTCTTGATGAAGTTCTTTTTTGGAGTCGGCTTGAACTTGGACTTCAATACAAGTCATCCTCCATGGTATTATATCTTCTCATACGGGCACTCGGCAACAAAGTGGTTTGTTTCTTGACAATTGTAGCACTATCTCAACTTAGGTCTTGAGCTACTTGTGGTCTTTCTTGAGGGATTACCCTTTCCTTGGTTCTTCCAAAAGGTCCTTGAGGCTAGAGCCAAGTGCTCATGCAAGGCACACTTTATGTCTATATCATTCCCTCTTATCACTTCCATGTCTTCATCTTCTTCTTCATAGATATGAGCCTTGGCCTTTAAAGAAAGATTTGGAGAATCCATTCTCTGAACATGAGCAAGAGAATCATTGGAGGTCTTGTTCATGATTTGAAGAGCCACAAACTCGCTTAACACTTCATTAGAGGACATGGCATAGAAGTCCACCCTTGAGAGAATATTGTTGGCCATTTCTATTCGAAAGGGCAAGATGGATCGCATGAACTTGTGCTTGATCCACTTATCATACACATCCCTACTTCCATGGTTAATCATCCTAATCAAAAGGGTGGTGACCCTTCGATATAGCTCTTTGGGAGTCTCATCTTCCTTTCTGACAAAGGCATCAGCTTCATAGTGCATTTCTTCAAACTTGGAGCTTTGAATGCTTTCATTTCCAAGATAGAATCTTTGAAGAGCACTCCAATCTTCCTTGGAAGTCTCGTGAGAATGAATGTGGGCATTTGCTCATGAGTCAAAGCATCTTAGAGAATGGCCATGGCGGTGGCATTGAGTTGATTTTTTATCTCCACGGTGGGCATCATGTTGAGGGGGTTGGAAGGATTAAAGACATACTCTACAACCTTCCAAAGATGAACACATGAACTTTTGACGTGAGATTGCATTAGATACTGCCAATTGGAGAAATTAGATTCATCAAGCTTAGGAGGAGGACCACGATGGTTTATATGAGGTGTAGGGAGGGGACTAGTTTTATAGCTAGGTGGTGATGGCACATTTCCCATAGGATTCCCTTTTCCTTATTTCCTTCCACACCATTGGTAGTCTCCTCTAAGGGATCCTCCAATGGTTTTGTACTCGATGATTGATTATCAACATTGTCCACAATAACACCATCCTTTTTATCAAGATATAACTCAAACATGGTTTTCATCTCTTGCCAGATTGAATCCATAGATTCGACAAGTTCTTTCCTAGAGATGGGAGTCTCATCGGGAGTATTATCACCTTCCTTACTGTTGTCTCCCATACTCTCTTAGGCCGTTAAACCAAAATAAGAGCTGAGGCTCTGATACCAATTGAAAGATCGGTATAAGCGACTAGAGGGGTGAATAGGCGCTACTCAATTTTTATCTTCTTTTCAAATTAAGGCTTGACATAAAGTAAGTTCTCTAGATATGCAAGTAGGTGAGAACCTATATTACAAGCATACATGCAACAACAAAAATAGGGATTAAAGGATATAAATAACTGAGAGTAGACACATAGATGTTTTTCTGGAGTTACTTCCTTTTGAGGGGAAGTACGTCTCCGTTGGAGGGGTGGGTGCTACTAAGACCACCAGTACCACAAAAGGCCTCACCCTATTCTCCCGCGCACCCACTTCAAGGCAAGCGCACGATCCACTATGCGGTGTCCTTGAAGGCAGTGACCGAAACCTTTACAAACTTGTTGAGTAGACCTCCACAACACTTAGAGTCTTCCATCATGATCCCGAAGCTTTACAACCAATGTTTGAGCTCTAGGACCGACCTCTTCCATCTAGGGTTCCAAAGAACCCAAGCGTAACAATATCCTCAAAGGAAAACAAGGTGGAATAAACTTTGCTTTGGTGAAACCCTATATCTAGACATCCTCCACCAAATCCCAAAGAATCAAGGAGATTAGAGCACTATGGGAGGAGATCTAGGGAAAATCAGCTCAAGAACAACGAAGGAGAGAGATAAAAGAGGCAACCTTCCCAATAGGGAAGAAGGGTGTTGGGTTCACAGAATAGAAAACAATTTTTTCCTACGATATGAACAACTAAGAACCAAGATCTATCTATATATATACAAGAAAATGGTGGATACACATCCATATAGAACTTACCCTCAAAGACCAAAAAGCGTTATGAGATTTATTCTTGTGGATGATGTAGTCATACTCTTGCCGGTCTCAAGATCGTGTTGGAGTCCAGCACCACAAACTAGAAATACATCCATGATCGCGCACATGTACAACACCTCGACAAGATCTGAGTCCTCCCTCTAGCAAAGCACCAGAAGCAACATGTCCTTCTAGAGAAACCACTATGAACATGTACTCCGCTAATCCGAAGCCATGGGGAATTTACTAGAGGGGGAGAGGATCCTTCACGAGGAGGTGTGAGAGGGGAGGGGCAACCCCCATGCCATGGTCAGCAGCCATAGTGAGTGCCCCCACCTCTCCCTCATTCATGTGGGTGGAGCTTTCACTAAGCCCACTCACATCAATTTCAACTCCACTCATGTTGCATTATTTTTTCACCAAAATTAATGCATACTATAATTTAATAAAACAATTTTATTTATTTTATTCAGATTTTTTTAATTACTTTAGTTAACAAACATTTGCACCCCTTGCAATACTTTGATATTATATATGAAACCAATTTCAGCAATTTGACCTGAAACAATTCCGGTGTTCATCAAAATAATCTCAACGCTTTCAAATCCTTTCTCTAGTATTATATCTGCCCCATTTGGTCTTGGTATGCCTTAAGTGTGTCACCCTATGGTTCACAAATAATGCAGACATGATCGAGACTCCTATCCGATCAATAATCAACAGTGGGACTTGGAGATCCATACCGACAACCACATATTTAACAATAACTCTTGTGATCGTGAAAACCTTTGATGTCGTAACTAAATCCCTTTGTATCATGATATATTACATGTATGATATTCGATCATCGCTATCCTCATACCTAGTTTGATCTCATTACCGACCAGTACAATTTTCTCGTTCCCGTGATATAACATTCTTTGTGATCTTATCACCTGCTTGCAAGATGTGTCAATGTGATATCACCGAGAGGGCCCTGAGCATATATCTCCATCATCGGGATGGACAAATCCCACTCTTGATCCATGAGCCTCTACATAACACTTTCGGAGTATCTGAACCCACCTTTAGAGTCACCCTATTACAGTGTGATGTTTGATGTTATCAAGGCATTCTTCCGGTGTTAGTGATTAACATGTTCTCATGGTCTAAGGATTAAGGTAACTTCGCATGATATTATAGCAATGTAAACATAATGAATTTAATCGTACTACTATACTTTGGGTGAATGTTCATCACATCATTCCACCAATGTTGTGACCTCATTATTAACAACATCCAATGTCCATGATCAGGAAGCCTTGATCATCTTGTTAATCAACGAGCTAGTTTATATGAGAGGCTTAACTAGGAACTCTTATTTGTTTATTAAACACACATCTATTAATGTTTACAATTAATACAATTATAGCATGAAAAATAAACATCTATCATATATTTGGAATAAGATAATAACCACTTTATTATTGCCTCTCAGGAATATTACCTTTAAAGGACCCTTTTATACCCCCAAAAGGGGAATCTGCCCATTAGTTGTTGCGATGTCGGGTACTACCAGACCTAGATGCAGTAGTACTGGAAAACACCGATACTATCGTACAGGTACCACAGAGAGGTACCAAACGTCTCTGAGCATGGACGAACCTCCTGTGTGATATGTTGGAAATATGCCCTAGAGTCAAATAGTAGTAAGGACTATTATCATATTTCATATAGTTTATGATTAAGTTTTATATCATGCTATAACTGTATTGAGTGGAAACATCAATACACATGTGATATACAAACAACCAGGGGTTCCTAGTGAAACTCTAGTCACTGGTTCATTGGTCAACAGATGATCATGTTTCCTGATCATGTGGCATTTATGCCAGTTGGAAATGACGTCATCTCATTCCGAGAATGAGATGATGAACCAATACCCAACCTAAACATCATGACCCGATCATGTCACGAAGTTCAAGTTACGATGATTAGAAATGGATCCTCGTAGACTATTCCTTAGACCGTGAGGCTATATCAATCACTGTCTCCCGAGAGTGCTTTGATAGCATCAAGCGCCACTTGGTAATACAGTGGTTATAAAGGTGTGTTCAGGTACTCGGAGTAAACCGTTGAGGCAATATATGTCAAGAGCGGGATTTGTCCGTCCATGTGACGGGAAGATACTCGAAGGGCCCACTCGGAGAATTTATATCCAAAAGCTGCGCCGCGTGTCATTTGATCACAAGGATATCACTTGTCGGAACAAGTCAAGTAGCGTTGTTCCGTAACGATATTGAACACGACATGGTGATGTCATTGATCAGATCTCAGGCAATGCAAGTATCGAGAGACAAAGGGAATAAGACACGACTGTCCCAGTTCAAACGATGAAAGATCTTCGTGGAACGCACAGGGGTCACATGGCCATCCAGGTCCCTCTGTCGATCATTGGTGCGGGAGTGTCCCGACCATGTCTGGAGTGTTCCCGAACCATGGGGTATCACGCTTAAGGGCTTGATGATGCTTAGAGAGTGTTTATAGGATCGGAAGAATCGCCGAAGAATAGTGGAGAGAAAACCGGAAGGGTTTCGGTAAGTCCGGAGGATGTCCGGAGTGGAGGTGGAAGATGTTCCATAGCCACGGAGATTGAATAATGTGTGAATTAATGTTAAATGTTGATTTAATCATTTATTCATAATTATTTAATAAAGAGAAAATCAATTTAAATGGTCAAAGGCTTAATGGGCCAATTCCCGGAGGGGAGAGGGCTCATTAGGGAAAGGCAAGAGGAGGAAGGGGCCAAGGGGGTGGACGGCGGCCCTATTGGGCCAGCCCCCCACGTTGGGCCCATGAGGGGGTGGCCGGCGGCGCCTCGCCCCACCTCCTCCTCCTTTAGTCCCACCCCGGGACTTTGAGGGAGGTAGTACCTCCCCTTCCCCTATATATAGTAGGGGTATTTGGCCAAATTAAATACACCAATAATCAATAAAGGTCTTCTCACTTTTGGGAGGACCTTCAGTTGATATTTTATCTCTCCTCTCTCTCTCTCTCTCTCTCGTGACCATGGTCCCAAGTCTGGACTGCGCGAGCGAGAGACATCTTCACTGCAGAGCACCATCGCGCTGCGGGATTCGGATCCGGGAGCTCTACTTCCGCAACTGCTGCTGGATTAAGGAAGCGGGAGTCATTGTCAGGCACCAGATGTGTGTAACTCCCCACGAGGTGTCGCACTTGAGGCACTCAAGTCGTTGGATCCAAGGAGCGCAAGGGCTTCATCATGACCTTGAGGTCGGCTTCGGCTCGTGTACATCAACCACGCTCTCCTGAGCGTTGACAATGCTTTTCGGTCTTCAAGGGTAAGTTCACGAAAAGCCCCTCCCATTATTGTATTACTAATAGATAGGTCCTGGCAGCTTCAGGGGTTCAGGGGCGTAGAGTAAAATTTTATTGTTTTCATACGCAGAACCCCTACAGTGGTATCAGAGCTAGAGCTATGCGTAGTAATGCTAGTATGGGTAGAACACACGAGATGTAGCGTGTGGGCGTTGATCTTTTAGTTGTTACCCTCCCACGTGTACTTGTGTATACCACAGTAATGCTTGATGAAGCGGCCCCCAGCCGACTTTACGCGTTCATTCGCGAGACTGGTCCACGCTTGACATACGGCTTCTACCGTATAAAGTGGCTTAGGGGGGTGTCTGTCTCTCTCGCATTAGTTGGTATACCATTTGAAATGGAGGGCCCCGAAAGGGGTGTAGTAGTGACAACTACTTGATCAACGTTGTGCTAAAAGTTTGTAGGTAAAAACGGTTCTTGTGTGAAAGCCCATTCAGCCACGTAAAACATGCAAAGATAAAGTAGGGGCGTCTAACTTTGTTTTGCAGGAGGGCGTTGCTTTGTGATATGGTTGTGGCAAAGGTAAAGTAATTAACTTTTGTTACATAGTAGTAGATAGTCACAGAGGTGACGAACTACCACGCCGGAATGACACCGGTACCTGGTGTCTACGGCGCCAGAACCCTGGCGCCGGAACCCGGTGTCGGCGGATGGAGATCACGACGTGAAGGACCATATCACATAGCATTTACATTCAATGTTATTGTTTGTATATCTTTGTGCTAGTATTAGATACTCGACGGTAGCCTAATAAGATGATCCCTGTTAAAATTACCAACGATTGTGTTCCCCCTTAGTGTGCACCACCAAGTAAGTTCTTCGGTATGAGGCGATCTAGGGTTATAGGCCTGGGTGTCAGACATATATACGTTCGCATATAGTTGGTGTAAGCCATGTTGCACAGCGAATACACTAAGGTTGAGTTGGCGAGCCTAGCATGTGCAGACATGGCCTCGTAACACGGATGGTCGAAACATCGAGCACGATTCGCATGAATGATGTGACCGATGTTTAGCGTCCACCCTTGAACCCACATTGATGGCCGTGACGATCGGGGGAGATGTGGCTGATAGGGGTCGTGTTATAAACTAGGAACCCTTTTGGGGATAGGTGTTTCTGAATGGAGTTATTATTAACTCATTTAATTATAAACTTACTCTAAATTCCCTTTGCAATTATAAATGTAGATGGCACCTTTCATGTTGACGATTGATTGGTTAGAAGGAGAGAACCTCAGATTAGATGGATCAATCTTCTCCATATGGGTTGCGCGTCTCCACGTTCTCCTTAGCGAGAATGACGTGGTCGAGTACATACTCGACGGGATGGATTTGGATCAGCCCACTGACCTAGAGACCCCAGAGCAGCGGAAAGACCGCTATCTTCGTCGTGAGATGGCCTCCTTCATTTTAGTTACCATGCTTTTTGGAATGGTGGATGAGCTGTGGCCTTTCGTGGGTGATGTCAACCCTCGTTCGGTGATGCTACAGCTTAGGACACATTTTGTGGAACAAGCACGCATATGGGAGCATGATTTGATGGGAGACTTCCTCTCCATTAATATGGAGGAGAACTCATCACTTGACGAGCACTTGGAGCACATGCATGATGTGTACATGAGGCTTGCATACTTCTTGGATAGCTGGATGACGGGCTCTTTTGCAAACGGCGTTGTGCTGCGGTCACTGCCACCAAGCTACCAAGCACAAGTCAGGACTTGCGTAATGAGGGGCGGCGCGGAATCAATAGAGTTCCACCGGTTCATGACACATCTCAGGAATATGTTGGTTGAACCAGATGTCGCTCAGGTCATCAATGATAAAGGTATATATTTGATATACAGTTTTATAAATGTTATAATCTTGCAAAAACATTTGCAGTGTTAAGTATATTTGATACTTGTTCTATTTTGCTGAAAACACGTCCTTCTACATGAGAGGTGCTTGCTAGAGAGGAGGTGACGTTGCGTGTTGATGGCGAGCATGATGATGATGGCCGACGACACTCTCCCTCGACATTTATCATTTAGTTTATGGTTTAGGATGATTATTGTAAACAAAAGATTGTGAACTTCTTTAGTGTGTCTCACACTTCGTGAGATGATTATTCATATGAGTTTGTAACAAATAGTTGTTCCACTTTTATGAATGATTTCTGTTCGTGTTCATATCTTGTTTGATTATATGTGAATTATCCTTGTTGTCTGAAACTAATTGATAATGCATGAACATTTGTAAAACATTAAAATGCCTTGTTTAAAATACCCAACTTAATGATATGTTCATTAATGAATCAAACCATTGTTTAAATGCAAAGTTATGTGATAATATGTGAAAGACATTCGATTTCTTATCACATATAAATCATGCCTAAGTTCGGCAAATTAACTTGAACACCGTGTATTACTTGAATACAAAGTGTTTTAATGAATCGTTAAAAGTAAATACATATTCGATGTATTGTATTTTAACAGAATGGTAATTATCATTAAATGATTGTTTAAAAGTGTAAAGTAGTTTACCAAAGGAAACATGAATATGAAACTATTTGATTTGATTAAAATATTTCATCAACAAAGGGTATAAATGTAAAAGAGAATCTAATTGCTATGATTTAATCAATAGTAATGAAATTCAACTTTATAAGAATGGCATAAAAGAAATTGTGGAATACAAAGCGCTTTGAAATGTCGAAATGCAAAGCATCACAATGTGATATTAGATATCAAAGGGGTTGAATAGAAGGCACCAAATAAATCGTTGTAGTGTAGATGTAGAGACCATTAGTTAGAAATAGTTAGCACTCAATTATAATTTATAGTGAACAATTTGAATTAGTGAAAGTTTTGGGGTTATTCGATATAAACAAAACAATAGCGAATAAGTACTTGTAGAGTATTCATTGGAAAACTTTGAATACGAAATCCATAGCTGAAACCAAAAGGAAAGCAAGATTCGTACTACTTGGATTTTGGTGCATTCTTGAGAAAGCTCACTTCTAGTGATGTTTCTCAATTATGAAGCAAATGGAAAATAGTGAAAAACACGATGAGGATTCAAAACCCTGCATCAAACTGTTGAGAAGCGCAATGGACAATGTTCCTGAACGATTCTTGATGACCCACAAGTATAGGGGGTGTATCGCAGTATTTTTGATAAGTAAGAGTGTCGAACCAAACGAGGAGAAGTAGGTGCTGGCTAGTGGTATAGATCAGGAATTCTCTGCAAATACTTAGCAAACGGATTTTAGGGGTTTTTGATAAAGCAAGTAAACAAAGTACGAGTAAACAAAACACAGTAGGAATAAATGCAGCAAGTGGCCCAATCCTTTATGCAGCAAAGGATAAGCCGGTTGTATTTCTATAGATGACCAAACGTTCTCGAGGACACATGGGAAGACTGGCAAGTGCTTTCGCTTCATATAGTCGATTAATCTTCTTTAGCTTGCTAAGTGTTGTGTGGGTGAACCTGTGCTAATGTACCGCCCCATCCAAGACTAATACATACTTGTGATTATACCCCTTGTAAACATCCATAAGTACAAGAAAGTAATTAAGGTAAATACCTAACCACAGCTTTAAACTCTAAGACCCTTACGTCCCTTGTGCAATGGTTTCCTAACGGGGGTTCAGGTTTCTGTCACTCCTGCAACCCCTACGATTAGTAGCCAAATACAAAATGCATTCCCCTAGGCCCATATAGGTGAAGTGTCATGTAGTCGACGTTCACATGACACCACTAGAAGAAGTACACCACAACTTAAATAACAATCTATTGAATCTTTCTCAATGCAACTCCACTACTAACAACAAGACTTCTCCCATGTCCTCAAGAACAAAATGAACTACTCACAAGACATCATATGGATCATGATCAGAGATGGAATAATGATGTATAACAATCTGAACATAAACAATAATTCAATGGTGCACTCAATAGCATCAACTACAAAGAGTAATCAACACTAGGAAAGTTTCCCCTATGAACTATAGCAAGATTCAACCAATTGTTACAGCAATATGGAGATGGTGATGAGGGTGCTGATGGTGATGATGGTGGTGATGATGATGATGATGATCCCGATGAAGTCCAGCTTGATGGTGGTGTTGATGGCGACGATCTCCCCTCTCCGGGAAGGAATTCCCCCGGCAGAAATCTGTCTGCCGGAGAGATCTTTCTCTCTCGGTGTTTTCCGCCCCGCAGAGGCGGCGAAATCTTTCTGTGGTCGCTCCCCGAGTCTTAGGGTTTCGTGGGGATGATATACGCCATAGGAGAGAGGCTGGAGTGGGCCAGGGTAGCCACACCACCTCCAGGCGCGGCCTAGGCCTGCCCGCGTCATGGGGTGGTGTGGGCCCCCTGTGGCCCACCTCCACTTCATCTTCTGGCATCCTTAGTCTTCTAGAAAAATAGGATTTTTCGTATATTTTCCCTGATTTTCTGATCTTCGCGAATTTTGCCTCCAAACAGCACCTTTTCCATCAGAATCCTGACTGCAGCGGTCCATGCTCCAAAAGTCATCAACCATGCAAAAATAGATGAAATAACATAAGTATCACCTCTCAATACGAAATATATCAATGCATAATAGTGAATTAAGACATAGAATAGTGATGCAAAATGGACGTATCAACTCCCCCCAAGCTTAGACTTCGCTTGTCCCCAAGCGAAACTGAGCTCAATAAACATGACCTCAGGTTTATGGAGTGAAGAGTCGATAAAAGAATACGGACAAGAAGCATCACAATCATCAAATACATAGATCATAATAGAAGACAACTCACTATTATATAACTCATCTTGTAATGAGTAAAGGAAACACAATAAAGATACATAAAGTGAATCATAATTGGTAATGGCAAACTTAGCTCTTGGTCGAAGAATAGTTGATAATTTGCTGGAGTTCACAAATAGCTGGTTTTTCAAGATAGCTTTCAAAGTAGTAAACATCAAGATAAGAGCAAAGTGCAAAACAAGGAACATAAGAAACATGATTGAATAAATCATCATATGAATGAATGAAACACATCAACTCAAAATACTTGCTGAGATAGAATGGAATAGGCTTACTGACTCAACTACAAAGTAAAAGAAAGGGCCCTTCGCAGAGCGAAGCAGGGATTCCAAGTCTCATAAAGAGCTCCCAAAAATTATGATACTTACTAGCTTTCAGCTCTCATTGCCCCTATCATAGGCATCTTTTGGTGATTAAGGTTAAAGTGACACAACTAAGAGGATATGCTTGACAAGTTATAAGTTGAAATCTCATGCCCCTTACTTATGAGTACCGATCCTCATGCTACTCAACTTCAGTCATGAGCAAGCTCTTGTCATTGTAAATACATGCGTATCATTGAGAACCGCCAATGGGGTACCCCTTGCACATGACACAGGAGCTATCCCATAATCAAAATGACAAGGCAAGCATACAGTGAGCAGCTCAGCGATCTTTTTATTTGCTATTTGCATAGGTTTTTATTGAGGATGCTTCATAGAATGCTCACTATAGTTATGTTGCAAGTTTCCACCATGATTAGGCATGGCTTAGGCTAGCGGCCCAGGCGTTTCTGTAACACACATATAAACTCCATGATCTTACAAGTTCCACTTTTATTTCACACCGCCGGGATCCATAAGCAAAAGAACATGATATCAACTAGGTACAAGTACCAATGAAGTGTTGAAAGAGGTCCCCATGATACATGGTTCGGCTAACTTCAACTCATAAAGTGCAAGCATATACGCAACAAAGAAGGACCCAATAGTTCAAGTTTATTAAATGCGAGAAAGTAAAGTGTGCCATCAAGTTCGTGAGAGCTTTAATCACTAATTTTCACATAACAAGTTTAATTTGGGAGGTAGACAAAACAAGAATTTACTTGGAATGGCAATAATGCTACTAGGTAGGTATGGTGGACTCAAATGGCAAAGGTTTTGGTTTAAAGGAGTGGATGCACGAGAAGAATACCCTCTCAGTACAGGTTTTTGGCTAGCAAGGCTGGGTAGCAAGTATAAGAGTTGAAGGAAACAAACAAACATACAAGTGATAAATACAAACATGCAATCTTCCTTGGAAGCACAAAAGATCTTAACTAGAGAATACTAGACTTATGAGAAAATCAAGAAAGAAATATGATGAAATTATTTTTCTCTTTAGAGTACTTCTATATTTTTCTTTTCAACTCTCAAAAAGGTGTTGCTACTGACCGAGCCAGGTTTGCCAAAACCAACTAAATTAACTCAATGATCCCAAAGTGATACCAATACTAACAACAAGATCAATCATATAACCACGAATTGAAAACTAACATAAGGTATGCAAAAGAGTGAATGATAGAACTTCTCATTAATATTCCATAACGGAAACACACACCAAGGGATACAAATCTAATGAGAGAGGGGACACTTCCATAATGCAAACCATACTACACAATAACTCCTCTATTCATGATATGACTCTACTAATAAGGTAAAAAGATAGAAGATAGTGATATGATACCGCGGCACTCCCCCAAGCATGGAACAAACCAAGGGGATGCCAAACCTGATGACGAATTACTCCTTCGGTGGTGGTGGTATCCTCTTGATGAGCTCTTTGATCAATTTCCCAAAGTCCTCAATCTCGAAGGTGAGAGTACGAATCAACTCCGAGTTGTGCTCAATACGGCCCATAATCATTTCAGTTTGTGGATCCCAGCTCTTGTGATTCTTTTTCCATTCTTCCCACTTGGAGTCTTCTTTTCCTGCATGGTTATGGGTAAAGGTATGGAAGGTATTCTTGGTGTTCGGAGAAGGTGTCCGTGGTGCCAAGCGGTGACGCGGAGGCTTCCCTCCAGTTGACATCCGTGCAGTCCTTCTGATCCTGGCAGGGTTCGCCACCACTCCAATGCTTGCAATGGTAGTGCCGGTGTGCGGGTGTTGGCCTAGCTCCTCTTCACCTTCACTCTTGATCTCCTTCTCCTTCCCGGGGTCTTGGAGGTCTTCCTCCATAGGTTCCTTCCCTTCATCCTTGGCGGACACCATTGTGCTTCTAAACTTTCAAAGAGTATGTCCTGGCAGAAACAGTTTGAAACAAAAACACGACGAAAACACGATATACGAACCTCGGGCGATCCGGGGGGGTATATATTACGAAGTTTCATATCAAAAGGAAGGTACTGGGAGAAAACGAGTCGGAGGCGGAGTCCAGGGTGGACTCACCACCTGATGGCGCGGCCAGGGGTGGGCCCGTGCCATGGGGTGGTGTGGGCCACCCTGGACCCATTTCCGTCCCTTTTTCGCTTGGAACTTTCCTTATTGACTGAAAACTCCAAAAATATAGTTGGATTGTGTTTTCGCGGAACTTTTCTTACCAGAACTGTTACCTATTTGGAAACAGACTCTGCAGGTCTCTGAACTTGGTATCTAGTAGATTCTTCCGGAGTCATCACTTGAATATCATCGATATCTTCATCTTCATACACTTATTATTGGAGTCATAAAACCTTTCTCTTCCTTATTACACCATTGTCTCCACTTCCTGGAAATTTCTTTCACACAAAACTTCACACAGTTCTCATTAGCAACATTAGCATAAGTGAAGTGATAAAACCTTTTCAGTCCAACTTCAACTGAAAACCATCAAAACATAAGCTACTGAAGCAACTCCTTCCGAAAACCCAAAAAGGATTCAAAAAGGAAACCGAATAAAGAAGCAAATGCAAGAGTGGCAAAATCTGTCAAAACAGACCAGCATGTAAAGATCAATTTTTTCGAAAATATTCTGTTGCTCAAATCAAAAAGTGCAAAATTAACGAAAGTTAAATAACAACCTGGGGCAGAAGCACAAACAATTACAGCTCAAGCCGACATACAGCTCTCACGAATTTTTACGGTGAAGCACAAAAAATCTATTTCGGGATAGCAACTTCCCCAAATCTTACTTCTCTCTCATTAGAGGTTGATCTTGACACAAAAACCAAACAAAATGGATAAGGAGCGGTTATTACTGAAGTAATAACTTCCAAGACTCAAAGAAACAAAAACAAACTAAAAGCAAAAACAAATTGGGTTGTCTCCCATAAAGCTCTTTCTTAATAGCCATTAAGATGGGCATGATAATTTGAAGAAGCTCTCATAGGGATATGAATTGAAGTGAAAGAGAGCATTAAGAAGCAAAAACACACACATTTAAGTCTAACCCACTTCCTATGCAAGGGGATTTTGTAAACAAACAAGTTATTGAAACCAAAGGCAACTTGCATAAGAAGGAAAAAGAAGTGCAACATAAAATCTTTCAGCATAAAACGAGGAAACTTGGTATTATTGAGATGCATAAGAACACTTTTCCCTCTTTCATAGTAACTTTCAATATCATGCATAAACTTAACAATATAGCTATCACAAGTACCATCATAGCACTGATCACTTATTCTAACAGAAAACACAGGAATACTGGCTCTCATAACACTACTATGTGAAACAATATTAGAGGTATCCTTACAAAGGATAGTATGTCCCTCTTCTTCGTACTTGGTGACAAAGTCTTTCACATTTGCTATAATAGGTTCATCAACCATTTGTTTATTAGGTTCAACAGCTTTATTCATACTTTCATCTACCATACTAGCCATCATAGAATGTTCCTTTACCTTAACTGGAAAAGGCATTTTCTCAATATAAGGTTTAGGTAAAACATGATTAGCAGTATAAACTTCAATATTTCTTGCAGGAACACTCTTAGCAATATCTTTATAAGGTTCATGATACTTATTCCACTTCTTTTTAGGCACTTCAATGTAGGAAGCAAAAGCCTTAAAATAAGAAGCAATAGCTTGAGAGTCTAGACCATAAGCATTTTTAATATTTTGAAAGTCATCAGTTCCCATAAAAGAATCAATGCATTCATAATCATAATTTATACCTAACTTTCTACCTTTGTCATTCTCCCAAGCTTCAGCATTGTCTTGAATACGGTCTAGAAGATCCCATTTAGCTTCTTCTTCCATGCGAGTGAATGATCCAGCACGAGAAGCATCCAATAAATCTTTATCATGTGGAGGGAGCCTTGCATAAAAGTTGTTGATAATAATATTGTTGGGGAGCTCATGAATGGGACATTTGAGCATTAGTAACTTCAATCTCCCCCAAGCTTGAGCTATACTCTCTCCATCAAGAGGCCAAAAGTTGTATATTTGATTCCGATCTTTATGAATCTCACTAGGAGGATAAAACTTTGAATAAAAGAGAGGCACTATTTCCTCCCATTCTAGAGATTGACCATTCTTCAGGCGCTTATACCATTCCTCAACTCTTGTTTTCAGCGACAATGAGAATACCTTCTTCTTAACTTGATCTGTAGTAATACCTGCACACTTGAACAACCCGCATAATTCGTGTATAAAGAGTAAATGATCACCAGGATGGACAGTTCCATCCCCAACATAGAGTTATCCATAACACGATCAATAATTCTTGTAGGTATTTTGAAAACATCTTTCTCAGCAGGTGGTGGCTTATCTACTACCTTAATAGTGGTAGTAGCATTACCAAATAAGAAACTCAGTGAATTATCCATAACGAAAATAAAGCAACTAGCAGAAGTAAACAATACTCACAGTAGAAGTTTCCTTTACCAGTTCCACTCTCCAATAGCGCTTCACTCCCCAGCAACGGCACCAGAAAATAGTCTTGATGACCCATAAGTATAGGGGTGTATCGCGGTATTTTCGATAAGTAAGAGTGTCGAACCCAACGGGGAGCAGAAGGTGCTGGCTAGTGGTATGGATCAGGAATTCTCTGCAAATACTTAGCAAACGGATTTTTAGGGGGTTTTGATAAAGCAAGTAAACAAAGTACGAGTAAACAAAAGATAGTAGGAATAAATGCAGCAAGTGGCCCAATCCTTTATGCAGCAAAGGACAAGCCGGTTGTATTTCTATAGATGACCAAACGTTCTCGAGGACACATGGGAAGACTGTCAAGTGCTTTCACTTCATATAGTCGATTAATCTTCTTTATCTTGCTAAGTGTTGTGTGGGTGAACCTGTGCTAATGTACCGCCCCATCCAAGACTAATACATACTTGTGATTATACCCCTTGCAAACATCCGTAAGTACAAGAAAGTAATTAAGGTAGAAACCTAACCATAGCTTTAAACTCTAAGACCCTTACGTCCCTTGTGCAATGGTTTCCTAACAGGGGTTCAGGTTTCTGTCACTTCGGCAACCCCTACGATTAGTAGCCAAATACAAAATGCATTCCCCTAGGCCCATATAGGTGAAGTGTCATGTAGTCGACGTTCACATGACACCACTAGAAGAAGTACACCACAACTTAAATAACAATCTATTGAATCTTTCTCAACGCAACTCCACTACTAACAACAAGACTTCTCCCATGTCCTCAAGAACAAAACGAACTACTCACAAGACATCATATGGATCATGATCAGATATGGAATAATGATGTATAACAATCTGAATATAAACGATAATTCAATGGTTCACTCAATAGCATCAACTACAAAGAGTAATCAACACCAGGAAAGTTTCCCCTATGAACTATAGCAAGATTCAACCAATTGTTACAACAATATGGAGATGGTGATGAGGGTGCGGATGGTGATGATGATGGTGATGATGATGATCCCGATGAAATCCAGCTTGATGGTGGTGTTGATGGCGACGATCTCCCCTATTCGGGGAGGAATTCCCCTGGCAGAAATCTGTCTGCCGGAGAGATCTTTCTCTCTCGGTGTTTTCCGCCCCGTAGAGGCGGCGGAATCTTTCTGTGGTCGCTCTCCGAGTCTTAGGGTTTCGTGGGGATGATATATGCCAGAGGAGATAGGCTAGAGTGGGCCAGGGCGGCCACACCACCTCCAGGCGCGGCCTAGGCCTGCCCGCGCCATGGGGTGGTGTGGGCCCCCTGTGGCCCACTTCCACTTCATCTTCTGGCATCCTTAGTCTTCTGAAAAATAGGATTTTTCGTATATTTTCCCGGATTTTCTGATCTTCACGAATTTTTCCTCCAAACAGCACCTTTTCCATCAGAATCTTGATTGCAGCGGTCCATGCTCCAAAAGTCATCAACCATGCAAAAATAGATGAAATAACATAAGTATCACCTCTCAATACGAAATATATCAATGAATAATAGTGAATTAAGACATAGAATAGTGATGCAAAATGGACGTATCAATTCTCTTCACAGAGGAAAGAATCAATGATATTAATCATTGTGTTTTCCCCACTGGTGTTTTTCACCACATGAAGTAGGATTCAAAATGTAATCCATATCTAGTATAGAGACATTTGTGTATCATTTGTCATGATTCTTGGAATATGACATACCTATGAACTACTAAGGAAATAATCGTAAACTAGAATTATGAGAAATCCTAAAAGCAAAATTCACTTGAGATTAGAAAGCAATTAGTTGCCGAATCTCACAAGTAAAAGGGGCTATTTGAATTTTCCCAAATGATTGCATAGCCATAGTGGAAAAAGGGGTGAATGATAAAAGCACAATTTGTCAAGTATTGGACAAATTGTAATGAATTTGATTCAAATGTGCTGAATGTCTAGTGGGTTTAAAACTAGTAAAGTACTAGTATCTCATAGTAAATCTCCAAGTTTGATATTTGATCAAAGGATTTTGAAGTTATTCAAAATAGTGAGAGAATATGCAATTTGCATAAAATTGAGTGGGAGCTATGAAAGTCTTCCTGAAACAATATGTGATTCACATTTTTGAGTGGGAGCAATATAAGTCTCGAATTCAAATATGTAGAAACATATTTTGAGTGGGAGCTTATAGGAGTAATTCTTAAGCATGTTAAGAATAAAAGCGCAAACCCTTATAAATAAAGATTTATAAGGTGTAGAAGTTGATAATAGGTGCATTGTGATATTATGTAGTATTCCTTAAGGGATTCTGAAAAGGGTTTCAGAATAGGAGTTAATTAAGGAACTGGTCCTTAATAACTCAAGTTAGGAATAGTATTAAGTTTTACATCAATGGTTGAAAGAAAGAAAAGGATGATCATCATCCACTATATTGAGACATAGGTTCTATCTTAGTAAACCATGATGATAACTTAGCATAATATGTGATCCAAATAAGGAATGTTTGAAAGTGATTAAGTTTGAATCACGGAACGTTGATCTGAGTTTGTCCGCAGTGTCTAGTAGAGAACTGCAGACATGTTTTCAAAATCCATAAAGGATAACATATCTTAAAGCATAAAGGGTTATGTTATAAGGGAATATGTTGGAAACTCCCGTAAACACCGATTAAAGTCAAGTAGGAAGCGAGGTGAACCAAAAACATCGAAAGTTGCACAGAGTGCACTGGTGTGTCGATGAATACATTTATAATAATAGCTAAGGGTACCATCTAAAGTGATGTATAATGTAATGGCGGGGCTAGTTCGCTTTTAACGTAGAATGATGTGTCCCAGGGCACAGTGCCCATGAGAAAGCCCTCGAGGTTGATCTAACGTCATTGTAGGCTCCTAGAATCAGGCCTCGTTCTGCTTCCATAGCGACGATACATACACACAGATGCTATCATGTGATGATAAAGTATTAATGTCAATCAAGGTGACATTAGTAAGTTGCAAAGGATTTGGGACTGTAAAGTACAGACCCAGGACTCAACCTCTTCCATGAGCAAGCATGTTCAAGGTACCGAATATATGGTGCCAATGATTGAGAACAAATGCAGCTAGTGTATTTATACTCTAGTGCAAGTGGGAGACTGTTGGAAATATGCCCTAGAGTCAAATAGTAGTAAGGACTATTATCATATTTCATATAGTTGATGATTAAGTTTTATATCATGTTATAACTGTATTGAGTGGAAACATCAATACACATGTGATATACAAACAACCAGGGGTTTCTAGTGAAACTCTAGTCACTGGTTCATTGGTCAACAAATGATCATGTTTCCTGATCATGTGGCATTTATGCCAGTTGGAAATGAGGTCATCTCATTCCGAGAGATGATGAACCAATACCCAACCTAAACATCATGACCCGATCATGTCACGAAGTTCAAGTTACGATGATTAGAAATGGATCCTCGTCGACTATTCCTTAGACCGTGAGGCTATATCAATCACTGTCTCCCGAGAGTGCTTTGATAGCATCAAGAGCCACTTGGTAATACGGTGGTTATAAAGGTGTGTTCAGGTACTCAGAGGAAACCGTTGAGGCAAAATATGTCAAGAGCGGGATTTGTCCGTCCATGTGACGAGAAGATACTCGAAGGGCCCACTCGGAGAAGTTATATCCAAAAGTTGCGCAGCGTGTGATTTGATCACAAGGATATCACTTGTCGGAACGAGTCAAGTAGCGTTGTTCAGTAACGAGATTGAACACGACATGGTGATGTCATTGATCAGATCTCGGGCAATGCAAGTATCGAGAGACAAAGGGAATAAGAGACGACTGTCCCGGTACAAACGACGAAAGATCTTCGTGGAACGCACAGGGGTCACATGGCCATCCAGGTCCCTCTGTCGATCATTGGTGCGGGAGTGTCCCGACCATGTCTGGAGTGTTCCCGAACCATGGGGTATCACGCTTAAGGGCTTGATGATGCTTAGAGAGTATTTATAGGATCAGAAGAATCGCCAAAGAATAGTGGAGAGAAAACTGGAAGGGTTTCGGTAAGTCCGGAGGATGTCCGGAGTGGAGGTGGAAGGTGTTCCATAGCCACGGAGATTGAATAATGTGTGAATGAATGTTAAATGTTGATTTAATCATTTATTCATAATTATTTAATAAAGAGAAAATCAATTTAAATGGTCAAAGGCTTAATGGGCCAATTCCCGGAGGGGAGAGGGCCCATTAGGGAAAGGCAAGAGGAGGAAGGGGCCAAGGGGGTGGCCAGCGGCCCTATTGGGCCAGCCTCCCATGTGGGACCCATGAGGGGGTGGCCGGCGGCGCCTCCCCCCACCTCCTCCTCCTTTAGTCCCACCCCGGAACTTTGAGGGAGGTAGTACCTCCCCTCCCCCTATATAGTGGGGATATTTGACCAAATTAAATACACCAATAATCAATAAAGGTCTTCTCACTTTTGGGAGGACCTCTAGTTGATATTTTCTCTCTCCCCCTCTCTCTCTCGTGACCGTGGTCCCAAGTCTAGACTGCGCGAGAGAGAGAGACATCTTCACCGCGGAGCGCCGTCGCGCTGCAGGATTCGGATCCAGGAGTTCTACTTTCGCAACTGCTACTAGATCAGGGAAGCGGGGGTCATCATCAGTCACCGGACGTGTGTAACTCCCCGCGAGGTGTCGCACTTGAGGCACTCAAGTCATTGGAGCCAAGGAGCGCAAGGACTTCATCACAACCTTGAGGTCGGCTTCGGCTCATCTACATCAACCACGCTCTCCTGAGCGTTGACAACGCTTTTAGGTCTTTAAGGGTAAGTTCGTGAAAATCCCCTCCCGTTACTGTATTACTAATAGATAGGTCCTGGCAGCTTTAGAGGTTCAGGGGCGTAGAGTAAAATTTTATTGTTTTCATACGCGGAACCCCAACATGATATCTGGTAGTACCGCAGCACGACGCAGTACTACCGCTTAGTGGTAGGGCCAGAACATCGAGCAGTACTACTGCAAGGCTGCAGTACTACTGGGTGGTGGTACTGGATGCTCCAGAGGGAGCCTCAGCTTGTTGCTGAGTGTAGATGCATCTGGTACTGCCAAGCGGTACAACCGGTTCCAAGCGGTAGTATCGGACAAAAAGTCTGGTGCTACCGGTCCAGACAAACAACACATGCAACCACCAATACGGCACAAATTCCAGGCTTTCTTCTCTACCATTGAGGGAAAGCTGGATGCTTTGATGCAATGTAAAGTTGATTCCACCCAAACTTTCCAACGCAGACCCTCTCTTGATAGTATGGTTTTCCTATGACTCAAATAGAAGGCCTAGGAAAATGATGTCTTGCTATTGTCCTTTTTAGGGGCATCGAATGACTTGCAACATAGTAAGCCTATAAAGCACTTAGCAAATGATTAGTTCAATAAGGTGTGTCATCATCAAACATCAAAATCACTTAGGGAGGTAAATGCCCTTTTACCAAGGCTATGAGATTATCAGTGTACCTAGACATTTTGAGTATGTGCTCGCTAACAAAATTGTTCTCCTCCATCATGCAGCTAAAAAACTTTTTAGAAGCTTCATAACTTTATATGATATCATGGGTATCAAAAATCATTTTCAATTTACCCATGGTATCAAAAGCATTGTCGTTCTTGAAATGCTTTCGGAGCTCAGGCTCTAGCGCATACAGTATGCCACAGTGAACTACATTGTGGTCCTCCATACGACTCAAGTAAACATTCTTTACACCGTCGGAAGCATCATCAGGAGGTGGTGGGCCTAGCGGAGCTTCTAGCACATATTGCTTTTGTGCAGTAGTGAGGAGAATCCTTAGGTTAAAGGACGAGTTGGTAAAATTGCTATCATTTGTTGCAAGTTTCCATTTCTTCATGAACACATTGAAATTAAAAGTAGTTAGTACCATCTACAAAAAAAATTACAAAGTTTATTTAGACTAAGTTTACGATAGGTTGATTTCGAGTAATCTAAAATTTTCAAATAAATTCCCACTCAAATACAACATCCCTCGATGCCGTTTTGGTGATTACATGAACCAATTTCTCTACACCAAAACCAATCATCACGTGAATTGGTGCAGCTGCAAAGACAAGCATCGACATGGTCATCATATCAACCATATGACTCATGCTTTACCTTTAGGTATGTGTTTCGAGGCCATGTATGTACATGCTAGGCTCTCCAAGTAAGAATCTTAGTACACACGTGTGTAAATCTGGCTTACACCTATTGTATGCGAACGTAGAGATTATCACACCAGAACATCACGTGGTGTCTCGAAACGATAAACTTAACGGTGCATATTAAAATAAGAACACATGTTTATCTTGATATTTAAAATGAGGAATCATCTTATAATGCTACTAAGTGATACCTAAGAAAAATGAGATGCATACAAACATCATATGCAAAAAGTGATACAATATGGTTCTTACACTTGATTTTCATCTTGTGCATCATGGTATGATCTCCTTCATTCCACTGGTGTAGCGCCAAGATCTATAGCGCTTCCACCTTGATTTATTATAATTTTTCAAGAGTATCATACCATACTTAAAATTTTAACATTTATCATATCATAACACATGTCCAGCAAAAAACAAATTTAGACACTTCTAATTTATATTTACATATTTTATGTGGCTTATGGCTTTCAAAGATAAAACCATTCTTACCTACGAACATAGAACCACAATGGTGATAATCAAATTATTAGCAACCCGTTGTAAATCATATGTTAACTATAGTGGGAGAGAGAGTCACCTGCTAGCCATTTATGCAGAACTAGTTGCATGTCAAGCGTGAAACAAATCTCATGTGCGAGGACATGTAAGGTTAGTCCGGGACGCTTCATCCCACTATACCACTAATATCCAAAATACACAAGAGGATGCAATAACATGATCATCAATGCCCACATACTCATATGTGTTCTACCCATACAAAACATCTATGCATAGATCCGGCTTTGATACCACTGAAGGGCTCACAGCATAGAAAAAAAATCCTATGATATGAATAACTAAGTACCAAGATCTATCGATTAGACGCAATCAACATGTCACATCCATAGAGAACTTACCCTCAAAGACCAAAAAGCTTTACGAGATTCAATCTCGTGGATGATGTAAACGAACTCTTGCAATCTCAAGATCGAGTTGTAGAGCACCACAAACCAGCAGCGCATCCATGCTCGAGCACACGTCCATCTTGCTAACAACCTTCGGGCCCTCGATCCAGCGAAACAACGGAAGCAGCAGACCCCGCCATAGAAACTATTAGAACATGTTCATCGCTATTCCGACGAACATGGGAACCACTAGAGAGAGAGAGGATAAATCATTCACAAGGATGGTGTGTGATGGGAGGAGGACCAATCCTCCTTTTATGGGGGACGGGGTAGCCCCCAAGGCCATGGCCGACAGCCAAGGTGGTGCCCCCGCGTCTCCTCATTCATGTGAGTGGAGTCTCCACTCATCCCACTCACATGAATTTCCATTCCACACACATGCATTTAATTTCCCCTAGATTAAATGTTAAATAAAAACAATTATTTATTTATATTAATATTTATTAATTACTTTAATTAACAAATATTTACATAAACCCCTTGCATTATTTTGATATTACATCTGAAACCAATTTCAGCGATTTGACCTAAAACAATTCTAGTACTCATAGTAATAATTCCAACGCTTTTAAAACCTTTCTCTGATATAATATATCTGCCCATTAGTGTCGGCGTGCCTTCAATGTGTCACCCTATGGTTCGCAAATAACGCATGCATGATCGAGACACCTCTCCGATCAATAATCTGAGTGGGACCTGGAGATCCGTACTGACTCCCACATATTCAACAATGACTCTTGTGATCATGAGAACCATTGTTGTTGTAACTAAATCCCTTTGTCTCGCGATATATTACTTGTCCGAGATTCGATCATCAGTATCAACCATACCTAGTTTGATATCGTTACCAACAAGTCCTCTTTTAACGTTTTTGTGATATGACATTCTTTGTGACCTAGTCACGTGTTTGCAAGCTATGTCAATGTGATACCACCGAGAGGGTCTAGAGTATATCTCTCTATTATATGGATGGACAAATCCCACTCTTGATTCATGAGCCTCTAGATAACACTTTCGGAGTACATGAACCTACCTTTATAGACACTCTGTTACGGTGTGATGTTTGATGTTATCAAATTACTCTTTCGATGTTAGTGAATGACATGATCTCATGGTCTAAGGAGTACATTTACTTCGTATGCGATGTTATAGCAATGTAAACAATATGACTTTGATCATATTGCTATACTTTGATCATATTCCTCTAATATTGTGATCTCGTTATTAACAACATCCAATGTTCATGATTCCTGATCATCAGTTAATGAACGAGCTAGTTAAATGAGAGGCACAACTAAGAACTCTTGTTTGTTTATTAAACATATATGTATTCATGTTTTCAATTAACACAATCATAGAATGAAAAATAAACATCTATAATAGACATGGAATAAGATAATAATCATTTTATTATTGCCTCTCGGGCATGTTTCCTTCACAATGCGTCATCAGGAGGGCGCGCAGGGCGATCCACGACGAATCATGCGATCGTACTGGCGGAGCTGGACCATTGGGTCACGCATGCGATGAGGCCTAAACATGCCCGTTAGGGCACGCTTGGTAAGGAGAAAACATCATCGTAGTTTAGTTTAATTAGACATAGTAATTGATCTAAACCAGCTATCAACCTAACGGGAGAAAAGGTTATCAAATTAATATAGCACTTACACTGGGGCCAAATGGACCGATGCCTAGACACATGCTTGGTCCGTGGCATGCCCGGCTTGACACATTGGTACCCCAAATTTGATGAATCGATGGGTCGTGCCAGACGCGTCGGTTTGTTTGGATCATGTCATTGGAACGTGCACGGTCTGCCCTCTTGGCCGCGCAGATGGGTTCAGACCGGATGGTTCGTGCTGGAGACGCCCTTGTATGTCTGCACACATAATTTCTCTGATATCGAGCATTGGAGGAGAAAGTATCCGATGGAAACTGAGTTCCAATACAAACATGGAAACTAGCGTCCAACCACAACTTTGCGGTCCAGATCAACCTCACAGTCCCACCAGATTTCTTTCTTATTTTTTGTATAAAGCACCCTCACAGTCTTTCTCTCTCATATCTGGACTAGTCCCCAAATCTCTCCCGATCTGAATTCAATACACGGCTTCTCCAACTCCATGAGCAGCCAAACGCGCCACCAGAGCTATCATATCTCCCTCATCAACCAGAATCGGCGGCGGTGGCTGAGCCAGTTCGTCAAGGGGTGCGAGGGTGGTCGTCCGGCGCGCGAAGAGGGAGACCACGGTTTTGGGCTGGAGGGCCTCGTCGGGATCAGAGCTTGGTTGTCTCTGGCGCCGCCATGGAGGAGGTGATGGAGGTCGGGAAGGTGGAGGAAAGGTTGGGCGGAAACAACCCATGGGCGGAGGAACTCTGCCGCACCAACGACATCTGCGGTAGTGGTTCTTGGTGCCAGTTCTGTGCATGTTCTTGTTAGACCTTTAGGATCGCTAGGCGTCGATCTAGAGAGTGTGAGGTAGATATGCATACCGTCGGCCTTCGAGGTTGACGACGAGCTCGTCATGGAGCTCGACAGAGAGGTGGCGGCGGAGAGGTGGGTTAGTCCCGCCGCTACAGCGCTAGCCAGATCGGTGGCTTTGGGCTTGGATGTGTTGGTGGGGTGAGACGGGCGACGAACCTCGAGAGTCGTGCCCCCAGCCCCCACCTCTTCTATATAACGTTGCGCGACAGGGGCCCACCAATGATGATAACGTTGGGTGCCCCCGATCAAGGTGCTAGACCAAGCCGTCCGTCCGTTGGGACAGACGTGGGGAGATCATACTAACATTCTCCCCCTTGATCTCATCTTTCATTTAACTCATTACTTCAAACTTATACTTTGGCACCCATTCCACCATAGATCAACATATAGGGCATGTCTCGTCATAACGGTCAGTTACGCACCATAGATTCAACAGCCACTATACGGCTTTCTATTTTGAAATAGGTTCTAGTTCTAGGCCCTTAATGTCCAGGTATCATAGGCTTTCTCGTAAACCCATGCCGGCTAAGTGTTCTCTGAACACACTGGGTGGTAAGCCTTTTGTGAGTGGATCCGCGAGCATTTCCTTTGTACTTATATGCTCTAAACTTATGGTATGATCCTAGATTGTTTCTTTCACAACATAAAACTTAATATTAATGTGTTTGGCAGTAACACTTGACTTATTGTTGTGAGCATAGAATACTGCTGGCTCATTGTCGCAGTATATTCTGAGTGGTCTTTGAATGTTGTCTACCACTCTCAACCCGGGTATAAACTTCTTTAACCAGTTTGCTTGCCCCATGGCCTCATAACATGCTACATACTCAGCCACCATCGTGGATGATGCCGTGACGGTTTGCTTGGAGCTTTTCCACGATATAGCTCCCCCCCGCGAGAGTAAATATATATCCTGACGTGGACTTCCTTTCATCTATATCTCCCGCATAATCTGCATCTGAATACCCTTCTATCTCAAGGGAATCAGATCTTCTGTACGTCAACATGAGGCCTTTTGTGCCTTTTGTAAAACGCAATGCCTTCTTCACCATTTTCCAGTGATCTATTCCTAGATTGCTTTGAAATCTGCCAAGTACCCCGGTAACAAAAGCTAAGTCAGGGCGTGTACATACTTGAGCATACATCAAACTTCCGACAGCAGAAGCATATGGAACCGCTTTCATTTGATCGATCTCATATTGGTTCCTGGGACACTAGAAATTCCCAAATATATCACCTTTGACTATGGGAGAAGGCGTAGCATTACTCGCATGCATACCATACTTCTTCAGAACCTTTTCTAAGTATGCCTTTTGCGATAATCCTAAAACCCCTTCTTCTCTATCTCGGAGAATTTCAATTCCTAGAACGAATGAAGCTTCACCGAGATCTTTCATATCAAAATTCGAGGACAAGAATTTCTTTGTCTCCAATAGTAGACTACCATCACTACTAGCGAGTAGAATGTCATCCACATACAGGATAAGGAAAATGAACTTCCCATTCTTGAACTTTGCATATACGCAATTGTCCTCTTCATTTTCATCGAAACCAAACTTTCTTATTGTTTCATGGAACTTTAAGTACCATTGCCTGGAGGCCTGTTTTAATCCATAAATGGATTTCTTCAGACGACATCCCATACGTTCTTTTCCTTCCACAAGAAAACCCTTGGTTTGTGCCATGTAAACTTTTTCTTCTAAGTCTCCATTTAGGAAAGCCGTCTTTACATCCATCTGATGCAATTCTAAATCATAGTGTGCCACTAAAGCCATTACGATTCTAAAAGAATCCTTACTTGAGACTGGAGAAAATGTCTCATTGTAATCTATTCCCTCTCTTTGGGTGAAGCCTTTAGCAACAAGTCGTGCTTTATATCTTTCAATATTCCCTCTAGAGTCACATTTTGTTTTGTAGACCCATTTACAGCCTACTGTTTTGGCTCCTTTAGGAATTTCTTCTAAATCCCAGACTTTGTTACTACTCATGGATCTCATTCATCTTCCATGGCTTCAAGCCACTTCGATGAGTGAGCACATTTGATGGCTTCTTCAAATGTGGTGGGATCACCCTCCATTTGAACTTCTTCACTAACATAGACTTCAAAATCGTTAGGAATAGCTGGCTTTCTAGTTCTTTGAGACCTTCTGAGAGTCTCGCCTTCTGGCACATTCTCTGTTTGGGGCTGTTCCAGCTCCCCTTCTTGTGTGACAACAGGGTCTTCATTTTCATTCATTGTTGCCATAGGAGAACTAACAACAGGTGTCACATCGACATTGTCCTGTGTCGGTGCAGCAGCAGGTATCGAGAAAAACGGTTCCTGAATCATCGGAGTGGGTGCATGCACCTGCTTCTCCTCAAGGTTGATTTCTCGCGATACCGTGCTCCCCCTGATCATCTGATCCTCCAGAAACACAGCGTGTCTCGTTTCCACAAACTTAGTAAATCTGTCTGGACAATAGAAACGATAACCTTTTGACTTGTCTGGATAGCCAATGAAATGGCAACTTACTGTTTTAGGATCTAACTTCCCAAGGTTTGGGTTGAAGAGCTTAGCCTCAGCTGGACAGCCCCACACTCGCAAATAATTGAGTGAAGGTTCGTGACTAGTCCATAACTCATATGGTGTTTTAGACACCGACTTACTAGGAACTCGATTAAGTATGTGAATGGCGGTTTTTAACGCCTCCATCCACAAAACAACCGGTAAGGTGGAGTAACTTAACATGCTTCTTACCATATCCATCAAGGTACGGTTACGTCTTTCAGCTACTCCATTCTGCTAAGGCTCGCCCGGCGTTGAATACTGGGCAATTATACCATGTTCCTGTAGAAACCTTGCAAAAGGTCCAGGAACCTGGCCATATGGGGTGTGCCGACCGTAGTATTCGCCTCCACGATCGGACCTTACTACTTTAATTTTTAAACTATGCTGATTCTCAACTTCAGCCTTAAATATCTTAAATTTATCCAATGCTTCAGAACGCTCTCTAATTGGATAAATATAACCATAACGCGAATAATCATCCGTGAATGTTATGAAAGAATCATATCCATCCACAGATGTCACATGAAACGGACCGCATCTATCCGTATGAATTATTTCTAAGACTCATGTGCTTCTTTTGGCACCCTTTTTAATGTTCTTTACGAACTTTCCTTTAATGCAATCGATGCATTGCTCTAAATTTGAAAATTCTAAAGGTGGTAGAATTGATTCTTTTACTAAGCGTTCTATTCTCCCCCTCGAAATATGGCCTAAACGACAGTGCCATAATTTCGAAGAGAAATCATCAATTCTTTTCCTTTTATTCTTTCCATTCAGGGATGAGGAGGCATTCTCATTCTCAGCGCTTAATGCATACACATTCTCACAAAGTGATAACAAATAAAGCTTGTCTTGTCTGAAGGCAAGACCAACAATCTCATTATTACGCTTGATTTTACATTGTCCATCACCAAAATGGCAAGAAAAACCATCATCATCTAAGCGTGATACACTTATTAAGTTTCGATGCAAAGAGGGTACATAAAGTACATCTACTAGTAAAATTACAAAGCCATTTGATAATTCTAATGGGAGATCTCCAATAGCTTCGACTTCAGCTTGGACGCCATTTGCCACCTTAATTCTACTTTCTCCTCTTTGCAGGGTCCTTCTCATACGGAATCCCTGTAATGAATTTGCAACATGGACAGTTGCACCTGAGCCAATCCACCAAGTAGATTTTGCATAACTTAAAAATAGTGATTCATCAACAAAAGTAATTAAATCCTCACCTTTCTTGCACAGATGCTTTAGGAAGCTCACACAGTCACTCATGTAGTGGCCCTTTTCCTTGCACCACCTGCAGGTGTCCTTGTCCACCTCCTGCTGTCAGTGATCATCATCCTTTCCATGAGGCTTAGAAGGGGGGAGGCCCTTGAGGTTTCCCTTGTGGCCTCCCTTGTGGCCTGGAACCCTGAAAGTTCCTCTTCTTGGTTGGGCTCAGGTAGTTCACAGAATCACCATATTGTCCCTTGAGCCTCTCTTCTTCTTGTACGCACATGGCCATCATCTTCTCAATGCCCCACTTTTCTGGCTGTGCGTTGTAGTTCACAGCGAAGGTCTCAAATTGGTTTGGTAGTGAGGCAAAGATCAGGTGAATGATGAACTCGACTGGGAGCTCCATGCCCATGGGCTTCAGCTTGGAAGACATGTTGCTCATTCGCAATATGTGGTCCCTTACTCCACCACCAGTGTACCTTGTAGTAACAAGTTTATTAATGAGAGAGCTCGCCTAGGCCTTTGAAGACCCAGTAAACTGACTCTCTACCTTCTTCAGGTACTCTATGGCAGTGCTAAATTCTGGGATTGCTCCCCTTATTGCTTCCATAATGGAGCTCTTAATGACCATCAAGCACTTTCTGTTAGACAAGTCCCACTTTGCACGATCAAGGTCGTACTTAATTCTTATTGGTCCATGGTCGTGGACCCTTTTGTTGAAGTCATCTTCACTTTCTTTCTCGCCCCTCACGGGGTCCTCAGGTTCCTTGGGACAGGTCTCAATCAGTGCCACGTCGAGGTCAAGCAAAGCAAGCCCCATCTCAGCCTTCTCTCACCATGAGCCGTTGTTCCCTCCATTGAGGGGCTCAATGGCCGAGATGAAACTTATAGGATTGCCTGAAAACAAAATATCACCAAAATGAGTTAATTCAACGTTGGTCAAATTAAAATATGAAACTTCTCAATATTAATTCTACATCACCGTTGGGCAGAAATAGAACTATAATCCATAGTGAAAATCTTACTAACAATGTTGGTCATCAAATAAGATCCTCACTTCATTGCAATTAAGCAAATACATTTAACTATTTGCAGCGGAAAACTATGAATGAAACATTCATCAAACTTTACATTTTACAGAAACCTTACTATTACATTAGTACTTTCTAGACAAAATATCGTTGGATAATATTGAATAGAAAAAATGTAACTACCTCGGTGAATTACGCTCTTAGTTAATGCCTGGATGAACGAAAGTGGTTAAAATAGTATGGTGGGGCCCAGGGCCACGCACGGTAGACCTTTCGGCCGTCCTAACCACTTTCAGACAACGGGACAAGAACGAGCGGCGTAATCGGCAGGCGAAGGGATCAACTACATACACAAATGAGTATGTATGCAAGCCACATACAACAGTCCTCGGAGCCATTCCATCTAAAAGAAATAGAAATATACCATCGCCATACGGCAAGATCCAAATGTCCTAGATAGATATATTAATTTAGGATAGCTTCTCATACATCACACATCAGAGTATCAGGCGGAAGCGGAAAACAAGATCTGAGTACGGATAAGAAGCAAATTGGCATAAGATGCCCATAAATAAACACATCCCACCCACAGATCACACGGATCCCCGTTCCCGGAATCTCTACACCGAATGATCGTTGCCAACATCATCTGTCTCTTCCACCCAGTATCCATCTTGCGGGTACACCTGTTCATCTGAATCAAACAAATTATCGTGTGAGACCCTAGGGGTACTCAGCAAGTCTTTATGCCGCTAAAGGGGACACAACCTAGGGTGACGCAATTGCAGCAAAAGATAATACCTAACAATTCTATAGATACTCGCTAACCTTCCGCCTAACCAATGATAGACGGAAGTCCGTGAATTAAGAACAACAGTTATAACAGTATAATTATCAGATCCATCCTCCTCCTCGCTTACCAACGAGGAAGCAGACGAACAACCCCCATCATCCGTTGGCAGTTTTATTAACCATTCCATGAGTATTGCACTATTTACTAGTCAAGTACTTAGTCAATTTAAAAGCGGTACTTTAATTATACTTGTCTATGATCGAGAAACTGTGCTCCAAGTCGTCCATAACCGCGGACACGGCTTTCAGAAAGATTTACCCTACAGGGGTGCACGAATAGCAACACACACTCGATCAACCTCGGAAAAACCAAATCAAAACCCAACGAGGCGTTCACGACAAAGCAATCACAGGATTCAGAAACATTTCAGGGGGCCACCCCATTAAGCTACCCGCAACGAAGTTGGCCGGCTCCGAGACGGACCCAAGGTTTGTGTGGACGGTGGTAAACGACTAGGAACCCGAAAATGTGATCGGGCTTGTCGATACAGCGAAAACGTGTCACGATCCAACATAGTACAGGTGCTCCTCGGACAATCTTAAATAAAGCAGTAACATGGCATAAGTACAGAATAGTAATAAAGCCCCAAACTAATTGTGGCCCCAAGAAATAAGAATGAATCAAGCTCTGGCTCAGGGGGGGTCCATAAGGCCTCCCGGATGTGGATAGTGCGAATAGTCAAGGAACGGGAATCAAGTACTCGGGGTCCTACGGGACACAAGTGAGCATGAAAAACCAAATAGAAGATATTGCTCACCGGTGCCTCTTTCATTAGTTATCCCATTACTACTCAGGTTATGTTGTTTAGGTACCTCGTTATTCCTCAGACACTCACATACCCTACTCATGCTTTTCTACGACCCGCATGGCTCAAACAACTCCTGTAGTAATGGCTCATGGGATGGAGTAACAAGCTTCGGTGGGGTTTAAAAGTAAAGGCTATGCAGTACTTGGGATTCAATTTAATGCAATCGTGACTCAATGATGCAAGAATAAGATAGAGGCAATAGGTATTGTATGTATGCAAGCATGTGGTAGTGCTTGCCTGGCAGCTCAGTTGAAGCGAGAGATGGATCTGGGTAATACTCCTGGGATTCCTGGTAATTCTCCTGCTGGGCATCTATTCGAAGAAGAACCAAACAAACAAGGGCCAAAATAAATAAAGTGCACAAGCATATGAATTTAAATGCAACAAGCACACAAGCATGCTATGATGAATGATGCACAATTTACATGGCATTAAAATAGCATGGCAAAGGTGAGGTGTGGATACAAGAAATAAAGCATGTTATTATTTATTTAACCAAGTTTTATTGTCAAAAACAGTTCAGATTTTTAATAACAACATTATGCATGCTTCAATTCAGAACAAGGACTGCATAAATAGAACGGGCTCGTCGCGCTGATCGATTTAGACATATTATTTGTCTAATTTGGAATTATAAAACAAAAGTTATTAAATAATTAAGGAAAAGGGCATTTTATTGTAATTTTAATCATCTCGAAATTTAAAGTGTTCAAAACATATTTTGAATGGCACATTTGAATTTCTCACATTTTTCTGATTCCAAAACATATATTATATGTATTATTTGGATTTGTATTTTAAAAATTATTTGAATCTGAATTGAATTTGAATTTAAAACAATTTGGAAAAATGTTTAAATAAAAACAGACAGCCAGAATTACTTTTCTTACCCAGTCAGATCCAGCCACAGCCACTGACGGGTGGGCCTTGCGCTGACTGGGCCACGCGCGCGGAAAACCTTTTGTTACCGCGGATCGGGCTAGCCACTGAGACGGCGGGGTGGGCCAACTGGCGCAGGCCCGCGTGTCAGCAGTGAGGAAGGCAGGGGCTGACAGGTGGGGCTGGGGCTGGAGCGCGGGTTACGCCGGATAAAGCAGAGGGGCTTTCCTGCAAAAGTGCTAGCGCGGCTGACTGGTGGGGTCGCTAGGAGCGCGGGTTGCAGGAATCAAAAAGGTGGGGGGCTTATTGCAAATTTATCACGGGCCAGGTTACTGTTTTTCTTCTTCACCGTCTGGCGAGGAAATTCGGCGCGCGGCGCGAGCGGGGATTCGATCCCGGGTCACGGGAGTGCGCGTGGAGAGGCCAACCGGTGCGGCTGGCTCGGGTAGTTGTCAGGAGGGTGGCGGGGGCCTAGATAGGGTGTTGCGCGGCGCGGGAAGGCTTGCACATGCCGGCGAGCGGCGCGCACTGAGAGCGCTCGACAAAAACAACGGCGGTGCTAGGGCGGTACGGCGAGGCGGAGCATGTCAGGGAGAAGGAGAGGCTCACCGCGGGCTCGACGGCAGGCTCGGATCGGGCGGGGGCACGGCGGATCGTCGGGGATGCAGGCGCTCCGGCGAACTAGGGTTTCGGGGAGCGGCGAGGATCTGGCGGTGCTGGGACTTCCTCCTTCGCATCAGCGTGTACAGGGCGTCGTGGAGGAGCCTCCTCGAGCTTCCAAGCCACCTCCAGGACAAGCACGCCGGCTGGAACGTCGGGGCGAGGTGGTACTAGCGGCGACCGGCGTCGGGTGTGGTGGTCGGAGAGGAAGAAGGAGAAGAAGGGGGCGGCTCGGGCAGATCTGGGAGAGGCCAGAGAGGCGTGGGGAGGGAGGAAAAGTGAGAGGGAGAGAGAGAAGAGGGAGCCGTGGCAGGGGAGTTAAAGGTGGCCTCGGTGCCACCTTTTTCCTTCTCTCTCACGTGCCGGCTCGAGCTGGGGCTCGACCTGGGGCTGGTAGGCACGGCGGGGAGGGGCTGCAGGTGGTCCCGGGCGGCGAGCGGCTGCAGGGTGGGGCCAGCATGGCGGTAGAGAAAGAAAGAGAGGAGAGAGGCTAGCTCGGGCTAGGGTTAGATGGGGCATGGCTCGGGTTAGGGTTTTGTCTAGATTTGGGGTAGGTAGCTGGGGTGATGGTCAGCAGGTTAGAGAGAGGGAGAGTAAGTGAGAGAGATGGGAGAAGGTTAGGATCTAGTAGAATTAGGGTTAGGGGAAATTAGAGAGAGAGAGAGAGAGAGAGAGAGAGAGAGAGAAATAGCTAGGTTAGGTGGTTTTAGGTTTTTAGATTTTAATTTTGGTTTATGAGATCAAACCAAGGAGAAAAATGAAGTTTGATCTTGCTTGAGATAATGTGGAGGAGAAGCAAGAAAGAAAGAGGAAGAAAAGAAATAGGTGGAAAAGGTCACATATGAACATACATGTAGAAAAATAAAATAAAAGAAAGAGATGTGGGTGAGACTAAGGGGGTGGTGGCATGGGAGGAGATGGACTCCCAAGATAGGATCCCTCAAAATCAAAGAAAAACCAATGGAGAAAAATGGTGGTGAAGAAGCTTGCATGGCCCATGCAAAATAATAATGCCATGGTTTATTTTGTGAAAACAATAATAAAATGATGGCATTATTCTTATGCATTTCCAAGAAATGGAATAAAGCCAAGCAAAGGAAAAAATAAAGACTAGATCCACCCTATTGCCCATGAGCTAGATAAAAATAGCAAAAGAAAGAGAAACAAGCTCATGGTTAATGGAATGGTGGGATTATAAAGTGGTGGAAGAGAAAGGTGGTGGAATGTAAATAAAAGATATGTCCCCAACTCAACTTGGGCATTGAACAATATATCAATACCCAAATACAATATCAAGAGGCAAATACAATTAATAATGCATGTGATAGAAGAACCAAAAGAAAAAGGGATTTATATGATGCTCAAATGCAAGGTGGCATGATGACATGAGCATGATATCCTTATGATGCAACAATAATATATATGAAGTAGCCAATATTTAACTAGGACAAGTAGCATTACAATTGTTAGACAATTGGGATGCTACAAAAAACTAGGCGAAATTTGCCAAAAAATTGCACAAAAAACATCCAAAACAGCTTCTGTAAAAAAAACGGGTGAAAAATTGTCCTGGGCGGAAAATAGCCGGCCCAGCACCTCTAGGCGGCGTGTAAGGCACCCTGGGCCTGCAACGGCCCACAGCCGGCTGGCCTCCTACGCCCTCACGCAGCCCAGTGGCCCGGCGCCGCCCACTAGTGCTAGGCGCGCTGATCTTGGCCGTCCATCTCGATCAGACGGCTGGGAGCTGTTTTCGGGCTGGTCAAAACCAGCACCGACCGGTGCCCCCGAACCCTAACCCTCAGACGCCTCACTCCCCCCCCCCCCCCGCGCTCCTCTGTTCTCTGGCGGCGGCGGAAATGCGCCCGCGGGACTGGAGAGGAGGCTGTGCCGGCCGTGGGCCATTGCAGGCCCAGGGTGCCTTACACGCCGCCTAGAGGTGCTGGGCCAGCTATTTTCCGCCCGTGGGACTGGAGAGGAGGCTGCGCCGTCCGGCGAGCCCCTCCCTTTCTCCGGCGTGAGCTCCCCGCCCCCCTTCCACTCGGCGAGGTTGGCGAGGCGGCGGCGTCGGCCGGCGCAAGCGCCGGCGACGAGCCCCTCCCTCCTCCACCTTTTCTCTGCTCCCGGCGGCGGCGCACTGCCCCGCGCCGGTGAGGTTGGCGAGGCGGCGGCGAGCCCCTCCCCCTCTACTTCTTCTCTGACCCCCTCTCAATCCCGCATAGAAGCGAGAGCCGAGAGAACCGGTGGACGGCAGCGGCCCCCCTGGCCCTCTTGCCGGTGCGCGCATCCACCCGTGGGTGGGTGCGCCGCCGTCAAGCGGCTCAGGCGGCGGCGCCCTTTGCCGACGGTGGCCGGAAACTTTTGATTCTTTTTTTTCTTTTGATTTTTGGAAAGGGCATTTGGGGATTTGACTACACGGGGATTTTCTCTTCTTTTCTTTTCGATTCTAGATCGATCTTATCCGGGGAAGAAGGGATCTGCTGCCTAGGGGTTTTTATATTTCTTCACCCCAGAGGGGTTTGTTCTTCTCCCCGACCTCGGCTTGCCGATGCGTCGGGATCGAGTGGAACGGCGCGGCCTTGTGGCGGCGCTTCTAAAAAACCCTAGCCTTTTACTTTTCTCCCTCGGATCTACTACTCTCTCTACTAGATCAACTAGAACTAGCGGCTCTGATACCATTGTTAGACCTTTAGGATCGCTAGGCGTCGATCTAGAGGGTGTGAGGTAGATATGCATATTGTCGGCCTTCGAGGTTGACGACGAGCTCGTCATGGAGCTCGACAGAGAGGTGGTGGCGGAGAGGTGGGTTAGTCCCGCCGCTACAGCGCTAGCCAGATCCGTGGCTTTGGGCTTGGATGTGTCGGTGGGGTGAGACGGGCGACGAACCTCGAGAGTCGTGCCCCCGGTCCCCACCTCTTCTATATAGCGCTGCGCGACAGGGGCCCACCAACGATGATAACGTTGGGCGCCCCCATCAAGGCGCTGGACCAAGTCGTCCGTCCGTTGGGACGGACGTGGGGAGATCATACTAACAGTTCTTTGCCACACACAAAAAATGCCATATGCCATGATTTACTTTCGTTCTGTTCCTAGTTCTGGAATTCGATCCTGATTTGCATCTATTCATGGACCGCTCTATGAAACTATGTTGAATCTGCTCTATGAAACTGAAAAATCGGGTTGTTACACAGATCTCCTATGACTCATTGTTGTTCAAGTATATATATCTGAATAAGCGAATCATGATCTCAGATTTATTGTATGGTTCTCGATCTTAGATTTCTTATACACTCCTAAGCTTGCTTCTGTTTCTCTCAAAAAGATTTCTGAATCTTTGTTTGGTAGATACGTGTGTGAGACTGACGTGTTCCTACGAATCAAACGAATCCATAAAATATATAGAATGCGTCTGCTTGTATGGATAATACTCCCTCCTTTTCAAAATATAAGATGTTTTAGCTTTCTGAATAAAGTGTAACTAGACCCTTTTAGTATATAGGTTCATTTAGATTTGTAGTGAATCTAGACACTAAAATGAGTTAGATATACTCCTTTCACAAAACTAAAACATCTTATATTTTGAAACGGAGATAGTACCTCGGAGTAAATGCTCCAAACCTGGGACGGCAGTGGCGTCTCCACTAGTACAATATCTGAATGTGCAATTGAATTGTTCTTGGGACGTTGAGAGGAGAAAGTACTATGGAGGGGTTTAGTACAAATATGCAGCTAGCAAGCAGGCGTCTTTTTGCAAAGTTGTAATGGTCCGGTCCTGTTTCATCTCCGCAGTACATTTTGGATCCAATAGTCTTTGTCTGGGTTTCCATGTTTCCACTCAGAACGGGTTTCCACCAGATACTTTCTCAGCATTGGACATAAGTGACCTATGGATCTGCTTTCTTTTCTTGCAATCCTGCGCGCGCCAGTGAGGCAATCTCACCTTCATGCATTATCCTCTGACCTGGGCCAGCTGCGTAAACCATTGCCTGCAAGTTTGTGCATGTAACCGATGGCCAGAATATAGTGTACATCACCTGCCACGGCTTGTAAAATAATGCGTGTCACGAACATCTCAAATTGTAAGACCCTAGCTCCTTGTTTGGGCCATCCTCCTTGGACGAAAAATATGATGATAAATAAACTGATAAGGTGAGTAGTACCTTTTTATTTGTGTGATGCCACTGCCCACTGGTGGTCAAGATTCAGGATCTCGAGGGCAGTACATTTGTGCATGAGCAATGTGCGTGAAAAGTGGGACCAACGTAATCCTGTGGTTGTTTTGCCATTTTGTCATCATGACCAATGCCCTGTACTTGTGCCACTATCTGATGGACGGATGACCCGTTTTTCCATGTAAAACTGGGAGGCAGGCCTGCTCGATGAGTAGAGTGCTTGCCAATTGCCATGATCTTGCTTTTGGAAGAAGAGAAAGGCATGGCTATGATCTCTCATGACGCCCTGCTGAGACCCGATAGAGCAACGAGCCGTACCCATCCAAAAGCGAAATCATTGGCTCGTTGCTCCGACTACTCGTTCAGTCGCACTGCTCGCTGAGTGATCTGGTTACACTGGATGTAAAGGACTTTTTTTTCGAGAATCCGCAGGAGATCTACGCGTCATTGTATTAAGCTCAAAGAAGAAAAGGATACAAGACAAACAACAAGCTCGGCATACACGAGCCAGCTCGGTCACAACTTTGTGCAACCAACCCACCCCCTAGGCAGGAAAACTCTACTCTACTCTATATCTCTCAAAAATCCACCTCGTCTATAGCTTGTCCACAAAGACCATTTCTCAAGGATAGAGTTAAGGACGCTCCCCTTCGAGCTGGCCTTGCCTTCGAAAACGTGGGCGTTACGCTCGAGCCAAAGGGATCACAAGGTGAACATGATTAGCGAGTTCAGCGTCTTGGCATCTGTTATATGTTGATCCAAATTCTACAAAGTAGAGGCCAACTTCTGACGGAGCGGAGCGAGGCCCGTCGCCGGAGGCTTGGGCCGATATATACTTCTTGTAAGCCGCCAGTTGGGAAAAAGTTGCATCTGTGAAATCCCCGGCGTCGTGTAAACACTCTCCGTTATAGTGAAGTTTCGCTGGCTGGCGTCCGTGGTTTTTTCCCTCTCTTTGTTGGAGAGGGTTTTCCACGTTAAATCTGTGTCCCTCTTGCTGCGATTTTATTTCCGTTCTTCGTTATTTACTTGTCGCAAAGCTAACAGCGTCCGATTGTGAGAGAGGCCCCACCACGTCCGGCCACCGTGAGGAAATGGTGTCGGTCGCGTGCGGGGGGTTGGCGTGGATACCAAGCCTCAAGAACATGCACGTCCACACACTAGTAGCGAAAGGGCAGCGGAGGGAAAGGTGGTCGAGCGTCTCGAACGCGTCCGAGCAAAGAGGGCAGAACACATGCGAGTGTAACCTCCTCCGAGCAAGTCAGTCCGCTGTCCAACAACGCTTGCGCAAGGCAAGCCAGGCATGGAATTTCACCTTGAAAGGAGCAAACGAGTGCCAAATTTGTTGCGCCTCAGCTAGTGCCACACGCCCATGAAAGAAGGTGTGGTACGTCGACCGGGATGAGAACTGGCCATTGTCATGCCACTTCCAGCAGAATCTGTCTTGCCCGTCGTTGGGAAGCACAACCTGGACAAAACTTCAAAGCCTGAGGAACTGTACCGTGGCATCAACAGAAAGCTCGCCCACGATGTCGCAGACCCAAGCCGATTCATGTAGGCCTTCTAGGACAGAGCACTTTCGAGCAATGCCTAGGCGCACGAGGGCAAGGACAGTCGGCGCTACCGCATCCACGGAGAGGCCTCCGAGCCATGGATCCTGCCAGAACGCAACATTGGCACCATTTCCCACCTCGACCCTCACCGAGGCATTGAAAATGGCCAAGGCCTCTGGCATGACCTTAACCTGTAGCCCGGCCCAAGGCCTAGCAGCATCGGTTTTATGAAGCCACACCCATGCCCGAAGGGCCGCGTTAAGCAGCTTCAGGTTGTGCAGACCAAGGCCGCCTAGGTACTTTGGCTGGCATACGGCATCCCGTGCCACCATGCATTTCCCACCACTCGCGTCCGCCTAGCCGGCCCACAGGAAGTTGCGGCGGAGCTTGTCCACGGCACGGAGGAACTAGGGCTCCACGTCCAACGCCATAAGCTGGTAGATCACCGACACCGTCAAGACGAGCTTCACATAGGCAACACGGCCATCTTTGGTGAGGAGCTTCGCCTTCCAAAGGGCCTGTTTGCCTGCAAACTTGTCCACCACGACCTGCAACACGCCCTTGCTCATCTTCCTTAGGGACATAGGGAGCCCAAGGTAGGTGAACGGCATGTCAACAACAGGGCACGAAAGGCAGGGGGCGATCACCTTGAGCAGGGGGCTGGGGCACTGAATAGGGGCAGCCGAAGTCAGAAATTATACACATCTTGAGGTAATCTCCAAGATTCAGATATACAAGACCCGTTTACAGCTTCGTACCAGTCAGTACTCATTGGTCATATAGAAAAATGAGCACTATGTTATCTTTCACCGAGAAGTGCTCGTCTGAAAAGCGAAAACCGTAACCATCTGCTTGCCATATGATTTGGTAATTTTCTGAGGGCATATATGATTTAGTACTAAGTAGCAGTAGCTAGTAGCTACATCTTTCTCTTATTATTGTTTGGCCCTGGAACGCGTACGGCTGGCTAGGCATGGCAGTGAGGCGAGCCAACTCCAACCAACCGGGTGTGCCCTGCGCGGTCAATGGTGCCGCTCATCAGAAAATCTCTGCACCGCGACGCACTCCTCCTCCACACACCTGCACGGGGGTTTCGTGTACCGGGCTGCTGCCTCACCCTGTGCCCGCCTCGCAAGCCAAAGACCAACAAGGCTTGCAACAACCCCAGGTAGATCAAATCGGACCGGACGAGCGTTAGGTTACCAATGGAAATCCGCGGACCCGGACCCGGACCCGGACCCGATCGATCGAGCCAGGTTCCTGGGAACCGTGGACCATTGTCAGAGCCACATTTGCCTGCGACATGTGAAATGTTTTTTTCTTGAGGAAACTCCATATGAAACGTATGTGGAGAACTGACAGTGATATATACCCAGGAGGAAAACAACGAACGGTCGGGTTCAGAGAACCGTGGTTTACTTTAACCACTACTGCACCGGCGGAGAAACTGAAATACTCCCTCCATAAACCGTGGTATTAGAATTCTGACTTGGTTCGTTACATAAATTGTACTGCTTTGTACCGAGTTTTAGGACATGTCATGATAGTGATTTGTGGAAAATCGGTCAAACTGATATAGAAGGACTAGGCACCCACAAAAATATCAGTAGAAGATGAGAGTAACCATCTACTCTGAGTACAAAATTAATACCGTTACCGTGTCTACTAATATTACTCCCCTCTGAATACTCCGTATGTAGTACTACCTATTAGTCTGAAGTATATTTCATAAACTAGTATAGCAACCCAACAAACTCCCCGCACGTATGACATCTAAACGATGTGAGGAACATAGAGAGAAAGATAATGAGATGAGTTGAACAGTCCCCCGGTGCGCCAAGCTTGCAAGCTTGGGCGTTAAGCTCTGAACCGACACGTCCGCCGCATCCACAAGCAAGCCTGCTACTGGACCAACACGCGCGCGTACCGCACCGCACCGCACCGGACCAAACAAAACCCTCTCAAAAACTCCCGTGCGGTGGCACCAAAGACCAAACTGCTCCTCCACAGTCCACACACTCTTGTTAAGAGCGCGCGAAACCACAGAGCAGGAGCAGTACAAAGGGAGGAGGGTTACTACATAAGAGGGGAGAGGTTGGTGTGGTTAGCTCAACCCTTCTCACCATCCAGGACTGTCCTCTGTAAGTTGTAACACTGCTTCTCTCCTAATTGCTGGGACGATCACGGAAGCCTTATAGAGATCCATGTCGTCTCCGAGGGAGACGGTGGTGACGCCGGCGATGTCGCTGGGGAAGACGGGGAGCGGGCGCCGGAGGCCGAGGTACCGGATCGAGACCAGGGCGCTGTCTTACGTTCTTCCCGCGCGCCGTGGCGGGGTGTCGTCCTTCTTGTTGGGCGGCAAGGGAGGAGGAGGAACAGGGGAGCGGCTGCTGCTCAGGAGCGTCACGTGCGAGGTGCCGCCGGGGGAGGTCGTGGCGATCGTGGGGCCGAGCGGGGCGGGCAAGACGACGCTGCTCTCCGTGCTGGCGGGGTCAGCGGACCCGGCCAGGGTGGTGTCCGGCGCGGTGCTGGTCAACGGCTGCCCCATGGACGCCGCGCGGTTCCGGCGGGCGTCCGGCCACGTGCCGCAGGACGACGCGCTCTTCCCGATGCTCACCGTGGAGGAGTCGCTGCTCTACAGCGCGCGGCTGAGGCTGCGCGCCGCGCCGGGCGCCGCGGAGGCGCGGGCCAGGGAGCTCATGGCCGAGCTCGGCCTGCAGCACGTCGCGGGCTCGAGGGTCGCCAGCGTGTCCGGCGGCGAGCGGAGGCGGGTGTCCATCGGCGTCGACCTCGTGCACGACCCCGCCGTGCTGCTGCTGGACGAGCCCACGTCCGGGCTCGACTCCGGCTCCGCGCTCCACATTGTCAAGATGCTCAGGGACATGGCCACCGCGCACGGCAAGACCGTCGTGCTCACCATCCACCAGCCCGGCTTCCGCATCCTCGAGATGCTCGACCGCGTCGTCCTCCTCGCCGACGGCGTCGTCCGGCACCATGGCTCCCTACCGTTCCTAGAGGCCCGCCTCGCGGCCTCCGGCCACTCCATCCCGGCACACGTCAATATCCTCGAGTATGCCATGGAGACCATCGACACCCTCAAGCCGGATGTCGTCATCGCCATCGCGCTCACATACCAAGAAGCTAACGGGCCGATACCCGCGACCTCGTCCGCGCACCGCGCCGGGTACGCCAACTCGGCGGCGGCGGAGGTGTGTATCCTGTCGGGCCGGTTCGTCAAGACGGTGCTGCGGACGCCGCAGCTGTTCGCGGCGCGAATGGTGCAGTCGGCGGTGGTCGGCGTGTTCCTCGGCACCATCTTCCTGGGCACCACCGACCTGCAGTCCCGGCTAGGCTTCTTCGCCTTCAACCTCACCTTCGTGCTCTCCTCCACCACCGAGGGTCTCCCGGTGTTCCTCCAGGAGCGCCGCATCCTGGAACGGGAGACCTCCCGGGGCGCCTACCGCGTGTCCTCCTACGTCGCCTCCAATGCCGCAGTCTTCCTCCCTTTCCTCCTAGCCGCGGCGATCATCTACGCCACGCCGGTGTACTGGCTCGTCGGCCTCGCGCGCGACCCTGCCAGCTTCGCCTACTTCGCCCTCGTCATCTGGCTCGTAATGCTCACCGCCAACTCATTCACCGCATGCCTCAGCGCGCTGGCGCCCAATTACATCGTCGGCAACTCCTTCATCGCCGGCTTCATAGGATGCTTCTTCCTCTTCTCCGGCTACTTCGTCGCGAGCAAGGACATCCCGCGGTACTGGGTGTTCATGCATTACATCAGCCTGTTCAAGTACCCCTTCGAGGCACTCGTCGTCAACGAGTACGGCGGCGCCAGCGGCGGTCAGGAGTGTCTCGCCGAGGCCCCCGGCGGTGGCCTTTGCGTCCTGGACGGCACGATGTTGCTGCGGCAGCAGGGGATGCGGGAGAGCATGAGGTGGAGCAACCTCGGAGTCATGCTCGGGTTCGTGGTCGGCTACAGGGTGCTCTGCTTCGTCTTCCTCTGGTTCAGGTGCCACCGCATGAGGAGGTGAGGAGGCGCGTTCAGAGACGGCAAAGCATGCCATTGCCATTGCCATTGCCGTTTGGCATTTGCATGCATGCAAACTGTAATTGGTCATCTGAAATTGATCTCTTTCACTTTCTTGCTTTGATTTTTATGAGACATTTTAATCTTGGATTCAGTTAGGCCGATAAAAAATTATATGTATACGTTGGAGGATATATTAATCAAGTTCATCTTGTTCTTGTGTATCAATTCCGTTTAAAAACAAAAAACAAAAAATCAATGAAATTCCAAGTCAAAAGAAAATGAAATTCATGGATGATGCTAATGGAGGAGAAGCAAATTTGATGATTATATTTCCTAACAATTTTTTTGGTCAGGCAGTTACTTCTCGTTTGTGTTTTACAAAAGATCATTACCTTTTGGTTGTGTTTCTTTCCCAACGGAAAGAGCTGTCTCATTCGTGTTGGTTCATGTTACTTTGCTGTATATATAGACAATGAAATTCATGAGTTATGCGAGTAGAGAAATAAATTTGATCATCATTTTCTAAAAAAAAACCGAATTGATGCTCTGGAGATTTTTGTCACTTACTGTTTGTGTTTTAAAAAACGATCACCTTTTGGCTGCTTTTCTTTCCAACTCTCAGGGAAAGCTTTTGTTCGTGGCCAAGAGGTAGCTGGGAAAAGCAAGACCAAGTCGCCAGTCGTATGAGGTGTGAGACAGTGATGAAAAAGTACGGGCAGCAGGTCGGAAGCATGCCTAATCTGTATCCGTCTAGGCGGAAAAAACGGCTCGTTTAAATATCCAGATGTTAATATTGACAGGAGTCCAGTTTTTGTTGGTAGTTCGGTCGCTCAGCGAAGACGATAGATCCACAAAGTAGGACTCGTCCCTCCAAATGTTCACGAGTGTAAGCCAATATTTCCTAGGCATATATGAGTAACCGATTGTAACTCTAACCCAACTAGGCCCTGAATCTGTAACATATAAACCCAGTAAATCCACGTGTTTAACCATGTGAGGCTTCCTCCAAAGCCCTCTCTCCCATTCTATATGGTATTTAGCATAAAAATACCAATCTAATCCTAGCGCCACCACTCATTTCCCGCTGCCCACGATGATTAGCCCTGCCGCCTCCGACGGCATCGATGGCGCTATCTTGTCTTCCTCCATCGGTTTTGTTCTTACCGGGGGCTGTCCATGGCAAGTTTGCCCCGTCGTCCTCTAATTCCACACTGGCAACTACACCAAGTGGTCCATGTACATGCACGCCTCTCACCGCACGAGCCTTCTTAGTCATGTCAGCGGAACCACTACCGCTGCCGCATGGACACGTCGGTCCTCAACCTCCTTCAAGTAGCAATCGGTGAGCATGTCATCGACATGTTCCTGGCCTTGGATCAGACGGCTTGCCAATCTTGGCTCGCCGCCTACGAGATCTTCACCGCCGACAAGGCCAACAAGGCATCTACCTTGACAACGACTTCACCCAACTTGTGCTGAGAGCCATATCGATCACTAACTGCTGCCACCACCATAATAAACTATCGGACTCCGTCGCCGACAATGACTCACTAGTCTCGGATGGGGCCCTCGCCCTCAACACCCTGCGTGGCATCGACCCCCGCTTCGCCTCAGCCGCCACCATCATCTCCATGAAGGACTCGCTACCATCCTTCCTGTTGGGTCCACAACATAGAAAACAAAAAAATTCCTACGGTGTGAACTACACGCCAAGATCTATCTACTAGGTACAAAGCAACGGGTGGACATACATCCAACGAGAGCTTACCCTTGAAGACAACGAGTTTTGTTAACGAGTAGGAACTCGTGGTTGATGTAGTCGTACACTTGCCGATCTCAAGATCGTGAGGAAGTCCGAGCGCCGCAACTCAGCAGCGCATCCGCACTCGCACACACGTTCAAACCACCGGACAACCTCCACCTCCTCGCTCCAGCGATCCAGCGGAAGCAACAACTCCTTCCAGACGAAATGCCACCAGGAACATGTATCTCGCTAATCCGAGACCATGGGGGAATAATTCTAGAGGGGGAGAGAGATCCTTCATAAGGAGGTGTGAGGATGAAGGAGGGAATGGGTGGCCTTTTATAGGAGGAAGGGGGTGCCCCCTCTCTCCATGGCCGGCGCATGGGGGGGGTGACCCCTCACCTACCCCATTCATGTGGTGGTAACCCCTCCACATTAAAATGCCTCTCCACATTCCCTTTTAAAGTCTCCACTTTAAATGCATTAAATTTCTCCAAATTTAATGCTCTCTCATTTAATAAAACTCTTTTTATTAAATTTATTCAGAATTTTGTTAATTACTTTAATTAACAAACATTCACATATGGCCCCTTGCAATATTTCAATATCACATGCAGAACCACTTTCTGCAATTTCACCCGAAACAATTTCCGGTTTCTATTGAAACAATTCCTGCGCTTTGCACTTCTTTTGTTTGAAACATATGTGCTCCAAAATGGTGTCCGGTAACTCTTAAGTGTGCATCCTACGGTTCGCGAATAATGCAGACATGATCGAGACCCTTCTCCGATCAATAATCAGCAGGGGGACCTGGAGATCCGTACTGACTCCTACACATTCAACGATAACTTCTGTGATCGTGAGAACTTTTAACGCTTGTAACTAAATCCCTTTGTCTCTCGATATATTACATGTCCGAGATTCGATCATCGGTATCTCCATACCTAGTTTGATCTCGTTACCGACATGCACTCTTTTCTCGTTCCCGTGATATAACATTCTAGTGATCACATCACTTGCTTGCAAGCTATCTTGATGTGATATTACCGAGAGGGCCCAGAGTATATCTATCCGTCATCTGGATTGACAAATTCCACTCTTGATCCATGAGCCTCAACATAACACCTTCGTAGTACTGAACCCATCTTTATAGTCACCCTGTTACAGTGTGACGTTTGATGTTATCAAGATACTCTTCCGGTGTTAGCAATTAACATGATCTCATGGTCTAAGGATAAAGATTACTTCATATGATGTTATAGCAATATAAACATAATGACTTGATTGTAATGCTATACTTCGGATGAATGTTCATCACATCATTCTACCAATGGTGTGACCTTGTTATTAACAACATCCAATGTCCATGATCAGGAAACCTTGATCATCTTGTTAATCAACAAGCTAGTCTATAAGAGAGGCATAACTAGGAACCCTTTTTGTTTATTAAACACACATGTATTGATGTTTCCGATCAATACAATTCTAGCATGTAAAATAAACATCTATCATATATAAGGAATATATAATAACAATTTTATTATTGCCTCTCAGGGCATATTTCCTTCAGTATCCCACTTTCACTAGAGACAATAATCTAGTTCACATAGTGATAAATATAACACCCATGGAGTTCTGGTGTTGATCATGTTTTACCCTAGGGAGAACTTTAGTCAACGGATCTGCTATATTTAGGTCCGTGTGTACTTTACAAATCTTTATATCTCCATCCTTGACATGCTCGCGGATGGAGTGAAACCGGCGCTTAATATGCTTGGAATTCTTGTGAGACCTCGGTTCCTTTGCGTTGGCTATGCCTCCATTATTGTCACAATAGATCACCAGTGGGTCCAACGCACTAGGAATGCACGGACTTGGGTTTGAGTGGTTGGGGCTTCCCATTCTTCGACATCTTTGATCTTGGCGGGATCAACAGAGACTCCTCCGGCAGACACAATATGTCCTAGGAATCCTACTTCTTTCAGCCAAAACTCACACTTATATAACTGATGCTCTCTCAGGGTTTCTAGGATAACTTGGAGTAGATAAGGATGTCGTCGATAAACACAACTACAAACTTATCTAGGAAATTCATAAAGATCTTATTCATGAGGTTCATGAAATAAGCAGGGGCGTTGGTTAATACAAAAGACATAATCGTATACTCGTATAAACCATAGCGAGTAGTAAAGGCGGTCTTCGGAATATCCGTTGCACAAATCTTAAGTTGGTGATAACCAGTCCTAAGATCAATCTTTGAGAATACCTATGCTCCGGTCAACTGATCAAATAGATCCTCTATCTTGGGCAAGGGGTACTTGTTCTTGATGGTGACGTCATTCAACTTTCTGTAATCTGTGCACAAACGATTGCCTCCATCTTTCTTGTTAACGAATAACACTGGTGATCTCCATGGTGATGCACTTGGTTGAATCAAGCCTTTCTCTAACATGGCATCCAACTATTTCTTCAGTTCCACTAACTCTGAGGAGTTCATGCTATAGGGTCTTTGGGCTATGGGTCCGGTTCCGGGGATTAGTTCGATAATGAACTCAATATCCCTATCCGGGGGCATACCGGGTAATTCATCTGGGAATACGTCGGGGTATTCACAAACTACTTTGACTTGGTCTATGGTGGGCATGGCTACACTCTTGTTGCACTTGAATTGACGGGGTATGGTTTCAGAGATATGCTCTACGGTTACTCTAGAACTACTGGTCATGGTGATGGCTTTCTTAGCACAGTCTATCAGTCCTTTATGCCTTGACATCTAGTCCATACCTAGTACTACTTCCAAACCTTTGGTTCCAAGTACAATTAGGTTGGCATAAAAATCTATCCCATGTATTCTCATAGGTACAGCTTTGCAAATTTTTCTAGCTTTGGTTGTTGAAGGGGGGATTTGAACTATCATGACATGCTTCAAGTTGGTGGGGTGAATCTTACTAGTGCATGCAAATTCTTCGGTGACAAATGAATGCGATGCTCCCGAATCAAACAATACTCTTGCCAAAACTGAGTTGACAGAAAACATACCCAGCACTACATCTGGCGCTTCATGGGATTCTTCTACGTTCATGTGGAAGAGACGGCCGTTGCGGTTGTGAGGGTTCCCTGGGGCAAATCTCCTTCCTGGTTGAACACGACGTTGCTGCTGCACTACGGAATTCACATTGGTATTGGCTGCAGTCTTCTTGGGACACTCATTGGAGTAGTGACCCTTCACTCCACACTCGAAACAAGTGATCTGGGACTTGTCCTTGACTGCGACAGGCACATCATTGCTGCCAGTTCTGGGTGCAGTGTTGTTGTTGTTGTTGTTGTTCTTGGGAGGTGCACGGTTGAAATTGTTGGCATTACCGGAGTTGTGATTGTTTCCTCCGGACTTCACATTGCCTCCGCTACGGTTGGGGTAGCTTGGGTGAGAATTTGGGGGTCGGTTGTTCCTTGGTGCGTATCCTGGTGAAGGGTTGGGACGGTACTTCTGGTGACTACTGGATCCAGACTGCTGCATCATACGATGCTTGCGGTTGTCGTTTGCCTGGTTAATCTTTCCTTCCATCTGAATGGCATAGTCTACTAGCTCTTCAAGATCCTAGAAACGGATGTTGACAAGGACATTCTGCATTTCATCATGCACTCCGTTCAAGAATCTCTCCTTCTTCTTGGCCTCCGTGTTGATCTCATCAGGTGCATATCTGGCAAGTGATAGGAATCTGTCACGGTACTCCACCACAGTCATTCTTCCTTGCTTTAATTTGCGGAACTCATCTCGCATTCTGTTGACCTTGCGGCACGTGGGTGCGGCTGAACTTGACTTTGAATGCTTCCCATGTCATAACTTGACCATGATTCATTAGGCGGATACTGTTCCACCAAGCTCTTGCATCTCCCTCCAGATAGTGGGTGGCGAAGAGAACTTTCTCATTTTCATCAACTCTTTCAACTTCTAAATTGTTTTCCATGGTCTGTAACCAGTCATCGGCATCTAATGGGTTTTCAGAGCTGCTAAAGATTGGGGGACTGGTATTCTAGAAGTTCTTCAGCTTGGATCCTTGATGATCCTGATTTCCATGCCCTTGGTTGTTGAGAGCCATCTAGGCGATCTGTTGAAGTGTTGCTAAGTTGGCTTGGCGTTCTGCCCTGCTTGCTTCACGGTCTGCGATGAGATTCTGCAAGATCTGCAGCATTGGGTCTTGCGACGAGCTGCTCCCTCCTTGGTTTCCACGAGTCATCTGAAGATTGAGATGGATATAGGGGTAAGAGGGAAATTCTACGGTTCATGGTTTTGGGTTTTCAAAGCTAAAAACTTTGAGTTAGACTCAGGTTTTTCAACTAACTCCATTTCATTCATGCAAGCAAGCACACGATACAACACACACCACAACAATCAAAGGGAAAACAGATGGTTTGAAGAACCATTCTGTAAGCTACGATACAGTGAGACCGATACATATCATGCTACGACAGTGCTCTAGTGCATCTACTCATCGTCGATGAAGTTAGAGTCATCATCGTCAGTGTAGAAGTCCACGGCATCCTCCGCCAGAAAGTCATATCATTGCTGAGGTAAGAATCCATGTCTCCCTAGATGTCTTCAGCCTCTTCTTCTTCTTCTTTTGCTGCAAGCTAGGCTGCCTGCTCCTTGACTGTCTTCTCGAGGTCGGCCATCTTCTTGGGAAGACAGGCGATGGTGCGATCCTTCTTTGCACGCTGGCGGCGAAGAGACTGGCGATCCTGGACGAGCAGTGCGAAAGTCTGGGCCTTCTGGTCAGCAATGGCACGGTTCTGGTAGGCCAACTCTCTGGCATTGTCCAGCTCCTTCTGACGGTCATACAACATGAAGGCAAGGTTCTCCACTTGGCACTTCAGTGCTGGATGACTTGGCATCTCCATCGGCATTCCTGTGAAGTCACGTCTTGTATAGTGGGCAAAACGGGTTCCTTGGATCTGGTTTACGCTGAGGGCACATAGACATGCGAGAGCTTCATGCATTTCCCTGGCTAATCCATCTAGCTAGTTGTTCTCTCTCACGGAGAACTGAATTCTCCCAGAAGTTGGTTCTTCAATGCTTCCTCTAAGATCTGCGGTGACTAGCCACTGTAGGTCTCCTCCTGGGGGTCCTAGAAGTTGAGCTCCAAGAAACTCCGGGTGCGGGCGTCCCAGTAATTCCGATAGTGAATCCAGATCCCTCTCGAAGATCAGCTGACCTCCGTTTCCCAACTGGTAAAACTTGCTGAACTGGGTCTCCATCTACAAGAATTAAGGATGAGGAAGTTAGTGAAGTGATCAAGTGTGTCAAATTTTAAGTAGTAGTGTAAGAATTTTGAGGAACATGAATTTTTGAAAAAGAGTGAATCCACAAGGATAAGAGAGGAGGTAGTTTTTCATAAATACTCACTTTGGTTTGGAAACTAAGTTTTTGTTTGAACGTCCATTCTAACTAGGGTCTCCTATGGTCAGGATGGCTCTAATACCAACTTGTCAATACCCAGATTTTTAATCCCAGATGCCCGTTATGCCATACCTCGCAATCCCATGATTGCCATTTTTGTGAGACATAACGGATTGGATATCACAGTACATCATCCATTACAAACCATACATAAGGTCTTACAAAAATAAGGATCTCATGATCCAGTCTTAATACAACAAGCAGCGGAAATAAAAAGATAAGTATAGCGGTGGGGTCCATCTTCAAGGGCACAGGCAATGCCGACGAAGGCAGATAGTCCTAGTTATCATAGCCATCCTGCTGGCCATCATCTTGATAGTCTCCTTCATAGTCTGGCCATGATAATAGCCAGGGACAAAAGCCATGAGTACTCTTTAAGTACTCGCAGACTACCACTAACAAGTAGGATAGTTCTAAAGTTAAAGTGCTAACTCTATGTTTAACTATAAAGTTAAGTTTGAAACCTAAGCTGATCTGAAGCAAAGAAAGATAAGATAAAATTCTAGAATCACTTAAGTTGGGAAGCTATTGTCATAAACACAACCCTGTTGTGGTCAAGTCAAGACTCATCATTCATTTCAAGTTATTTGGAAAACATCTGACAACAAAACAGTATGGCCATTCCAACTATCCATAACCGCGGACGCGGCTATTCGAATAGTTTGACACTCTGTAGAGGTGGTACACTTTCATCACAAGATTCGATACATCTGTCAGGGATAACCCTGAATCATCATACTTAGTATGCAGATAATCAAACATAACCTTCCCTTTACACACCCTAGTATAAGCACCTCTCCTATGAGCATGGCCTCCCAACCATGACCATCTGTCATATTGGGCACTGCATAGGTGGACAACATTGAGAGGTAGCCTCAGCTCAAACCTCTCCCGCGAGGGAACTAATATTAATGCATATAAATTTCCAGCTAAGCCTTACCCAATTCAGGTAGTGTGGTTGTACGGTAAATTTAGAATGGTATCGCATCCGAATCCAACCATCAGTTTTAAAAAAAGGGTTAAGGCTCATGCCTCAACATTTTCATCATCATAAACCATTTGTGTTTCTCAACACCTGTCAAAACATCTCAATAGAATGACTCACCATTCCAAGGTTTTCCTAATTATTTTCACCAAGTGGTCCCATCTAAAGTGACTGAAGTTTTTGATCTACTCTAAACTACTAAGTTAAGAGTGTTCACTAAGGTGGAAAAGATGGGTTCAATCTCATGCCATAGAATGATATCTAAAGGGTTCTAAATAGGTCAAGTTTTATACTCTTTATGCTACCTTCAAAACAAGTAAAGAACTTTTTGTAAACTAAGGGGGTAAAACTTGTAAATAAGACTTGGGGTAACTAATAGTCAAAGGGGTGTGATCAAAGCATGCCTAAAGCATCTTTGCTAAATCATCTAGTTTGATCCTAGCTAGCTAAGCAGGAAACTTGCAAGGGTTAGCTTGCATTGTTAATGGTGGCTTGCAAGTACAACTTGCAAGGGTTATCTTGGATAGTGCTAGCTTGCCTTGGGTAGTGTAGTGGTTGAAGTTTTCTTCTTCTTCTTCTTAGTAGAACTCCTCCTCGAAAGCTTGGTCAGTACTATCGTCTATAAATACATACGGAGTACACAATCACCAATCAATACTTAACTAGACTAAATAGCATTCTAAGACACACATTTGATGATCTATTATCATCACAAGCATCACAAGTTTAATTCAATAGTTTCATCCTTTTTATTTTAGAAAAGTAATTTCTACTCATTGAAAAATTAACTAAGATTTAATATTCACCACTTAAAATATGGGATCATGTTGACACATGTCATCACCACATATTCTAACACGTGGGAATGAGATTTAAAGGTTGGATCATAATTACTTTGGTTTAAGTTCATTATTTAATGATTTAAAGTGACTAGAAATGCCTATATAGCATTATTTTCCTACTAGTCCAAAGTCACTGCATGTAAACCTTAATATTATTACATATTCAGATAGATATGATGAAATGTGAATTTTTAGAGTTGGAATCAACTCAAAACCTATCTTAGTTTATTTTATAGAAATGTTGCAAGGTGCAAATGCTTCTGTTTTGTTATTTTTACTAGGAGAGATCTATAACTCTAATTGAATTAAATCCAACGGGCTTGGATAGATCATTTCAATACCTTTCAGGAAAAAATTGATTTCATGCAATTTGGATTTGTAAAACTCCCAGAATTGAATTTTAAACTAGTGGACAGAAATAAGAATAACTCTAAAAAGAAAAATCTAATTTTGAATGGCCGGGCTAGCGCGGGAACGAACATGGGCCGGCCCAGTGGTGCTCCGTGGCACAGGGCTCAGCTGACAGGGGGTCCTACTGGTCAGTGGCTCTTAACACGCGAAACGGTACGCACGCTGTGGACCGTAGGATTAGAAGTGGGATCTACGGCTGAGGTTCGTCGTCGACGATGAACAGGTCGCCGGCGAGCTCGAACCCTAGCGGCTCGGTGGAGGTCTACCGGGGATGTACCAGGGATCTAGCAATGTCGGTGAGGCGGGCAAACAGGCTGGAAGACAACGGCGAGGCGAGGCGCGGTTGCAGCGGAGCTTGGGGTGCCCTAAATCGTAGGCACCCTTCTCCTCCTGCTGTGGCGGCTTCGGCTCCAATTCCGGCGAGGCAGAGCTCGAGCGGCGTCGGCGAGAGGTGGGTGAGGTTAAGTGAGAGGTGGGGAGTGAGTGAGTGTGGAGAAATGAGGCTGGGGAGGCCAGCTTATATAGGCTCGACGGTGAGACCGAGCGGTGTGGGCAGGCGACTCCGGCGAGGGAAGCACAGGGGGCTAGCGGCGTGGCTCGAGGTAGGGGACGGTGGCCTATCTCCTGGCGGTGCTCTGAGGCTTAATGGCGTGGCAAGGCAAGCGCTGTGCTGGTCGGGAGCGTCACGCGCTCTGGGCGGCAGAAGCTGCGGGTTCGATGGCGAGCAGTGGCTGGGGTGCGTTGGGCGGCCAGCGGGGGTGTCTGGGGTGTTCCCTAGGACCCGGCGGAGCGGTAGGCGCGGGCTGCGGCTGAGGGGCGGTCTGTGCATGTGGGGACATGGCGCGCTCTGCGGGCGGCATCGGTATGGTCGACCAGCTCCGGGCGCAACGGTTCTTGGCCGTTCTGGTCTCTGTCCCTGGGCTAGGGCTGGTTGGATGGTGGAGGTGGACCACAGGCGAAGTGCTGGACAAGGTGAGAGAGGCTGTCGGCTGCTGTGGCACGATGTCGCCGGTGAGGGTGCTCAAGGTGCTCAGCCTTAATGGCCATGACCATTTGGTCGTGTGCACAGGGCTTGGCCGGGCTAGCAAGGGTAGGGGGTGCACTGGGGGGGGGGGGGGACAAGGGGACCGAGTTAGGCCCAAATGGTGACCAAAATCACTGCTCCAAATAGTGTTTTGAATTTGGCCAGATTTGTGCCTGCCACCTGTTTGATGAAATGGCTGCAAGAAGTAAACTTTTAAATTTTGGTTTCAAATTTTTTGGGTGATCTACACTAGTGCTAGGTAGTCTCTGGTTGCAAGGGTTTTGAAAGTGGAGCTCATTTTGATGGTTTTTCAAATAGGGGTGATCTATGCATATGCATTGAATTCAATTTTCACATGCCATTCAAAATAAGCGAAGGAATGTTTTTAGCAGATCAAAAGGTGGGCTTTGGTACCTCATTATGTGTACTAGCAAGGGGTGCAAAGATCATGAATTGTTTCTGTTGAGAATTGAGTGCTAGGAACACTCAAAGTAGTGTAGTGGATTAAAATGGCCAAAATGACCATTCCTCCTTTTTAATTGTTTTTGATTTGATTTTCTTTAGGAAAAGCTTGGGAATGATGTAGATGATGTTTAAATCACCTAAGAAACATTTTACAAGCAAAGGATCACAGAACCATGGCAATTCAAATCAATTCCTAAATTAAATGCTCATACACATGAATGCTTTCATTTTTAATTTTGGAAAAGTTTTTGTTAACCCTAAATTTGATGATTTGTATCTTGGTAAGCTTGGATTGAAGTTTTGGGATGTTACACTCTCCCTCCAATGGTCACTACTGCGAGCGATGCACGTGAGTAAACCTTAGCCGCCGCCACCCCCCGACCCCTCCTCTTCCTCCCCTCTCCCTCACTATCGCCGGAGGGTGTTGTCGGGCAAAGACCTGGTGGCATTGGCAGTGGCAAGGCCTCCTCTCCTCTCACGCGATGGTGGCTGCGTGGGCTGCTGTGGCTGGAGGGGTGTGGCACTGGCGTTGGGCGTGATGGCATGGCCGACCGATGGCTACGTGGTGGTTGCACGAGATTTGGCATGAGTGTGGTGGCGGTGATGTCCTGTCACGCCTGTGGCGACACGTGACACGAGCTCACTGGCTCGGCAAGCTGGAGGAGAACGGGAGTGGCACGAGCTCTGGGCTAGGTGACACAGCCTGGACGACGACTCTGCTCGCCAACATGGTGTGGAGGGTTTCAGGAGGCCTAGGTAGCTATAGATCTGATGTTGCTTTGCCATGGGGGCCCATTCATGTGGCTTCCTCGAGACCTAGGGCCAGGCAAGGGGCCTTGGCCCTCTCAAGCATATCGGCTCCCGTGGATCAGTCAATGCTGGTAGCCATGGGGGCTATAGTTCACCTTATGCGTGTTGAGCCATCTCCCTCTACAGATTCGATTTTGCCTTGTGGGTGCCTGAGTGCGTGTCGGCGGTGCGCCTCCATATTGCCTCTAGTTCGGTTGAGTGTTGAGTTGGGACGCCAGTGCAACAACTCAGGAAGGTAGGAACCTTATGGGTTGGCGGGCGAGCCTGATGGCCCAAAATATATCAAGCTCGTTGGGGAACCCCAAGAGGAAGGTATGATGAGCAAATCAGCAAGTTTTCCCTCAGTTATGAAACCAAGGTATATCGAACCAGTAGGAGCGAGGAAACACCTCCAAGGTGTTGCTAGCTGGACTTTGGCAGGGCGCACTACCGGCGCCAGCAGCAACGTGGAGACCTGCACAACACAACCACAGAACTTTGCCCAACTTACAGTGAGGTTGTCAATCTCACCGGTTTTGCTGAAAACAAAGGATTAAACATATTGTGTGGAAGAAAGTAATAGCTTGCAGAAAGTAAACAGAAAGTAGTAAACATTTGTAGATTGATGGTAAAAGAAAGACCGGGGTCCATAGTTCACTAGTGGTGGCTCTCCTTAGGATAGATGACATGTTGGGTGAACAAGTTACAGCGGGGCAATTGACAAACATCGAGAAAGCAATATGCATATACTAAACATCTTGACTCCTTTGAGATTTGATTGAGCATTACAACATTATACATAGACCATAATCCAACTGCATCTATGACTAATAATCCACCTTCAGGTTATCATCCGAACCCCCTCCAGTATTAAGTTGCAAGCAACAGATAATTGCATTACGCATTGCATGTAAAGTAAACAATACGATTGTTCTATAAACAAAGGATTGTTGTTTTCTCCCTAGTAGCAACAACACATCTAGTACCTTAAAGATTTCTGTCACTTCCCCTTATTACTAGAGGCATGAACCCACTATCGAGTATAAATACTAACTCTTGGAGTTTCTAGCATCTACTTGGCCAAGATAGCTACTAACAACGGAAAGCATGCAAGATCACAAATAACAAAGACATGATAGAATCAATAATCAATATGAAATAGCATCTCAATATCCATCGGATCCCCGCAAACACAACATGTAGAATTACAAATAAATGATCTTGATCATGAATGGAGCTCACAAGATCTAAACATGATAGCACAAAGGAGAAGAACCAGCCATCTAGATACTACATGGACCCGTAGTCCAAGGATGAACTACTCACGCATCACACCGGAGGCTTGCATGGTGATGAAGAAGGCCTCTAGGGTGAATTCTCCCCTCCGGAAGGGTACCGGGAAGAGCTTCAAATCCCTCCCGATCTAGGGATGTAGATGACGGCGGCTACAGACTCTTTCGTGGATTTTTGATCTGGTACTTAGGGTTTCTGTATCGGAGGCATCTTATAGGCGAAAGGGGAGGCCAAGGGGGTGTCCTAGGTGGCCAGACCACCCCCTGGCGCGGGCCAGGCTTGGCCGCGCGGCCAGGTGGTGTGGCGGCCCCTGGCCCCTCTCCGTCTCGTATTATTGCTCCGTGTCCCCCTCGGTGAAAAACTGACTTTAGCTTTTGTCCTGTCCAATTCCGAGAATATTCATTTTCTGACTTTCCTAGAACTAAAAACAACAGAAAACAGGCAGCTAACACTATGACATCTTGTTAATAGGTTAGTCCAAGAAAGTGTATAGAAAGTACTTCAAAGTATGGACAAAACATAAGAAAGTAGATAAACCAAGCATGGAACATCAAAAATTATGGATATGTTTGCAACGTATCAACATCCCCAAGCTTAACTCTTGCTCGTCCTCGAGTAGGTAAGTGATAAAAAGAAAGGATAATTTTTTAGGTGACATGCACCATCATAAACTTGATCATAGTATTTGTAAAACATTGATAGCTGGGATCATAGTACTTCAACATAGCATGAAAGATAAAGTTCCAACAATACGACATGGCAACTATGTTGCAACATGAAAAGGCACAAACAAAATATTAATGAATAACAATGCTTTGTAAGACATTTGTTTGTTTCACATAAAGAAAACATAGCATACTGGCATTTAGCTTGTCCCTCATAGAGTAGCAAACATAAAATGCATAGGACACCTTCAAAGTTCATAAGAGTGACTAGATACAAATAGTTTAAGAACAAGCAATATCAAAATTATGCATCAATAACCAAGTCTTGGGACAATGCACATAGAACTAAGAATGGCCACTATCTCTCAAAGTATGTTTATCAAGATATAAGGTGGAGACTCAACATAAAAGTAAAAGAAAGGCCTTCATAGAAGGAAGTAGGGATTCAAGTTTCATAAAGAGCTTCCAAAAATTATGGTACTTATTAGCTTTCATCTCTCATTGCCCCTATTAAGCATCTTTAGGTGATTAAGGTTAAAGTGACACAACTAAGAGGATATGCTTGACAAGTTATAAGCTGAAATCTCATGTCCTTACTTACGAAGACCAAACCTCATGCTACTCAACTTCAGTCACAAGTAAGCTCTTCTCACTATAAGTACATATGTATCATAGAGAACCGCCAACGGGGTACCCCTTGCACATGATACAGGAGCTATCACATAATCAAAATGACAAGGCAAGCAGACAATGAGCATCTCAGCGATCTTTTTATTTACTATTTGCATAGGTTTTTATTGAGGATGCTTCATAGAGTGCTCATTATGGTTATGCTGCAAGTTTCCACCATGATTAGGCATGGCTTAGGCTAGCGGCCCAGGCGTTTCTCTAACACAAATACAAAGTCCATGATCTTACAAGTTCCCCTTTTATTTCACACCATCGGGATCCATAAGCAAAAGAACATGATATCAACTAGGTACAATGTACAAGTGCAGTGTTGAAAGCGTTCCCCATGATACATGGTTCTGCTAACTTCAACTTATAAAGCGCAAGCATATACGCAACAAAGATGGACACAATGGTTCAAGTTTATTAAGTGCAAGAAAGTAAAGTGTGCCATCAAGTTCGTGAGAGCTTTATTCACTAATTTTCACATAACAAGTTTAATTCGGAAGGTAGATAAAAACATGAATATACTTGAAATAGCAAATGCTAATAGGTAGATATGGTGGACTCTTTGGAATAACTTGATTTTAGGAGTTGGATGCATGAGTGGAACTCATACTTGATTATGGAGGCTAGCAAAAGATTGGGAGCGACCAACTAAGAGAGCAATAATGGCCATAATCATGTAGAGCGACAAAACATCATTAATCAAAGCATAAAGTGATATTACAAGTCGAAAACTAAAGGATCATAAAGGCTATGGTGACTTGGGATAGTCATAACATGGTGTGAGCATGCTCCAAGTCAACCCAAATAAAGCATCAAAGGAGAATACCACAATACTATGCTTTAATATGCTAAAATAACGCATGATTCTTTCAAAGGCACATTAAGCAATCTCAATTGTTTATAACATGTCATGCTACATAAAAGATCACTAAGCATAAAGCCAAAACAATATCAAGCATGGCATGACAAAGCATAGGCCACAGTAAAAAACAAGCTCTCTTTTACCACTTAAGCATGAACTTTCGTACTCTTTTCCAATCCAAACCAAACTATTTGAAAACCAATGTATGAAAGAGGGGGGTCCAACCAATTTATTCAGAAAACTAAGAAAACCAAGCAAACGAAAACCAAAAACAAAAAATGAAGATGCTCCAAGAACAACACAACTGTGCATGAAGCAATAAAAATGAAATGTTTGGAAGAAACGTGGGATTTTTATTGATGAAGAAGGGGATGCCTTGGGCATCCCCAAGCTTTGACGCTTGTACTTCTTGGATATTTCTTGGGGTGACACGGGGTGGCATCCTCAAGCTTGAGCTTTAGTCCATTCTTCATCTCATTACGTCATTCTCCATTCACCTGAAATTTTTTCCTTCATACAAAACTTCACACAATCTTTATTAGCAACATTAGTGTACTCAAGATAATAAGTCTTTAGGTTCAGTTTCAACACCAATAAAACTTCCATTAAAACACAAGATACTATATCACTTTCCTCAAAGAGCTCAATTCCCCAAAAGAACTCAAAAGGAACCAACAAGAAGCAAATGCAAATAATGGCAGAAATCTATCAAAACAGACCAGCAGGTAAAAACTAATTTTTTCGAAGACCTTCTGGTACTGAAATCAAAACATGTTGAACTAAAGAAAGTTAGATAACAACTTGAGGCACAAGCACAAAAATGCACGCCTCAAAACGACGTATAGAGATTTTAAACGGATTTTTACGGTGAAGCACAGAAATCTGTTTCGGGACAACAACTTTTCCAATCATTACTTCTCTCTCATTAGAGGTTACTCTTGGCACAAAAAGCAAATAAAAAGGATAAGGAGCGGTTATTACTGAAGTAATAACTTCCAAGACTCATCTAAAACTTTTGGGTTATCTCCCAATAAGTATTTTTCTTTAACGCCTTTAAGTTAGGCATAAGAAGCAAGAAAAAGAATCAAGTGTTCTCAAATAAAGAAGCATTAAGAGCAAATTTTGTTTTCATAGGCGAGGAAAAAGAAATATTCTCTCTCTCTTCTTACGGAAGTGTTCTATACTGAAAGGATAGAGATGTCGCCTAGAGGGGGGGTGAATAGGCAATCTCAAAACTATTACGGTTTTCGCTTGATAGAATGCGGAATTAAACTAACGTTTATTTTACAAGCACAAAACATAAATACACTAGGCTCAACTAAGTGCACCAATAACAAGATAAGCTAAGCAAGATAGCCCAAGATAAATATACCACAAGTGATAAGCAAGATATAAGTACTTCAAGCTCGATGGCTATCACAAGGAAAGTAAGCTCGAGTATAGAGATAACCGAGGCATGCAGAGATGAAGATGTATTCCCGTGTTCCCTTACAAGTAAGGTACGTCACGTTGGAGAGGTGTGGGATTCCACAAAGGATTTCCCAACGACACGAAGGCTCACCTTCTTCTCAGAGTCTATCCCACGAAGGAATACGCCCTTTCCTTATGGCTAGCTTTTCCTCTACTCTGGAGATGGCAAGCTCCACAACCACTTCACAAGCTTCACGAAGGAGAAACCGGGTCTCTTCACAATCTTCCACGAAGAGGACACCGCGGCACCAACCGCCAAGACAACTAGGAGGTCACCCTCCAAGAGCAAAAAGCTCACGGTCTCTCACTCAAATAAATCGTATTGGAGAGCTCAACACTTATGCAATAATGCAAAGCAAGAACACGAAGGGCATTCAAATCCCTCACTCTCAAATCCCACCAAAGCAACAAGTGCTAGGGAGGAATTAGAGAGAAAGAACAATGGTGGAAATCAACAAATGACTTCAAGATCTAGATCCAATGGGTTCTCCTCACTTAGAGGAGGAATTGATTGGTGGAGATTGTAGATCTAGATCTCCTCTTCCAAAGCCCTCAAAAAGATGCAAGAATCATAGGAGGGAAGGGGGATGAGGCAAGATCAAGACGGTCAACAATGGAGGTCAATTTCGAGCTCAAGAACACCCAAAAACGCTGGGAGAAGAACCCCCTTTTATAGGGGAAAGCAAATATGGCTGTTGGGAGGAAATCTGTGAAAACTCGGTTTAAAAGTCGGTTGGACCGGTCCCAAAACCGGAAAACTCGGTCCCCGGGCTGGAGGACCAAACTACAAACCGGAATTCCTCTGTTTGCCAACCTGGAATATACTCGGACGCGAAAACCGGAAAATCCGGTCTGAGATCCGGTCTACCGTAGCTGGCACCGGACCGTCCGGTCTGGGACTTGGTTGAACCGGATCCACAACCGGGATGAAACAGACTTCATGATCTTGGGCTTGTTTTGACGAGGACAACAAGCTCTAAAATATGGTGCATGAAAACATCATAGTCCAACAAAGGAGGATAGAACCAAATTAGGAAAGTTATGAAGCCTCCCTATAAGAAGAACTGGTAAAACCTTCAAACTTGAAAACGCCATAGAAGATGCCGTTTTCGATGAACTTGGGCTTGTTGAAGAGCTAGAAACAAGCTCAAGAACCTCACATGGAGAAAGACCAAGAAGCAATAAAATAGGAAGATGAAAAGTATGCAAAGGATTGAGCTCCCTACAACAATGTGATCAAGTTACCCAACCGAAAGCCCCTCTTGATAGTGCGGCTATCTATCCTATAACCCGGTATCCCAACAACCACCTTGAGACCAGTAAAAGGAAAACCTAGAAAGGACATACCTTTGCCTTGCGCATCCCGCTTGATCTTTATGACAACGCTTAAAGCTCCATCCAAGCCGGAATGCATCACTTGATCATTGTTGCTTCGTGAAGACTCATAATTTGCTCCCCATACACCACTATGGGATAGCTTCACTAGGACACATCTTGACATGTCCATTATCACCAATATGGATGGCAAGCTTCAAGCAAATCATCTTCTCGAGATGCTTATCTTGAACTTGCCCTTCTCAACCCATACCACAAGATCCATGTGGTACATTCTTTATGCTTCATGTGTTGACCAACTTGAAATCACTCTTCACTCTTTGTATTGGTTAACCAATTATCTTCTAATGCTCCATCTCAATATATTGAGGTACATAAAGAATTCTTCATTGGTTTACATGCTCTAAATCTTAGTCAACCATAGCTCAACTAATGAGGCTATCATGACACCGGCTTAGAGCCATATCTTGAATTCTTCTATTGAGATCACACTCTCAAGATCTTGAACATATCATATTCTTCTCTTCAATTTGATGATCTTGATGCCAAGACTCAAGGTATATCTTTATCTTCATGGCATCCATACTTGAATCCAACATATGGACTACAAGCATGACCTATGGAATATTCCTTCATATAAAACTCAATGAAAACATTAGTCCATAGGGATTGTCATGAATCACAAAAACCACACATAGGGGCAATTGCCCTTTCAATCTCTCCCATTTTGGTAATTGATGACAATCACAACAAGAGGGTTTATATAATGAATATTAGAAACAAGTACGCAACTTATCCGAGAATAAGTTGTATACAAGAGGTTGTATTTGATATGGTTAAGTAACACAAAGATACTAGTCCATATAAAAACCAATTCTACTCACACAAACTACAACTAATGCAAGAGATGTGAGTAGAACCAACATATATAGAGCAAACTCCCCCACAATATATGCACGTGTTATGAACTTGAATTTCATTGCATACATTGTCAAGCATAACCTTTAGGAGAGTTTCCACTATATATTCAACCATGCAATAGATAATAAAGATGAAATGCATGAAAGGAAAACACTTAAGAACAAACCAATCTTAAGTAGAAAACCATTTCCCTTAAAACCCTCTAAACTTCTCCCCCATTGACAACAAGTGCCAAAATGGATGACAAAGTTAGAAGGCCAATATAGTTCAAGTTCCTCCCAAGGTGTGCATTTCTCATAATATGAGTGAAATCATATGCACATATCCAATGACGAATACTTGGAGGAAATCAACTATATTGAGGATAAAATATTGCTAAAAGGATAACAAGGTGAAGAAACTTCAACGGATGAAGTAGGCAATCAAAAGATCCGAATAATCAAGTGGACAAATAGTGATCTAAATGAAATAAGGAAGCTCCCCAAGGTTTGTGCATAAATGAGTTTTTTCAATTGAATACAATATGCACAAGCATGGAATCCTCACTTCCTCTATATCATTTAGAACACAACCAAGATATAAGGAGTAGAGATATAAATCAATACACTTTTCAAGACAAGCTTAAGTCCAAAAGAAACCAAATATTAGATATGAGTGCGCGAAGATGCAATAAAAGTAAACCGAGCACTCATAAATCAAGACCTTACCAAAACCATTAAAAACTAAGAGGATAAGTGAGATGGTTGGCAAAAGGCGAGGATATCAAGGTGAGAGATTAACACTCTTGTGTATATAAGTTTATAATTGGGAAAACATGAGAATAATCCACAAAGAAACATCCACACATAAGAGGTTAATAAACATAAGAAAACATGATATCCAAGAGGAAGTCATAAGATATACCAAAAAATGATATTTTGCTTAAGTGCATATATATAGCCCATGGCTCTATTTTCTCTTATGGTATATCAATGAACTTCACCAAAGAAAAAGAAAACCTCAAAAACATCAAAACTAACACTAAGGGAACTAATGCTAGTTGGGATATTTTGAGAAAGGCAACAAATATCAAAAGGAAAGATTCAATGCAATTTCAACAATATTGCACATGAGAGTACCTTGAGAAATTGATATGCAATAAATTTCTAGAAGGCATATTTGGTATTGGTGAATCATGAACATGATTTTATATACTCCCCATTATATGCATCATCTCAAATTACTCACATAAGCAATAAGGATAGAAAAGTCTTTCAAAGATCCTTGCAAGAACCGCAACATTTACAAACAAATAAGTTCATGCCAAGATGCAACCTACAAGAGATTAGAGGGAAGAATAGTATGCATGAGTAAGATACTTGTTACCGAGATAGCAATGGTATGATGTAGTAGATAAGAATTCTTCGATCATCCTAGCTTGGATCCAATTATCATGTGGCGACAACACGTTCCTTATAGATAAGACAAGCATCCATTGCATCTCCAATGTACCTAAAACAACATTAAAGTACATCTTAGTCCCCAAACTTATTAGGTCCAAAGTGGTTAGACTAACCACAACACATAGGACATACTCAATAAAAATATGTGCACATTTAGAGATGAAATTTGAATTTCATGCACATCATGGCCGTTTAAGGATTTGATGGAGTATACCCTATATATTGGATCAAAGAAAGCAAAACATGATATAAGATATACATTTAGTAAACATGCATGCACGAGACTTTCAAGAACCAATGAATATATAATTTGGACAAAACACCAAAAAAATAATTCAAGAAGGCATACAAAGTGTGACAAAACACATTTGTTGTCCAAACTATATCAAAGAATCAAATCAACACAAGATTTATCCAACAAAGTTCAACAAATGGACCAAGCAAAAACTATTGAGCATAAAATATGGGATAAAAACACAAATGCTCAAAGATTTATCTCATTCAAGAAAATAACACAGAGAAGAAAGAATGAGATAACAAACTCCCAAAAGAGCAAGGTTTCAACATATAAACAAAACCCTTAACACTTTTCACAATGGCACAAGGTTCCGAGAGGAAAAGGTTTGTCTTCCACTAAAAACACATTTGATAATAATCAAAAACACCATCAAAGAGATGTTCAAAAGCCAAGGAAGACAATGGGAGCCACAACAATTTTTGGAAAGAAAAAAGGCAATAAGAGGTGAAAACCAAGGTGAAGATGATCCACAAATGCTACCACACCAAAGTATATCAATTGTCAAAGACAATGAGTGTATTGGAATTTATTTCCGGTGGTATATTGCACGGATATTAAAGATAATCTTCACAATACAAAGCATAGTATAGGAATAAAAACATAAGCACTATGCAAAGATAGAGATTCTTGATAGCTTCGACTAGTCACACAATCATGCAAAGCACTGATTAGAATAACTTGGAGAAAATGGTCTCCCAAATAAGATATAGAGATATGTATTTGAGGAAGGCCACACCAAGAATTTCTTACTCAAGCAAAGACCAAAAAGACGAGCAATAAAAGCTTCTAACAAAAATTAGGACCTTGTTTGAGCTAACATACCACCTAGATACAAGATAATCAACAATATCAACTCTAAGTGGCACCACCTCATATGTTCACATTTCCTAGGATTATGATATGCAAAAGAAGCATATTACTCCCCCATAATGTGGTATTCAATTTTTCTTATTAAGAGGAAAAACAACCTCGACTAGAGATAATTAATGGACATTTCGAATTTGAATTTCTCATGAGTATGACACACCACATAGTGAATAGATAAGCTTGCAATATCAATACTAAGTGGTAGTACTCATGTACACACATTTTAAGGTTTGAGAGATGCAGGAGGCATATCACTCCCCCAAAATGGGATGTTCCATTAACCACTCAAAAAGAGACAAAAAAGATATCATCAAGATGCATTAGAGGCTCAAAGCAAAACACACAAGTAAATGATGTGCCAAACACATAGACATACTTGAATACACAAAATAAGAATGCATTAGGCACAACAAATACAACCACATACTTGGTACAAAACCAAAACATGTAAAGGGGCAAGTAACTTACAATATAAAAGAGTTGAGTTCGAGTTACCGCAAAGAGGCACACTGGGTATATGGTAGGGAGATGATAATCCTTATAACTTGGCTTTATAAAATATAGTATATGAAGATCCCTTAATTCTTCATGAGTTAGCCAAGTCTCCAATGCCCTCCAAAAATACCTATTGATCAAGTTTGAGCTTGTTGGTCCCCAACCAAGTTGGGTCCTAAGAGGTTAGTCACAATAGGCTTAGCCACCCAAATGGTTCTTTTCTTAACACCCCTTTGAGTTCCAACAAACTTGCCAAACACATTGCCATCATTATCCTTCCCAAGAGAATCATCATCATCAACAATGATAGGGTTAGATAAGGTACCGTTTGAACATGAAGAGGCTAAGTGTTCTTTCTCACGACATATGTAGCAACAAGTGCTCCCCTTTCTCTTCTTTATTGATTTCTTGTCTTGGGGAGCCTTATCTTGGTTCTTCTTGGGAAGTGGCCTATGATACATTGCAAATGTATCTTAATTTTTGATGTTCCGTGCTTGGTTTTATCCACTTTCTTGTGTTTTGTCCACACTTTGGAGTACTTTTCATATGATTTCTTGGACTAACCTATTAACAAGAGCCACAGTGCCAGCTGCATGTTTTCTGCTATTTTTGGTTCCAAGAAAGTCAGAAAATGAATATTCTCGGAATTGGACAGGACAAAAGCCAAAGTGCCTATTTTCCGGAAGTCATCAGATGCGAGAGTACGAGACGGAGAGGGGCCAGAGGGCCACCACACCACCAGGCCACGCGGCCCAGCCTGGCCCACGTCAGGGGTGGTCTGGCTGCCCCCGACACCCCCTTGGCCTCCCCTTCCACCTATAAGATGCCCTCGGGACAAAACCCTAAGTACCCAATCAAAGATTCTATAGCCGCCGTCATCTCCATCCCTAGATCAGGAGGGATCTAAAGCTCTTCCCGGAACCCTGCCGGAGAGGGGAATTCACCCTGGAGGCCTTCTTCATCACCATGCAAGCCTCCAGTGTGATGCGTGAGTAGTTCATCCTTTGACTACGGATCCATGTAGTAGCTAGATGGCTGGTTCTCCTCCTTTGTGCTTTCATGTCTAGATCTTGTGAGCTCCGTTGATGATCAAGATCATCTATTTGTAATTCTGCATGTTGTGTTTGTGGGGATCCGATGGATATTGAGATGCTATTTCAGATTGATTATTGATTCTATCATGTCTTTGTTATTTTTGGTCTTGCATGCTTTCCGTTGTTAGTAGCTATCTTGGCCAAGTAGATGCTAGAAACTCCAAGAGTTAGTATTTATGCTCGATAGTGGGTTCATGCCTCTGGTAATCTGGGGAAGTGACAGAAATCTCTAAGGTACTAGATGTGCTGTTGTTACTAGGGAGAAAACAATAATCCTTTGTTCATAGAATAATCGTATTGTTTACTTTACACGCAATTCGTAAAGCAATAATCTGTTGGTTGCAACTTAATACTGGAGGGGGTTCGGATGATAACCTGAAGGTGGATTATTAGTCATAGATGCAGTTGGATGGCGGTCTATGTATAATGTTGTAATGCCCAATCAAGTCTCAAAGGAGTCAAGATGATTAGTATATGCATGTATTGCTTTCTCGATGTTTGTCAATTGCCCCGCTGTAATTTGTTCACCCAACATGTTATCTATCTTAAGGAGAGCCACCTCTAGTGAACTATGGATCCCGGTCTTTTTCTTTACATACAATCTATAAACTGTTACTGCTTTGTGTTTACTTTCTGCAAACTATTACTTCTTTCCATTCGATACGTTTAATCCTTTGTTTTCAGCAAAACACGGTGAGATTCACAACCTCATCGTAAGTTGGGGATAGAGTTCTGTGGTTGTGTTGTGCAGGTCTCCACGTTTCTACTGGAACCGGTAGTGCGCCCTGCCATCGTTCATCTAGCTACACCTTTGGGGTGTTTCCTTGTTCCTACTGGTTCGATTAAACCTTGGTTTGGTAACTGAGGGAAACTTGTTGCTGTGCTCATCATACCTTCCTCTTGGGTTTCCCAACGAGCTCTACATCAACACTGAGTCATCAAGCATTTTTCTGGCGCCGTTGCCGGGGAGTCAAGGACATCTTCACAAGGGGAGTCCCTCATAACCAATCTCTTTACTTTGTTATTTTTGTTTTGCTTAGTTTCTTTTTTCTTTGTTTTCTTGTTTTTTTATCAAAAACACAAAAAAATTAGTTTTACTAGTTTGCTTTCTTATTTGAAAACACAAAAAATGACTACTCTTGAAAACACTAAGTTGTGTGACTTCACTAGCACCAACAACAATGATTTTATGAGCACACCTATTGCTCCACCTGTGCCTGAAGATACTTTCTTTGAGATAAAACCTGCTTTGCTCAATCTTGTTATGAGAGAACAATTTTCTGGTATTGGTAATGAAGATGTTGCTGCCCATCTAAATAACTTTGTTGAACTTTGTGAGATGTAAAAGCATAGGGATATATATGGTGATATTATTAAGCTGAAATTGTTTCCTTTCTCTTTGAGTCAAAAAGCTAAAGAATGGTTGAATTCCTTAACTAGGAATAGTATTGATTCTTGGACTAAATGCAAAGATGCTTTTATTGGAAAATACTATCCTCTTGCTAAGATTATATCTATGAGAAGTGAAATAATGAAGTTTAAACAATCTGATAATGAACATGTTGCTCAAGCTTGGGAAAGAATGAAATCTTTGGTAAAGAATTGACCCACTCATGGACTGACTGGTTGGATGATCATCCAAACTTTTTATGCAGGATTGAACTATTCTTCAAGGAACCTATTGGACTCTGATGCTGGAGATACCTTTATGACCATTACTTTGGGTGCTGCAACAAAACTTCTGGACAATATGATGGTTAATTATTCTGAATGACATACTGAGAGAGCTCCACAAGGTAGGAAGGTAAATTCTGTTGAGGAAACTTCCTCCTTGAGTGATAAGATTGATATTATTATGTCTAGGCTTGTTAATGGGAAAACCCATATTGATCCAAATAATGTTCCTTTAGTCTCTTTGGTTGCTCAAGAAGAGCAAGTTGATGTGAAATTCATAAGAAATAATAATTTTGGCAATAATGCTTATAGGAATAATTTTGGTAACAACAATTATAAGCCATATCCTCCCAACAATGGTAATGCTTATGGAAATTCTTACAACAATAAGAGGAGTGCACCCTCTGAACTTGAAGTTATGCTTAAGGACTTTATTAGTAAACAAACTGCTTTCAATAAAACTATTGAGGAAAAACTCTCTAATGCTAAAAGAAATATAGAATCTTTGGCTGAAGCTCAATCTTCTTTGAATAAAATGGCTTCTAAACCTGAAACTAATGGCAATCCCTTTGTAGCCACCAATGCTATACAAGTAAGAATTGATGAAAATGTTAGACTATTAGCTAAATTACATGCTAATTGGGAAAGAGAAGATGAAATTGCTAGAAACATTAGTGTTTCTACTATTACCACTACTAGTGTTGAGGCTCGTAATAGTTCTACTACCTTAGATGATAATTTCGATTTTGATCTTGATGGTTGCAATATCTCTAAAGTTATTAAGTTCCTACAAAAGCTTGCTAAAAGTCCTAATGCTAGTGCAATGAACATGGTCTTTACAAAACACATTACTGATGTTCTCATAAAGATTAAAGAAGAAAAGATGAAACATAAAGCTTCTATTCCTATTAAACAAGAAGATGGTTGGGAACCCATCATTAATATGAAAGTGAATGACTTTGATTTCAAAGCTTTATGTGATCTTGATAGTAGTGTTTCTATTATGCCTAGAAGGATTTATGATATGCTTGATTTGCCTCCACTTGAAGATTGTTATTTGAATGCCCCACTTGATGATAATGCTAAAAAGAAACTCATGGGGAGTCTTAATGATGTTCTTATTATGGTTAACAATGCCTATTTCCCCGTTGATTTCTATGTTTTGGATGTTGAATGCAATGCTTCTTGTCCTATTACTTTGGGAAGACCTTTTCTTAGAACTGTTGGTGCCATTATTGATATGAAAGAAGGCACCATTAAATATCAACTCCCACTCAAGAAAGGTATAGAACACTTCCCTAAGAAAAGAGAGAAGATTTCTTTTGCTTCTCCTATGAAATTTTTTTTGGTCTTAATGCTTCTTCATTTGAGAACACTTGATTCTTTCTTTGCTTCTTATGCCTAACTTAAAGGCGTTAAAGAAAAGTATTTATTGGGAGATAACCCAAAAGTTTTAGATGAGTCTTGGAAGTTATGACTTCAGTAATAACCGCTCCTTATCCTTTTTATTTGCTTTTTGTGCCAAGAGTAACCTCTAATGAGAGAGAAGTAATGATTGGGAAAGTTGTTGTCCTGAAACAGATTTCTGTGCTTCACCGTAAAAATTCATGTAAAATCTCTGAAAGTCTTTTTGAGACGTGAATGTTTGTGCTTCTGCCCCAGGTTGTTATCTAACTTTTGTTAGTACAACATTTTTTGATTTGAGCAACAGAAGGTCTTCGAAAAAATTCGTCTTTACCTTCTGGTCTGTTTTGACAGATTTCTGCCATTTTCTGCATTTGCTTCTTGTTGGTTCCTTTTTGAGTTCTTTTGGGGAATTGAGCTTTTTGAGGGAAGTGCTACAGTAGCTAGTGTTCTAATGGAAGTTTATTTGGTGTTAGAACTGAAACTTAAGTCCTTTTATCTTGAGTGCACTAATGTTGCTAATAAAGATTGTGTGAAGTTTTGTATGAAGGAAAAATTTCAGGTGTATGGAAGGAATGAGTAATGAGATGAAGGATGGACTAAAGCTCAAGCTTGGGGATTCCAGCCGTGTCACCCCAAGAAATATCCAAGAAGTACAAGCGTCAAAGCTTGGGGATGCCCCATCCATCCCTTCTTTATCAATAAAAATCCCAGGTTTCTTCCAAACGCTTCATTTTTATTGTTTCATGCACAGTTGTGTTGTTCTTGGAGCGTCTTCTTTTTCGTTTTCGTTTTGGTGTTTTGTTTTCTTGGTTTTCTTAGTTTTCTGAATAAATTGTACCCCCCTCTTTCATACATTGGTTTGCAAATAGTTTGGTTTGGTTTAGAAAAGAGTAGGAAAGTTCATGCTTATGTGGTAAAAAGAGCTTGTTTTTGACTGTGGCCTATGCTTTGTCATGCCATGCTTGATATTGTTTTGGATTTATGCTTAGTATTCTTTGCTGTAGCATGACTTGTTGTAAACAATTGAGATTTCTTAATGTGCCTTGGATGAATCATGCGTTGTTTTAGCATATTAAAGCATAGTATAGTGGTATTCTCCTTTGATGCTTTATTTGGGTTGACTTGGCGCATGCTCACACCATGTTATGACTATCTCAAGTCACCCTAGCCTTTATGATCCTTTAGTTTTCAACTTGTAGTATCACTTTATGCTTTGATCAATGATGTTTTGTCGCTCTGCATGATTATGGCCATTATTGCTCTCTTAGTTTGTCGCTCCCAGTCTTTTGCTAGCCTCCACAACCAAGTATGAGTTCCACTCATGCATCCAACTCCCTAAACCAAGTTATTCCAAAGAGTCCACCAGACCTACCTATTAGCATATGCTATTCCAAGTATATTCATGCTTTTGTTTACCTTCCGAATTAAACTTGTTATGAGAAAACTAGTGATTAAAGCTCTCACGAACTTGATGGCACACTTTACTTTTTTTTGCATCTAATAAACTTGAACCATTGGGTCCTTCTTTGTTGCGTATATGCTTGCGCTTTATAAGTTGAAATTATCAGAACCATGTATCATGGGGAACGCTTACAGAATTGCACTTGTACTTTGTACCCCGTTGATATCATGTTCTTTTGCTTACGGATCCTGGCGGTGTGAAATAAAAGTGGAACTTGTAAGATCATGGAATTTGTATGTGTGTTAGAGAAACACCTGGGCCGCTAGCCTAAGCCATGCCTAATCATGGTGGAAACTTGCAGCATCACCATAATGAGCACTCTATGAAGCATCCTGAATAAAAACCTATGCAAATAGCAAATAAAAAGATCGCTGAGATGCTCATTGTCTGCTTGCCTTGTCATTTGGATTATGGGATAGCTCCTGTATCATGTGCAAGGGGTACCCCGTTGGAGGTTCTTTATGATACACATGTACTTAGAATGACAAGAGCTTACTCGTGACTAAAGTTGAGTAGCATGAGGATCGGTCTTCGTAAGTAAGGGGCATGAGATTTCGGTTTATAACTTATCAAGCATATCCTCTTAGTTGTGTCACTTTAACCTTAATCACCTTAAAGATGCTTATGATAGGGGCAATGAGAGATGAAAGCTATAAGTACCATAATTTTTGGAAGCTCTTTATGAGACTTGAATCCCTACTTCCTTTTATGAAGGCCTTTCTTCCACCATTATATATTGAGTCTCCACCTTCTACCTTTATGCACCTACTTTGAGAGCATAGTGGCCATTCTTAGATCTATGTGCATTGTCCCAAGACTAGTTGATTGATGCATAACTTGATATTGCTTGTTTTAAACTATTTGTATCTAGTCACTCTTATGAACTTTGAAGGTGTCCTATGCATTTATGTTTTGCTACTCTATGAGGGACAAGCTGAATGCTATTATGCTATGTTTTCTTTATGTGAAACAAAAAAACGTCATGCAAAGCATTGTTATTCATGAATATTTTGTTTCTGCCTTTTCATGTTGCATCATAGTTTCTTTGTCTTACTGCTAGAACTTTGTCTTTCATGTTATGATTGAAGTACTATAATCCCAGCTTTGAATGTTTTACAAATACTTTGATCAAGTCTTTGATGGTGCATGTCACCTCAAAAAATATTCTTTCTTTTTATCTCTTACCTACTCGAGGACGAGCAGGAGTTAAGCTTGGGGATGTTGATACATTGCAAATGTATCTATAATTTTTGATGTTCCATGCTTGGTTTTATCCACTTTCTTGTGTTTTGTCCACACTTTGGAGTACTTTTCATATGATTTCTTGGACTAACCTATTAACAAGAGCCACAATGCTAGCTGCCTGTTTTCTGCTATTTTTGGTTCCAGGAAAGTCAGAAAATGAATATTCTCAGAATTGGACGGGACAAAAGCCAAAGTGCCTATTTTTCCGGAAGTCATCAGATGCCAGAGTACGAGATGGAGAGGGGCCAGGGGGCACCACACCACCTGGCCGTACGGGGTTTTCGTCCCTAGGGCATCTTATAGGCGGAAGGGGAGGCCTAGGGGGTGCCGGAGGCTGCCATACCACCCCCTAGCGCGGGCCAGGCTGGGTTTTCGTCCCTAGGGCATCTTATAGGCGGAAGGGGAGGCCTAGGGGGTGCCGGAGGCGGCCATACCACCCCCTAGCGCGGGCCAGGCTAGGCCGCGCGGCCAGGTGGTGTGGTGCCCCCTGGCCCCTCTCCGTCTCGTCTTCTGGCTCCGTGTTCCCCCCGGTGAAATATTGACTTTGGCTTTTGTCCCGTCCAATTCCGAGAATATTCATTTTCTGACTTCCTGAAACCAAAAACAGCAGAAAACAGGCAGCTGGCACTGTGGCTCTTGTTAATAGGTTAGTCCAAGAAATCATATGAAAAGTACTCGAAAGTGTTGACAAAACACAAGAAAGTAGATAAAACCAAGCACGGAACATCAAAAATTATAGATACATTTGCAATGTATCAACATCCCCAAGCTTAACTCCTGCTCGTCCTCGAGTAGGTAAGTGATAAAAAGAAAGAATAATTTTTGAGGTGACATGCACCATCAAAGACTTGATCAAAGTATTTGCAAAACATTGAAAGCTGGGATCATAATACTTCAATCATAACATGAAAGACAAGGTTCTAAAAATAAGACAAAGAAACTAAGATGCAACATGAAAAGGCACAAACAAAAGATTCATGAATAACAATGCTTTACAAAACGTTTGTTTGTTTCACATAAAGAAAACATAGCATAGTGGCATTCAGCTTGTTCCTCATAGAGTAGCAAATATAAATGCATAGGACACCTTCAAAGTTCATAAGAGTGACAAGATACAAATAGTTTAAAACAAGCAATATCAAGGCTATGCATCAATCAACAAGTCTTGGGACAATGCACATAGAACTAAGAATGGCCACTATGCTCTCAAAGTAGGTGCATAAAGATAGAAGGTGGAGGCTCATAATAAAAGTAAAAGAAAGGCCTTCATAGAAGGAAGTAGGGATTCAAGTCTCATAAAGAGCTTCCGAAAATTATGGTACTTAATAGCTTTCAGCTCTCATTGCCCCTATCATAAGCATCTTGAAGTGATTAAGGTTAAAGTGACACAACTAAGAGGATATGCTTGACAAGTTATAAACCGAAATCTCATGCCCCTTACTTACGAAGACCGAACCTCATACTACTCAACTTTAGTCACGAGTAAGCTCTTGTCATTGTAAGTATATGTGTATCATAAAGAACCGCCAACGGGGTACCCCTTGCACATGACACAGGAGCTATCCCATAATCAAAATGACAAGGCAAGCAGACAATGAGCATCTCAGCGATCTTTTTATTTGCTATTTGCATAGGTTTTTATTGAGGATGCTTCATAGAGTGCTCATTATGGTGATTCTGCAAGTTTCCACCATGATTAGGCATGGCTTAGGCTAGCGGCTCAGGCGTTTCTCTAACATACATACAAACTCCATGATCTTACAAGTTTAACTTTTATTTCACACCGCCGGGATCCATAAGCAAAAGAACATGATATCAACAGGGTACAAAGTACAGGTGCAATGTTGAAAGTCTTCCCCATAATACATGGTTCTGCTAACTTCAACTTATAAAGCTCAAGCATATACGCAACAAAGATGGACGCAATGGTTTAGGTTTATTAAATGCAAAAAAGTAAAGTGTGCCATCAAGTTCATGAGAGCTTTAATCACTAGTTTTCTCATGACAAGTTTAATTTGGAAGGTAAACAAAAACATGAATATACTTGGAATAGCATATGCTAGTAGGTAGGTATGGTGGAATCTTTGGAATACCTTGGTTTAGGGAGTTGGATGCATGAGTGGAACTCATACTTGGTTGCGGAGGCTAGCAAAAGACTGGGAGCAACAAACTAAGAGAGCAATAATGGCCATAATCATGCAGAGCGACAAAACATCATTGATCAAAGCACAAAGTGATACTACAAGTTGAAAACTAAAGGATCATAAAGGCTTATGGTGACTTTGGATAGTCATAACATGGTGTGAGCATGCGCCAAGTCAACCCAAATAAAGCATCAAAGGAGAATACCACAATACTATGCTTTAATATGCTAAAACAACGCATGATTCATCCAAGGCACATTAAGCAATCTCAATTGTTTATAACAATTCATGCTACAGCAAAGAATACTAAGCATAAAGCCAAATAAATATCAAGCATGACATGACAAAGCATAGGCCACAGTCAAAAACAAGCTCCCTTTACCACTTAGCATGAGCTTTCCTACTCTTTTCCAATCCAAACCAAACTATTTGAATACCATTGTATGAAAGAGGGGGGTCCAACCAATTTATTCAGAAAACTAAGCAAACCAAGGAAATGAAAACCAAAAATAAAAAAGAAAGAAAAGACGCTCCAAGAACAACACAACTGTGCATGAAACAATAAAAATGAAGCGTTTGGAAGAAACCTTGGATTTTTATTGATGAAGAAGGGGATGCCTTGGGAATCCCCAAGATTTGACGCTTGTACTTCTTGGATATTTCTTGGGGTGACACGTGTGGCATCCCCAAGCTTGAGCTTTAGTCCATCCTTCATCTCATTACGCATTCCTTCCATACACCTGAAAATTTTCCTTCATACAAAACTTCACACAATCTTTATTAGCAACATTAGTGCACTCAAGATAATAGGTCTTTAGGTTCAGTTCCAACACCAATAAAACTTCCATTATGACACAAGCTACTGTAGCACTTCCCTAAAAAGGCTCAATTCCCCCGAAGAACTCAAAAAGGAACCAACAAGAAGCAAATACAAATAATGGCAGAAATCTGTCAAAACAGACCAGCAGGTAAAGACGATTTTTTCGAAGACCTTCTGTTGCTCAAATCACAAAGTGTTGAGCTCACGATAGTTAGATAACAACCTGGGGCAGCAGCAAAAAAATTCACGCCTCAAAAGGACGTACAGAGATTTTACACGAATTTTTACGGTGAAGCACATAAATCTGTTTCGGGACAGCAACTTTCCCAATCATTACTTCTCTCTTATTAGAGGTTACACTTGGCACAAAAAACAAATAAAAAGGATAAGCAGAGGTTATTACAGAGGTAATAACTTCCAAGACTCATCTAAAACTTTTGGGTTATCTCCCAATAAGTACTTTTCTTTAATGCCTTAAAGTTAGGCATGATAGTTTGAGAAGATGCTCACATAAGAAATATGAATTGAAGTAAAAGAGAGCATCAAGAAGAAAATTCAAAACACATTTAAGTCTAACCCACTTCCTATGCATAGGAATCTTGTAAAGAAATAAGTCATGAAAGCACAAAGCAACAAACATAGTAAAGCAAAACAAGTGCAACTTCAAGAATTTCAACATAAAGAGGGAAAACTTAATATTGTTGAGATACATAAAACCATGTTTCCCTCTCTCATAATAACTTTCAGTAGCATCATGAATAAAATTAACTATATAACTATCACATAAAACATTCTTATCATGAGCCACATGCATAAAAGAATTAATACTCTCCACATAAACATAGTCATTCTTATTAATCGTGGGAGCAAATTCAACAAAGTATTTATCATTATTATTCTCATCACCATAATCATCAAATATAGGAGGCATATTATAATCATAATTAATTTTCTCCTCAATAGTAGGCGGACTGAAAATATCATATTCATCATTCTAATCATCATATATTGGAGGTTTGGTATCATCATAAGCAATAGAATAGCTATCTTCCAAAGCTGGGGAACTAAAAAGATCATTTTCATAAAAAACTAGCTTCCCCAAACTTAGACTTTTCCATAGCATTAGCAATAATGGTGTCCAAAGAATTCATACTAGCAACATTGCTATTAGCATGCAAATAAAGTTCCATAGGTTTTATAATTTTTTCTTCAAACACTTCATGTCCTAACTCAAGATAAATACTATAAAGCTCTCTAATTTTGTTGTTGTTTTCCATTAAGCCTAACTAGTGAAAACAAGAAACAAAAAGACGAAATTGCAGAATCTAATGGAAATAACTTAGAGCACTCACATCGGAGGATGTGAGTACCTTTTACCTTACCTCCCCGGCAACGGCGCTAGAAAATAGGCGTTTGCCGTGGGAGGTTCTTCTTCTTTAATCCTCCGGTGTGAATACCTTTTACCTTACCTCCCCGGCGACGACGCCAGAAAATAGCTTGATGTCTACGCACTTATATTCTTGTAGACAGTTGTTGGGCCTCCAAGTGCAGAGGTTTGTAGAACAGCAGCAAGCTTTCCCTTAAGTGGATCACCCAAGGTTTATCGAACTCAGGGAGGAAGTGGTCAAAGGTATTCCCTCTCAAGCAACCCTGCAATCAAGATACAAGAAGTCTCTTGTGTCCCCAACACATCTAATACACTTGTCAGGTGTATAGGTGCACTAGTTCGGCGAAGAGATAGTGAAATACAAGTGGTATAGATAATTATAAGTGGTAAAGGTGATAGAAAATAGCTTGATGGCGTGGAAAAGACTAAAGGCAAACTGAAATAAAGATGGAAGCGAGCAAACATGTAACAGATCTAATTGCAAACGGAGTTTCAATGCTTAGAAACAAGGCCTAGGGATCATAATTTCACTAGTGAACACTCTCATATAAATATATTATTCTTTATGATACTACGCTAAACTACTCTCCGGTTGGACACCCTAATCGATGGTAGGGCTATAACAGCACACCTCAAAGTTCATCTTTCCCATCTAGATAACCTCACACTGTCACCTTGAGTACTAGATGGTTCGAACAAACACCACAATTTCATAAAGACATCCAACTCCAAATATAACTCATAACAAGTATTTGTAATCTCTAGCCTAAGTGCCACCATGGTATGCACGCTGTCACTTTCACACACATGGGGAGAGCAGAGATCTATTAAAGCACTTGAGTAGCAAGGTAGATCTACTTGATTACAAAGCTCATGATCACAATATGATCATGCATCGAGAGAGAGATGAACACATAGCTACCGGTAGAACCCTTAGCCTCGAAGGAGAACTACTCCCTTCTCATCATGGGAATCAGCAATGGTGATGGAGATGGTGGTGGAGATCGATGGAGATGGCTCCGTGTAGCACCCCGCTAAAACCACTACTAGAAAATCGTTGTGTTTTTGTGCATTGCATCATCATGACCGCATGCTCATGTCATCATGCCACATTGCATTTGAGCATCGTCATCATCATTTGTCTAAAACTATTTTCGAAAAGTCTATTTTTATTTTCTAAACGCCCCGTCTTTTATTCAAACTATAAAACACTGGTCTTCCGGATTATTTTGTTTTGTCTAAAAACGGTTTGCAAAAGCCCCGTTTTAAATAATAAAATATTTATATTATTTTTAGGGGGCAGCCGAACCAGGCCAAACCGGCCCAGCCGGCCACCCCCAATAAAAACACCCAAAAATCTAACCTATCCTAACCCTAGCTAACCACCCTAGCCACCTACCCCTCCTCCCTCCTTTTCCCTCCCAGCCGCCGCCACCTGGGGACGCATCCACCACCATCTCCCGCCCACCTGCCCGACCACACCCCCCACCCGATCGCCCACCCCGCCGCCAGTTAACTCCCTCTATCTCACAGCACGCACGCCACCAACCCTCGCTGCTCGACACGCTCCACCGTCCCGGCCCCACCAACTGCGGCCCACCAGCCCTCCAACCCGTCCCCGCTCCCCGCGCCCTTCCTCTCTCCTCCCTCCCGCATCGCACGCCCCACCGTCTCTTCCACCTCGCCGCCGCCGGACCCGGATCCCGCGGTCCGTGCTACCTCCTCGACCGCCCTGCCGCCTTCTGCCTTCCTGACCGCGCGACTCCATGGCCTCCCTCTCCTCGCGCGGCTGCCCGAGCTCCCGCACCCTACCTACCACGCGGTCGCCATCCGCCACCCCATCCCCTTCCGCTTGCCAACACTTCCGCATCGCCACCGGAGTCGTGCCTCCACTGCGTCGTCCCCGGCCGCCGTCGTTTCCCCTTCGGTAGGGCGCCGCCGCCGCCTCCAGGTCCCTCCTGCTCGGCCGCGACCCTGCCTCCCCGAGCTTCCGCGCCGGTGAGCTTCATCCCGTGCCTCCCTGCGAGCCGCCGAGCCCGCCGTCGCCGGCGTCCCCTCTGCTCTGCCGCCTCCCGAGCTTGTCTCCGACCGCCCGGGCCAGTGGCCTCGTTCCCCGTCCATCATGTCCTCGACCTGGAGCCCGTCCTCGTGTTGTTGACCTCCAGCTCGGCCCCTTGTCCAAGCATGACACGTTTTTCCCTCTCTTTGGCGCTCTCAAGCGGTCACCTCCGTAGCGGGCTCTTCCCAGCCCTGCTTCCTTCGGCGTCTCCCTGCTAGTGTCTGAAGTCGACGAGTTGGGTTGTGTTGTGGCAGTGACCCGTTCTGTCAGTAGTGGTGTTGCTATGTTGGCGATGTCAGTGATGTGGTCTTGTACCTCGCCTGATCTGGTGTGGCACTTGCAGTATGAAGGAAGATGTGGTGTTCTGGCAAGGAAGGTCGTGTGAAGATGGTGAAATATGCTACCTCGACCACCTCGAGCTAAACTCGACAAGATCTTCAGAACATCCTAGCAGTCAAGATCGACCCCGGCATCCGACAAGTTCGACAAGACTGTCCCGATTCCGCCGAGACCCTGTAAACCAAGTTCTCCGACAAGGAACACCAAGCTCTTCCGGCGCCGAGACCTGAGTCCGATGCTGACAACCGGAGACGTCAGATCGCCAAGATCTCCAATTGGAATCTGAGGACGCCGAGACCCTGAACGACAAGTTCTCCTTCCCGGATGCAATGCCCGAGAACCCGGAACCCGAAGATCATCGACGTGAAACGCCAAGATTGTCTCTCGGACGCTAAGTCCTTCGGCCCCGGCAAACTGATGGCCCGACCCAAGATCCGAAGACCGAACCCTGGCGCGCCAAGTTCTCCGACCCCGAGGACCGATCCATCGGAACGCCAAGACCTTCTTCTGAACCCGAGTTCTTCGTCACAGGCGGCAAGATCTCCTACACGGACCCAAAGACCCTTGGTACCCGATCCACTCAAGTTCGCCATCGACGACAAGATCGACCGCTTGGAACCCAAGTTCTCCGTCACGACCCGACAAGTTCTCCATCGCGAGTTCGAACCTTGCCGTTTTACATCGAACCCTGAGGCCGAACCCTGAACCCCCGGAACCCAAGATCTTCCGAACCCAGATGTGTGAACCTTTTCCCAAGCCCTATTTTATAAATGCTATATATAAAATCTGTTGCATATAAATTGATCATACATGCATACATGTTTGCGGTTTGGGGCCTTCTAGGCGATTCACCTAAATTAAATATGGAGTGTTTATGCGGAATATTGTTGTCTTATTCCGGACTCCATTTAAATTTGTGTAGCGAACCGATGCCATGCTTTGCCTTGTTAATTCCACATTTAAATCGCGGGGGTTCTAAATAACTTGAACCGTGTAATTAATTGTCGGGACCCCGGTTCTGCTTAATACTGCCTAATTGCACCACGTCTGCATCATATCATGATCATGTCGGATCTTTTGCCGTAGTATTAAATATTGCATCCGGTGTTTCTTCTACTGTTTACTTCTTCGCGGATTAGGCCGATGAGTTGATGCGAGTATCGACAAGTTCTCCGAATATGAACCTTCGGTAGTGTTTCCCAGGCGAGCATCTCTCCCCCTTCTACCTATTTTGCATTTATAGTCTTTATTTCCTCCTGTTGGTCTATTGCTATCTGTGTCGTGGTGCTTTAGTTTCCATGCACCATTTATATCCCGTGCAGCCTCTATATTGCCATGGACACCTCCTAATACCTGTTGTATGGTAGATTGCTGGCCTTGCGAGTCATAGTTGCTTGCTCAGGTGCGATCTCGTGTTGTCGAGTACCACAGTTGTTGGAATGTTGGCAGATGCTTAATGGTGGAGATGATCATGACTTTAAATACAACTATTAAATTGCTGGGACAACTAATGAAAGAGGCACCGGTGGGCAATATATGCTATTTGGTTTTTATGACCACTTGTGTCCCGTAGGCCCCGAGTACTTGATACCTGTTCCTTGACTATTCGCACTATCCACATACGGGAGACTCTATGAATCCCCCTTAGCCAGAGCTTGATTCATTTCTTATTTCTTGGGGCCACAAACTAGTTTGGGTCTTTATTACTATCATGTACTTATGCCATGATTTACTGCTTTATTTACGATTGTGCGTGGAGAACCTGTACTGTTTAGGATCGTGACACGTTTTCGTTGTATCGACAAGCCCAGTCACACTTTCGGGTTCCTAGTCGTTTACAACCGTCCACACAAACCCTGGGTCCATTCCGGAGCCGGCCAACTTCGTTGCGGGTAGCTTAGTGGGGTGGCCCCCTGAAATATTTTATGAATCCTGTGATCGCTTTGTCGTGAAAGCCTCGTTGGGTTTTGAGTTGGTTTTTCCGAGGTTGATCGTGTGTGTGTTGCTATTTGTGCACCCCTGCAGGGTAAATCTTTCTGAAAGCCGTGTCCGCGGTTATGGACGACTTGGAGCACAGTATCTCGATCATAGACAAGCATAACTAAAGTAGTGCTATAAATTTGACTTAATATGTGACTAGTAATCAGCTTTACTATAACGGAATGGATAATAAAAGTGCCATCAACCGGTGGAACTGGGGTGTATCGTGTCATGCTGTACCTGCCTAGTAAGTATTGCAACTCCAATGGAAAGTGATAAAAGTGCCAACAATTGCTGGGTTTTTGGCTTCCTCAGGACAATTATATCTAACTAGTAAATGTTCCAACTACAACGGAATGATAATTAAAACTGCCCACTACTTATGCTATCAAGATGACTCATACTATCTATATCTGACTAGTAAGTGCTTCAACTATAATGGAATGAATAAAACTGCCAACTATGTGAGTTCCTCGGTTTGACTTCCTCGTTTGGTATCGAGAGGGGGAATACCAGGATGGGTATGATTGGTGTTAGTATAAGGTTGGTTCCGAATAGGTCTTTCTTACCTCTCTCAAATAGCCGACAGTTAATCGAGTCTCTATAGGTTGTTTAGTGCCTGATGCGTTGCCGCTTTAGTCCACCATACCTATGTAGGCGAGAGCCGCCGAATTCTAGCCTCGCCGTGTACTGGCATCAGTACTGACGCTCCTCTTTTTCCTTTGCCCTTGTCGGCACCCCTTTTGTTTTAGCAGGTTTGAGATTGACGTCGTTAGCAGGGTTACCCTTCCGGCTTGGCCTGGGTAGGGTTATGGACGCCATTGGTTATTTTTTAGGGCTCTTAGCCCCATTTGCATCTTGTCCGTAGACGGACGCTCTAATGTTTTCAAGGTGATTTGGATCTTTGTATAGTATATCTGTATTCTTGACTCATGGAGTCGTTGTTGTATATATATGTTCTGTGGGTTCCGTCGTGGACTAATGTGTAATGGTATTACTTCGTTTTCCACCCGCACGAAAGTGCCTGGTGGGCGTCCTTGAATCGTTTATGCGGGTTTGGCGGAAAGGGCTAAAACTTGCATAGGGTCGATTCGAGGGTGTTACAGAGTGGTATCAGAGCCCAGCTGTTGTGATACCCCACTGGTCCAGCCTGTAGGATAACCTAGCTAACGGCCGAAGTAGAGTGTCAAAACTATTTTGCAAAAATCGGTTGGATAGTTCTGATTAGGTCTGATTTTACTCCTTACCCCTATGCTATTCTCCTCTTATCTCTGCGTGTTTTGAATCTGCTCTCTTATCTTTTCTTCAAGTCCAGGAATTCTCGTGGTTGGGTTTCCGTCGTACCTTGAGAGTTTCTCTTCCTCCTTTGGTAACGGTGCTTCTACATCCGGTCTTCGTGCTATCTGAGGAATCCTTCATCTGTTGGACTTCTCTCTGTTCCTTGTTGTGCCTTCCGGTGTTTTCCGACACGAAGACATCATCTACGCCAGATCTGATGTAGAGCCTGCATCACTCCTTTGTTCCGAACCTCGATTGTCGAGATCTTCAGTCTGATTCCGAGAATGGTTGCACGCTTTTCTACCGAATGTGCGGAGTAATAGTTTGGGTGCGTGATGGATTGGCCCCCATGCCGACTACTCATTCTATTTGCTCTCGTACATTGAAGTGGATGAGAATGCATCGGTTCTCTCTTTCTATCGAAGCTAGAGGTGGCTTTATTTGTTGACACCTTTACCTTCGCCTTTGTTCCCGGAGTGTTCTCTCAACGATCACGGACAACGACCTATTGTTAGTGGTGTCACGAGGATCTAAATGAAGCGAGAAGATTTAGACTGTCAGCAGTCTTCCCCGTACCATGAGGCGGATCTCGAGGGCGAGATCCATTGTTAGTGGTGTAGAATTGTAGCACCCCGCTAAAACCACTACTAGAAAATCGATTTGTTTTTGTGCATTGCATCATCATGACCACATGCTCATGTCATCATGCCACATTGCATTTGAGCATCGTCATCATCATTTGTCTAAAACTATTTTCGAAAAGTCTATTTTTATTTTCTAAACGCCTTGTATTTTATTCAAACTATAAAACACTGGTCTTCCGGATTATTTTGTTTTGTCTAAAAACGGTTTGCAAAAGCCCCATTTTAAATAATAAAATATTTATATTATTTTTAGGGGGCAGCCGAACCAGGCCAAACCGGCCCAGCCGGCCACCCCCAATAAAAACACCCAAAAATCTAACCTATCCTAACCCTAACTAACCACCCCAGCCACCTACCCCTCCTCCCTCCTTTTCCCTCGCAGCCGCCGCCACCTGGGCGCGCATCCCACCACCATCTCCCGCCCACCTGCCTGACCACACCCCCCCACCTGATCGCCCACCCCGCCGCCAGCTAACTCCCTCCATCTCACAGCACGCACGCCACCAACCCTCCCTGCTCGACACGCTCCACCGTCCCGGCCCCACCAACCGCGGCCCACCAGCCACCAACCCGTCCCCGCTCCCCGCGCCCTTCCTCTCTCCTCCCTCCCGCATCGCGCGCCGCGCCGTCTCTTCCACCTCGCCGCCGCCGGACCCGGATCCCGCGGTCCGTGCTGCCTCCTCGACCGCCCTGCCGCCTTCCGCCTCCCCGACAGGACGGCGCCATGGCCTCCCTCTCCTCGCGCGGCCGCCCGAGCTCCCGCACCCTACCTACCACGCGATCACCATCTGCCTCCCCATCCCATGCCGCTTGCCGACACTTCCGCGTTCCCACCAGAGCCGCGCCTCCACCACGTCGTCCCCGGCCGCCGTCGTTTCCCCTTCGGTAGCGCGCCGCCGCCGCCTGCAGGTCCCTCCTGCTCGGCCGCGACCCTGCCTCCCCGAGCTTCCGCGCCGGTGAGCTTCATCCCGTGCCTCCCTGCGAGTCGCCGAGCCTGCCGTCGCCGGTGTCCCCTCTACTCTGCTGCCTCCCGAGCTTGTCTCCGACCGCTCGGGCCAGTGGCCTCATTCCCCGTTTGTCATGTCCTCGACCTGGAGCCTGTCCCCGCGTCGTTGACCTCCGGCTCGGCCCCTTGTCCAAGCACGACACGTTTTTCCCTCTCTTTGGCGCTCTCCAGCGGTCACCTCCGTAGCGGGCTCCTCCCAGCCCTGCTTCCTTTGGCGTCTCCCTGCTAGTATCTGAAGTCTACGAGTTGGGTTGTGTTGTGGCAGTGACCCGTTCTGTCAGTAGTGGTGTTGCTATGTTGGCGATGTCAGTGATGTGGTGTTGTACCTCGCCTGATCTGGTGTGGCACTTGCGGTATGAAGGAAGATGTGGTGTTCTGGCAAGGAAGGTCGTGTGAAGATGGTGAAATATGCTACCTCGACCACCTCGAGCTAAACTCGACAAGATCTTCAGAACATCCTAGCAGTCAAGATCGACCCCGGCATCCGACAAGTTCGACAAGACTGTCCCGATTCCGCCGAGACCCTGTAAACCAAGTTCTCCGACAAGGAACACCAAGCTCTTCCGGCGCCAAGACCTGAGTCCGATGCTGACAACCGGAGACGTCGGATCGCCAAGATCTCCAATCGGAATCCGAGGACGCCGAGACCCTGAATGACAAGTTCTCCTTCCCGGATGCAATGCCCGAGAACCCGGAACCCGAAGATCGTCGACGTGAAACGCCAAGATCGTCTCTCGGATGCCAAGTCCTTCGGCCTCGGCAAACCGACGGCCCGACCCAAGATCCGAAGACCGAACCATGGCGCGCCAAGTTCTCCGACCCCGAGGACCGATCCATCGGAACACCAAGACCTCCTTCCGAACCCGAGTTCTTCGTCACAGGCGGCAAGATCTCCTACACGGACCCGAAGACCCCCGGTACCCGATCCACTCAAGTTCGCCATCGACGACAAGATCGACCGCTTGGAACCCAAGTTCTCCGTCACGACACGACAAGTTCTCCATCGCGAGTCCGAACCTCGCCGTTTTCCGTCGAACCCTGAGGCCGAACCCCGAACCCCCGGAACCCAGATGTGTGAACCTTTTCCCAAGCCCTATTTTATAAATGCTATATATAAAATCTGTTGCATATAAATTGATCATACATGCATACATGTTTGCGGTTTGGGGGCTTCTAGGCGATTCACCTAAATTAAATATGGAGTGTTTATGCGGAATATTGTTGTCTTATTCCGGACTCCATTTAAATTTGTGTAGCGAACCGATGCCATGCTTTGCCTTGTTAATTCCACATTTAAATTGGGGGGGGGGGGTTCTAAATAACTTGAACCATGTAATTAATTGTCGGGACCCCAAGCGAGCATCTCTCCCCCTTCTACCTATTTTGCAATTATAGTCTTTATTTCCTCCTGTTGGTCTATTGCTATCCGTGTCGCGATGCTTTAGTTTCCGTGCACCAGTTATATCCCATGCAGCCTCTATATTGCCATGGACACCTCCTAATACCTGTTGTTTGGTAGATAGCTGGCCTTGCGAGTCATAGTTGCTTGCTCAGGTGCGATCTCGTGTTGTTGAGTACCACAGTTGTTGGAATGCTGGCAGATGCTTAATGGTGGAGATGATCATGACTTTAAATACAACTATTAAATTGCTGGGACAACTAATGAAAGAGGCATCGGTGGGCAATATATGCTATTTGGTTTTAATGCCCACTTGTGTCCCGTAGGCCCTGAGTACTTGATACATGTTCCTTGACTATTCGCACTATCCACATACGGGAGACTCTATGAATCCCCCTTAGCCAGAGCTTGATTCATTTCTTATTTCTTGGGGCCACAAACTAGTTTGGGGCTTTATTACTATACTTTACTTATGCCATGCTTTACTGCTTTATTTACGATTGTGCGTGGAGCACCTATACTGTTTAGGATCCTGACACGTTTTCGCTGTATCGACAAGCCCAGTCAGACTTTTGGGTTCCCAGTCGTTTACAGCCGTCCACACAAACCCTGGGTCCGTTCTGGAGCTGGCCAACTTTGTTGCGGGTAGCTTAGTGGGGTGGCCCCCTGAAATATTTTATGAATCCTGTGATCGCTTTGTCGTGAAAGCCTCGTTGGGTTTTGAGTTGGTTTTTCCGAGGTTGATCGTGTGTGTGTTGCTATTTGTGCACCCCTGCAGGGTAAATCTTTCTGAAAGCCGTGTCCACGGTTATGGACGACTTAGAGCACAGTATCTCGATCATAGACAAGCATAACTAAAGTAGTGCTATAAATTTGACTTAATATGTGACTAGTAATCAGCTTTACTATAACGGAATGGATAATAAAAGTGCCATCAACCGGTGGAACTGGGGTGTATCGTGTCATGCTGTACCTGCCTAGTAAGTATTGCAACTCCAATGTAATGTGATAAAGTGCCAACAATTGCTGGGTTTTGGGCTTCCTCAGGACAATTATATCTGACTATTAAATGTTCCAACTACACCGGAATGTTTATTAAAACTGCCCACTACTTATGCTATCAGGATGACTCATGCTATCTATATCTGACTAGTAAGTGCTTCAACTATAATGGAATGAATAAAACTGCCAACTGTGTTAGTTCCTCGGTTTGACTTCCTCGTTTGGTATTGAGAGGGGGAATACCAGGATGGGTATGATTGGCATTAGTATAAGGTTGGTTCCGAATAGGTCTTTCTTACCTCTCTCTAATAGCCGACAGTTAATCGAGTCTCTAAAGGTTGTTTTGTGCCTGCTGTGCTGCCGCTTCAGTCCACCATACCTATGTAGGCGAGAGCCGCCGAATTCTAGCCTCGCCGTGTACTGGCCTCAGAACTGACGCTCCTCTTTTTCCTTTGCCCTTGTAGGCACCCCTTTTGTTTTAGCAGGTTTGAGATCGACGTCATTAGCAGGGTTACCCTTCCGGCTTGGCCTGGGCAGGGTTATGGACGCCATTGGTTATTCTTCAGGCCTCTTAGCCCCATTTGCATCTTGTCCGTAGACGGACGCTCTAACGTTTTCAAGGTGATTTGGATATTTGTATAGTATATCTGTATTCTTGACTCATGGAGTCGTTGTCGTATATATATGTTCTGTGGGTTCCATCGTGGACTAATGTGTAATGGTATTACTTCGTTTTCCACCCGCACGAAAGTGCCTGGTGGGCGTCCTTGAATCGTTTCTATGCGGGTTTGGCGGAAAGGGCTAAAACTTGCATAGGGCCGATTCGAGGGTGTTACACTCCCGGGGCACTTCCCCATCCCGGCAGGGTGCCGGAACAGAGACTTTCTGTCCCCTAAATCCCCCCTTCGGTGGCAGCGGCGCTGCGGAACTTTTCGTGGATTTCTGATTGACGATCTAGGGTTTATGCATCAAGAGGCTTCTTATAGGCGAAGAGGCAAGGTCGGTGGAGGCCGGAGGGGCCCACACCACCTGGTGGCGCGACCAAGGGGGACCCGCGCCACCCTATGGTGTGTCTGGCCCCTCTCCGTCTCATCTTCTGGCTCCGTGTTCCCCCCGGTGAAATATTGACTTTGGCTTTTGTCCCGTCCAATTCTGAGAATATTCATTTTCTGACTTCCTGAAACCAAAAACAGCAGAAAATAGGTAGCTGACACTATGGCTCTTATTAATAGGTTAGTCCAAGAAATCATATGAAAAGTACTCCAAAGTGTGGACAAAACACAAGAAAGTATATAAAACCAAGCATGAAACATCAAAAATTATAGATACATTTGCAATGTATCAGTACGTCACGTTGGAGAGGTGTGGGATTCCATGAAGGATTTCCCAACGCCACGAAGGCTCACCTTCTTCTCCAAGTCTATCCCACGAAGAAATAGACCCTTTCCTTATGGCTAGATTTTCCTCCACTCCGGAGATGACAAGCTCCACAACCACTTCATAAGCTTCACGAAGGAGAAGACCGGGTCTCTTCACAATCTTCCACGAAGAGGACACAACGACACCAACCACCAAGACAACTAGGAGGTCACCCTCCAAGAGCAAAAAGCTCATGGTCTCTCACTCGAACAAATCGTATTGGAGAGCTCAACACTTATGCAATAATGCAAAGCAAGAACACCAAGGGCATTCAAATCCCTCACTCTCAAATCCCACCAAAGCAACAAGTGCTAGGGTGGAATTAGAGAGGAAGAACAATGGTGGAAATCAACAAATGATTTCAAGATCTAGATCCAATGGGTTCCCCTCACTTAGAGGAGGAATTGATTGGTGGGGATTGTAGATCTAGATCTCCTCTTCCAAAGCCCTCAAAAACATGCAAAAATCATAGGAGGGAAGGGGGAGGAGGCAAGATCAAGAGGGTCAACAATGGAGGTCAATTTCGTGCTCAAGATCACCCAAAAATGTTGGGGGAAGAACCCCCTTTTATAGGGGAAAGAAAATATGGCCGTTGGGAGGAAATCTATGAAAACTCGGTTTAAAAGTCGGTTGGACCGGTCCCAGAACCAGGAAACTCGGTCCCCAGGCCAGAGGACCAAACTACAAACCGGAATACCTCTGTTTGCCAACCCGTAATAGACTCGGTCGCGAAAACCGGAAAATCCGGTCTGAGATCCGGTCTACAGGAGCTGGCACCGGACCGTCTGGTGTGGGACTCGGTTGAACCGGATCCACAACCAGGATGAAACATACTTCACGAAAAACGCAATAACTTTGCATCTAGACTCCGATTTCGATGATCTTGGGCTTGTTTTGACGAGGACAACAAGCTCTACAATATGGTGCATGATAACATCATAGTCCAACAAAGGAGGATAGAATCAAATTAGGAAAGTTATGAAGCCTCCCTATAATAAGAACTGGTAAAACCTTCAAACTCGAAAACGCCATAGAAGATGCATACGAATTCTGTTTTCGATGAACTTGGGCTTATTGAAGAGCTAGCAACAAGCTCAAGAACCTCACATGGAGAAAGACCAAGAAGCAACAAAATAGGAAGATGCAAAGTATGCAAAGGATTGAGCTCCCTACGACGATGTGATCAAGTTACCCAACCGAAAGCCCCTCTTGATAGTGCGGCTATCTATCCTATAACCCGGTTCCCAACAACCACGATAAAAGGAAAACCTAGCAAGGACTTTTCATACCTTTGCCTTGCGCATCCCGCTTGATCTTGATGACAATGCTTCAAGCTCCATCTAAGCCGGAATGCATCACTTGATCATTGTTGCTTCGTGAAGACTCATAATTTGCTCCCCATACACCACTATGGGATAGCTTCACTAGGACACATCTTCACATGTCTATTATCACCAATATGGACGGCAAGCTTCAAGCAAATGATCTTCTCGAGATGCTTATCTTGAACTTGCCCTTCTCAACCCATACCACAAGATCCATGTGGTACATTATTTATGCTTCATGTGTTGACCAACTTGAAATCACTCTTCACTCTTTGTATTGGTCAACCAAGTATCTTCTCATGCTCCATCTCAATATCTTGAGGTACATAAAGAATTCTTCATTGGTTTACATGCTCTAAATCTTAGTCAACCATACCTCAACTAATGAGGCTATCATGACACCGGCTTAGAGCCATATCTTGAATTCTTCTATTGAGATCAGATGACCCACAAGTATAGGGGGTGTATCACAGTATTTTCGATAAGTAAGAGTGTCAAACCCAACGAGGAGCAGAAGGTGCTGGCTAGTTGTATGGATCAGGAATTCTCTGCAATTACTTAGCAAACAGATTTTTAGGGGTTTTTGAATAAGCAAGTAAACAAAGTACGAGTAAACAAAAGACAATAAGAATAAATGCAGCAAGTGGCCCAATCCTTTATTCAGCAAAGGACAAGCCGGTTGTATTACTTAAGATGACCAAATGTTCTCGAGGACACATGGGAAGACTGCCAAGTGCTTTCGCTTCATATAGTTGATTAATCTTCTTTAGCTTACTAAGTGTTGTGTGGGTGAACCTGTGCTAATGTACCGACCTTCCTAGGACTAATACATACTTGTGATTATACCCCTTGCAAACATCCGTAAGTACAAGAAAGTAATTAAGGTAGAAACCTAACCACAACTTTAAACTTTAAGACCCTTACGTCCCTTGTGCAATGGTTTCCTAACAGGGGTTCAGGTTTCTATCACTCCGGCAACCCCTACGATTAGTAGCCAAATACACAATGCATAACCCTAGGCCCATATAGGTGAAGTGTCATGTAGTCGACGTTCACATGACACCACTAGAAGAAGTACACCACAACTTAAATATCAAACTATTGAATCTTTCTCAACACAACTCCACTACTAACAACATGACTTCTCCCATGTCCTCAAGAACAAAACGAACTACTCACAAGACATCATATGGATCATGATCAGAGATGGAATAATGATGTATAACAATCTGAACATAAACAATAATTCAATGGTTCACTCAATAGCATCAACTACAAAGAGTAATCAACACCGGGAAAGTTTCCCCTATGAACTATGCAAGATTCAACGCAATTGTTACAGCAATATGGAGATGGTGATGAGGGTGCTGGTGGTGATGATGGTGGTGATGATGATGATGATCCCGATGAAGTCCAGCTTGATGGTGGTGTTGATGGCGACGATCTCCCCTCTCCGGGAAGGAATTCCCCCGGCAGAAATCTGTCTGCCGGAGAGATCTTTCTCGGTGTTTTCCGCCCCGTAGAGGTGGCTGAATCTTTCTGTGGTCGCTCTCCTAGGCTTAGGGTTTCGGGAGGAATATATACACTAGAGGGGAGTGCCAGGGGTGGACTAGGGCGGCCACACCACCTGGTGGCGCGACCTAGGCTAGCCCGCGCCAAGGGGTGGTGTGGGCCCCCTGTGGCCCATCTCCAGCCCCCCTTCTGGCATCCTTCGTCTTATGGAAAAATAGGATTTTCCGTATATTTTCCCGGATTTTCTGATCTTCGCGAATTTTGCCTCCAAACAACACCTTTTTCATCAGAATCCTGACTCAGCGGTCCATGCTCCAAAAGTCATCAACCATGCAAAAACAGATGAAATAACATAAGTATTACCTCTCAATATGAAATATATCAATGAATAACAGTGAATTATGACATAGAATAGTGATGCAAAATGGACATATCAAGATCACACTCTCAAGATCTTGAATATATCATATTCTTCTCTTCAATTTGATGATCTTGATGCCAAAACTCAAGGTATATCTTTATGTTCATGGCATCCATACTTGAATCCAACATATGGACTACAAGCATGACCTATGGAATATTCCTTCATATAAAACTCAATGAAAACATTAGTCCATAGGGATTGTCATTAATCACCAAAACCACACATAGGGGCAACATATACCTTTCTTGAGTGGGAGTTGATATTTAATGGTGCCTTCTTTCATATCAATAATGGCACCAACAGTTAAGAAAGGGTCTTCCCAACGTAATAGGACAAGAAGCATTGCATTCAACATCCAAAACATAAAAATCAACGAGGACATATGCATTGTTAACCATAATAAGGACATCATTAATGCTCCCCATGAGTTTCTTTTTAGCATTATCATCAAGTGGGACATCCAAATAACAATCGTCCAATGGTGGAAAATCAAGCATATCATAAATCCTTCTAAGCATAATAGAAACACTACTATCAAGATCACATAGAGCTTTGAAATCAAAATCATTCACTTTCATATTGATGATGGGTTCCCAACCATCTTCTTGTTTTATAGGAATATAAGCTTTATGTTTCATCTTTTCTTCTTTAATTTTTATGAGAGCATCAGTAATGTGTTTTGTAAAGGCCATATTCATGGCACTAGCATTAGGACTTTTATAAAGCTTTTGTAGGAACTTAATAACTTTAGAGATGTCGCAACCATCAAGATCAAAATCATAATTATCATCTAAAGTAGTAGAGCTATTACTAGCCTCAACACTAGTGGTAGTGATAGTAGAAACACTAATGTTTCTAGCAATTTCATCTTCTCTTTCCCACTTAGCATGCAATTTAGCTAATAGTCTAACATTTTCATCAATTCTAACTTGTATGGCATTAGTAGCAGCAAAGGGATTATCAATAGTTTCAGGTTTAGCAGCCATTTTATTCAAAGAAGATTGAGCTTCAGCCAATGATGCTATATTTCTTTCAGCATTAGAGAGTTTCTCCTCAATAGTTTTATTGAAGGCAGTTTGTTTACTAATAATGTCTTTAAGCATAACTTCAAGTTCAGAGGGAGCACTCCTATTATTGTTGTAGGAATTTCCATAAGCATTACCATTGTTGGGAGGATATGGACTATAATTATTATTACCAAAATTATTCCTGTAGGCATTGTTGCTAAAATTATTTTGTCTTATAAAGTTCACATCAACTTGCTCTTCTTGAGCAACCAAAGAGGCTAAGGGAACATGATTTGGATCAATATGAGCTTTCCCATTAACAAGCATATATATAATAACATCAATTTTATCATTCAAGGAGGGGGTTTCTTCAACAGAATCTACCTTCTTACCTTGTGGAGCTCTTTCAGTGTGCCATTCAGAATAGTTAACCATCATATTATCCAGAAGCTTTGTTGCAGCACCCAAAGTAGTGGTCATAAAGGTACCTCCAGCAGCAGAATCTAGTAGATTTCTTGAAGAATAGTTCAATCCTGCATAAAAGGTTTGGATAAACATCCAAGCAGTTAGTCCATGAGTGGGACAATTCTTTACCAAAGATTTCATTCTTTCCCAAGCTTGAGCAACATGTTCATTATCAGATTGTTTAAACTTCATTATTTCACTTCTCATAGATATAATCTTAGCAGGAGGATAGTATTTTCCAATGAAAGCATCTTTGCATTTAGTCCAAGAATCAATACTATTCCTAGTTAGGGAATTCAACCATTCTTTAGCTTTTCGTCTCAAAGAGAAAGGAAACAATTTAAGCTTAATAATATCTCCATCTATATCCCTATGCTTTTGCATCTCACAAAGTTCAACAAAGTTATTTAGATGAGCAGCAGCATCTTCAGTACCAATACTTGAAAATTTTTCTCTCATAACAAGGTTGAGTAAAGCCGGTTTAATTTCAAAGAAAGTAGCTTCAGGAACCGGTGGAGCAATAGGTGTGCTCATGAAATCATTGTTGTTGGTGCTAGTGAAGTCACACAACTTAGTGTTTTCAAGAGTAGTCATATTTTTGTGTTTTTAATAAAGAAAGCAAGCTAGAACAACTAATTTTTGCGTGTTTTTGAATAAGAAACAAGCAAACAAAGCAGAAATAAACTAAGCAAAACAAAAAAAAACAAAGTAAAGAGATTGGTTATGAGAGACTCCCCTTGTGAAGATGTCCTTGACTCCCCAACAATGGCGCCAGAAAAAGTCCTTGATGGCCCAAAATATATCAAGCTCGTTGGGGAACCCCAAGAGGATAGTATGATGAGCATAGCAGCAAGTTTTCCCTCAGTTATGAAACCAAGGTTTACCGAACCAGTAGGAGCAAGGAAACACCTCCAAGGTGTTGCTAGCTGGACTTTGGTAGGGCGCACTATCGGCGCTAGCAGCAACGTGGAGACCTGCACAACACAACCACAGAACTTTGCCCCCAACTTACAGTGAGGTTGTCCATCTCACCGGTTTTGCTGAAAACAAAGGATTAAACGTATTGTGTGGAAGAAAGTAATAACTTGCAGAAAGTAAACAGAAAGCAGTAAACAGTTGTAGATTGATGGTAAAAGAAAGGATAGGGGTCCATAGTTCACTAGTGGTGGATCTCCTTAAGATAGATGACATGTTGGGTGAACAAATTGCAGCGGGGCAATTGACAAACATCGAGAAAGCAATATGTATATACTAAACATCTTGACTCCTTTGAGATTTGATTGGGAATTACAACATTATACATAGACCGTAATCCAACTGCATCTATGACTAATAATCCACCTTCAGGTTATCATCCGAACCCCCTCCAATATTAAGTTGCAAGAAACAGATAACTGCATTACGCATTCTGTGTAAAGTAAACATTACGATTGTTCTATGAACAAAGGATTGATGTTTTCTCCCTAGTAGCAACAACACATCTAGTACCTTAGAGATTTCTATCACTTCCCCAGATTACTAGAGGCATGAACCAACTATGGAGCATTAATACTAACTCTTGGAGTTGCTAGCATCTACTTGGCCAAGATAGCTACTAACAACGGAAAGCATGCAAGATCACAAATAACAAAGACATGATAGAATCAATAATCAATCTAAAATAGCATCTCAATATCCATCGGATCCCCGCAAACACAACATGTAGAATTACAAATAGATGATCTTGATCATGAACGGAGCTCACAAGATCTAAACATGATAGCACAAAGGAGAAGAACCAGCCATCTAGCTACTACATGGACCCGTAGTCCAAGGATGAACTACTCACGCATCACACCGGAGGCTTGCATGGTGATGAAGAAGGCCTCCAGGGTGAATTCTCCCCTCCGGCAGGGTGTCGGGAAGAGCTTCAGATCTCTCTCGATCTAGGGATGGAGATGACGGCGGCTACAGACTCTTTCGTGGATTTTTGATCTGGTACTTAGGGTTTCTGTATCGGAGGCATCTTATAGGCGAAAGGGGAGGCCGAGGGGTGCCCTAGGCGGCTAGACCACCCCCTGGAGCGGGCCAGGTGGTGTGGCGTCACCTGGCCCCTCTCCGTCTCGTATTCTGGCTCTGTGTCCCCCTCGGTGAAAAACTGACTTTGGCTTTTGTCCCGTCCAATTCTGAGAATATTCAATTTCTGACTTTCCTGGAACCAAAAACAGCAGAATATAGGCAGCTGGGACTATGGCATTTTGTTAATAGGTTAGTCCAAGAAAGTGTATAGAAAGTACTCCAAAGTGTGGACAAAACATAAGAAAGTAGATAAAACCAAGCATGGAACATCAAAAATTATGGATACGTTAGCAACGTATTAGAGCCCGAGGTTCTAGTGTTGGCTAGGGTCATGGCCATGAGGATGGCATGGTGCTAGGCGATCTGCATTTCGTGGTAGTCAAGATGGGAATGGTGCGGGTGGAAATGGAGGTTTTGGTGCGGATTATTGTATGGTGTTGAGTGGTTTGGGCTAAACTGGGTCTAACACATAATTGGTCTGGTGCGGTGTGGGCTTAACACAAAAGCAGACTGGGGTGGAGCGGTTTGGTCTCAGAAAAAATACAAGAAAACGGGTTGAACCCGTGGGTTCAACCCGCGGAGGCCGTTCGGGGCCACGACTCCACGCAACCACATTCCCCGACCCCGGAATTTCTCTCCTTCCTCCATTCCTCCCCAATGGCCATGGAAGCCGCCGCCGCCTAGGACCACCTCAATCGACCTTGCTGTACCACCGCCGCCACCTCCTAGCACTGCCTAGGGTTCCAGCACCTCCACCGCCGCTGCCTAGGACCGCCGCCGTTGACCTGCCTACACCACGACCGCTGCCGACTTTCTTGTTCCCGTGGTCTCCGCCCTGCCTGCACCGTCGACGTCGCCGCCCTTCACCGCCATCGCCGGCCACCTGTGCTCCTGATCTGGTCTCCCTCACTCTTATGTACGGTTGTTGTATGCTGTAAATTTTAATTTGAAATCTGAGTCTAGATTAAGTAGCCTAGTAGCAGTTGAGATTAGCTATATTACTTGCGTTTTCTTGCTGCTGCTTGCTGCTGGATTCATGTACATACATTTCCAACTGATTGTTGCTTCTTGCTACTGGATTCATATACATTATCACATTCAATCCTTGGAGCAGGCAGCCATGGACACTTGTTGAGATCAGATCCACACAGCCAGCCATAGGGCACAACAACTACTACTCTGCAAGAGCCTGGTCCTGATTGAGCTATCTCATTCATTTCTCTGTTTGTAATAGGTCGATCAGAACTATTTAGAGGAGGCACCACATCAGATGATTCCTACTACTCCTATCTAGGACATGTGTCCCCACTGATGGTAAGGCTCATACTTGCACTGTCTCATGTCCTCCTTTTTTTTCTGCTGCCCCGCGTAGCTACCGCCGTCTTCCTAGAGCACCGCCTAACGATGCATGATCTAATGTTCCCACTGATCTAAATTATAGACAAATAAAATTTCTTGTGAAAGAGATAGTTGCACTTCATATGTTATATTCAGATCCCATATTCATTGGGTTATTGGCTAGTTTTCCTGGACAAGTCAGTACAAACTTTCTAGAAAAATAAGGAACCATTTGCTCAGTACACAATGATTAAATGCACTGGCTTTTTGGATGATTAAATGATTATATTCATGTATGTCCAAGCTTGGAAGGTCAGCATATATTTTTCATGTGCAGGTCCAAGCTCACAAAGTCTATGTCAACCTTCTGATTGCTAGATGTTGCTGGCTCTGCCGGCTTGTACTACTACTATATATAGCTGCAGAGAATTTTTTTACCTATTATTTGATCTGGTTGTTAGCTTTAGCTGGATTGATTATCATACTTGCTTGTCTCATTTCGATTTTTGGAATTTGTATGTCTCATTGCGAGAGAGACTAGCTGCCTAGTTTGATATAAACAGATCAATATGTTCTGTCTAATTTCGACGCCATACATGTAATCAAGTAGTGTGGAATGGATCAGATTATGAAAAGAATGCGAATTCATGTTCATGTTCAGTAGGTACTCAAGATCATATGAATTCTGAATTCATGTTCATGGTTGATTGTTCATGTTTCAGTGAGACATGTGTCTTCCTGTGTTTTCCTTTTATCTTTGTTATTTATAGAAAATGGTCTGTTAATAAAATGATTTATTTTGACATATCTTATATGTTCATAAAATAAATTTTGGTTCTTATCATATATTTTTCATCTGCAGGTCCAAGCATGGAAGGTCCAACGTCCGCTAACATGTAGATGGAGGCATCCCTGTCAAATCAGGTTGGTTATAGTTTACTAATACGAAATACATGTATCTGTGGCTGGTCTTGGTTCTATCTTATATTGTTGTTGCCCTGTTTTGGGGGTTTGATAATTAGATTGTCTAATTTTAATGTAATACACACTTGAGGATGGATATGCCGGGCCTAATCTGTAGTCAATTTTTAATGTAAAGAAATTTGTCTTGCAGATTTTATGAACTGGGTGGTGGAGCCTGGAACTCACTTGATGAATTGGTTTCAAAAGCAACCCGTATTTTATTGAACATGTTTACAATTTATTTCCCTTAATAGATAATGCAGGGTATATTCAAGTTGTTAGACTCTTAGGTAACCCAACTATATGTGGCAATATGCTTTGAGATTCTCCTAGTTTAGTTCTACTCTTAGTGATGGTCTTGCTGCTGAATGTTCTTGCTTCAATTCACATTTTAGATTACTATCTTCTAGTGTAGTAGATGCAACACACTTAATCCTAAAAATATACAACTGCTAGATTAGACTTTAGTGCACATACATCTCAATTTTTTACCAAGTGTATATATATGCAGGCTTTCCCATTTTTGCCTATGATAATGCATTGAAGCTTAATAACTTGTTTGAATTATCTCTAGCTGGAGTTTTAGTTCCAGCTTCGAAGCGACCTATGAAATAACCGATTGCATTGATCTCCAGGTTGAGGAAATTAACGAAGCAAGAAAGAAATTCTCAAATGCAAAGTCATCTCGTCATCAAAGTTTCTCAGTTTTCCGTTCTACGACTGGCTTTTGCTCCCTCGCCACAACTACTCGACGCGTCAGCCGCCGTAGCTACGGCTCATCCGCTGGTCGTCGTTATAATTTAACGTATGTAGATTTGTCTAGATTCACATGTATCTAGACGTGTTTTATTTATATACATAGATGAAATCTAGACAAATCTCTGACATCTAATTTGAGACAGAGGAAGTGCTTTTTTCATGTCTAAATGAATTCTCATGTATGAGAAAAATGTGCTCTGAGAAGTGTCTATGTATTAATTTGGAGGCAGTCTTTTGTTGCTTATTTTCCAACTTTTCGCCTACAGGTTTGCTTAGTATAGTTTTGCATGTCCCCGTGGTTCCGACAATGGGCTGAAAATGGTTTCAAACCGCAAAAGTGAAATGGATTGGGGCGGTTTGGTGGCTGATGCACTGCGGGCTGGTGCGGGTTGGGGTCTGAGAGATTAATTAGTGGGTTGGTTTGGAGTGGGATGACGTGAATTTGTTTCTGGATCGGTGCGGCTTTGGCGCGGGTCTCGCCCCATTCTTAGCTTGACGTGGTAGTTGTGTGGTCGTTGTCTTAGTGGTGTCCCTCGCCATGATTGGGTGGTGGTGAGATCATGCCGAGGGGAAACCTCACTTGGGTCTACCCGATCCAAGGTGTAGGCATCCATGGACGTCATCCCCTTATTGAAGGTGTCGTTGCGGTCCTCGCTCCCCCATTCATGCTCTAGGTGAAAACCCTAGATCCTCGAATAGGGCAGTGGTGGCACTCTAGTGTCATGCTCTTCTTGATATATCGCCTTGGAGTTCATGGTGTGCAGTTCTACGTAGATCGTGGGGGATCTTCTGCAAAGCTTGTTTCGTGCTTGCCACCCTCGGTGTTTCTTGTTGGTCTTCCTTGGTGTTGTAGTTGGTTATGGGCAGCGTTGGTCGGTTCCTAGTGGTGGTCAGCTTCTGGTGATGGTGTCTACAATGGAGTGGACTTGATGGCATGGCATGTTCGTTTGTTCGTCCTTTTGGGCGAGCTCCGGCCCAACACTGCAGGCCATCCTACGTATAGTCCTTTTTTGCGTAGCCTTTGTAATGGTCATGACTATTATTTGCATCACTGGTTGTAGCCTCTTTGGTAGACATGTGTCTTATGTGGGTGTGTAGTGTCATGTAAGTTGGGTTCAGCATCTTGTATCTTGATCGCCATTGCTAGCGTTATTAATTTAGCATCGAGCAATTCGTCCTTTTATCTAAAAAACACAAGTAGGATCATACTGGTTAGAGATCATGTGGAGTAAGATATGTCTTCGCAAGTTTGCCTTCTATATTTTCTAGAATGATAACAAGAACATGCTCTAAAGAAAATGCTTCCATCCCGCGTAGTACAATTCTGTACTCCTTTGAGAGAACACGGAAGAAATGCTTATCCATCCATCTTGGGATTGCACCATGGTGCCTGAAATTCCTAGTAGGTGATTGCGCCCATGATGGAGCATGCGATGACCCTCACTACCGACAAGAATGCTACTGGTAATCCCACTCCCCCTTCCCAGCCCCCTCTCTGTCTTTCAACTTTTGCCTAGAACTAGAGACAGTCACTTCCTTCAACTTGAAAAATATGCCCATTTATTGTTTAGGCCAGAGAAGGGGTCTCCAGTCACCTAGATTTCTGCTATCCTTGCCCAGGAGGCAGTCCAGGCTGATCTTCCAGGCGTGGTAGCATCCAGAGTTGTCCTGAATGTGTGCACAACAAGAAAACGCTAAGGAGTCTGAGGAGTGCAAAGCCAAGCCATCTGCTTTAGTAGGAGAACTAACAAGATCAAAAGCTACTAAAAGTATAAGGGGTGCTCCTATGCTTCTTATTGATGAGAAGAGGACCTGATCCTGGTGGCAGAAATGATATTCTTCATCTGGAACATGTGGGGGTTTGTTCAGCGTGACAGGAGGTGTCATCTAGCTAAAACCCTCTGCCAAAAAAGGGTAGATGTGATTGGGGTTACAAGAAGCTATTAGGACAGAATTCTCGGACCAAGAACTCAACTCCTTAGTGTGTAGTCTTCCTTCTATTTTGCACTAGGTACCAACAATGGGCTGTTTAGGAGGTATGCTCATCGGTGCCAACTCTAATACTTTAGAAGTGGGTGAATTCGAATCTGGCACCTTCTTTGCTAGCTTGATAGTTTACCTACACATGGTATCTATATAATATAATTCTTCTTGATAGTTTTTTCTAAAAGTTTGGTCAAACTTTACATGGCTTGACTTTTCAAAAAAATTATATGCCTTAAGCCTTGGGATGGAGGTAGTACCACTTTGAGAGGTTGTGGTTGAATTTCCCTAAATTCGCCAACTTGGTAGTTAAAACGTGGTTGACTATGATGAATACCCTGCCTTGCATGCACGACCCTATTTGTGATCAAGTCGACCTGTGGAAGCACTACGTCTAAGTTATTCGGTCTTATCTTAGAGGGTGGGGTGCAAACCTGGATTGTGCACTCTATGCTAAGAAAATATCACTTAGTGAGGAAATCTGGCTTGGTACTCCAAAGCTGACATGGTGGGTCTCTCTCAACTAGAATGGGGCACTAGATACCACTTGGAGAATGAGATTCTTTTAATTTCGTGCTGTGAGGAAACTTACTGACAACATCTGTCCCGTCAACAATGGACTCTAGGGGGTGATGCTAACATAACCTTCTTCCACGCTCAGGAAAATGGTAGGAGATGACTCTGCTGTATTCTGGTCCTTCATGATGGCAAATCCATGATAACTGATCCGTCCCTCATCAAGCAACACATTTATTACTTTTATAAGGATCTTTTGGGTACCAAAGATCGAGGATCATTGTCTAGGGAGATTTGGGCAGATAATAAAATTTCACAATCGGATACCATGTACCAGATTGCTCTGTTCTCTCTTAAAGAACTTGAGGACACAGTCAATGGGTCTAAACCTGATATGGCACCAGGACCAGATGGGATCCTAGTGTTCTTCTAAAGTAAGTTAAGTCTACTTGTGAAGCAACAAGTCTTGCTTCTCAAATGGAGAAGGAATTTGTGCATGATATGACTCTACTTCAGTATCGAATCAAGCAAAAGCATAAACCTTTTCTTCTTTCCTGGATAGGGGCCTTGCCATAGGGTTACATTTTTCTCTTGGCTTTTCTACTCATGGTTTTGTATATATCGAGGTAGATTATTTCTTTCTCTTATGAACGCTGTAAATTTTTTTTGTGAGTAATAAATCACTATGGGGATATTGCCTCGTAGTTCTAGGTCAAAAAAAGTCTTCCTTCTGCTGGACTCGTTTACTAGAGGCTTAATCTCCCTCAAACGACTGAACTTTGGGGTCATCTCTCTTATTCCAAAGATCCAAGGGTGGATCAGATCTCCCCGTACAGGCCTGTTGCACTTATCAATGTGATCTTCAAGATCGTCGCCAAGGTGTTGGCTACTAGACTGTCTCCTGTGGCCCACACTTCCATCCATCCCAACCAATCTGCTTTTATCAAAGGAAATGTATCTTGGATGGAATTGCTATATTACATGAGATTTTAGATGAAGCCAAACATACCAAAGAGAAAATGATCATCTTCGAAATCAACTTCGAGTAATCTTACGACAGGGTTAACTGGGATTTTTTTGAGGAAGTGTTGCGTCAGAAAGGCTTCGGTCCTATTTAGATCAGATGGATCATGCAAATGGTCAGGGATGGCCACAATGAAATCAACATTAATGGGGAATAAGGACCATTGTTCCATAATGCCAGGGGAGTGAGACATGGTGACCCACTTTCCCATATCCTTTTCAACTATGTGTTGGAGGCCCTAGCTGCAATGCTTGACGGGGCCCATGCTGTGGGCCATATCCATGGATTGTCCCATCAGCTAGTCGAGGGTGGAATCTCCCATCTTCCATATGCTAATGACACCCTCATCCTGATTTGCAATGATCCCTAGGACATTATTAACCTCAAATTCCCGCTCCTATGCTTTGCATCAATGTCAGACCTGAAAGTTAACTTTGCTAAGTCTAAGGCCTTTGTCCTAGGCTCGTATTAGGTGGAGAAGAGGAGAACGTCCCATATGTTGAACTGTAAACTGGGCTCCCTCTTGATGACCTACCTGGGTATGCCTGTGGATGCCAGCAAACTCAATATGGCCACCTTCAATCCGCTTAAAGATAGAGTCTCTAAAAGAGTTGATCCATGGAAAGCCAGGAGCTCATCCGGGGACGAGCTATCCTAATCCAATCCCGCCTCTCTAGCATGCCCTAACACTGCATGAGTTTTTATCACCTCCAAGATGGCATTCATGCTCACTTTGACAAGGTCAGATCAAGGTTCTATTGGGAAAAAGACAAAACAAACAAAAATACCACATGGTCAAGTGGGATGCTATGTGCTTTCCCAAGGAAAATGGTGGGCTGGGCTTTACCAATACAAAACTAATGAATGATTGTCTCATGGACAAATGGGCCTTGAAAGTTTTGAACGACTAGGGGGGCATGGCTTGAGATCCTTCATAAGAAGTATATGCAACACTCAGGGTTGGCAGCATGTAGGTCCAATCAAGGCTCACAACTATGGAAATCAATTTTGCGGTCTAGGTAGATACTAAGAATTGGGGCACAACACTTTATTGATAATGGGAAGAATAATTATGGCCAGATAGATGGATCCACCATATCCCCTAGCTGATAGGTTCCTAATACGTCCAAAACGTATCTACTTTCCGAAACACTTTTGCTATTGTTTTTCCTCTAAACTTGTGTGATTTGGATACAACTAACACGGAATGACGCTGTTTTCAGGAGAATTACCTTGGTGTCTAGTTTTTGTGCAGAAAATCAACTATCAGGAAAAATGCCGAAAAATATGCCAAAAATCCTATTTCAGCAGAAGATTCATGGAGCCAGAAGACGAGACGGAGGAGGGCCACGAGGGGCCCACACCACCTGGCCGCACGGGCCAGGCTAGGCCGTGCCTGGGGGTGGTGTGGCCGCCTCGGTCACCCCATCGGCCTCCCTCTTCGCCTATAAGTTGCATCCTGACCTAAAAACCTAGGTGGGGTCGATGTTTTTCCAAATAGAGTTCTGCTACGCCGCCACCATCAGATTCTGTGAATCAGAACCAGAAACTCCGTTCCGGCACCCTGCCAGGACGGGGAATTAGAGGAGATCATCGCCATCATCATCACCATCGCTTCTCCATAAACCGCCATGATTCCCCCATCCATGAGTGAGTAATCCCTCACTGTAGGCTATGGGGATGGTAGGGATTGGATGAGATTGTTCATATAATGGCATCAAATTGTTAAGCCATGGTGCCTAGTATCTCTTATTAGTGATTTTTGACTTTTTTATAACTTGTTATGCTTAATGCTTGTCACTAGGGCCCGAATGTCATGATTTCAGATCTGAACATGTTATTGATTTATTATGATAGTATTGTTTATGGTCTTACCTGCAATTTGTATACACGTATTGTTGTCTAGAACCAAAGGCCCCGAAGTGACAATAATCGAGATAACCGGAGGGGATGGCTTTGATGTGAGGATCACATGTGTTCACGGAGTGTTAATGCTTTGCTCCGGTGCTCTATTAAAAGGAGCACCTTAATTGCCAGTAGTTCCCTTGAGGCCCCGCTGCAAACGAGCTGGCAGGACAAAAGATGTTGTGCAAGTTCTCATTGCGAGCACGTATGACTATATATGGAACACATGCCTATGATTATCTAGTACTTGGATGCTTTATCTTATTTATCTGCAAATGCCCTATATCTTGATTGCCATATTAATTGTCTTGTCCATGCAACGCCCGTCCATCCATCCCTATGCCTACCGCGCTTTAATCCTACTGTTTACTGCAATTGTTACTACTGTCTTTACTTTTACTACTGCTATTACTTTGCTATTGCTACTACAAAACTATTGCTACTGATAAACTGCTGTGAGCAAGATTGTTTCCAGGTGTACCGGAATTGACAACTCAGTTGTTAAGGCTTATAAATATTCTTTGGCTTCCCTTGTGTCGAATCAATAAATTGGGTTTCACTTCCCTCGAAAATACTGCGATACACCCCCTATACTTGTGGGTCATCAGTTCCCTAATGTTTTTCGCTATATGTGATAACTTCGACATCCTAGTTGCTACCGTCCTCAGCAGCAGGCTGGGCTGCCCCTCCTTCAGATGGACTTTCGGACCTTAGGAGCTGACCGAATGGAGATCCTTGCAGGCTAACTTAGCGTTTTTTTCAACCTAATCAGGACGAGGACATATTAAACTGGACTTTGGAACCCTCCGGCCAATTCTCTATGGTCTCTCTCTACAAAGCAATGCATGAGGGAGTTGTGGTCTTCCCTTTTCAAGAGTTATAGAAGCTTCAGATACCTCTAAAAATAGAACACTTTATCTGGCAAATCGCCCGTAACCGCCTTCCCAGTGGGGTGCAGGTCAATAAACGTCGTGGCTCAGGTGATGGGTGTTTCCCTTTGTGTTGCGAGGCTGGATATCCGAACATATTCTGTTTAGATGCCCTTTGGCCTCTCTTTTTGGGCATGCTTTTGTCTGGGTTGTGCTTGGTCTCCACCCTCCTTCTCACACTTATTTTCGCTTCTCCAGAGCACCTCTGGTCTATCATGTAGAATGATTTGGTTTGCCTTTGCAGTGATGGCCTGATCCTTATGGACTATTAAAAACATAACCCTCAATTGAGGGTAAATTTATCTCCTCACCTACTGATGGTATTTTTTAAAATATCTGTGTTCTTGCAGTTGTGGGCCCCGCTAAACAAACGGGTGGAGAGGGAGGCCATCTACTATTGGAATTTGGTGAGTATTGGGCTGTTAACCCATTAGACAAATTCTGAAATTCTCTTTGGCCCATGTGTGCATGGCAGCATATGGCTGTGCTAGTGGTGCCAAAGTTTAGTCCCACATTGCTAGTTGAGTGAGAGTTACACCTCCTTATATACTAGGCTGTTCCACCACTCACTAAGGTGTGAGAAGAAGAGCAGCTCTCACGCACTCCTCCTCCGATGTCGCCCACCTCGCGTTGCCATGCCTCGTCTCGTCACGACGCGCGCGCGTGCCGCAGGTTGCGGGAATCTCGCCGAGCCGAGCTTTATTTTTGCTGGTCAGGAAAATTAATAATATATTAATTACGAGTCATTAACAGACGCATTAATTAGTCAGCTATTTCCAGTCTTTATGGGACGTGGGTTGTTACTGACTCGGATGTGGGCTGAGCCCCACGATCTTCCTGACTTGTGCTATATAAGTGTCTACGCTAAACCTAATCGGCACAGCTTATCACACGCGTCTCCTTCCAGTCTATTGCGCTGCTGTCTTTCTCTTTCCCATCTCGGCTTGCGATATGCACCGTAGATCGGGATAGTAGGCCTCCGGAACCCCGCCTTCTTGTGAACCTGCACGAGTGAGGGGCGATCAGGTTTTTGGGAAGTGCTTCCACGCAACTACTGACACCATCACGGACGACTCCTTCCCCAACAAGGACTTCTTCCCGGACATCAGCAACCTCTACATCGATGACATGGCCGACGACGCTGCTGCCACCGCCGTGGCTACCACTGCTTCCACCGCCACGGCTGCTGCTGCCGCTATTGTACCGTACGTAATCCTGAACTTTCTATTTCATATTTTGCTAGAGTTCTTTATTCTAGCGTTTGGTGTAGATGTGATAGGTTTATCTTATTTAGATGTAATCTATTCATCTACTTTCTTGATCTGCATGATTAGTTTTGGTACTGTTTGTATGATCATGCTTTATCAGTTTATTATTCGGATTAAATCATATGGATTATTGCTTATATTTTCAACAATCCAAAACCCTGATTATAGGCAACTGAATTCCACTAGTGTAGCCGCGGCTACTAGGCCTCCTTCATTTGATGATATGCACTATAAGAGATGGCGCGCGAGAGCAATTCTATGGTTTAAAAACCTAAACTGCTATAGCGCCACACTTGGCAAACCTGAAGGAGATCTTTCTGCTGAGCAGGAAAGCGGCCTTTAAGAAAGACGATACCAGGTTTATGACGGCTCTGTTCAGTATTCTTGGGGACAACATTGTTGACCCATACATGTCATTTGATAATGGCAAAGACGCGTGGGATGCGCTCGAGGCCAAGTTTGGGGTCTCAGACGCTAGCACTGAGTTGTATGTCATGGAGCAATTCTATGACTACAAGATGGTTGATGAGCGCTCCGTCATTGAGCAAGCTCATGAGATACAATCACTTGCCAAAGAACTTGAGCAGTTCAAATGTACTTTACCGAACAAGTTTGTGGCCAGAGGCATTATTGCCAAGCTTCCTCCCATGTGGAGGAGTTTTGCTACTTCTCTGAAACATAAGAGACAAGAGTTTCCATTACGGATCTCATTGGGTCTCTTCATGTAGAAGAGAAGGCGAGAGCAAAGGACACACGTGCTCGAGGATTTGAGGGAGCTTCTAGTGCCAATTTGGTACAGAAGAAAAACTTCCAATCCCACAAGTTCAACAATAAGAACAAATCTGATGGCAAAGGGAAGTTGATGGCAAAAACAAGGCCACTCACTCTACCAACTTTAAGAGGAAAAATGATAAGAAGAAAGGCTCTTGCCACGTCTGTGGTGATCCTGATCATTGGGCTCCTAGCTGCCCTAATCTCCTTGACAAGCGGCAACATGGGAACAACGACAAGACCGCTAATATTGTTATTAGCGATACTGATATGCAGGACGATGAATACAGTATTTTACCTACTATCCTTTCAGCATGTCATTCTCCTGAATGGTGGATTGACACGAGTGCTAATACACATGTATGTTCTGATATTTCTATGTTCTCTTCTTATCAGGTCACAAGGACTTCCTCCGTGCTGATGGGAAACGGCTCACGTGCTTCTGTTCATGGTGTTGGTATGGTAAATCTAAAGTTTATTTCAGGGAAGACCGTACAGCTGAAGAATGTGCAACACATTCCCTCCATCAATAAGAATCTTGTCAGCGGATCGCTTCTATGTCAAGATGTATTTAAGTTGGTGTTTGAGTCCAATAAAGTTGTAATTTCTAAGTATATACAATTTTTTGGAAAGGGTTATGAGTGTGGAGGCATGTGCCGCTTATCTTTATCAAACTCATGTACCAAAGTTATTATTCATGTTTGCAATGATAATGAGTCCAATATTTGGCATTCACGACTTTGTCATATTAACTTTGGTTGCATGACGCAGCTAGTCAATATGAGTTTAATTCTGAAATTTACCACTGTCAAAGGTTCTAACTGCCAAGTTTGTGTGCAAGCAAAGCAACCCCGCAAGTCTCATACGGTTGCGGAACCGAGAAACTTAGCACCACTAGAACTTATACATTCAGATATTTGTGACATGAATGGTGTGTTGACAAGAGGTGAAAAAACATACTTTATGACGTTGATTGATGACTCCACTAGATACTGCTACGTTTATCTTCTGAAATCTAAAGATGAAGCTTTGAATTACTTCAAAAACTATAAAGCTGAAGGAGAAAACCAACTTGATCTTAAAATCAAGCGGCTAAGGTCGGATCATGGTGGAGAGTACTTTTCAAATGAATTTGATCTATTATGTACGGAACATGGTATTACCCATGAGAGGACGCCTCCCTACTCACCTCAGTCAAATGGGGTGGCTGAAAGAAAGAACCACCTCTAACTTATTTGGTTAACACCATGTTAGATACATCAGGTCTTTCCAAGGAATGGTGGGGGGCGCTAATGACTATGTGTCATGTCCTAAACCGTGTTCCCGTAAAGGATAAAACCATGACTCCATTTGAGGAATGGGAAAAGAAAAGGCTTAAACTCTCTTACTTACGAACTTGGGGATGCTTGGCGAAAGTCAATATTCCAATACCCAAGAAGCGAAAGCTTGGACCAAATCCGTGGATTGTGTTTTTCTAGGATATACTTTTCATAGCATTGGCTATAGATTTTTATAGTAAAATCTGAGGTATCCAACATGCATGTTGGTATGATTATGGAGTCGAACGATGCGACTTTCTTTGAGGACATCTTTCCCATGAAAGGCATGTCTAGCTCATCAAATCAGGAGATGACTAGTTCATCTAGTCAGGAATTTGTTATACTTCCTGAACCCACTATGCCGATAGAACACTATGATGATCATGCGGAGGACGACAATGAAGCTTCTAAAAAAGTAAGAGACAAAGTATTGCAAAGTCATTTGGTGATGATTTCATTGTGTATCTTGTGGATGATACTCCCACTTCTATTTTGAAGCCTATGCATCTCAAGATGCTGACTAATGAAAAGAAGTTGTCTGTAGTGAGATGGATTCCATCTTAGCTAATGGAACTTGGGAGGTCACTGATTGTCCTTATGGGTGCAAACCTGTAGGATGTAACTGGGTGTTCAAGAAAAAGCTTAGACCTGATGGTACTATTGAAAAGTACAAGGCACGTCTCATGGCCAAGGGTTATACCTAGAAAGAAGGTGAAAACTTCTTCGATACATACTCACCTGTAGCCAGATTGACCACTATTCAAGTACTACTATCCTTGGCTGCCTCACATGGTCCTCTCGTTCATCAAATGGACGTTAAGACAGCTTTTCTAAATGAAGATCTAGATGAGGAAATTTATATGGAGCAACCTGATGGATTTGTGGTAGATGGTCAAGAAGGAAAGGTGTGTAAGTTAGTGAAGTCTTTATATGGTCTCAAGCAAGATCCTAAGCAGTGGCACGCGAAGTTTGAAAGAACTTTAACCGCTGAAGACTTTGTTGTAAAAGAAGCTGATAAGTGTGTGTACTATCGCCATGGTGGAGGCGAGGGAGTTATTATGTGTCTCTATATCGATAACATATTGATATTCGGGACCAACCTCGTTGTTATTGAGGATGTCAAAGAGTTCCTATCTCGCTGCTTTGAGATGAAGGACTTGGGAGGGGCTGATGTAATCTTAAACATGAAGCTACTGAAGGATGACAATGGTGGGATTACACTAATTCAGTCCCACTATGTGGAAAACATATTGAGTCGCTTTGGGTATAGAGACAGCAAGTCTTCTCCAACGCCTTATGATCCGAGTGTGCTACTTCGAAAGAATCGAAGGAATGCTAAAAATCAATTGAGATATTCTCAAATTATTGGCTCGCTCATGTACTTAGCCAGCGCTACGAGGCCTAACATCTCCTTTGCTGTAAGAAAACTGAGTCGAATTGTGTCAAATCCTGGAGATGATCGTTGGCATGCTCTTGAGAGAGTTTTGCGCTATTTGAAAGGCACTACGAGTTATGGTATTCACTATACTGGGTATCCACGAGTACTTGAGGGATATAGTGATTCAAACTGGATATCTGATGCTGATGAGATTAAGGCCACAAGTGGTTATTTGTTTACACTTGGTCGTGTCACTATTTCCTGAAAGTCTTGCAAGCAGACCATCTTAACGAGGTCAACTATGGAAGCAGAACTCACAACATTAGACACAACCACTGTTGAAGCAGAGTGGCTTTGTGAGCTCTTGATGGACTTACCTGTGGTTGAAAAACCAATACCCGCCATCCCGATGAACTGTGATAATCAAACTGTGATCGTCAAAGTAAACAGTTCTAAGGATAATATGAAGTCATCAAGGCATGTGAAGAGGAGATTGAAATATGTCAGGAAACTGAGAAACTCCGGAGTTATTGCGTTGGATTATATCCAAACATGTAAAAACTTGGCAGATCCCTTCACAAAGGGTTTATCAGGTAATGCGATAGATAGTGCATCGAGGGAGATGGGTTTGACACAATAAGTTGTTCGCAGTAGCAACCCACTCTATGTGATCTGAGATCCTGTGAATTAGAGCTGGGAGACAAGCTGTTGATCAGCTGAGAGGAGAGTATGCCCATATTATATTTACATCTCCATAAATATGCAATACTCTTTTATTCTGTATGGCAGGTTGATATTTATCTTAATATGTTCCAAGTGGCTTTTCTAAGCAAACGTGTTGTCCTGCAGAACATCTATTGAGGAACATACCTATATGAGTCTGGCTATCAAACATCGCAGTCCGTGAGAGTTGGGTGCTCTCTAATAAACTCATGAAAGGCCCTGGAGTATGACGCATAAGCTCCAAACCATGTTGAAGCCTTGCGGCTGTCCTGTACCTGTCTAGATTTTGTGTGAAACTAGTGTGCAGAAAACTTTTAGTTCAAGGCATAGTCCACTATTTAAGTTGCTAGCTAGTGTAGCATGAAGTTTAACGTGGAAGTTCAACTTAACAGTCTCCACTACACACCGGTATATAAAACAATATTCTGGAATGAAAGTGAGGTGATGTGCCAATGAGACTTCGTGGGGGGATTGTTAAAATTTGGTGAGTATTGGGCTATTGGCCCATTAGACAAATTCTGAAATTCTCTTTGGCCCATTTGTGCATGACAGCATATGGCTGTGCTAGTGGTGCCAAACTTTAGCCCACATTGCTAGTTGAGTGAGAGTTACACCTCCTTATATACTAGGTTGTTCCACCACTCACTAAGGCGTGAAAAGAAGAGCAGCTCTTGCGTACTCCTCCTCCGACGTCGTTCGTCTCACCACGCCTCGCCTCATCACGACGCGCGCGTGTGCCGCGGGTTGCGGGAATCTCGCTGAGCTGAGCTTTATTTTTGCTGGTCAGAAAAATTAATCATTGATTAATTACAAGTCATTAACGGACACGTTAATTAGTCAGCCGTTTTCAGTCTTTATGTGACGTGGGTTGTTACCGACTCGTTCGTGGGCTGGGCCTTACGACCCCCCTGACTTGTGGTATATAAACGTCTGCGCAGAACCTAATCGGCACCGCTTACCACACGCGTCTCCTTCCAGTCTATTGCGCCATCGACTTCGTTTTCCCTATCACGGCTTGCGACGTGCACCACAGATCAGGGCAGGAGGCCTCCGGAACCCCACCTTCTTGTGAACCTGTACGAGTGATGGGCGATCAGGTTTTTGGAGAGCGCTTCCACGCGACTACTGATTCCATCACGGACAACTCCTTCGCCGACGATGACTTCTTCCCAGACATCAGCAGCCTCTACATCGACGACATGGCCGACGACGCTGCTGCCACCACTGCGGCTAGCGCTGCTGCCACGCCGCGGCTGCTGCTGCCGCTGCTGTACCGTACGTAATCCTGAACTTTCTATTTTAGATTCTGTTAGAGTTCTTTATTCTAGCGTTTGGTGTAAATGTGATAGATTTATTTTATTTAAATGTAATCTGTTCATCTACTTTGTTGATCTGTATGATTAATTTTGATATTGTCTGTATGATCATGCTTTATCAATTTATTATTCGGATTAAATCATATGTATATTTTCAACATCTACACCGTCGTTGGAGCTGCAACAAGGCTTGGAGTATAACTGTAGTAGTGGACTCTCCCCGGGACTCCTGCGTGGCGGCATCCGCTCATTGTGTTGCTTTCTCCGTATCTCACGTGCTTGAAACTTGTGGAATTTTTGGCTTGTGTTGTGTGTGCGCGCGCTACCTCTGTTCATCCTGGCTTGGCCAGTTGATCCTTGTACCGTTACTTCGGGTCTTTTGGAGCTTTATTTATAAAGTCGGGTCTTGTGCCTTATATCTAAGAAAGCAGAGGGAGATTCTTTTGTATTGATCGAAAAATATAGAGCATATCACTTTGGTTCAGGATATAAAAAGGTTGCTCAAGCAAGATCTTGCTAAGGTTATCACAAGGGCAAGTTACAAAGACCTTAGCGAGGGACCCATCTGGAATGTAGGCACAATTCTTGTGTTCCAAACATGCCAATAGGAAAACGGTGAAGTTTAGATGTCATGGATCCTAGATTCATAGAGAAAACCAAAAAAAAAATGTTACTTCGGTAGTTGTTCGGATACCACAATAATGGAAAATGTGGGGATTCTAGATACGAAGAGAAAATAGTTACGATCTCATGTTTGTTTTGCTCGGTAATTCATACGAAATTAATAGTCACATGGAATCTATGAATGACACCTTTATTTTCAAATGTCATACTCCCTCCGTTTGAAAATAAGTGACTTACATTTGTCTAGATTCAGATAAATTTATATAGTAAAACGCGTCTAGATACATGCAAATCTATACAAGTCCAAGTCACTTATTTCCGTACGGAGAGAGTATATGAATTCAATTCGCCAAAATTCGTGCGCTTTTCTCTAGTTTCTAACATGGCCTTTAACATTTCCCTCTGGATTAAATGAACCTTGGCATATGTCTTTCCTGGTTTGTACAGACTTCTTTTATACGTAAAGATACTTTCCGACTGATTCGGTTAAAGAAAATCTGATGCATGATATCTGAAGTACCCCCGCAAAAAAAAAAAGATATCTGAAGTACTCCAAACTTAGCACGGGTCAACGTACGGGCCCGGCTGTTAGATGCCCCAGTTTCATCCTTGTCCGCCCAATTCAAGCACCACACACTCCGTGCCAGTGTCGGTCCCTTTTGACGCAAAGGAGCCATCTATAACCGGAGTCGGCAGTCGGCAGAAGGTCCGGAGACCGGAGCGACCGAGTGGCCGGTCGTTCACAGTCGATTTCATCTCCTACGTCTGGCGCCAGTGACATGATGCCTGCTCAAAGCTAGGCGGCCGCGCACTTGGGTGCTCGTATAGTCGTATTGGGTGCGTCCATCACCAAACGTACGAGAGAGAGAGAGAGAGATATTTTTGCGTGCGTCGTGGTCGATCGCCGTCCTTCTCGGATGAGGAGTCCTCGACGGTCTTGGCTAGCCAGCTTTGCGGCGCGCGGTTGTCTGCCACTACAAGGCGTGCTTCACCTGCGCGTAGGCAGGCAGGTCGGCATGTGCGTTCATGCATGCATATACGCACAGCACAAGTCGGAGCGGAGGCGGCGGTGGCCGCAGGGTGCGGATTGACGGTGATGTGCTAAAAGGGCAGTGTGTATCGGGCACCCGAGCTCAGTGATTGGCCTCCGTTCATTCACGCATCCAATTGGCGCTCTCGAATGTGGAGTATGTTCGTCCGATCCAAGTGAGCAATGATGCGAGAACAATAAAAAAGTACGCATGCCCCCCCAGTTCATCATCACCACCATCATCTACTCGATCCAATTGGCCGGCTCCTTTCCTTTAACGCGTATATACAATCCGATTCCCACATAATTGTTGGTGCTTCAGATCGAACATAGTAGTCAGGTTTGAGAAATCGTTACGTAGGTCACAAAAGTTACGGCATCTCAACGGCACGGCCCATTTCGGACAGACAATATGTCTGAAATGGTTTCATTTACGTAGCCCACGCACTAGGAATGCGCCGGGCCCGTTTCGGTCGCGTGTGTGTAACCCGAGTAAACACATATACATCCTCCCGCCAGCTGTTAAGGATTGACGCGTAGAGTTAATGACGAACGTCCCATCGAACCGCCCCGCCGGCTTCCCGCATGGCCGCAAGGTTCCCGTCCTCGCTGACTACGGTTTCCCGCGTGCGCACCGTGGTCGATTCCCGTCCACGGACGGAAATCTCCCGTGCCCGGCCGGGCGTTTCCTGCCTAGGTCGCGGGCTATAAATACGATCGTCGCATGGAGGTGCATCAACCCAAGCTAACTAGTCATGCCTCGTCATAAGATGGACACCTGGTCCCAGCTCAAGGAGATGGTGTGAGCCCGCTATACCCGCGAGGAGGGCTCCGAGCACGATCTGGAGGTGGAAGCCATGGAGCTGGCCCAACATTGGGCGGAGGAGGAGGTGGAACGGTTCGAGCTCCAAAACGCGAATGCGCATGAGGCGATGTAGATGGTGGAGCGCGCGGTGATAGAGGTTGCGCAGCATGTGATACACCTGGAGGCGGCACACGAGATCAGCCGCGCCACAACCCAGGAGGCGGTGGAGACCATGGCATGCAAGGCGCAGGAACCCAGGGTTGACGAGGCAACAGAGCTGGACCGCTACGCGGAGGCGACTGTCGTGGCATCATAGTGGGTAGAGATGGAGCATGTAATCTGCTCGACCCTACGCTCTAAATACGATCCGGTATAACCCAAAAGTGGATGAAGGACGTACTACTGCGGAGGTCGTGATGCCACCCACAAGCAGGCCAGGGTATTGGCAGGGCATGGTACTGGCCAACAATCCCATCCACTTTTATGGTTATAACTTCAAGTGCGAGAAACGTAGCCGGCTGGTCTGTGAGTCAAGTGTACACAAATGCGTATGTACGCCAACGACATACAAGAGTACATCAAAGCCGAACCATCTAGAAAGAAATAAAAATATATTACAATGCCATACGGCAAAATCGAAACACCTAGATAGTAATAATATTTTAGGATTATATCCTCGTACATCACTCATCAAAGCACCAAGCGGAAGCGGAAAACACAGATCCGAGTATGGATTAAGAGTCAAATTGGCATAAGATGCCCATAAACAAAGCACATCCCGTCCACATATCTCAGAGATCTTCATGCCCAAAATCTCTACGCAAGAGGGTCGTTGCCTCCTTCATCGGCCTCTCCAACGTAGTAGCCTCCATAGAGGTATACCGGACAATCTGATCAGTATTATGGTGTGAGACTCTAGGATACTCAACAAGTCTTTATGCAACTAAAGGGATAACCTGGGGGTGACGCAATTGCAGCGAAAGTTAAACATCTAAACAATTGTTTAGAGATATGCTACAACATCCGCCTAACCAGATATATACGGATGTACGTTAATTAGAAACCAACAGTTATATAAGTATCATAAAATAAACATCTAAACGAGAAGGCGAAAGAATATCCTATCCATCGGCAATTTTATTATCCATTCCATGAGTATTGGGCTAATTACTAGTCATATTTAGTCAAGTTAAACATGGTACTTGATGACCGCAAGTGCACAGACCAATTGTAGCTAGTTTTGAAGTAAAGATATCGAACCCACAGAGAGCTATTGGTTAAGGTCTTTATGCCTTACTATCTACCAAAGAATACTTGTAAGTTGTCTTTAATCTCAAGTAAAGAGTGTTTAAATTTTTTATGGTTATTTGCAGAAAAGTAATTAAAACAAGTGAAAGAAAATAAGTAACAAGATTGCATGAAAGCGTGGTTAAACTCAATAGGGCTAAAACATTCTCGGGGATGTAGGATACACCACTAGCACAGTACTATTATTATATATAATCAAGATAACATACTACTTATGTCATGATATGTGTGGGGAGAGCCCCATAATAAGATGTTCACGACTAGGCTCGTAGGAAGCCACTTTGTTGAGCAAGGTGTGAGGTCACCTCTAAATAACCACTGCAATGCCTAAGAGAAATCACCCATATAGACCACCGCAATTAAGGGTTTCCCCATAGATATCGTAATTAGCTTAGGAAGTCCCTCTTAATCCTCCTTTGATCGTGTAGGTTACAAGCCGGCGGCAATCTACCACGGGGCATTCTGGATACGCTTCCAAGACACGTTCAAAGGGTTTCTTCCTCCCTTTAGTCCTGAAGACAAATGATATATGGTCGACTTCACATATCATCGAAAGAGATAAATCAAACACAAGTCATAGTTATATCATAGACAAGCAAGTCATATGGACACAAGAATAGATCATCTTTATTACAAGTGCATAGTGGTGCTAGGGTTTCTCCATCTCCCCAAGAACAAAGGAACTACTCACTCATACAAGCAATCAACAACATCATCATAATCAAATGAATGGATTAAAGTACGGGGGTAGATCTAATCCGAACCACAATTGGATCTGGAATTACAAAGAGATCTAATAGATGGAGTAATGGTGGTGATGAAGATGTATCGGTTGATGATGAATGGGATGATGCGTTGTCCTCCAGTGATTTGTGAAGCAACTGGGATTTTACTCCAGCCGAGTTCCTCCTTCAGATCCCTCTCGAATGTGGTGTTTTGTGGTTTCTGGTGGCCGTGAATGTCGGATCTCCCTCTCGTCTTCGCTAGGAGAAAATATTTGACGAGGCGGACCCGATGACACCTGGTACGTGCGGGCTCCGCCCGTACCAGTGGTCGTTATCAGTACTGATGCCTCCTCCTTGTTTCTTATTCTTCCAGGTGCGAAGGTAAATTTATAAAATGACTTTTATCACTTAGAAATAACATATAATTACATGATATGATAACTCTAATTGATATGTTCATATATGACTCCATGATTTGGGATCCTATTGAAATAAGAACGAAATAGCGCGCGTAGGCGCAGTGAAATACAAAAATTCCTACTCTATTTATGCAAAAAAGGTAAAAAAATCTTCAAATTTGGACACATCAACTCCCCTAATCTAGGCTCTTGCTCGTCCCCGAGCAAGATGGTGGCTTATGGAGAATATCATCATGTTCATGAGACACGACGTTACAATAAATGAGGCAAAAAATTAAAACAGGAGTACAACATCGGATGTAGAGATATGTCGGGGGTATTACCATACCCCTACACATTACATAACTTAGAGGTTTCCACACTTTTTCTAGTATCAATGAAATTATAAGAAGCTACTAGTGATTCAACATATCATATAATCACGGAGTTTAGAGATGTGTAGCACTAAGTTTAATAGTGAAGATTCATGATCATTTTCTCTTTTATTCTTTCTCTTTTTTTATATGTTTGATTCTCTTGATAGTTGCTTTCTTTTTATCTCTTGATACTTTCATATCTATATTTTTCCTTCCTCCCTTTTCTCTTCTTCTTTTCAGCAAGCTATTTGATCATGCTCACTACTTCAATGGCTTTCGAAAACTCTTAGTTATAATATGCTATCAGAACTCTTCTTCTCATAACCTAATCAATACTTCTATAGGTGTGGAAGTCTCTAAAATTATGACAGTTGTACAAGTATCATAACACGCAACCTAGTTCAATCATCTAATATAATAAGCATGAATCAAACACAACTTCAATTATCATAAAGTCTCATAACTCAATGGATATAAATCTTCTCTTGAACAAAGGGAACTCCAAGTTGATGCAACTAATGCAAATTCAGAAATTTAAACCTAACCATGCGTGTAGAAAAGTAAACATGCTAAAACTATAAGATTGATTACAAGGTTCTCACAGATCCCCCAAGCTTGGAGTCAAGCCGGGCGGATCAAATAATCCCTTGCGATTACGTACTCCTTTTTGGAAGTAAAGAAGTTATCATCTTCCTCTTGTTCATCCGCCTTGAGGTTGCAGGCTTGAGCAATACATGCAAATCACGCACCATCTCTATGATGCCGACACGTAATTCCTTGATTACTTTGTTTAGAGTCCTTCTATCGTCTGCCATCTCCATAATGATCTTGGTAAGGAGTTGTACTCTACCATCGATATCATCGACCTTCTTTTCGAGATCTTTGCCCATCATCCAGTAAGAGTCAACCCTTTCCCCAATGGTCTCAACACAAGCCTTAGAAATCTTTTCAAGGTTCTTAATCTTTTCTCGAATCTCATCACGATCTCCCTTTTTCTTGGGGGAGGTTTCCGGAGGTGATTCAAGAGAAGATCCATGTAGTTTATACCTGTAAGGGTTGAGTGGAGATTATTCTTTGTTCATTCCTTATTCCACATGCCTAAGCATCTCTAATTTCTGTGGGAATATATCTTCCCAATTGGGGAGTGGAACCGCACATGCGGGTTTGCGGTTGGAGGAAGACGAAGTATCCCCTTCGGATCCCTCCTTCTTGACCCGTCCTTCAGCGGTGTGCTTCTTCTTGGCCCAGATCTGCTTGATATGAAAAGGTTGCACGGACCTCGAGTAATCAAGTGAGATCTGAGGTTTCATTGTAAAAGGACAATAATAAATTCTGGATCTGAAATAGGATGGAAAAGAGCGAGAAGGAAGAAAAGTGCAAATTGGAAAGTAAAATCGGAAATATCAAGGGGGCAGAGTCGGTTGCGAGCTGTGGTACGGGCGGGCTCCACCCGTACTACGCTCCCGTACGGACTCCTTACCGACTTCAAAAAATATATATATTATTTTTGTGTGCGAATAAATTTAACGTGGGGAAAACTTTTTTTGGTGACGACTATCAGTACGGGCGCATCGGCCCGTACTGTCCGGTCGTACCATATTGAAAATAATCGGAATTGGTATTCCGAATGGCTAACGACCAGTGGTATGGGCGCGTCTGACCGTACGGTCCGCCCATACCAGGTCGAAAAACCATTCATATTAACTAGAAAAACTAGACGAGTTCAAAGCAAAAGATAGAATCATCCAAAAAGGTTTCCAAAGAAGCAGAACTTAAGTAATTTACACTTTGTTACCTAGTCTGCACTTGTTGTATTCTTCAGCTGGGATTACAGAGATTAATTCCATAGTGTTTATTTCATCAACTCTATAATGCTTTAATCGTTGCCCATTAACAATCCAGGATTAAGAATAGGACGTAGTATTTTTAGTCTTATCGCTCCCGATTGATATGCCTCTTCAACATCGTATGGTCCTTCTCACCTGGATTTCAACTTTCCTAAAAAATCTTAAGCCTAGAGTTGTAAAGCAAAACTTTATCTCTGGTTTTAAATCCCTTGCCCTCTAACTTTCTGTCATGCCATTTTTTAACTTTTTCTTTGAATATCCTAGCATTTTCATAAGTCTCATTCCGTAGTTCATATAAAGCATGAATATCTAAGAGACATTTTTCACCTGCAGTTTTAAAG